>OY752144.1:1174194-2374194 GCA_963573315.1 Entomortierella parvispora
AACAACAACAACAACAATGGCCAGCTCTATCGAAGACAATGAACTGCCCAAGAGCGTCCTGACTCGCATCATGAAGCGGGTGGTATGGCTTCGGCATCTCTTGACTAGACGCCTTCATTCAAGAGGGAACAAAAAAAAGCCGACTCCCTAACGGAATGCGACCCCCATCCTTTGTTCTCAATATAGCTCCCAGAAAACACAAACGTCCAAGCCAACGCAAAGCTCGCCCTGTCAAAGTCTACCATCCTGTTTATCAACTATCTCGCCTCTGCGTACGGCCTTTTCTTTCTCCTCTCCTGTTGCTAACGAATCATATGAAACTCACCAACTGACAGACACATTGGGCCTTTTTCTTAAATAGAGCAATGGAGGAGGCTTCAAGTGCAGGACAAAAGACGATCAGCGGCGCTCATGTTTTTAAAGCACTGGAAGCTCTGGATCTGGAAGAGTTTATCCCAAAGCTGAAGGAGGAGTTCCAAGGTAACAGATCTGAATTTCAAAGATCGTTTTTACTCTCTTCATAGGTTTCAATGATGCTTACAGTGTTCTTCAACTCTACTACTATGAACAACAACAACAACAACAACAACTACAATTACAACAACGACAACAACGACAACAACGACAACAACAACAGCATACCAATCATTGCAAAGGGCACGCAAAGCAAAAGCAAACGGCAAGGACAAGGAGACAGAGTCATCAACAACGACAGATGGCGCCTCCTCCAAAAAGAGAAAACCCTCCGATTCAGAGTCTCTATCTGCATCTGCAAAGGCAAGAAAGTCTTCTAGCGATGCCAAGCCAAGAGACGGCCAGGATGCGGCAGAAGGCTCAGCGGCAGAAGATGACGATGAAGGAGAGGAAGGGGACGAGGACGCTGATGAGGAAGAGGAAGAAGAGGAAGAGGACGATGAGGCCGAAAGCGCTGCTGACAAAGGAACTTTGAACATGAACGAGCCTGATCTGGACGACGAAACCAAGGCCACGGCCCTGGATGACGAGGGTGAGGACTCGGATGGCTTCTAGTTTCATGGAAGGATGTACACTTCTTTCCATACAACCAAATAAACATAGAATTTCAAAACAACTACAGCACCAACATCTTCCATGAGGTTCAAAAATACATATTTTATAGCTCGCTGTTGAACATTCGCCACGCTTAGAATTTGAACTTGTCCTTTGAGCTTGACTTCTTTTCCTGTGTCTGCTTTCTCTCCTTGGCCTTCTTTGCCAAATGTTCCTCCAAGAGATCGCTCATATCTTCGCGGTGAGCCTCTGGTTGAGCTGCCTGCAATCCGTGCTCGTACTTCTCCTTCAATGTCTCGTCATCCATATCGACCAGCTCGGAAGGATCCAATGCGACCTCGACTTCTCCCATCTTGCGCTAAATGAATAAAAAGATGAATAGAACAGCCACGTTTAGTTTCCTGAAGCAAAAACAAGGATCGATGAAAAGCTGGTAAATGACAAGAAAAAAAAAAGTTACCTTTCGAGAGGATGATGCTGACGACGCTGTAGCGGACGAGAGATCGTAGACATGCTGTGAACCCATAAATCCAGTAATGTTGGTCTGCTTTTGTGGAATGACAGTGTACAGCGTCTTTTCCTCCTCGTCGTGAGCTGCTGCTCGCCTCGAGTCCTTGCGCAATTCGATAACGTCTGGCGTCTCCAGTCCGCTGGCAACACTCTGCATGCCACTGGGCGTGACAAGACCTTCCTGGAGATCTTCCTCGTCTTTTTCTTCTTCGCCCTCCTCCTCTTCTTCCTCCTCTTCTTCTTCCTCCTCTTCCTCTTCCTCTTCCTCTTCTGGATCCAATTCTCCCCACAAGGTCTTGACGACTGGCTCCATGTATGCTGATTGAACCTCAGTCTGCGTGGATCCGAAAACATCACCATACAAAGGCCTGTTGAATTCATCCACTGGAGGTTTGCCCCAGCCACCAGGGTGGTAACCCCACTGTGCGCCTTCGGGAATGGGGGCGTTCAAGCCTGGGATCTTTAGGTTTTTGTATCCAGGTGGGGGTCCATAGCGCTGCATGTTGATCAGCCATGGTGGAGGGGCCAGAGGGGGGATAGACAGTGCCGCAATCAAATCCTCTGACAGATTGCCTGGCTTCACCTCCTTGGCTTTTGCGTCAAACTCTTTTCCCTCATGATATCTGCGGCACAAACAGAGAATGACAAGCCATTAGCAAAAGACCCCATGAAGATATAAGAGTATTGAGCAGTCCTCGAGACAAATTCGTTTGACTTACAATTCTCCATGCATGGATAGGCGAGGCCGTGTCTGGTATCGGAAAAATGCATCGTGGAGCTTTTGGTAGTCGATATCGATCTTGCCCATCTTGGGCTGGACACGTTCCCTTGTCTTTGTCTTCAATTTGCTGGCATCTTCCTTCTCCTTGACTGCGTTTCTCAGCTCCATGATTCCAGTGTCCTTGATAAAGTCGGGCAGGTCAAAGGGAGCCTTTTCGATACCACGCTTTCCTTGAAGGTATTTACGCTTTTGACTCCAATGTGTCGGTACAGGAACAGTGTTACGGTATCCCTTGAGCTGGACCAAAAGATTAGGATCAGAAGAGGTGACATCGATCCACTCGACCACCTCTGGGTGTTTAGCCATCTGCTTCAGGACTGTGACACTCATTCGGTTCAGCCTCCTCAGCTTCTTTTTGCTGGCGGCCTGTTTCTCTGGATCGTCATCAGAGTCGGATCCTGAAGCGTCCGATTTGTTTTCTGCTTTGTCAACTTGCTCGGTATCTCCTCCGTCTGCCTATTACGTTAATCATTCATTCAAGAGCATGGACTGTTGGTAAGACTGTACGCAAGAATACATATATATATGTTTTGGACATCTGCGCTGCAGGAATATCCCCTTACCTCTGGAGCAGCATCCTGAAGTTGAAAGTGCTTGAATACATCCTGGAATTGCTCGAATCCTGGAGCTAGCTCCATTGGCTTTTCTGCAACCCATTCGACCTCGACTTTTAGCTATGGAGAAGGGAGAGGAGAAGGTGGTCTGTTAGAGTCATTGATCATCCGCACACACAGCCATGGACACGCAAGTCTTTTGATGACTTTTTAGTGTTCACAATTGTAATGAATCCATCTCATTTCCGATGAACTCATGCAGTACCTCCTGATCTTCCTTTGGCTCTGCTTCGGCATGGCCGTCGGCTGCGGTCGAGGTGGTGGTCTTTTTCTTTCTGCGACGTGATTTGTGGCCCTTTGCATTATGGTTGTTGCCGGTGGCATTGTTGCCATGAGTGCCGGCTTGAGTAGTCTCTGACTCTGTGCCAGAAGCTGAAGCTGTACTGTCCTGAGTTGTTGTGATGGCCATCAGATGCGGATCGGATCGTGAAGATGATGCAAAGGAGGAATGAATGGCAGCTTTGTTCATGCAGGCAGATCAACAGGCCAAATGTGCTCTGCCCTTCTCGGGGGCTTGGCTGGATGGTCTACACCCTTAAGGAGCCAATCTTCAACGCGTCAAAGTTGAACAAAGATTGCTTTGCCAAAGGTTCTCCTTGGCGGTCTCCTTTCAACAAAAAGGGGATGGGCCTCTCTTGAAAATTTCTTCATTGGCATTTCTTCTATAAATACGTGATATACGTGTATCGGATCTGTCTTTGGTCCAGGCTTGGGTAGCCGTCTAACTGTGCCTTCAGTTGGTCGTAAAGCGGGAACTGACGTTTGAAGAGAGGATCTCGTAGGTAGTCGTCCTTCTCGTTCACAACTCCTGGAGGGCACCAGCTTCTGAACTCGCCTTCAATCCAGATGTTTAAATTTCTCAAGTCCTTGCTAGCCCATGGCTTGATTTTTTTTCCCATCTTGCGCCCACCATCCAGTGACACGCTGTTGAAAAGATCGGCGAGTTGTACCACACACGACGTCTTCTTCAAGCTAAGAGTCCGCAGTTTCCTAAACGTGGTTAGAATTTCGACAACACTGGCTGAGCTGGACTTTGTGAATATGGAATTGTCGATCCGGAGATTCTCCAGCGAATCTTGCAGGACCTCAGAGCCACTCAGGACAAGATCGAGTAATTCGTTGCCAAAGGGGCTGTTGTTGTCAAAGTGGAGGGTCCGAAAGGGCATCCACCGATCTCTGACGGCAATCGTGCTCCTGATACGATTGTCCAGATCCAACAAGGACAAAAAGTAGTAAAAATTGTGAAGGCTCATCTCGTCCCCATCCACGAGCAAATCTCGGAGTCTAGGACAGCTCTCGTGTACGGTGTGGGCCAATTTCTTTAGAACACCCGAATTCGGTTGCTGATCCCCATCCAGTCCTACGATCTGTAACGAGGTTAGGTCAGGCGTCGTCTGAACAATTTCAAAGATAGGTTCAAGAGGCAAATGTCGGCAAACAACCCGCAGCTGTTTGAGTCCAAACAATGGAGGAGGTGATGAAGGATCGCTGAGCGGCGGCGGTTTCGACAAGGTCCACTTTGGCCGCTTTTTGGTTTCTTCGAGTTGGAGGTGTTTCAGCCCAGGTAGGTTGTTCAAGATGAGAAAGATGACACTGGTTGAAATTTCGTGCGTGTCCATGTCCAGATTTTCTAAACGTTGCAATCCAGTCAAAGCATCGATCAACTGTGAAAAACACTCTGTGTCGATCACTAGACGACATCGAATGTGAACATCCCGAAGATCGGTGTTTCGTTTCAGCAGAGTGCTGATGAGCTGGACATTGTGCTTCCCGATTTCGGGAGTTGTGAAGGCAGTCAAGCGACGCAATCCAGGGCCGGGGTCGACCAAAGGCAAGAGTCGAGGGCAATAGAACTCGCGGACAAAGGTGGAATAGCGCGGAAGAGCCGCAAGAAGTCCGCCGTCAGTGAAATGGTCTGGATAGATGGTTCGCCAGAGCTGAGAGAAAAGAAGAGTAAACCAAGCTGTGCTAACTCTACATGCGAGGGCGAGATCTGCAGGGGCCAGGTGAGCGGCGATATGGATGAGGACCTCTGGGATGTCAATGGCGCGACGGGTGGACATTTTTTTTTTTGCGAAGACGAGGAGCGGGGCAGGAGGATGAATGGAAGAAGTAAAGAAGGAACGAAGGAAAGAAGGGAAGAGAGGAAGAGAGCATGTAAAGATGCAAAGAAGGAAGGTGTTGTTGTTGCGTCCCCTTTTTTCACCTCCAGGAGGAAAGGAGCGGAGCAAGGTCAAAGAAGCAAAGAAAAAGTCGAACATTTCATTTCAATCGGCGGTGCATATTATGCACACGCATAGCATCGCGCAGATTGGTGGCAAATCCGCTTCAAGCCACCCTCGCAGTGGCGCGTCCCTCTTTCTATCTCTCGTTCGTTGTTTCGCGGTCCAGCACATGGTCTCTTTCTCTCTCCTTCCCGCCCTCTTTTCTTCCATCCTCCCGGTCTTCCCTCATCACCCTGTCTCATCTCACTGTGCTGTGCCCCATTCCTTGAACCCCTGCCCTACTTGATCCTGCTCATTCCCGGCCTTTCCTCTCGTCCAGCCTGCCCACATGGCGTCGGGCGCAGAGCTGCTGATTCTTCAGCAGAGCATCCGCCACTACATCGAAATCAGTCAAGTATGATGACCTTCTCACTCAATCTCTCTATCTCTCGCCTCCGGGACAGCATCTGTCTCCACGACCACCGTTACCCGACGACCACATCGGCACAAACAGCGGTTACTTCCAATCTCGCGTCTCTGTTTATTTATTTATTTTAATGTTTCTTGTTTAATCACATATTCAAGACGCGTCAATTGGCCAACCATGAAAAAACGGAGTACCAGAAACTGGCAGCAGCTTTGGTGCCAGCCCTCAAGCGCTTCACAGAGGCTCCTTCAAAGGCAGCGCACCCTCCCGCTCAAACAAGAAGTGATACAGCAATCCGCGTGTCGAGCAAACCTGTCACGTCTGCAATGAGTAATAACGTGGATAATGCTGTCTCTGACAAAATCCCTGTGAGCGTCAAGAAGGAGAGCTCCACCCAAATCGTGGGCAAGCCAGAAGTGTCCCTTCGTCAAAAGCCCACCATTTTGGGAGCCAAGAGCACAAATCGACCTCAAACCGACCTCCTCCTGACAGGATCGACAGTTCTGAACCCCAAGACGAACTCCAACAAGAAAGATGAGCCAACAAAAAGGCCAACGGCCTTGAACCCCAAGGCAAATGCCATTAAGAAATCACAAGACGAGACATCTAGGAGACCCACCAAGAAACAGAGACCATTGCCTCCCAATAGTACCCAGAGCGAGAGTAAAACGAATCATCGAAAGCGTACGGCGACACTAGGAGCCAGCAGTGACGACGACGATGACAAAGAGAACATGGACCCCCGCCGACCTTACTCTGGTCGTCGAAGGACGACGATAGAAGGAGCCTCTGTGGCTGTCATCAGGTCCCAGATCAACCCGAGAACTGTGCTGGCGAACAGCCGTGACAATATTGTCAATATTCTCGGCGGTAATAATGGCCACGTCGAGCGAGGCTCGTTTACAATCACAGGGGCCATTCATCATCTCGACTATCCGAGTCGGACTCTGCCCTCTAATAGCCGCTCGATGAATGTTACCAGAGACGCTCAATCGAGCCCGCGCATAGTATCTCAAGAGTCCATGGAGCCCGTGCATGCCCAGTCTCAACAAGCACGCCGACATTCTCGAATTCTATCTCAAGCGACGCGTCGCGAATCTCAGATCCACTCACAGGATGCCTCACAACAGCCACGCATCCAGTCTCAAGAGCAGCTTCTCATCTCTCCCGTCCAACCACGAGTAGCTCATAACAGGTCTGGCGTTTCATCTGACGATGCTCGACTCCTTCGTCCCCAGTCCAACGACGAAATCAGTCTCCCACCTATCGACCCCAAGGTCCATATCCCATATACCCTGTCTCAAGAAACGTTGCAGGACTTTAATCTTGAGCCTCAAGAGGCCCCCCCTGCCTCCGAGCTCGTACAAGAGCCCCACAACCCTCAAGTGGCACTTGACGGGCAGGTTAAATTCGAAAAGCAAAATGAGGCGCTCGAAAGTCACAATGAGGATCGCAGCGTTCACTTGCCTGTCGAAATACCGCCCAGTGTTGAAGATGATAACGAGTCCGTAAAAAGTTTTGACGACTTGCGCGAGCTAGCTCCTGAAGAACCTGAAACCGTTGGACAAAATCAGAGCTGCGCCCACTGTCTTGAGGCTCCTTCAATCGCTGACTTTGCAGACATCCCCGATTCTCAATGCTCTCAGAGCAGCCAGGACTCATTGCAGCCAACACTTGCCGTTCCATTGTTTCTCCAGAACTCCTTGCTCGAGAATTTTGGGGAGTTTGTCCCAGCCGTTGGCGGCCAGGAAGGGGTCTTTCCCAGTGAAAGTTCAAAGCTCATTGATGGTGTCTGGTGCTTCGACGAATTCAAAGAGAACATCCTTGCCACCGTGTGTAGCAATCTTGAGGAGTGGATCGCCATCGAGACAAAGACCCAGGTGCAATTCTGGAAATTGGAGGACAAGGTCTCACTCTCTAACTGCAAGTGGATGACGTGCGTCCAACTTGACAAGTCTTCAACTGCCACTCGGATCATGTTTGCGCCGGACGACTCTCTAGCTGTGGTCGTGGACATGATCAACTGTACTCTAGTGCGAGTTCCTTTGACGAATGAGGTTGTGAATGGTGACATCTCCAGTCTCTCAAGTGCATTCTGGAAAGACGCCCCCTTTTCTCAGAGCTGCAGCAGCTTTCTCATGGAGGGACAACATGGTCACAAACTTATCGTTGCAGGATCCACTTCTGTTGGATCCGTCTGTTTATTTGATGTCTCGGCCATATATGGCTCTGATCATCCTTGCCCCTCTCAAATATTGGTCCATGCAAACACAATCGCTACCGCCTCATCAATTGTACAAGTGAAAAACTCGGAATCGCTTATTGTCGCCACCTTTGGCGAATCAATTGTCCTATGGTACAGCTCGACTCTTTCTTCCTCTATGCATCAATAGACTTGAGTCGGTGAGGCCTTTGTTTTTCTAATCTAATCTACTGTTATCTTGTAGGGACTTGATGTCAAGCAAAAAACCAGTGGCAGTAATTGATGCATCCTCGGCGCTCTCCTCGTTCCGCCTTTCCGGTTGTTCTCAACAGCTGCTTAATCCTATCATTGTAACCGCCACGGTTCCAAGCAAGTTCCTTCAGGCGTTTAACGGCAGCTCCCAAGCTGTCATCGATACCCTTCCTGCTTCCCTGTGGCCCATCTTCATGTGTCTCGGGGTAAAGAATGGAGCTTCTTACCATCTGGATAATGAGTACGATCAGTGTGCCCTTTTCCTCATGAACGGCTCCAAGATAGAGCTGGTACACAAATATCGTGGAACAAGGTATGAGCTGAATGGCAGAATGATACACACTTTCCAATCGAGAATTTTCGGACTGTGCAGACAAACTAAAATCATCCATGTATTTTCATTTTGTCCTCAAGCTCAATTTCGTCCGCTTTTGCATCGACTCGGTTTCTCGCCTGTCAGACAATGACGCCTGGGGGCAAAGCCGCCAGTCTCCAGCTTTGGGATATCTGCAGTTCAGAGTCCGTTGCCAACATGGATCTTGTGGCGTCAACCAAGGCACTTGATGTTTTGTCGAACAAACCGCGACAGTCATGGACGCCTAGTAAATCTGCAAGTTTTCTCTCCAGCAGATCGTCAACCTTGTCCTCTCCCCCATCATCTTCTGACGACGACGAGGAGGATGCTGAATCTGCGAACATCAAAGTCTTGCCAAAATTAAGCCGTCCTACACTACAGCCTGCCCAATCCTTGAATCTTCGATCGGTCGCCTTCTTGGATCGAGCGGCTGAGGTACAGTTTGCGCTCCATGGATTGCACCACTGGGCTGTCATTGTGAAACACGTCCATCAGAGATCCACGATACATGTCGTGGACTTTGGCTCCCTGTTGCATTGATCGAAACTCTCTGAGCTGATGACTTTATACAATAGTAATAAAGAGTCAGTTCACTGCTTTATTGTTGTTTTTACTTCTACGTCCAGTGAGTTCTCAGTTGATTGCTCTTTCCAAAAAAAAGTCAAAGGTCATCAGTGGTCAGATCGAAACTTAAACTTTTCTCCAAGTTTGCCAACTGCTGGGTTGTAGTTGCCAAAAAGTTTTGGACCACTTGAAGATTACGATAATGACTTGAAAGAGTTTGAAGGTGGCGATTACAACTGGCAAGGGCTTGATCATGATCTGTAAGGGCTTGATCGTGATCTGTAAGAGCTTGACTATGATCTGCAAGGGCTTGATTATGATCTGCAAGGGTTTGATCATGATCTGTAAGACGCCTCTTGATCTGCTCAATTGCAGCCCAAAGGTCACCATCCTGTTCAATGGAGGCAGCCGTCCGTTTCCTCTTTCCTAAATCCGAGGCGCGGTATCCTTGATCCAATTGCTCATTATTTGAAGTTTGTGGATCTTGGTATGCTTCTGGTGTAGATCCGGCAGGTGTCGCCAATTGATTCGACCCATTGTGCAACGGTGGTGGTGGTGATCGTATCGCATCATTTTCGGAGAGCTGCTCTGATGTCCCTTCTGCTTCGTATGAAGATTCGGCAGCAGCAGAACAAGGACGTGACGCTCGATCCACCTCACGGACGATGATGTCCTGTGAGATGACATCTTGTGTAGAAACCACCGGGGTAGGCAATCCTGGTGTCACCTTGGAGGGAATATTGACCAGTGTATCCTTTTGCCCCGGCACAGCTCCATTCCGGACCTTGCGTCGTCGTCCAGGGTTCTGGATTCTGACAGAATTATCAACATTGACCAATTCCTCCGCCAACTTGGACAAAAGTGTGTCTTTCCACGATTTACCGTCTGTGGTAGACACCAAATCGGTCAGGTTCCTCCGTTCGGTGGTTAGGCGATCGTACAAAGCATAGAGTGCATTTCCAGTGACTCCTCGCAATGCTGGGTCCGCTTTAGAGAGCTTCGATGCCAATTCCCTAAAGATAACCCCGTCTTTTCCGAAAGGGGAGATAGGGACGTCCTCATGTTCTCGAGTCAGCTCGTGGATGTTATTGTGAAGGGAAACTGTCGCTCTGAAGATACGATCACAGTTCGAGCAAATCGAGTTGAATTGGATTCGCCGATAAGTCTCTATCGGGGGAACGGGTCAACTTGTGACACTTCCATAGAGCAAGCAAGGACGATAAGGGATAACAAGCCAAGTATCTGTTAATAACAGCAGGAGAATGCACGACAATAAAGCGATAAAAAAACCCCCATTTTCGGCGAACCTGTCGGGTCAATCCCATGCAAAAGTTGGAAGGCATTAGCGGGGTCTTTAAAGACTTTAGAATAGTAAAGTATTTTTTCAGGAGGAGATGCATCCAGGCTGAGCTCCAGCTTCCTGGAGGATGCTCTTTTCCTGAACGCTCGAACTTCTTCAGACATGGGCAGATGAGGAGTTCCTGAATAGCATGGACGAGCGCGACAGAGAGAGAAAGAGGAAATCACGTGATACCCACAAATGAGCTCTGAGTCTGACCAATCACGCGTAAAACTTTCCCATCGCAAGATCGATGGATGTTTGATCAAAAACCTTAAAAATGAACCATTCTGCAGCACCACATCATGTGTTCTGAACCACCGAATACCATGAAAACAACAAAGTCCAGCTTGGCGAATTGGAAATTATCATTCTGACATCAGTATTTTAACAGATTTTCATTTCTCAAGTTGCAAAATATTCCTGACAATCATATCTACAACTTTTATTATTGACTACTCACTCAGGGTCATACTCGTATTGTTCTCAGTGTCGTCAGTCAACCTTGAGGACAAGGTCCAAGCTAACGGTGTCGACGAGGCATTCTCCTCAGCAAACGAGTTTGGCAAGTTGTCCCAGTAGCACCAGCAAAATGCCGAGAAGGTAATCCGAGCAGGTCGGGACTTTATCACGCTCTGGTTAATTTTTTCCCTGACCGATCGAGGTATATCACTTGAAGAGAGAGGGGCACGAGAACGCCTCATGAGCGTTGATTTGTGTACCCAGATTCTTTCCGCAAATTCAGGTTTGTTGATTTCCTCTCCTGTACTGTAGTCAATTTTTTCAGGATCCAGGTCAGAACTTTCACGGCCTGTGAGCCAATGCTGCCACTATATATTGAGTTTGTTGCAAGCCACAATGTCCAAGTGCGCTGGCAAAGATCAAAAGAAATAAGATGAAAGGCAAAAGTTGGCTTCCATCTGTGAAATGAAGAGACAATTGACACCTAAACTTCGCTTGATCACTTTTGCACGCGTCCTGGAGTCTTTAGTCCAAGAAAAAAAAACGCCATGTTAGAAGCAGGAAATCACAAAAGTCCTTCTCTCTGACGTTCTTGTTAGTTGAGGTAGTCTTGGTCCGTTGATCCCATGATTCGAAATTGAAGTTAAAAAGCCCGTAAGCCTAAATACAGCGCTGTATGGTACTGGATGCAACTTGCTATTGTGATTGTTCAAGGTCTCTGTTGCCTCAACCAATTCAGCAGTGGCTTGTCTATGAAAGCCGTCGGAAAGTCAAAACAATCGTATGTGTTGCCATTGAAACCGGTGACATTCGAGTATGAGGAGTAAGCCAGAGCTAAAACAATTGGAAGTGTATTTGAATGGTGTATCAATCAAGCCGGTTAGATTTTGCTAGGATCCAAAAGAAACCAAAGCCAAGCCTGTCGGTATTACCCTCAATAGTCTATATAAAGAAAACAAGGCAGGCACTATCCCACCATCCTTAAAAGTGGAGTTTGAGCAATCTCGCGACTTGAATGCATGTGTCTCTTGCTGTGTCGATTCTTTTGGGAGCCTGTTACTTGTCACGTCCCACCGTAACGACGATGCGTCATGTCGCGTCCATGAAGAACATCTGCTGGTGAATCTACTGGGATGAGAGGTGAGGACCTAGCACCTTGCTATGCAAGATGCTACCCCCATGCTCAGACCTTCAACTCAGAAGTATATCTTCTGGATTGATGTAAATGGGGCCCTTCAAAGGCATAGGGCCTTAGAGGGTGCCACGACTGTATTCCTCTTGGATGTGAATGAGAGATGAGGAAAGAGAAGGCGAAACTTGGATATCTCAGACTGGCCTGAGTCAAGGAGAAGGATACAGAGAATCGTGTCGACAGTGTGTGCGGAACAGAGAATGGAGGGACTGAATGGACAAATGGACAAATGGACGAATGGACGAATGGACATGCGTCAAAATGAAGTGTGACGCGCCTAGCGCAATTTCTTCATTATTTTGACTATTTCTTTCGACGCATCATGCAAGTTGTACGAAAAGACTTCGGTACCCCATTTGACGAATATTTCGACCATTTTGATAGATTTCTCCACAAGCAAGGTGCTGTAATTATTATTATGATTTATTGGATCACAGAGGATGAGGAAGGTGAAGATGAAAATATATGCAAGTCCAGGAAGATGACGAGTGGTATTCCTGAGCAAGGGAGGTGAATAAAGAAAAAGAATATAAGTCGATATAATACACAAGGGTGAATGAGATGTAAGGCAAAAAGGTCTGTTTTCCTTCTTTTTTTCTGTCCGGGGAGGAGAAAGGTAATGTAAAGGTTATCAGGCTGCATGCGCTTGCGGCCCTTCCCTCTTCACCCTCTTTCTCTCACAAAAGAAAATAAAAGAAAAAAGACTTGTTGCGTCGAGGAGAGGGAATTTAGTGAGTCTCCTCCTCCTGGGTGACCTTGGCCTGAGCGATCTGGGAGGCGATCTGGGCATCGTCCTCGCGGGCGTACCAGATGACGGTACCAAGACCCAAGAAAGCGGCGATGATAGTGAAGACCAAGGCAACGACACCCTTGCCGGTGAAGGTACCGGGAAGAGGATCGGGGCCGAGGGTAGCACCGCTGAGGTCCAAGCCCTCCTTACCGGCGGCGTTTCCGCTGAATGGGATACCCAAGGCCTTGCAGTGCTCGTAATGGGAGGGGTCGACCTTGACGACGCTAGGCATGACCTCGGGGGCCTCAATGATGGTGGTGGCAAGACCGGCCTGCAAATGCCATTCAATGTGGCAATGGAAGAGCCAGACACCGGGGTTGTTGGCCTGGAAACGAATGGCAACGTTCTGCTCTGAGGGAACCAAGACGGTATCACGACGGGCAGGGTTGGTGGTGTTCAAGTAGCCGGGGTAAGGGCCGCTGGCGGGATCATACTTGCCCTCACCACGTCCGACAATCTGGAAGACGTGACCGTGCAAATGGAAGGGATGGTTACCGGGATCGTCGTTGTTGATGATGATCTCGATCCAATCGTTGTGCTTGAGGACCATGGGGTGGGCGTACTTGCCATAGACTTCAGGGTTCGAGGACAAGTTGCCGGTGCTGAGAGCAGTGTACAAAGAGGGGACCTTGGGCATGACATAGGTGATATCGTTGAAAGTAGCCTTGTTGCTGTAGTCGTTCAAGACACTGAAAGCGGCGGTCAAAGCATAGACCTGGTCGGCAGACTGAGTAGCGAGAGGAACAACGGGGACGAGGTCGGCATCGTTGAAAGGCTCCCACTGGCTGGGCTCCTCGGGGGCCAAGGGCGAGGCCTCGTTGTAGACGATGGTTCCAGTGATGTTCAAGACCAAGTCATCGGGAATCGCATCGAACATGGCGGGATCCATATCGGCGTGCATGATGAAGTTGTTCGAGGTATCAGCCCTGGCAGTGACCAAGACAGAGTAACGCTGGGCGGCAGTGATGGGGAAGCTGGTGACCTTTGTGCGCTCGACATCGATACCATCAATCTCAATAATCTCAATATCGTGGCCGTCAATGTGGAAATGGAACATGGCCAAAGCAGACATGTTGATGATACGGAGACGGTAAGTTTTGCCGGGAACAAAGTTGAACTTTTGGTCGAGCATCTGGTTGATCAAAGCAGATTCGGGAACGGGCTCGGCACCACTGGGGTTGAAGATGGACAAGTACTGCTCCAACATGACAGGGTGTTCTCTGTGGTACCAATCTGTTTAAAAAAGTCGTGAGAACATGTGTGGTTAGAGAAAAGACCTTTTCACTTGTAATTCTTTTTCAATTCAAGCAGAACAATAACTTACCAGCAAGAGCGACGGTGTACTCCTCATCGTACTTGTAGGTCTCGTTGAGGTTGTGGATGATCAAAGGGGCACGAAGACCATCGACGTACTGACCGCCGAAATGTCCGTGGATCCAGTAAGTACCATGCTGTTCAATTGGGATGGTGTAGGTGAAGTTGGCGCCTGGGGGAATGGGGCACTGGGTGACCATGGCAGGACCATCGAACTGGGCGTTGCCGGTCTGGAAGAGACCGTGGGAGTGCAGCGCGGTGGGCTGGTCAAGGTTGTTGATGACGTTGATGACCAAGGTATCGTTCAAGGTGACATTGATGGCAGGAGGACTACAGCGAAGAAAGCAAAAATAAAAAGTGCGCAAGGGTCAGTTTGACTGTATAGGGGGTGGTCGAAAACACAACTGCCCCACGGGGCATGCACGGTCCGGCTGACAGGATGCAGCAATAGCACATACGGGAACTGTCCGTTGACACCAATAACACGACGCTCAAAGAGGCCGTCAGCGTTGGTGTTGACATAAGTGATGTTCCAGTCGTAGGTCACAACGGCAGCCTGGGCCACAGACGAGGCCAAGGCCATGAGGGCCAGACTCTTGATGGAGGCAAGCATGGCGACGGAGGGAAGGAGGAATTAGATTGAAGAAGGAGAGCGGAAAAAGAGAATTCAAGTGAATGAGACTCCTTCTGGGGTAAATCAATCCAACGGCTGGAGGAAGAGGAGAGAAAGGGGAGGGAGAGGGAGGACGAAGGAGGTGAAGACGAGAAAGAAGAAAGAAGAAAGAAGACCAGAAGGAGGGAGAAAGTGCGAAAAGGGCTCGAATATTTATTCGTTTTCTGCGTCCATGGCTGCTCCCGGGAGAGGACAGGAAGAGGGTTATCAGATGCTGCCACAGGATTCAATTGAGCCACGCTATTGTTTATCAGATCGGCCCTGTGTGTTTGTTGTCGACTTGACCTGCTTGTCAGTCAGGCTTGGTGTCGATGAACATGTCGTTCATTCTGTCTCCACGCTCACTCTCACTCTCACTCTCACTCTTTTCTTGTCTGTCAGACACTCGCTCGTTCTTGCTCAGTCCAACATGCAGGCAGGCGTCCAGACTTCCACACCGGGTTCGATCGATGGATCCATCTTGTTCTTTGCAGCCGATCAGCTACCCACTGTAAACTTGTAAATGTCTTCCTTCCCTGGTAGAGACCAACTGCTCAGCACGGTAGTCCGCCGTACATACACACCCGACATAAAAAACACACAGACAGCCACACGCTCAGCTCCAGACCCCGCCCGCCCAGCCGACTCAGTCCCCAGTCCATCCGCCACTGGAGCGTCTTTGGGTTGCCCAAGTAAGCGGACCCGAGTCATGGCCCAGAAAAAAAAACAATTTTTTCCACAGGATCTGATAAGATAGTCCGCCCTGAGGGATCATCCCTGAATGACTGACTGACTGACTGACTGACTGACTGACTGACTGACTGACTGACTGATTGACTGAACTGCAACTTGCACTGGCTGAGTGACTGACGCTCACTCCTCTCAGCGACTAGCCTACATGTGTAGACTACTACTGCACTGTACCCGCCTGAACTTTGACCAATTCACTCGACTCTGGCGCCCTCTTTCGCTCGCAGGTTCCTCAGACTTGAACCAAACTGAATGAGCCTTGGTGACACCGCGCACGCATACTCCTACTCTTCTTTATCGCGTGTTGTTTTAACCTCACAAACGACGCTGCATGTCAAAATCTGATCCATGACTCTCCGACTCTGTCTCGCTGCTGTGCGCCTTTGGCGTCAGAGTGTCAGAGTGTCAGATGGAGATTCACTGACTTGGTCACAGTTGGTGGCAGCAGATCTTTCAATTTGAAAGCCAAGTTCAGCCTGGTCTCAACAGTCTCCCGTTCAATCTTGGTCTGGGTCATCATCCTCTTTTCTTTTTCACACAGGGTCAACTCGAAAGTTTGACGGTCAGTCCGCAAGGACAACTTCAAAACACAACGCCCATCTCGCCCAACATGGCCATTTTCAGATTCCGCCGTCCAACTTCTGGTCTAAAAGAGGGAACCCAGGCCCAGGGCGAAAGAAGCGACTGCAAGAAAGAGGGGAGAGAGAGCAAACAAAAAAAAAAGGTTCACTATAGTGCCTTTCTGTTGTGCTGCACCCGTGGGTCTGGTCGAGTTGGGTTTGTAAATCAGAGAAAACAGCGAATTACCCGGTCGGCCCTTCCTTTGCTTTCTCTTTGTCCAACCGACGCTCGGGAGCGTTTGTGACCTTCCAAGGCTTCCATCTTTTTTTCTTCTCCCCTTCATTTCTCTGTCCTCTTTTGCGGGAGTTACAAAGAAGCACTGACTACAAAGCAATGGCCATCTTTTCTGGCAAAAGAGAAAAAATAAATCAACTCAGCTCTAAAGGTTCATGCATGTGCGTGTGGGAGTTTGGCTAAAGCGCAGTGTCTCGCGTTCTTTCTTACTTTCGCCCCCCAACCTTGGATTTGCTTGCGAGCTTTGACTCACTCAGATAGCCGGTTTGGGAACCTATCGAGGAAGAAGAGAGAAGGAGATGAAAAAGTGCAAAGGACTTGTTGGTTGCGAGCTAAATGTTTGACATTAAACCGCGCGAGACAACAAGCAGATAGCGACCTGCACAAGGTCATCGGTACATGCGGCGAAAAACAAGAGTTCTCCTTCCTCGAGGATGTTTCGCCCATATCTTGGGACGCCCACAGATGGGCTGAAATTCTTCCCATTGAGGTTCGACCTTGCGGCTCTTTTTTCCCTGTGATGGGACCATGACAATCCTATCTAATGATGCATCTTGATGCCCAGAAAAAAAATGACAAAGTCCTTCCTCGTTCGCTTAGAGGTGCAATTGGCGATGACCAATGCGGAACAACGCGGTCCTTAAAGGCGGAATTTGACGTTTGTTGGTGGCCAAGATTGGGGAGACTAGCCTCCGCCTTTTTTTTCATGAAGGTGTTTTCCTTATCAGATGTAGCTCTGTTCCCGGTATGGACCGTTTTTGCTTTCGTTTCCTTCTCGGTTTTCCATCGTGACCTGGTACCCCATGCATTCTTGGTTTTTTCGTTCCCCGGCAACAAAGGGTCGTCATGCGATGGGGCCACCCCAAAGAGCAACGAAGGAATGAACCCAAGGGCAAAGGTAAAACAGAAGTCTCTGCTGCATGCAGAAGCGTGCAATTAGCACCCTTGCACAAGGACACAGGTCTCTGCTGAGTTTGTTTGAGTGGCTAAATCATAAACAGAGCCTCAAACTCACCTTGTCTTGTCCCAATGGGCAAGGGCGAGACCTCCGCCGTCTTGAACCGACCAAAGCGGAAACAGAGTTGGGTGTTTTGGCCTTTTCCTCTTGAGAGCTCACTCGAACAAAAAAAAAAAAAAAAAAAAAAGCTGACTCTGGATCTGATAAACACCAAAAGGTAAAATGGAGTCGGTTGGCGAGTCGTTTATCAGATCGATTCATTCATCCACTCAGTTAGTCAGTCCGTCGATCAGTTCGCCTTTGTCCGCCGGTCAGTCAATTGACCATTCAGTCCGCCAGTCTGGGAATACCCGGTCCTGCCCACTCTTAGCACCTTTGCACTATTCCCTGGTAAACATCCAGACTCGCCCTCTTTCGTCCTCTCTGGCCTTAATCAGATGGCAGGAATATCGCTCTTTTCTTATAAAGTCGATGCCCTGTGTTCGCCTCCCCCCTCCTTCTGACTTTTTTCTCTTCTTCTCTCTTTCTTTTCTCTTTTCTCTTCAGTTTTTACGCTCTCTCCCTCCCCGTGCCCTCCTCCATCCACCCTGTTTAATCATTAACTTTTATTAAACACCAAGGGTCTCTCCATCTCTATCTCCTTCTCTTCCACCCTTCTTCCAACCACAGAGATATATATTCACAATGGGATCCGTCTTCTCAGCACCCATCTTCTTCATTATGTTCAGAGAGACGACCGAGGCAGCCATTATTGTCTCGGTCTTGCTCTCGTTCATCTCCCAAGTCATTGTCGATGATCCAGTACTGTACCGCCGTCTCCGCTGGCACGTTTGGATCGGTGTTGCCATCGGTCTTATCATATCGTTAATTATCGGAGGCGCCTTCATCGCTGTCTGGTAAGCTTGCCCCAAAACCGGCACAATGTCACACCTTGACCCAATTGAACGATTTGCCCCACTCTTCTTTCTCGTCCCTCCCCCATCTGTTCTTCATACTCACCATCCCCATTTTTCTCTTTGCCGTCATCTTTTAGGAACACTGTTGCCAAGAACGTTTTCCAAACTAGTGAAGAGCTGTGGGAGGGATCCTTTGCCTTGATTGCCTGTATCATGATCACGATCATGGCCTTGGCCATGTTGAAGTCTCAGGACATGCAGGAGAAGTGGCGTGGAAAGTTGTCGGCGCAGATGAACAACATTGACACGAACCAGAGCATGACCAAGCGCTCTGGCAAGTACGCTCTCTTGATCTTGCCCATGATCACTGTTCTCCGTGAGGGTTTGGAGGCCATGATCTTTGTTGGTGGTGTAAGTCTAACGATGCATTTCATCTGGTTAAAAAAATAACTTTTGTACACGATGGTCATCCGACAGTGTCATTGACGCGTCTTTCCTTCCCCTCCCTTGTACAATAGGTTACATTCGAAACTGAGGCAAAGTCGATTCCTTTGGCTGCGATTACTGGATTGTTGGCTGGTGCCTTGGTTGGTTTCTTGATTTACCGTGGAGGAAGTCGCTTGACCCTTCACCGCTTCTTTGTTGCCTCGACCTGCTTCTTGCTCTTGATCGCCGCCGGTTTGTTTGCCAAGGCCATCCAGGCTTACGAGATGGACAAGTGGAACAAGATTGTTGGAGGCGATGCTGATGATGCCGGTTCGTACGATCCCCGCGGCAACGTCTGGGCCTTGAACTGGGGTAACCCCAACGACCCCAACGCCGGAGGATATGCTTTCTTGAACTCCATCTTGGGCTGGAGCAACATTGCCTCTGTCGGTACCATCACCGGTTACTGCATGTACTGGGTCGGCGTCATTTTTGCCATCCTCTTCCTCAAGTTCAAGGGCAAGCGCGCTGCTGCTGCCCGTCGTGCTGAGGAGCCCTCCGCCCCCTACACCGAGGAGAAGGTCGCCGAGAAGAACGAGATCTAAGAAACCAAACGGTCTTTTCCCCCCCTCCTTCCACCTTATTTTTGCATTATCTACCGCATCCTTATATAGCCCCGCCCAGTTGTCATTGTTGAGATCTAAGGGTTGAAATTCTGCCTTCTCTCTGCATGTATATTTTTTTCCCGCCTTTCCGTAATATCCTCCTTCATCCACTTCACCCATTCTATTTATCGGTACTTCCCCTTCTCTCTTTGTTTTTTTAGTAGTATGGATCTGCTGCCAATTGCTATGACTTGTAGAGTACAAAGATGGCGAGCGGCTCTGTCTGAATATAGTTGAAAAAAACCTTTGACATCTATCTATTTTGTATCAAGAATTGGATCGCTTCTCTCTCTCTCTCTCAAAGAATGTTGCCCACGAAACGAGCTGATAGGTATATGACACATGTAGATAAAGCTTGTAACGAAAACTTGAACTTTTAATGTCTATTTTCATGCAATTTTTCGTATCCGTGCAAGGAAAAACCCACTTGTATGACTGGCCAAAGGATCATAGCGCAGGCACATATCCATGACATGATTTTGGAATTGCTCCATTTCAGCCTCTTGCTCTACAGAGCCATGCCATGGCCCACCGTCCGCTATCTGCAGGCCCAAAGCTGAGGCCACAATTGAACGGCAGGGCTTTTTGCAGTTGGCTGTCGGGATTCCTAGAGCATGCTTGGGTAGAGGCTCCAGAACGGCCCTGCCTTGCATCTTGGCCAGGAACCACGCGACAACGTCCTCGTTCTGGGCTCTGGAAAGAGAGCAGGTGGAATAGACCACGATGCCCCCTGCTTTCGTCAACCTGAACCCATTCATGAGGAGGCCACGTTGCAGATCAGTCAATGAGTCCAGCCTATCCTGCGCCATAAAATTCTTGTGGAAACTGTCCCACCCCCAATTCTCGTATTTGAGAATATGTGCTATTGAGCCATCGTGAGTGCCTAGAAGTAGATTGCAAGATAATGACATCAAAGTTATTAAATCGCCTCGATATTTACCATACACCAACAACTTTCAATCCACGACTATCGACCCACATCTACTTACATTCCGCATCGATAATGACCTTGTCGTATTTGTAACTTTCTAATTGTGTTTGGGGGTCGTTTCTCAAAATCTTTGGAGCGTAGAAAGGAACAATCCTTTCTTGGCTAGGAACAATTTCGGTTCCGTTGAATACATGGCTTTGATCCTGATGTTCTCTTTGTTGAGGAGTCAGTCCTGACAGCATTTGGCGCTTCACAGAGTTGGTTGCATCCAGGGTATAGTTGGTATGAAACTGCTGTCGAGCCTGTGATGAGGATGAGGATGATGATGATGATGATGATTCACCAATACCAGACAGATCTATAGAGTAAGCACCAGATTCATCATCACTGTCGTCCAGCGATCTCTTTCCCTGGGATGTATTCTGTGCTTGTTGTTCCGACTTTGACTTGGCAATTCCAGCCATGATGCGCGCCCGGATCGCATCCAGAGCGCTGGGTCTCATCACACTGAAAGTTGTGCCATCCGCTTGGAAGAGTCGAGCACATTGCTGCAATCGGTGACGCTTCAACAGGGCACGGCAGGTGGAGAGCCGATGAGCCGAAATATCAACTCCAGTGACAGTGCCTGTGATATCCATCTGCAGCTGGTTACTGGCCCGCGACCGATCCGATCGAACGTTTCCCGAGTTTGTCAACAATCCAGCAATCATGCAGAGCTTTGCACCTATATACGTTGCAATGAGTCGTATTATTTTTAGACCTTTGGTTGCGACTTTTTCAATTCTGTAGTAAAATCCTTGATCCAGTGTATTACCTGGTGCACAGCAAATGTCCAGAACATGCTCTCCTGGTTGCACATCCAGAGCGTAGACGGCAATACCTGAACTGAGATCCATCCCAAAGATCCTTCCATCTTTGTAGCTATGATTCGCAGTTGACAAGGACCCGTTAGTATGGTGATGTGTGCTGGTGCTGGTGCTGCTCTTTGCTCGATCTGCTGCTACTGAGAGGACTACTTACGCTTGACAGTTTCTCAGCTTGACAGATCCGCTCATTCTGCAAAATGCCTCCAGACCGGGCACAGGCTCGACCTTTGTACCTAGCTGCCTCTCCAATTCCTGGGGGGTGATGGTAAGATGGGGGTCAGGGTTCAGGCGCACATAGCGGGGCAGGTCTGCAACGGTGTAAATAGCCGGGTCAATCTCGTTGTTGGCGAGGAATGAGACAAATTCGGTCGGGAGGTTTTCGAGAGAGAATGTGCGTGCCTGGCCAACAAGTCCTCCTTGAAGGTCCATTGCGGCCGAGTCGCAGTCCGAGTCGCTGTCCATGAGTGGGAGATGTCGAGGGGTCTGGTCTGGTCTTGTCTGGTGAGGGAAAGGGGTTGCCACTAAATTCAAGGAAGAAAAAAATATGTGCTCGACTCTGCATAATACCACGACGTAATTCTGGAGCCAATTGTGCTTTCGCGTCGCTCTTCGCGTGTCCACCCGCATCGTTTCCTCAATTGACGCGACAGGGACTGGAACAAAGGAAATGCGATCAGAATTAATTCGGTGATTTTATTCTTTCCTCTCTCCGCCACATGCGATTCTTTCGGCATCATCGCCTCTCATCCCTCCGAACTCCTCATTCCTCTTCCTCCTCCACTCTCCGCAACATACACCATGGCCAAATCAGCCTTCTGGAACTCGGTCCGCAAGGCCCTCACCGTCGTACGTCGCCCCTCCCCCACCCTCCAGTCCAATGAAGACACACCCACACTGCACACACACAGCTCTGCGCTCCCGTCCCGGATCTCTTCCGTTCGTTCCTGACACGTCTTTTCGCATCCCTCTATCTTTTCTCTATTCCCGATCGACATGATCATCCTCTAGAACCCCAAGGTCTCCACCGGAATGCCCGATGCCACCGCCTTCCGTCGTGTCGCCCCTGGGTACGACCCACTCCCTTTTTGAAACAAGGCGACAATGCACTTGGACTAACTTTGAAGGCAAATGGACACACGGTCGATATACTCATATTTCTTGTATTTTACTCTGGAAACCACTCTAGCGGTCAGCCCAAGACCTTCGTCCCCAAGGACGCCCTCGCCAACGACATTGCACAGAACCCTTACTATGGACGTGATTTCAGGAGAAACTACCCTCGCCTTGCCACGTACTCTCAGGAGGAGGTTGCTGGTTTGATCGCCGGAAAGGAGGCTTTGGCGTAAGTTTTTTTTTTTGTCGGAGGACTCGATGGTCGCGAGGGCACTATCAAACCACTGCGGGAGAAAAGACGCCAGGATCAAAAAGAGCAGACAGACAAAAAGAAAAGGAGTACTCACAGCAGGATCACTTTTTTTTCCCTTTCGAATCTGGACCCACTGGATATCTTTTTAGTATCGGCTCTGGTGAGTCTGCAATCGCCAAGGCTGGCGAGAACGTCTCGTTGACCGAGGTTCTCAAGAGCGCCAAGACTCCTTTGTACACTCCCGCCAACTTGCCTCCCGTCCCTGTCATCCGCAACTACAAGTGGGTCAAGTCCCCAGATCAGCCCCCAGTTGAGCAGGGTAAGCTCTTTTTTTTTCCTGGAATATGATTGCAAGGTGTGTCGGTGGAAACCTTTGTCAAATGTGGCGCTAATTCCATATCCTGTTTTCCAATAATGATGACAATAGGTACCTACTGGACCATGGTCAACATGAAGACCGCCTAAAACACTCGCTGATACTCCCACTCTCTACTCCTCTTACGACCTCCGACCCTTTTACCCTCCTCACACCAACTTATTATTCCTCGCTTGTGTTTCTCTTGGAAGACACGGATTCACTAGCAGATCATAGAACGCATGCAACCAAAATTCAAAATACAGAATGCGCTTATTTTTAAGTAACCAGGTTGACTCTTAACTTTTTCTCTTTCTGACATGGATTTCGGGAATATCAAAGGATTGTCCTTGGAGCCATTATGTAGTGCAATCCCATCATTAAGCACTATATCAGTTATCTGTTGGGCGTCGATGTTTTAGCCGCACAAGAAACGCCCTCTATCGGTCCATACATCAACTGGCAACGGTATTCTATCAAACGGCCTAGCGGGTGTTGTTTGGTTTCGGAAGACACAGGGCGCGGTTCTTTAAATATATAATCTCAATGACTGAGCATCGCTCCCCTCATCTACAGAGACATCATAATCCTCTACGTCCTCCCTAAACCCACAACGAAAGAAAAGAAAAATTAACATGCCTCACGTTTTCCGCTGCTCTCTTGCGATCGCCTTGGCCCTTGCCGCCGTCTGTGTCGCCGCTCCATCGCCCGTGGTCATTTCCTCTCGCCAAGATTTAGCAGGTGACTCTTCTGTCCTTGGCCCTGTTGCCACTGCCAGTGGTCCTGGTCCTGCACCAGGAGATTTGTCAGGAATAAGCGATACTGGTGATGCCCCGGCCGTGCCCTCGCAAGCACTTCCCCAGCAGTCGGTGCAGCTTGGGAGCGAGACGGATATTGTCCCGGTAACGGGTGTTTATCCTCAGGTCGTCTATCAGCCAGCTATTCAAATCTACGACCCAAACGTGAGTGACTTCCAGTCTTACGGAGAGGGAGGAGGGGTTTATGGTGGGTACGACAACGGGATGTATGGAGGCAACCCCGGTGGACCCGGTTTTGATCCTACGGATATTGGTTTTTTTGTAGGTCCTGCCGGTGGACTGTACAAGCGCCAGCTTGGCCCCTTAGGAGGTCCTGGTGGACCTTTGGGTGCTGGCGTTGGAGGACCCGGAGGACCCGGAGGACCTATTGGACCTGGGGGCCCTCCTTCGAGCATTGTGGGCGCTCCGTCCGGTATCTCAACAGATACAGTCATTCAACCCATTGTGTCGATCCAGCCCCACGCGTACCAGCCCGTCCCTATTCCTGTGAGCCAGCCTTACAACTACCCTGTGCCGGTCGGAGTCTCGGTCCCTACTTTTCCTTTTGATAATGGCTGTCGCCATGGTCGCCCTGGGTTCGGATTTGGCGGCGACTTTGACTGCGGATTCGGCAGCGACTGTGACGACGACTGTGATGACGACTGTGATGACGACTGTGATGACGATTGCGACGACGGTTGCGACGATGACTGTGATCTTGGCTGGTGATAAATGGCTGCCTCTGTCTTCTTTCCCCCGTTTCTTCTTCCATCTCGGAAACTTCTAGGCTTTTCCTTTTTTCCTGGAGTAACAATCTCAGATGTCGTCTCATCTCTTCCAATACGTTCTCACTCTAATAAACCAGTATTCTGCAAGTTCTCCTTCAAGGATAGATGAGCTTCATTTACTTTTGATAAATACACCTTGATATCGTGGGATCGATGACTCTTCCTCTCTAATCTGTTCACTTTGAGAGAACGCTTCCTCCGGTCTACAAAAAAGAGGTGATGTCTTCGTTCCTTTTCTTTTCTTTTTGTTTTTGTTTTTTTACTTTGTTTCTCATCGCAGATGTGAAAAATATCGCAGAGAGGGCGCAGATCGCGACGCATTGTATCCAGCAACACGCACGATCTCCCTTCCTTCCTTATCTCCTTCAGCTGTCATTCGCAGTTTCTCTTTGAGTCTTTGTTTAGTTCAAAGGAACGACTTGCCGCTTGAGCTTCTGAGCCGGCACCGTGATCGTGATATTCTTTCGGGCGGCAAAGTAAGCCTGACCCCAGTTACCACCAGAGACGGCCTTCTCGGGGATTAAAGGGGAGCTGGGACCATAGTTGGCGTACAAGGGTGCGACACCCGAGAGAGAACCTCCATTGGAGCCATGGATGACAATATCGGCACAACTCGAGTACAGTTCACGGTTACCCTCATTGTTGTTCCAGATCCAGTTCAAGACCACGTTGTTGCCTGTGGGGGCATTGGCCGGGATCTTGATCGGGAGTGTGTACGTGCTGTCTGTAGGCGCGTTCGCCAAACAAGTCTGGAATTGATCTTGAATCACCACCCAGGTGGTGCCATTGTCGTATGAAAGGGCCCATTGGCAGCTATTAAGAGTGAGGTAAACGGAAGGTTTAGATTCTCTCTTCTGTTTTTTTTATCAAATGTATTGTTTTTCATATACCATTGATGGGGGGGAGCAAAACTATCTTACCTTCCACCGTTATGGTTGACATTGACATCCATCTGGGCTTGGATGGTTTGGCCAGCTGTGAAGACTGGACGGACACCAGCAAAAGAGAAAGAGTGCTTGCAAATGGGATCTGTGATTTGGTCCTGATAAAAAGGAGAAAAAGCGAGAGAAATCAGCCGAGGTGAAGAAAATACGTTGTCTATGTGTCATTTGGACAAGGATATCTATCACATCGAGTAAATTAAACTTACATGGGTACCAAGAGGCGATTGGACATCGTAGTCGACCAAGTCCCACTGACTGTCATTGGGTTGAGGGCATTCGGCATAGGGTCCGAGACGGGGACATGGATAGCGGAACGAGATGTGGGCTTGAGACAAAAGGGCCAAGGATGAAAGTGCCAAAATGGCAGTGGTGATGATGGACTTCATGATCTTTGTATTAGGGCAAAAAGGAGGAGAGAGTGGAGTGCAAGAGAAATGGAGTGGAAGATTGAAATATCCCACAGATGAATTTATACCTTTTTTTTGCCTGTCCTCCGCCTGAGGTTTCCGGATTGTTGACTACATTGCACATTACCCAGCTTTTTCTCGATGGTGAGCAACAGAGGAGCTTTGATCGATTGTATCGCCCCATGCGAACCAAAACAACAGTACACGGAGCTACATCGCCCTAGAGGCTAAAAGGAGAAGGGTCCGTGGATGAGAGGTTGTCACATCATATGTTTACGAAGCAAAAGGGCTCTTTTCTCTTTTAGTTGGCTATCAAAGATACTGAAAAGTGTGGTTTTTGAACAGGGAGGAAGCTATGCCGACGATTTGTTGTTGTTTGCTCTCTGTTGTCAACAGATGCCGATGACCGATTGACCATAAGGCTGGGTCGCTTGAGCTACCTTTGTTTTCTTAATCTTGCATGATCTTGCCCCTGCAAAATTCCTGCTGGTTGGCCTATATCATTCTTTGCTCAGTTGCCACGGCGCAAACTTACTGAGTAAGTAAAAACACAGTTGGCCGACATCCCCGCCTTGTCTCTGTCTATCTCTGTCCCTAAACGATGGCAATGCGATTTAACATTTTTCTCTATGGCTGTTCAGGATCCTTCCCGGCGACTGGGTAGGATTTTGTCTGAATCGGACAGCTCAGGTAGCCCCCGGTACGAAGCACACGATATAGTACATTTTTTAATTCAAGCACCGGATAATGACAGGAGTTCCCACCCTCATTTTCTCTCTACCTGTCTCTCAAATGCAATGTCCAGTCTAGGCAGAAAGTGAGACTAGCCCCTTTCCCAAATGCAATACTCCACACTCACATATGTGATCAATGTGTATCTACACGAATTGCACTCACCCGACATGGCTCAAGTTGTGTCTTTTGGCCGTTTGTGCCACGTTGACACGCCCTGACCCTCCACTCCCACAGATACAAGATGAAAAAAGCGAAAGCAACTTGGTCGGCTCTCAATTTTTGTGTGAACACGATTAGCCATCGCAAAAAAAAAAATCACGCTTGTCCTTTCCAGGCTTTCTTATTCCGTGGGTATGGTTCAATCAACTCCACCCCCTTGCGTCCCGGGCCTCCGTGCTGCTCTCGTTTGTTCCTTTCCAGGGTCCAATAGAACCGACCATCACCAACAACAGTACCAGCAGCATCACAAAAAGCTTGATCGTTATCAACTCCTTGTCACGTTGATATCCCATGCTGCTTTGTCGCCTCTTGCCTTCCGCTCCTCCTCTCATTTCCTTTGAACCCCCATGTTTGTTGGATTTGAGGAATCAAGATAATCCGAATCAAGAGAGGACAAGAATAAGAAACAAAAACGCATAGCTTCCATTTTAGTGTTTTCGGTATGGGAACCTGATGCCCTGTTTCTTCCCCACAACGCACCCCTTCGGGATCTTCCACCAATATGCTCCAGGTTTCGGACATGACGGGTGACATTTCTGTTTGCTCCCGACACATTTAAGCGAAAGGGACCCCCGTCTCCATCACCCGAGTCAAAACAGGGACAAATTTGGTCCGCAGGACAGATACATGACCCATGAATCGGGGTAAACATAGTCCTTGCAGACAGGGCATTTAGATGCAGGGACGAAATCAGTGGGTTTATGTAGAACCCCCCCATCATGCGCCGTATTACCCTGCACTGAACGCTACACAATCGTTTTGTTACCTCGATATGATGGCAATCGCGCCCGTGGACAACCAGCAAACATCATGTACAAAAATGGTATATTGAAGATAAAGGAAGCAGATGAGCATCACGCATGTAATCTTATCCTTGCGATCTTTATCAATTCTACAGTGGATGAGCATTGCCAAAATGAAAACGTCCGCATCCGAACCCGGGTTTTTTCTGTCTATATTCTTTACAAAATCTGGCTCAATCGCTGTCTGACCATGTATCTTGATCTGCAATGGCTCTGATGACGTTGTCTTGATTTGAACTCTTTGGTGCCCAAACAAGGATGTCGTGGTCATTGCCTGCACTGTAGATTTCCTGTAATATTGGCAATAAAGCGGATATTAGATATTTGGTCCAAGTTCAGCTCATTTAAATTTGTAGGCTCATAATTAAAAGTGGTCTGAGTGTTTCATCGGAACCGAAACTACGCGCACCTGTGTTCTTGGTCTCCAAGCCAAAGCAGTCACCCTTCCATAAGATCCCTTTAGACGCTTTACAAGCGATCCATCCAAAAGGTCGAACATCAAGATAGAACGATCGTCGGACGGCTGGAACACATACGAGGGCGATCCACCAAAGATTGATAGAGGAGAGACCAATGGCGTCAAATTGTTGACAAATTGGTTGCGGATCAACGTGCCGTAGTTCGTGAGGGTATTTTGGCCCGTGTAAATATTCCACAGTCGCATCTTGTCATCATGTCCAACACTGATCAGATAGAGTCCATCTGGTGTAAAACTGAGACCATTGACTGTCCTTGTGTGCGCAGAGTTCGTTTCCGCCAGCGGCGGCGCGTTGGTGTTATGAAGGTCCAGAGAGCAGAGGCAGGAGGTCGACTTGCGAATATCCCAGAGCCGAATGGTCGTATCAGTGCTAGGTACGTGAAGAAAGAAAAATGAGTAATGGCCAGAGGGAAATTATTACTCTCCATGACAAGCATCAACAATACCTTCCAGAGGCAAGCAAATATTCATGGCGCGGTGACCACTCAATCGTCAAAACGGTGCCTCTATGACCAGCGAGAGAGTGGGTGAAAGCTCCTGTCCGAAGATCGCACAGTCGGATCCTTGGGTCTGCTGACGCCGCAGCAATGAGTCCATGGGTGGCTTTAGACGACATGGCATGACTATAGACTTTGTTATTGAGATCGAATGTACAGGCGACCTAACAATTAGAGAAGGTCAATATGATGATGCATGCAATTCAACGCGGATAAAATCCGGCACTTCTGTCTCACCTCCATGGTGTTGGTATCCCACACTTTGATGCTACTGTCAAAGGATGAGCTAGTGAACATTCCGTTGTCAAACGGATACCATCGGACGCGTGAAATACCACCTTTGTGGGCGCCGTAACTCCTGTTTTGGGCAGATAAAAGAAAAAAATAAATTGTTTTTAGCAACAAAGGTCTGTTATGGACTCTTATGAGAGAGATAGAGTGGCCGAAGAAACAGCGGATGTCCTACCCATGCGCGTTGGCCATACTTTGGATGACACGGCGCTCCTCTCGTTCCGAGACATCCAAGTCGTAGAGATGAATGTTTCCATCGCCTCCTCCTGACAATAAACTAAACAACAGGGGAGGGAGAGAGAAAACACATATGAAGCTTTGTCAGCAGTCTGTCGCTTGCAAGGTGCAACTACTGATCGTCGATCACAGTTTCCGTACTATCTTCCTTCGGCTTCCTCAATATCTATGGTGTTGACTGCGCCTGCATGCTCGCGCGATACGCTTGTGGTGGGGTCGAGTACAATGCTGAGAAGGCGGCTGGACAAGAATCGCCTCTGAAATGAGCCGGGCTGTGCAAGGCCAAGCTCTTGCAGATAAAAAGGGTTCTTGCACAATGGACGTCGACGACGTGGGCGATGGATGGGGCCAGGTGGGTTCATGACATTCAGTGAATGGCGCAGGAACAACAGAGTGGCTCTCTTTCTCAGCTGACGGGCGCAGAAAACAGGGTCATGAACGACGGAGGCAGGCGAGTGGGTGGTAAGGGCGAAGGGAGTGAAAGACAGTGAGGAGGGAAGGAAGGAAGGACAAAGGAGTGAAAGGGAACAAAAAGAGTCAAATGAGATCATTTTGGTGGCAAATCAAGGTTCCCATTACTTTCCTTGGGTAGTTTATTCTAGCTCCATTTGCAAAACTATCTATTAGTCGGCATTTCCGATCTCCACAGTGGCTTATGTTTGACTTTTTTTTCTTTTTTTGATACGCTTTCTGGAGGCGCATTCACCTCGACAAAGGGTGACACATGGGGTCGAAGGCTGCATCTCTTTTCTTCTTTCTCATTCAATCTCTCCATCCCCGCCGCAACGAGCCAGCCTGACTATTTTGACACGGAGCCACGGACACACAGGAGACCACCTTTGCATCTAGACCCTTTACCGGCACTTGCATTCCAGCCTTTGTTGTTTACAGAACTCTGACCTGCCATCTCTTCACCAACTCAAACAGGAGGCACATATACCGCGACCCATCGCCTTTTATTGTCCTCAACGCAGCCGAAAAGACTCTTTGACTTCAGGACTACGCCATTTAATTGCGTATTATTCAGTGCAACCGTCCCACCACCCCATATATACAGCTATCATGTTCAACCTTTGCGAGATCAAAGACACTATCAAGATCGAGCCCTCGGGCTTTAGGAAAAAGAAGTCCCAGGCCATCACAGACGAAGTAAACAGGAAATACGCCAACAAGGTACAACCCCGCTTGTCATTCCACGTTGTTTGGAGAAATGATCATCGGATTTTTGGGAGCCTCTCAAACTGACATGTGTGTCCCGTCCCTTCAACTCGATCTTCTATGGCCGTCTCGATCCTTTCCAACAATCTGTCATTCCCAATACACAACAACCAAATGGATTTGACGTGGGAAATATCATAGGTACTGCAAGACATTGGATTATGTATCGCCCTTCACGATATTATTACCGCGAGTGAAGGATTTATTCATCATGGAGACGGCTGCAGTTACGTGACAGTCCACTTCAGGATGGTGATCTTCCGACCCTTTATTGGAGAGATCATCACAGGCAAGATCCGATCTAGTAACCAAGAAGGCGTTCGAGGTAAGGGAACAGAATGAAAATCGCGCCGTCAGTGGGACAGGGATCAATTGAGTTTAGACGGGATTCTCTTCAACGGGGTGTACATATACTAACCCCCTTCCTATTTCTCGTTCTATTCTCATCTAGTTACATTGGGATTCTTTGACGACATCTTTATTCCTCGTGGATACCTTCAACCTAATTCACAATTCAACGCTGAAGAGCAGGTCTGGGTCTGGCTTTATGAAGAAAACGAGATGTTCATGGACCTCGAGGAAGAGATTCGGTTCAGAGTCGAGTCTGAACAATTTTTTGATACCTCGCCCTCAGTCCGGCCAAAGAAGGAAGGCGTTGAGGCTCCTGATCTTACCGCCAACTCTGCAAAGCATGCCCCTTATTCTATTACAGTAAGTGTCGCACCTCTTTGTTCTCTTGCGTGTAGATTTTCTGGAAAGTGTTGCATTTGACAGGAGTATGATATTGATTCTTTTCATTTTCAATTCTTTTCATAGTGTTCAATTGAAGGGGATGGATTGGGCTTGCTTTCGTGGTGGGGTCAATAGCACAAGGACGAGGCACCAAACAACATAATAAAACACTTGCATGATAAACAACACCATTAACCGACCTACTTTCCAATTGTCTTCTGATGAAAGGTCTTGCGAAAATGTAAAAATGGGTGATGGAAAGAAAAGTGGACAATTGAAGATCAGGAGTAAAGGAAAGACCAAAGAAGCAACCACACACACAAGACCCCAGCTGAAATGGGCTAGATTCTTTATGGCAATCTGGGGATCCTGCCGGAGTTTCCTCGATCTACGCTCTACCCACTTTTTTTTTTTTTTTTTTTTTTTTTCATTTCGACGCTTTTTTCGGAATTGGAAAGTGAAGGCGACCGACCCCAGAGTCCAAGATGCGCAGCTTGGGGCGCCACTCCCCTAGAAGAATGACAATCCTCGGTCGTCCCTGCAGATAGGCAGGTAGTCAGCGTATCAAGAAAAAGATACCTTTGAACAAACAACGCGATTGTAAAAGGGGGAAGGAGAATGGCTGGACAACGGGCGGGTTGGTAGCACAACGGGAAAATCAACAGAAAAAAAAAATGGCCGTTAGGAGAAATGGAGCAGTGAAATCCAAAAGTGTATAAAAGTGAAAGCTTGTCTTCTCCATCCTTTGTTTGTTTTCGTCCATTCCCAACACATTCATTCCTCCCTCTCATTTCTTCATTCATCCAACCATGGCCTCTAAGACTGTTACTCTCCAGCCCGGCAACCACGAGATGCCATTGCTCGGCTTTGGCACTTGGAAGGTCCCCAAGGACCAGGCTGCCTCGGTCGTGTTCAAGGTGAGAAACCCAACGGCATTCAACACTCCTTTTTTGTTTGCACGATGACAAAGTCCACATCTAATCTAACAGTGTTGCTTCCTTCAATTGTGCAGGCCATCGAGTCTGGATATAGGTAAGGACATTGCCTGTCGGGCCAAGGCATTGATTGTATTCTTGTCTGGTGAAACTGATCTCAAATGATTCGGAAACATGATCCTGCAGACTGCTCGACTGCGCATGCGACTATGGCAACGAGGTCGAGGTCGGTCAGGGTATCAAGATGGCCATCGAGAAGGGCCTTGTCACCCGTGAGGAGCTTTTCATCACTTCAAAGGTATTACACAATTGGAGAGAAACACGCTCTGAGAATGTGCGCCCGTTTTATCTGTTGTTTCAGAAAAAAGGACCAGGATCGATTCTCATTCCACCGACTTCTATGCTTAGCTCTGGAACACCTACCACCACAAGGAGCATGTTCCCTTGGCTTTTGAGAAGACGTTGAAGGACCTTGGATTGGAATACATTGATCTCTACCTCATCCACTTCCCCATCTCGCTCAAGTACGTGCCTTTTGAGACCCGCTATCCTCCCGAGTGGGGCAACATGGAGCAGGATCCCGTTCCAGTTCATGAGACCTGGGCTGCCATGGAGGCCTTGGTGGCAACGGGCAAGGTCAGAAACATTGGTGTGTCCAACTTCCCAGCTATCTTGCTCATGGATGTGTTGTCGTACGCCAAGATCAAGCCTGCTGTTCTTCATGTCGAGGTTCACCCCTACATGAACAACTCTGCTCTTATCAAGTACGTATTATACATCTTTTTAGTGTCCTCATAGTTTCAATTTTTGTTGTAAGGATTCCTTAATGATGACACTACCACTGACATCCAATTCTGTTATCTCGATTAGATTTGCTAAGAGCCAGGGTCTCCAGATCACGGGCTACTCCAACTTTGGTCCTGCCTCCTACGTCGCCTTCAACCCCGCCGCTGCCAAGGCCACTCCCTTGTTTGAAGAAGAGCGTCTGTCCAAGATCGCTGCTCATCACAAGAAGACGGTTGCCCAGGTGATCCTCCGTTGGTTGGTCCAGGACAAGATCGCTGTCATCCCCAAGTCTGCAGACTCGACCCGCATGGCCCAAAACGCAGACATCTTTGACTTTGAGCTTTCGTCTTCAGAGGTGGAAACCGTTAACTCTATGGACATTAACTTCCGATTGAACGACCCCGGTGCCTATGCTAACATCCCCATCTACGCTTAAACCACAGACTAGAGCGTATCGAAACCCCCCCCCCTCATTTTTGCAGATAAACAAATCAACAAGAACGACACTATGTTTTATGTAGATATATGGACGTCTAGAAGGATCGTCCACTGCTCTGGCGACGGTTGAGGAATGTCATAAGATCGTACTTGGTAGCAACACCGAGACACCAGCGGCGATCCTCATCTGTCACTACAGCAAAAGAGTGCTTTTCAAAGAATTTGGACAAATCTGACAATGGAGTCATTGGTGTAATGGTCTCGTATCTAGAGAGAAGAAAAGAGAAAGAGTGGGTTAGATCATGAAAGGCTTGACCGATCTCTTTGCACGTCCCTTGATTGGAGACTCTTAGGAGGTTTCCTACGTTGAACGAGGTCCGCCCGACTTGTTCTTCTTCAAGAACGAGTACATCCATTTAGAGACCAGATCGGATTCCTGTGCCTGTCCTTCCTCGAGCAAAGTCGTCAAAGCCGTGAGAGAAATGTAGCCCATTAGTTTCCTGTTGGTGGGGTTGAGCACAGGAAGCTGGGAGAATTCACGAGTCATCATCAGATCCAGGGCATAGCCAACTGTCGATGTAGGAGGGATGGTGACAGCTGCTGGCAGCTGCAATTCTTCTACACTGGCTGCGCGGTATTTTTCATGGCGGTTGTAAGCTACAGACTTGGCCATGCCCTCATCCATAAGGTCATGTTCCAAGAGCCAGTCATCAGAAAGCAGGGTCGAGGTATAGTTGCGTGCAGTGTCGTTCAAGATGGCCAAAACTCGAAGCTTCTGAGACGACTCCTTTGCCTGTGACTGAGAGTAACGCAATGCAGCCGACACGACACTTCCAGATGACGGACCTATGATGCCACGGAGATATGCGAGTCAGATGAGAAGGTTTCTTTAGAGAAAAGACAGACTTTCCCTGGTCATCGGATTATGTTGGAGATCGTGGACAAGAAACATACCACAGAAAACGCCTTCCTCACGGATAAGTTGGCGTGCAGTGGAGTAGGACTCTTGATCGGAAATCTGGATCCATTCGTCAATAAGGCTCCTATCCAAGATCGATGGGGTAAAGTTGCCACCAATATCCTCGACCTTCCAAGCTCCAGTTCTGGTGACACCATCTTGGACGGAAGAGTGCTCCGGCTCTACTCCCACAACCTTGAGTCCGGGAATCTTTGCCTTTAACGTCTTTGCCAATCCAGTAATCATCCCTCCTGATTCTACTCCGACAACGAGCACGTCCAAGCGACCTTCGCACTACAAAAAAAGAGCACCGATCAGTAGCCACCACTTTTGAACGGCTTGCGGGTGCTACTACTATCATATATGTACTCGTACCTGAATAAGGATCTCTTCTGCCGTCACCTGGCTGTGAGCAGCGACGTTCTCCTGGCTGAGGAACTATGCAAAGGTGAAAAAAAAAATTAGTCGCGATGGCGAAATCAGTCTGAGTCACCATTTGCTGCAGATACCCCGCACGACATCAAAAATTTCCCAGGATAGCGCATACCTCATCAACAAGGATGGCTTCAGGCAGATCCGTGGCAATCTTCTTTGCGATCGAGAACTGGGACTCTGCCGACTCGGCGTGGGCCTCGATGGGGGTACGAACAATCTCTACGCTAAGAGACTTTAGCAACTGAATCCTGTCCTCGCTGGTTCGCTCAGGGACGAGTCCGATGACCTTGTAATGGCCGTTTCTGGGGGAGAGCAAAGCCAGACTGATGACCAGGTTGCCACTGCTAGGGACAACGAGGGTGGTGACCGAATCCTTAATCTTGTTGGCGGCATGCAATTTGGCGAGGATCCTCTGTGCAACTCTGTCCTTGCTAGAACCACTGGGGTTGGTGTACTCAAGTTTTACCAATAATTCAACTGCAGGATATATCGGAAGAACGGTGAGTGAGAATGAAGAGACCATGGTGCGTGGTGCAGCTGTTCCTTGGGTGCTTACCCTGGGCTCTGCTACCAGCTGTGGCAAGTCTGACGATTGGGGTGTTGCCGATCGTGTCTACAAGTGTTGGAGAGTATTGAGTAGTAGCGGGGTTAGTAAGAGAGTATAGGGGCAATTCCAAGAGGGCGTGGAGTGGATCCAAGGGTCCTGAACCTGCCTACGACAGCGTCGACGATAGCGGGAGGTGCGATGGAGGAAGAGGCTGCCATTGAAGAGGGCGATGCAGAGAGCAAGGAGGATGACGGAGGGGAATGAGGAAGAAGGTGTCCGTTGAGAGATGGCTCTCTGGGAGGCAGTGGCAAGCAACGAAGAGACGGCGATAACGTGATTCAACTCCAGTCACATCTCTTTGCGCCACCAATTTGTGCAAACCGCAGCTCCTTTTTTTTTGTTCAAATGGCGCGTGCATTGCACATTCTGCATGCATGCACTTTTTCTTTCTTGCATCCTTGCGTCCTTGCTTTGCTTGTTTGCATTGTGCTTGCTCGTTTGCATCGCGTGTATTTTTCTTACTCACAGAAAGGTCCTCTTACCTCGTTCTTTCTTTCTCTCTCTGTCTATATTCGCTTGCTCGTATTCGTTCTGGTCCCCGCGTGAGAAAGTCTTGCTGGCTAGTATGAACAAGGTAATCCGGCTCTATCCTTTCATTCTTTCGTATCGATGCACTCCCCGACTCGGATCCTTGTTGCATTGCCAGCCTTCTCATCCTTTACTCTCTCAGTCGCAACAGGTCCGGAAGCTTGCCCTAGAGCGCAGCCTTGCCGCGAACGCCAAACGTAACGAACATATGCACAAAATGGCCCTGAATTTATCCAGACAAGAAACCCTCTCGGTCTTCGGCTTTAACGGTGAAGACCAAACTCGACCACTTGGTTCTGCCCATGGTCTAAACAGGGATGACGCTCTTGAGGACAAGGAGAACAAGACATTTGACGTGGGAACAGAGCAAGGACTCAACAGGGCCGGCAAGAGACCTGCCTATCAACCACTCGATGGATTTGACACCGAGGATGACCTATCAGGCGACCTAAGCCATCTCAAAGATCGGCCACAGAACATCGCGGCAACAATAGCTGTAGACGCGATGCCTTCTACCGCTCCAAAGACAAAAGGGGCCATAACGCGTTCCATGGCCAAAAAACAAAAGATCCTGGAGGACTGCGATATCCAGGCGTTGTGTACATTGCGGACCAACTCGCATACTCCTTCAACCTCATCATCCCGTTCATCTGGCGGTAATAGAGGGCGAGAATCCACTCTATCTCCTTCTCCATCCACCTGTTCTGACGACAGCAAGGGACCAACTTTGTCGATCTTCATGGCCAAAGGGGCTGCAACTGACCATCTATACGCGAAAGAGCTACACTCCGGAGAGCCTTCTTCTCGCGATATCGATAGACATACAGAGCCAGAATCTCCAAAAGCTGGCGACCTCACAGTTGCCGATCCGGCACTCATCCGGGAGTGGTGGACGCGGATCTGTTCTTCATCTGATGCGAAAAACGATCAAGATTCGTCAACTATTGACATCTATACCCTCAAGAACTTGAGGGAGGCCGAGAGAGAAACGCAAAGTATATCTTCAGGAATAATACTTGTTGAAGATTCAACTAGCGCGCCTGCAAGGCCCATAGCAAGTAATATGAAAATCATGGAGAAAGCCTCTGAAGACTTCGTTTCGGAACTGCAAACTCGCAAAGGGTACGGAAAGCCTGAAAGAGGTGTTGAAAGAAGTCCAGGAGCAGCCATGGTCAGAGAGTCCATCGCTGCAGACACGAGATCTGTGTCAGAGTCAGCCGCGACACCCCTAGTCAAAAGGAAAGTGACTGCAACTGCAACCTTGCTCGTCTCGGACATTGCCTTGAATTCCTCTGATATCCCAGACGATGCCTCAGATGTTGCGTCAGACATGGCGCTCTCTGACTCCAATACACCAATGATATGTCCTCCGACGTTGACAAGTGACTCAGCCACTGGCTCCACTATGCCCGACTCGACTATTGCAATCATTGACACGGGTGACGAGACAACAGATATGGATATCTCGGATGACGGGACGGACGACGGGACGGATGATATGGATATTTCGGACACTGACTTGCCCACCATTGATCCAGCGGAAGAAACAACTAATTCCGACGTCGACACCATCGATCATACACAACAGACGACGGATTTGGATCCCGAAGAATCCGAATCTAACGATGGCGATGTTGATGATGTTGACGACTTGTTTGAGGTGGAGGCGGGTCCATCAAAGCCATGGAAAGGATTGAAGAGGTTGAAGATCTTTACGGAGGCGGCATACAAAGGCAAACGCAAAGCGCGAGCATTGCTGAGGAAGGTGAATCGCCTAGCAGCCGAGAATACCGACAAGAAAATCGAGGCCTGGGCGGCGTTGGGATTTGCGGTGCCCACGCCTGAGCAAAAGAAGAAGCCTCTTGGCCACGTTGAGTTTTCAAAGTCGGACGCAAACAGACCGTCTTGGGACGAATGGTGGGTCTTGCCGTTCGCGCCGTAGGATGGGATGCATGTTCTCAACCTGGTCCTTGTTCAGCAGCCCGCATGCAAGCACACGCCCTCCTACAGACAACAGCAAGAGAGCGTACATTGCGCTGTGCTCACAACGTGAGAATAAATGAAAAACACCCTCCGTGCACGGCAATTCCTTTTTTCCCGCCAATTGCTACAGTACCTTTCTTCCATGCTCCCTCCATTTACCTATTACATTCCTTCATTCCTTCACTTCATTCCTTCACTTCATTCCTTCATGGACTTGCCTGAAATCTCATCTCTCGTCAGCGAGTTCCTCACAGTCAGCGAGCTCGCTCGTTGCATCCGTGTCTGCCGCCAATGGCAATTCATGTTTCGACCCATTCTTTACGGCGGCAAAATCGAGTTTTACAGTTCTGGCTCGCCGTATCAGCCTTCCTTCGAGATTGCATCGCGCCATGGTCACCTCATGCAAAGTCTGCAATGCTCTGGGGAAATCACGCAGGACTACCTCAGCATTCCCAGCATCACTCACTTGACTGAACTCGCTCTCTCGCGTGGAAACGACAGCATGGTCTTCAAAGCGACTTATTGGGACGCGATCGTTGCCTTGGTCCGACGAAACCCTCGTCTGACAAGACTGCGCCTCATGAGTGGATTGTGGCCCCCAGTGCCTCCCTATGACGACGACCTGGATCCCACTGTCCCCTCGAAAGTGAGGACAACTCCGAAAAGAGATCACCTTTGGGACGCGGTGGCGGAACACCCGAACTTGAAGCACCTTTTTATCATGAATACCCGCTGGGCCACGGTTCAGCCTTACACAACTTCGTTCTGGCACGCGATTTCCAACCTTGAATCCTTGACTCTCATCTACTGCACGCTCTCCCAAAACGAATGTAATCGGTTCATTCATATACCTGAGGGACTCTCGCCCAAGCTCAAGGCGTTTCTCCAATACGCGACTGTGAATAAGTCAGAAAAATCAAACCCACGGGAGCAGCTTCGATACCTGGTCCTCTGCTCTAATCTGGAACAACTCCTTTGGCCTGTGCCTCGGGAAAAGAGTGAATGGGATTTTCCAAAGACCGAGTTCTTGCATGCAATCTCTGAAAGGACCTGGCCGAACCTTCGGGAACTTACCATGCCAGCCCTTCATTTCAATGACCAGGAATTAGTCCAGATCTTGGATGGGTTGCACAAAGGTCACCAAGATCTTCTTGATGCCCCCTTTTCCCCTTTTCCCCCCTCTTCTAGACCGTGGACTGTGACTGGTCTGAAGAAACTGACCCTCGGAGCCTCAGGATTCGGTTCTGGGGCCTTGCAGTCTCTTGCGACTCATTTCCCGACCTTGACATTGTTGAGCCTCGCGGGTGGCATGGAGAAAACAAGTTTGGTGATGCAGATGGCTCTGGAGTCTTGTCCTGGTCTTGTTTGCATCGACGGCGATTTGCTATACGTCTCGGACATGGTCCAGGGGAAACCATGGATCTGTGGCTCAAGTTTGCAAAAGTTGTGTATCGACATCATCTTGGACCTGGAGGACGACGTGTTTCAAAAGCGTGCAAAGATCATGGAGGTTCCTCTGAATTTTACGGTGCCAGAGACGGTTCAATTGTTTGTCTATGGTCAGCTTGCACGTTTAACGCAGCTCAAGGAGTTGAACCTTTGCGCGGTTCACCCAACCAACGAAGATTCACCTCGGCGGCTGAGTCTTGACTTGGAGCATGGTCTTGGAGAGCTGGCGACCTTGACGCAACTGAAGCAACTCGAATTTCGACATGTTCAGAAAATGACGACCAGGGAGGTGGAGTGGATGGGGGTCCATTGGCGAAAACTGAAGAAGATCACGGGGGAGATGAATGAAGATCTAGAGAAGCAAAATGCTATGCAGTCCATCCTTCATCGATTGAAGATAACCCTATATAGATCATACAATTAGAGAGTTCCTCGCAGACTCTTCTACATTTCTTTGTTTCCTCTTGGATGGTAACCTTGCTTGACCTCGCCCAAACCCTCTTGAGAACCCAGGCAACAGCCCAGAATTTTTTTTTTTTTTTTTTTGCGTGTACATGCATGCGTGGTTGTTCGGTCCACCTCAGTGAGCAGCGCTCTCTCGACTCTTGACGTCGTTGAACAGAGAACAATCCAATAGAACAAAGGACGAATAGAAAGTTCGACTTTGAGGCGTGTTCTCTTTTTCATTTAAAGGCCTTCTCTTCTTCACCTTCATCCGCTTGTTTTTCACCACTCCCTGCCTCAAAAAAAAGCGCCTACAACCATGAATTTTTCCATGCTCCCCGCCTATGACCCCAAACATCCATCCTCCCAGAGAGAACCTTCTTCGCCACCACCGCCAGCAGCACCAGCAACCGTTGTTCATTCAAGCAACCACAACCTGACCAACACGACGGCACATCCTCCTGGGTACACGGCCGCACCTCTACCCAATCATCAGCTCTCGACCCGTTGCTGTTGCATCTCCCTCCAGGGAAAGGACATGCTGTCACTGAACCATTTCCCAAAAGTCCTTGTCGAGCCCGTTCGAGCTACGATTCTTAAATTCTGGGGCGAGATCCAAGACGAATACCACTGCAGCCGATACCCCTCCAACGCCAGCAATGTCGCCTGTCTTCAGTTCAAGCTCCGGGGTTACCCCTGGCAAGGCGGTGGAGGTGAAGGTGTGAGGGCCCGTCGAGTGATTTGTCAACTCATGAAGATGATGGCGCAACGTGGGTGGAATCTGATCCAGGCCGCGGATGTGAGCAGACATGAACACAACAAGGATGTCATTTTTTTTGAAAGCCAAGTCCAGGAAGATGAAAGAGTGGTTGATTCCACTGTCGAGATGTTTTCAGTGAGCTTTAACCGGACAGACTGTATCCGTATTGTGGATTGCTCAAAGATAGTCCCTTTGATCCGGGAAACTATTCAAAAACACTGGCGACTAGGGTAAGAAAAGAATGAACGGAATGCTTTGGATTGGTGATCTATGGCCTTACAGTAGTTACAGTATTCCTAACCTTTTTTTTTTTTTTGGCCTTTCTGACATATTTTCAGAATCCAAAATGATGCCGTCTACTGTGGTGCACACGAGTTCCAGTTGAATGGTAATCCATTTTACGCGCGTGGAGCTGAAGAAGTCTCGGCCAGGTTGCTGTTATGTCATATCCTCTCTACGATCCGGAATCAGGGCTTTAAACTCTACTCCTCCGTCGATCTGAGCTGTGGTGATCACGAGGGTCGTGATCTTGAATCCTGGATGTTCAGAAAGGTGGGACCTGCTTGGTCCTAGATGAAAACGCATATACCCCCAATAAACACTATTTGTCCATATGTAAAAGTTTAGAAGAGATGAAAGAGGTTTATTGTAAGCAATCTAGGAAATAGCATCGAAAACAAAACTCGATCTTTCAAAATGTGACATGGATGCGGTGGAGGCTCTTCCTTCTTGTTTCTCGTCAACTCTTCGCTTTTCACGCGAGCACAATGTCCCAAATACCGTTCTCATCTCTAAAGTCATTGTTAACAATGTTAAAGAGCCAGTAGTCATGTCCAATCTGATGAAGCAGCTTTCGAGAGTCCGAACCCTTGGGATACAGGTGCTCCCACTCTTTCCAGATCTCGAACGCCTCATCACGCCACGCCAAGAACGAGACCTTCTCGATTACTGTTGGCTGGATAATCTCCTTTCCAGGGAACACACCCCAGGTCACCGCATTGGATCTCTCCACCAATCCATCCTCTGTCTTGCCGGAAAAAGGTATCTCACAGACAGGCACCTCTGTCGTTGTTGTTGTTGACGATTCGGCGGTCTTGGAAGGATCGACCTTGCCACAAATCTTTTTGAGCTCGGCAATCTTTTTCTGTTCCTCCAGAACGTCGCCTGTAGAGTTGGTTACCACCTCACCATCTCGGCTGGCTGCAAAAAAGGTGATCCAGGGAGAAATCGTCCTGAGCTTCTCCACCATCGCCGCCACCTCATTGGGTCCCACAAACAATTCTACAAAGGCCTTTTGGTACACATATCCTCCCTGGGGTCCCCACCCCACCAACGGATCCGTACTTGGCTTTCCATTTACGGCCGGCTGAGATCCCACTGTCCAAAGACCTTGCTGATTACATTGCACCAGTCGTGACTCAATCGCCCCTGTCTCTGGGAGGGGTGACCCTTCTGACCATGGCAAGAGGGGGATCTTGCCTTGAATAAACTCCACAAAAAGAGTACTAATATCCTCCACCGTCGTAGGTCTCTTCCACATCTCGAGTGCCTTTCTAGGCTCCACCTTCAACGACGCGCCATAACCATCCAAATCACCAAAAGCGGGTGAACGAGCATCTCCCCATCGTCCGTTTGGGAAATCATCCCAAGATTCAGATCGGCCGGAAAGATCATCTGCTATTTGGGTTCCTGTGACACCACTAATGATTTCGGCGCTGAGCGGGCGAGGCGCCTTTCGGACACTCGCCACTGGAACAAAACCAACGCGCTCGAGAATAAGTCGGACAGACTTTTCCAAGTTCAGGGTGCAAATATGGAATCCAGAGATGCCGGCGTCCAACAGACGCAGAATAATGGAGGCGGCCAAATCGACGCCATAATCTTTGACTTTTTGGTCATCAATCTACAAGTCAAACGGAGCAATTGGTTTCAATGGTGAGTGGGTACTGCATGTTTGGACGTGTTTTCCCTTTGTTTCCGCATCCAAAAAATGAAAGGATCAATTACCTTGATGGGATCCAAAGATGCAGTCACCTCGCCAGGGACGCGAATCTTTGCGAGACTGGTGATTCTCCGGAAACCATTGTAGGACTGAATGGGCATGATACCGGGGATGATGGGACAGACGATTCCCTGTGCCCGACATTGCTTCTCCCATGCCAAAAATCCATCCACGTCGTAAAAGAGCTGGGTCAATACAAAATCGGCTCCAGCTTCAATCTTTTCCTTCAGGAACTGAATTTCGTCTGTGCTGGTCAGATCGGTGCTGTCCATATGGCCCTCAGGATAGCCTAGCAAGAAGGGATCCAGCAAGTTTTTGTGAGCAGAAAAAAAAAGCAAACTAAAAAGGAACCTGTATTCCATTTTTTCTTTTTCTTGGGGAAAACAACGATTTTCCCAGGCACCATCTTTCCTCATAATTCGCCATCGATCTTTTCTTCTCGTCCTTGGCGCCCCATTGGGTCAAGAAATCTAGCAGAGGCCTTCTTACCTGCAACTCCGATACAAAAGTAGTCACCGTACTGCTGGCGGATATAGCGCACGAGGTCAATGGCATGAACAAACGTATCGTCGACCTGTGTCCAATACTCCTGTCCGCGGGGTGGGTCGCCTCGAAGCGCCAAGATGTTCTGAATGCCGGCCTTCTTGGCTTCCTGAAAATAGCACAAGGAAAGAAAAAAGATAAACGGCGATTAGAGACTAAGATTTCGGATAATGAACAAAGTTCAAAGAGTCATCCTCATTGTTTCTTTACCGCCAAAGCTTCGTCGACCTTGCCACGGTCCATGTTCGTGCAGGTAAGGTGCATGCAAGTCTCCAGTCCGTGAACAGTCTGTGCGACGGCACTCAGCTCCGTGGTCTTTTCAAAAGTAGATCCTCCAGCACCCCAGGTGCAGGTCACGAAGGTTGGTTTGAGGGTTTCCATGCGGCCGATACGATCAAACAGGTTCGAGAGACCCTATGCATGGCGGTTCCCAGAAGAAGCCGATTGCAATCCAGATACAAGAACATGGATATGCAAGACAGGATAGATAACAAGAATCATACGAAGTCGCCAGGCATCCCGAGAGAGCAAAATAAAAAGAGGAGGGAAGGGAGCAGCAGACAATGACGATAGACAGAAAAGAAGGTCCAGAAGTGAATATCGTGCAGAGGAACCATTGGTCATCGCATGAGGCGTGTTATCTGCATCGTCTGGTTGAGGGAGGGATAGAAGAGGAGAGAGGAAGAAAGAGATTCTGGCCCACCCTTCTGAACAGATCCTCGCTTACCTGTGTGGTTTTTGGCGGAAAGTACTCGAACGAGTAAAAGGGCTTGCCTTCGGCAGCCTTGATGGCAATCTTGTCAACAATCTTCATTTGAATGAGAGGGAGACAGAAGATGGAAGGAAGGGGGAAAGGAGGAGGAGTGGGAGAGGGATGGAGATGAATGAGGAAATGAAAAAGAAGAAAGGGGGGGATGGGAACGAAAGAAGTAATGAATGAAATGGACGAAAGGACGCGAGGAAGGGAATGAGTCAGAGAGAACTAAACCAAACTAAAAGACGACCGAACCTTGATCAAGTGCCCCATGTGCGTATGCGAGGAGACGACTGGTGGACGGATGAACGGACTGACGGACCGACGGATGGACGCACAGGGCGCCAATGGTAAGCAGGTGCGATTGCAGATCGACGTGCCATCTCCGATCCTCGTTCTCTCCTTCTCCTCTTTCTCTCCTTCTTTCTTTCTTTCTTTCTTTCTTCCTGCTTCTCCTCTCCACGTATTGTATTCGCATGTCTGTTGACAAGATTACTTTTATTTCCTCCTCCCAGCTGTCACCGACTGGGATAACGGTCTGGGTTAAGCGAAAATACAATCCCTTTGTTGGTGGTCTTGACAACCTCCTTGACCTGCACCAATAAATTAAGATAGTCGTTGCATTTGTGTCGAGCCACTCCTGCCACTGCTACCAGATCCGGAAGCTGCTGTCCCTCCATGTGTTCGCCCAGTGACCGCATGATGGCCTCGATCGGTCCACGATGGGGCTATTAAAGTGAGAATTGACCATGTCAACCATACGGAAACCAATCATTCACGACCTGATCCAAGTAGCTCCCTGCCTCTATTTGATCCTGTTTTCTTACCTCATCTCGATACCGCAGCGGCAACTTGTCAGCCACCTTCTTCATCACTATCCTGCCAGCAAGTTTCCGGATGCCGCCTCCTAGACCTACTCTTGAAGCCCCTCCACTCATAGCCGAGGGCGGTTGTTTGACTCTTGCAGCGGGTATTCTCGAAATTCCAGTCATCACCTTGGCTGTTGCCGGCGGAGGTCTCCTCTGTCGATTTCCTGTTGAGGTATTGCTTGCGTGCAATGCTGCCTTGAGTCGCTCTTCCGCCTGCCGCTCAGCCTCCTGTCGTTGTCTTTCTTGTTCTTGCTCTTGTTCCAGGATTTGTTGTCTTCGGATCTGTTCCAGCTCCTCCTGCTGCTGTTGGAATAATGCAGCCTCTGTGAAACAGGGAACGTGCTTGTGTGAGTTTTCATTTTCCGTTGTTTGCTGGCATTCTTTTGAAGGCTATCCCCGTTGTGTAAATAGCTGTATTCCTTACCAATCTCCCGCTTTTCTTGCCTCTCGAATGAAAGTTTGGTCGGTGCCTATGTGTGAACGGGGTTCAATTGTGAGGATTAACGATAGTCGTGAAGGGGTTGTAGACGCGTTCTGTTTTTTCAGTTTGTTTGGGGTCGCGTACCTCTGTCCATTCGATATTTGCAGCATTCATCTTGAGTCCATAGAGAAGCGATCCAAAAGACTCGTTGAAATAGGCGAGTCCCGCATGAATATCGGCTACGATAGCCATCTTGTCTACGAGCTGGTCAACAGCGACGCAGAGCCTGTCGACGGGATCGGCAATCTCTTTGGAGATGGGTTGGAACTGAGCAAAGGAAGCCTCCTGTAATGCCTCTGCTCCAGCTTCGGCATTGTCTGAAGAGTGCTGTTGACGCTGTGACCTCCGCAATGGGTTTGTTTCGCTGTCCTGTCGCATGGAGCTGAAGAGCGTGTTTGGGATATCCCCGCCTGTCCCTGTCCCCGGTACTGATGTTGCGATGGTGGCGGTGGCTGATGTTCCTGCAGTCCCGGACGACACGCCGATGGAACGAAGGAGGCCAGGGCCGATTCTTGATTTGCGGCGTGAAGAGTCCTGAGGCATGACGGAGGGAGGTGATCAGGGTCCTGAGTGTGCTGTGTGAAGGGATGAATGGAAAGGAAAGGATGGATGAATGGATGCACGCATGCACGCGTCAAAGGCGAAAGAGAACAACGAAAAAAAAGGTCAAAAAAAGTCCAGGGCGCATTTTTCAAAGCCACCGGCCGAGGAGAGGAGCGTCCGCGCGTTGGCAGCAAAGTGCAGTGCATGCATGCAAGCATGTCTCTTTTCTTTGTTTCCTCGACACTCCTCTTCTCTCTCTTATCTTCTCATCCTCCTTCTCCTCCTTTTCCTGCTCATCATCGACCTTGCATCCTCATCGCCGCTACCTCCTGCAGTCTACCTGCTCCCTGCCATCTCATCCTTTCAAAAAGAAACAAAGCTCTTGACCTGCAACAGCCAGGACCCGCACTGGGCACTCACCAACAACCATGGCCCTGCCCCTGTCAAAGATTCGAGACCTGTCCTTCAAGACTAGCATTTACGGCATCGAGGAGCGCATCGTCCTCGACATTGGTTCATGCTATCTCAAATGCGGCTTCTCTGGAGAAGCTAGACCGCGTCACTTCCTGTCAATGTTCCTCACGGAGGCGGCTCTGGATGACTACCTCGGGTTAAATGCGATCCCAGAACAGCATGTCGGTCACGAATGCGGTGAAAGCTGTAATGTCAGATCCAACCAGAACTGTCGTGGCATCAATCCTTATGAGGTGAGTCTTTTTTTCTTTCAATGTAGATGATTTGATGTGAAGAGAGCATATAAAAAAAAAAAAAAAAAAAAAAAAAATAGAACAGCTGTTGCTGGCGCAACACATGATGGCAGAGATATCTGTCATGTGTGGAGGAGAAACATATGCAGCAACAAGCTAACATGAGCATTGTTTTCAATGATCCATAGTACGCAGAGCTATACCAATTGGACATGATGCGGAAAAACAGCAGTGGACAAACAGAGGAGGAGCGACTTCGAATCCTGGAGGAACGACTGGCAGACTACCTCAACGACGTCTATTTCAAGTAAGAGCGCTCTGCTAATGTTGGACCCCATCGTGAATGAGCTCGAATATTGACCGGGTGACGCGCTCTTATTTCATGTTGCCATTAGATATCTGCTGACAGACCCCAAACAACGCAAGGTCATCATTTGCGAGTCTCCTCTGGCGCCCATTGCGTTGAAAGAGTCTATTGCCAAAGTCCTCTTTGAAAAACTACAGGTACAAATGAGAGAGCACTGGACGAAGTCAGCATAGAAGAAGAATCCGTCTCGCTTATGTAAGAATCTAATCGTTTTCGGGGCTCCTCCGTCGTGTAGGTACCCTCGGTGTCGTTCACGCCCACGCATCTGTTGGCTCTTTTGACCACTGGTACAGCTACAGGACTCGTCATCGACTGTGGCCATCTGGAAACTTCTGTTCTTCCTGTAAGGAATCATTGCCTCTTTTGCTGAGCTGGTTGGATTATTAGCCGCCACTTTTGCTGACGATGTTGCCCAACACTGCTTTACAGATATACTCCTCTCGCCCTCTTATGCCATTGATTCGAACAACACCTCGTGCAGGAAAATTTCTTTCGACACATCTCAAGCAACTGTTGAGAGAGAAATGTCCTATCTCCTTGGTCGACAATCCCACTGATCTCCGGATTATACCCGAGGGCATGCTGACGAGTGCTTTCCTGGAGACGATCAAAACACGCTTGCTCTTTGCCTCTCCCCTGATCATCAACGCAAGGGACAACATCGGAGAGGACGAAATGAACAACAACTATCGGGACGTGTCCACCTCTACCGAAGTCAATGTCGAGGTCTGGTTGCATGAGGAGCAAGCGAGAGGAAAGTTGGCAATCCCAGGATGGATCCGAGAGCGAGCGAGCGAGTGTCTGTTCAATGGCGATGAGGATGCCGAGAGCTTGACGGATGTGATTTTGGAGACAGTGTCCAAGGTTCCCTCGGATCTTCGCCGGCCTATGATCAGCTCCCTGTTGTTGATTGGAGGTACCGCACAATTGCCAAACTTGCAAAACAGATTGTTGCAAGAGATTCGACGATCGCTTCAAACAAATAAGCGCTGGAAAGCCCTTTCGGGACTGGCAGATTCGGTGCGATTTTTGGACGACTTTACCCCTGCGGATGCATCCTTGGCCGCTGCCGCAGCTGCAGCTTCGGCAGCAACGGCGGGAGCCTCCACATCCTCGATGATGGACGTTGACATGGAGGCCAGCGCTTCTACTAGAACGACCGCAAGGGATAAGGATCCACGAAAAAAGAAGAAGGATCAACCCAAGAAAGCGTATCAGAGCAGTGGAAAAGTATTCATGCCCAACTGTCGAGGTTGGATTGGCGGATCGTTGGTAGGATCGCTCAAATCCTCTGGACCTGAATTGTTGAGGGAGAACTTTACGGGTACAGTGCCGGACTGGTCCACTTTTACAGTCGTCTCGGCATCCTCGGGGTTGTTTTCGTCGCCGTCGACCTCCTCCTCGACCTCTGGCACGGGACTCCATCAACAACAACAGCCCTTGCATTCTGAAGGCACCTTGGCAGCGTCCGCACTCTCTATATCCTATTAAAACAATCCTTTGTCCAGCTGGATGCAAACAGCGTCTTGTAGCCTTCGACTTGCAAAAGCAGAATGAACGCAAACTCGAATCAGTGGATGTTGTTTGTACAAATATTCATTTATTTTTTGTGAATTCTATAGTAGCTTGCGATATGTTTTATATTTTACAATGAAGCAGGTAAGGGAAAGAGAATACAGACGGATTGACTAAAAAAAATATGTATATGAAGGGTATGGATTTTAGCAAGAAAGGTAAACTTCCAGTCTTCAGACCACACAGGCTCCGGCTCAATGGTGTCGATGTGATCCTCCGTTTAGGATTCTTTTCCTTCCTTGTATTTAACCACCCTTCTTTTGGGGATATAGTCGATCCTGTCTTTCCTTTTCCCCTTGTTATTTGTTGTTGTTATTTGTTATTTGTGTTGTTTGGCGGTTGGGTTCAAAGTCCTGATCCCTTGCTCTTCCGCTTATCTTTTCCTCGCCCTGACCTCCTCCTTCCGCTCGGAAGATGTCGGTCAGTCGTTCCATTTGATCTCTTATGCAGATACGACGACAGCGGGGGTCGCAAACGTAATCTTCTTGAGCGAACGCTGTTGAAGACCACCAGTCACGGGCAAGAGCGTGTTTCCGACCAAGAACTCGTCAACCTCGCGGGCGCACTGACGACCTTCGTTGATACCCCAGACAATCAAGGACTGGCCGCGACGGGCATCGCCGGCGGCAAAGACGTTACCGACGCTAGTCTGGTAAGATCCCTTGGGGGTCTCAATGTTGGACCGTCCATCGAGCTTGACACCAACAGACTTCAAAAGATCGGCCTCAGGTCCCATGAAACCCATGGACAAGAGAACCAAGTCCGCCTGGAAGTATTGTTCAGTACCGGCCATCTCCTTCATTGACCAACGGCCACTGGCATCCTGAGTCCACTCGACACGGATGGTGTTCAAGCCCTTAACCTTGCCATTGCCATCAGAGACAAACTCCTTGGTGACAATCGAGTACTCGCGAGGATCCTTTCCGAAATGGGACTGGACCTCAGAGTGACCGTAATCCTGCTTGAAGACACGAGGGAACTGAGGCCAGGGGTTGTCCTTGGCACGGGTCGCTGGAGGCTGGGGAAGCAACTCAAAGTTGACGATTGAGGCCGCACCATGACGAAGAGAAGTGGCAATGCAATCGCATCCAGTATCACCTCCTCCAATGACCACCACATGTTTGCCCTTGGCCGAGATGTATTTGCCATCGTTCAACTCCGAATCCAAGAGCGATTGAGTGTTGAGCTGCAAGAACTCCATGGCAAAGTGGATACCATCGAGGTTGCGGTTGGCAATGGGCAAGTCACGGGGCCAGGTAGCGCCGGTGGCCAAGACCAAGGCATCGTTCTGGTTGCGGATGTCATTGACGTCGGTGGTGACACCGACGTGGGTGTTGGGGACAAAGGTGATACCCTCAGCCGCCATCAAGTCAATACGACGCTGGACAATTCCCTTGTCCAACTTCATGTTGGGGATACCATACATCAACAAACCTCCGAAGCGGTCGTTGCGGTCATAGACAGTGACCAAGTGACCGGCCTTGTTCAACTGATCAGCAGCAGCAAGACCAGCAGGACCAGATCCGATAACGGCCACCTTCTTTCCAGTGCGGACAGTAGGGGGGTTGGGCTTCATCCAGCCCATCTCGAAACCACGGTCAATAATGGCGCACTCGATCGACTTGATTGCCACTGGCAATTCGTTGATGCCGAGGACGCAGGAGCCCTCACAAGGAGCAGGGCAGACACGACCAGTGAACTCGGGGAAGTTGTTGGTCATCAAAAGACGGTTCAAGGCCTCCTCCCACTGGTTCTTGAAGACGAGATCGTTCCACTTGGGGATGATGTTTCCAATGGGGCATCCGGTAGTGTTGCTCTGGCAGAATGGCACACCACAATCCATGCAACGGGCAGCCTGGACCTGGAGCTCACCATCCGAGAGACGGGCAGAGATCTCCTTGTAGTCCTTGGTGCGCTTCTTGGGGTTACGGTAAGCATCGCCTCTGCGCTTGTACTTCATGAAGCCGCGGACCTTGTCCACCATCTCACTGCGCTTCTTGTAGGTCTCAGAGTCAACCATGGCATCCTCCAAATCGACCAAGGCCGGCTCGTTGGGCTTGGTTTTGGCGGCCAAAGGCGAGGTGCTCAAGACTGGGGTGACAACCTCCAAACGCTGGGTGGCGGCAGCAAGCTTAGCGGCGCGCTGAGCGTCCAGGACCTTCTTGTAGTCAGTGGGCATGACTTTGACGATCTTGGGCAAGTACTCGCCCAAGTTCTTGAGGACACGGTCAGCAATGGCAGAGCCCGTGTAATGGCGATGGTCCTCCAAAGTGTCCTTGAACCAGGCAACCTCCTCATCTTCATTGACAGTCTCAAACTGAACCATCTCCATATTGACCTTGGACTTGAAGTCTCCCTTGAGATCCAAGACGTAGGCGATACCACCAGACATACCAGCAGCAAAGTTGCGTCCGGTCGAGCCCAAAACGATGACACGACCACCGGTCATGTACTCGCATCCGTGATCACCGGTGCCCTCGACAACAGCCAAGGCACCAGAGTTACGGACAGCGAAACGCTCGGCAGCGATACCGCTGAAGAAAGCCTTACCGCTGGTGGCTCCGTACAAGCAAGTGTTTCCAATAATGACGTTCTCCTCACTCTTGAAGGACGAGACCTTGGGAGGGTAGACGATCAAACGACCACCCGAGAGACCCTTTCCGACATAATCGTTGGAGTCTCCCTCGAGTTCAATGGTCACACCCGAGGCCAACCAGGCACCAAGCGACTGACCAGCCGATCCCCTCAAGTTGATATGGATGGTATCATCGGGAAGACCGTTCTCGCCGTACTTGTTGCTGACGTGGTAAGAAACCGTGGTACCGAGGGCACGGTCAGTGTTGACGACCTTGGCCTCCAACTCGACACGCTTTCCAGTGTTGAGGGCATCTTGGGCCTCGCTAATGAACTTGTTGTCCAGACGAGTGTGGTGCATGTGCTCCTGCTTGCGGACGTTGAAAGTGGCCGCGCCGGGACGAAGGGTGAAAGCAGGGGTCAGAATAGGGGCCAGGTCAATGTTGGCCGTCTTGGCGTTGCGACGGGTCTCGTCAACCATGAGCACATCCGTGCGACCGACCATCTCGTTAATGGTGCGGAATCCGAGCTTGGCCATGATGGTACGCAACTCCTCGGCAACATAGTAGAAGAAGTTGATAACATGCTCGGGGGATCCAGCAAACTTCTCGCGGAGGAGAGGGTCCTGGGTGGCGATACCGACGGGGCAGGTGTTCAAGTGGCACTTGCGCATCATGGTGCATCCCATGGCAATCAAAGGCGTAGTGGCGAAACCCCACTCCTCAGCTCCGAGCAAGCAAGCAATGGCAACATCACGGCCGGTACGAATCTGACCATCGGTCTGGACAACAACTCGTCCACGAAGATCGTTCAGGACCAAAGTCTGGTGAGACTCAGCGAGACCGAGCTCCCATGGGAGACCAGCATACTTGATACCAGTCCAGCGGGAAGCGCCGGTACCACCATCGTGACCAGAGATCAAGATATGATCGGCCTTTGCCTTTGCCACACCACTGGCAATAACACCGACACCGACCTCAGAAACCAACTTCACCGAGATTCTGGCGCGGGGGTTGGCAGCCTTGGCATCGTAAATCAACTGCTTCAAATCCTCAATCGAGTAAATATCGTGATGAGGAGGAGGCGAGATAAGACCCACTCCAGGGGTCGAATGACGCGTCTTGCCGATCTCGTCAGAAACCTTGTGGCCACTATGCATAGAACATCAACCAAAAGAAAAAAAAAACGTTAATATCAAGGATTACAGATCGGGCAATATCGGGAGTGTCACATGCCGATAGTACTTACGGCAGTTCACCACCCTCGCCGGGCTTGGCTCCCTGTGCCATCTTGATCTGGATCTCCTCGGCATCGGAAAGGTAGTAGGAAGTGACACCGAAACGACCCGAGGCAATCTGCTTGATGGACGAGCGGAGAGAGTCGCCATTGTCTTTGGGGACAGAGCGGGAAGGATCCTCACCACCCTCACCAGAGTTGGACTTGCCTCCAATGCGGTTCATGGCGACCGAGAGAGTAGAGTGAGCCTCCATCGAGATGGAACCATAACTCATGGCGCCGGTGCAGAATCGCTTGCAAATCTCAGTCCAGGGCTCGACTTCATCCACAGGGATCGACTTGCTGTTGGAGAAATCAAACTCGAGCATACCACGGAGTGTGCAGCTCTTGATCTGCTCGAAGGCATTGCGCGAGTAGGCCTCGTACGCGTTATCGTTCTTGCGACGGACAGCATCTTGGAGGTTGGCAATACCATCGGGATCGTTGATGTGAGGAATAGCTCCATTGCGCCAATGGTAATCACCAGACTCGGGGATGCCATCGACAGCGACGGTCTCGCGCGTTGGCCAGGCACGCTCGTGAAGCGCAAAGGCGTCCAAGGCGATCATTTCAAAGCCAACACCCTTGATTCTTGAGGCAGTACCAGCAAAGGAGCGCGTGATGACTGGCTCATCCAATCCCAAAGCCTCAAAGATCTGTGCACCCTTGTAAGACTGGAGGGTCGAGATACCCATCTTGGACATGACCTTCAAGATTCCATTGCTGGTAGCCTTGATGTAGTTCTTGATCAACTTTTCGGGACCACCTTCGGCACGGAGGGAGTTCTCGCGGTGAAGCTTGAGAATGGCCTCCTGGGCGAGGTAAGGGCAGACTATTCAAAAAGGAGTTTTCTTGTTAGAGAAAATCATGTGTACTTGAACACTTTAGGAAATGGTGACAGGAACAGGAAACTTACTCATATCAGCACCATATCCGACAAGGACACAGGCGTGGTGGACCTCACGTGCCTCAGCAGTCTCAACCGCGATAGCGACTCGAGAGCGCTTCTTCTCCCTGACGAGGTAGTGGTGGACACCACCAGTGGCGATCAAGGACGAGATGGCAACACGTTCCATAGAAGTGCCACGGTCAGAAAGCACCACAATCTTGACACCATCCTGGATAGCGTTCAAGACCTCGGCGCAGACACGCTCAAGGCAAGGAACATATCCGGCAGGGCCTTCGGATTTGGGGAAGGTGATATCAATCACACGAGTAGTCCAGTCAGCACGGGTGATGTTGAAGTTCTTGATCGCCTCCATCTCGGCCAAGCTGAGAACTGGGGTAGGGAGACGGAGCTTGTGGCACTGGCTCATGTCCATCTCCAAAAGGTTACCCTCGGGTCCAACATAGCACTCCAAGGACATGACAATCTCTTCACGGATAGGATCAATTGGAGGGTTGGTGACCTGGGCGAACAGTTGACGGAAGTAGTCGAACATGATCTGAGGCTCGGTCGAGAGACAGGCTAAAGGAGCATCGTTACCCATGGATCCCAAGGCTTCCTTTCCTTCAGTCATGGGCATAAGCAACAAGTTCAATTGCTCAATGGTCAACTTGAAGGCGAGGAGACGGGGATCGTGGGTCAAGCCGACGTCGTCGACAGAGGCGACCATGTCAAACTTGGGGGCGTTGGCGACAGCGGTCTCCAAGGAGAGCATCTGATCATCGACCCACTGACGGAAATTTTGGCGGGCAGCGATCGAGAGCTTGAGTTCGCGATCATCGACGACGCGACCCTCGACAGTGTCAACCAACAACATCTTTCCAGGCTGAAGACGGCCCTTCTCAAGAATACGCTCTGGGGCAATGTTCATGGTTCCGACCTCGGAAGCGCAAATCATGAGACCGTCCGTGGTCTTGTAGTAGCGGCAGGGACGAAGACCATTTCTGTCCAAAGAAGCACCACAGAAGCGGCCATCAGAGAAGGTCATCAAGGCTAGAGATAAGATGGAGCAAATTAGATCGCGCCTCAATCGCTCGCTTTTCGGCAAACAAAACAAGTCTTACCAGGACCATCGTAGGCCTCCATGAGACAAGCAGCCCACTCGTACCAGGCCTTCTTCTCGGGTTCCATGTTGTCGTTGGACTGCCAAGCTTCGGGAAGCATCATCATGATGGCCTCGGGCAAGGACAAGACACCGTTGACGACCAAGAGCTCGAGAACGTTGTCGAAGGCAGAGGAATCCGATCCACCCTCCTCGATGATGGGGAAGAGCTTCTGCAAATCAGATCCGAAGTAGTCGGAGGACATGACACCCTCGCGGGCGCGCATCCAGTTCTTGTTTCCACGAAGGGTGTTGATCTCACCTGGAAAGAGAGAGGGCAGCAACAGGTCAGTCACGCAGCACAGATCTCAAGAGGTGAAGGGCAGATCCGGAATGATAATTCGCCCTTGCAGGATATGGTCGGAAACAAGGTTCCGACCTGAGAACAAAGGGTGGCGCAGAGTGATATCATAGGCCAAGGTGAAGAAGAGTGTCACATGGGAGGGGCGAATGAACGAAACCGCACGTTCGGTGGTCGGGCAGAGATAAGATGCAACGCGCTGATAGGCTGCATGCAGGCGCGGTGGACAAACAAGGAGAATTATTTTGAATTGAACCTTATTCAGTCGGTGGCACACACTCCAAGTTGCTTTTTGACTCTTGGATTCAAGTGCAGAGGAGAAAAGGGGGAGGAGAAGGGGAATGGACTTGCTGCGTGCGGGGGGACAGCAGAACAGAGATAAAGCTTTGATTGTGTACACACTGCAGACCGAGTGATAAAGAAACACAGAAGGTGCCTACTACTACTTGTCATTGAGACACAAAGCCTCTCGTATGGCAAGTGACCCAAACGAGAGCCACAGACTGCGATTACTCACAAGAGATAATCGCGGATTTGATCACCAACTCCCTCCCTCCCTCCTCTTTGCTCTTTTTCTCTTCACAAACAAACAAAGAGAAATCACGATAACATGTTGTAACTTACCGTTGTGAGCTGCCCATCGCATGGGCTGGGCACGATCCCAGGAAGGGAAGGTGTTGGTCGAGAAACGCGAGTGCACAAGTGCAAAGTGGGTCTCGTACTTGTGGTTCTGCAAATCGTAGAAGAAATCGTACACCTGCACGGGCGAAAGCTGACCCTTGTAGACAATGTTCTGGTTGGACAATGAGCAAATGTAGAACCAGTTCTTGAGTGTGATCGCGTGCGTTGCCTGCTTCCTCAACAAGTACAGCTGACGGTTGAACAGCTTGTTGTCAAACGTCTTGTGCACAGCAGGGTCCAAGATCACAAAGGGTTGTTGGATTGAGGGCTCCTTTGATTTGGCAGATGGTCCCAAGATCGAGTTGTCGACGGGGACAACACGCCATCCGAGCACCTTGAGTCCAGTCTGTTGAGCGATCGATTCAAACGTTGACTTTTGTTCGTGCACATGAGGTTCGTCTGGTCGGAGGAACACGTTTCCGACAGCATACTCTCCCTGAGCAGGGAGGACAATGTTCAGACGGGCAGCTTCCTCCTTCATGAAGCTGTGGGGCATGCCCGTCATCACTCCTGCACCATCACCGTCGCGTGGATCGGCACTAGTCGCACCACGATGAGTCTATTGCAGAGTACAAGATTCATCGGAATAAAAAAAAAGGGAGTTATTAGAGTGACGCAGCACAAAAGAGCAGTAGATCGGACGGAATCATGTGTCTTGGGAATGCTGTACAGCAAGCAGTACATCTCCCACTGGGAAGATGAGCGACATTCTGTTTGTGGAGATCAAAGTGAATCGACATCATGCACCGAGAAGGGAAAAGGGCCCAGCTGTTGACAGGGAAAAAAGGCGGGGAGAGGGAGGACAGTAGAATGTCTTTTGACTCTTTTTCTTTCACGTACCATGTTGCAAAGGATGTTAGAGGCATCCTTGAGGATGCGATGAGAGTACTCTCCTTTGATGTTGGCGATAAAGCCCACACCGCAGGAATCTTTCTCGTTCTCGGGGTTGTAAAGACCCTGAGCCACGGGGAGTGCGCCGGCCCAGGAGGCGTTGGTATCAACGTTGTTGCTGTTCATGAAGGCTTCCATTTTTGAGTTGGGGGGTCGTTGTTACAGATGGGTAAAAGTATAAGGATGAGGATAAAGGCAATCGTACAAAGGTATGTGAAGGTGGATATAATAAGACAGTACGCGATAAACGACAGGAGAAAGGTGGAGGATAGGGGTAGTGAAGAGGATATCCGATGTGTATAAAGCAAAAAAAAGAGGTGAGCAGTCTCTTTTGGATTACTTGGGCAAAGGATAGAGTTGAGAAGGGAGGTGAGATGAGGATGGATATACAGGCGAGGCGAAAGAAACAAAGAGCAAGAAGGCAAAAAAGTGCGAGAGTGGGGAAGGAGAGCAGGAAGGAGCGAAGGAAGAGTGAAAGTAGGAGAGAAAAAGACCGAGACAATGTCCGGGGGAAGAGGGAGGTTTAAATACTTTCCGGAGAAGTGAGGAAAAGCGAGCGCATGCGAAGGAAGGAGGGGGACACGCGGGGGCGATTATCTCTCCCAAGAGTGGGCCTCTGTCGATTTAAGGAAGGACGAGGCCGAGAACGGGAGCGAGGAGAGGGGGACAAGGAGGTGGGACAGACCGTCTACCTGCCTGCCTGACCGACCGACGGACTGCACAAATCAGATATCTGCGCCTTCTGTCGCATGAGAACAGCACGGGCGAGCAGATCTCTGGGCGAGTGAGACCGAACAAGAGATCCACAGCCGGATTTGTTCGTGTGTGGCTGCCTGTCCGTCTCTTGGTGACTGACTCGCGCAGATTTAAACTTTCCGGCTCGTTCGTTCATATGATGAGCAATGCTTCCTTGCCCCCCTTCCTCTTTCTCGTTGAAGAGGGCGCGTATGTAGAGAGCCTGACTATAGTGGAATTTGTTATGAGCGCTTCTCTTTCCTCTTCTCTCTGTCTCTTTGCTCGGCTTCCTTCGGTACAGTTTACTGCTGCCAGTCAGTCACACAGTCTCACTGATTTTTTTTTTATCTTTCGCTTCGCACACTCTCCACGCGTGGCTACTTTCTCGCAAACAAACAGGGAAAGAAACAAAAACAAAAAACAGCAAGTGCCTCGCACTCTCCATCTGATGCTCAGCAAAAAACTAGACTCGGAGACCATGCAACATTGAAGCAATTGCGGGGAGAGACGCAAAGCTCCCTTTCTTTTCCTGCACGAAGGTCATTTGGTCCAGTGTGCGTGACTGCCAAGATAAGCGCGGCGACCGACGGACGAAAACTGATTTCGTGGATGGAGTCTGTTTCTTTGAATGGTAGCACCAAACGTAATAGGTCTCTCTCGATTCGCTCCACTTTTCCGCAACCTCTCGAGCACAACGAAAGCAGCACAACAAAAGAGGGAGAAAATGATTTACGGAACGATCCTCCCTTCTCTCTTTGCCTCCACAACTTCGCCCCGGAATTGTCCATTCGGCCTTCTTTCTCCTGTATTGCCCTTTTCTTTAGTAAAGAAAAGAAGGGAAAATGTGGAGGAAAAGAAAACATGGGGGGAAAAGGATGGGAAAGTTCTTCCCAGCACTGCACACGTTTTCTTGTTGCCACAGTACGGAAACCGTTTGACCCCTCCAGACTCGGGATGTCACACTTCCATCCCGTAAGAAAAAGGGACTACCCTTGCATGAAAGAGTCCGCAAATGGCCGCTGTCCCCTCTTTCCTGTTGATCTTGAACTGCTCTCCTCATCAACCCGCCACGCCTCCTTGAGGTTCGATGTGGAGCAAGTTGAGAGGACGATGAACTGAAAGAGAGGGGTTTTGTTATCTTACTATCTTTGATGCAAGCCCAATTAGCGATTTCAATTGATACCACAACCATAAACGCAGCTGTGCCTAATCAAGTTTCGTACACTCAGATTCAAATACACGTAATCACACAGACAAGCATCCTCACTCACACATCCACTCTCTCATTCAAGGCTATAGTTATCATTTTTTTAAATTGCACCTTCTATTCTCTAGTATTTGATCTCATCTTCGCCCCGCGCATCTTGTTTAATACCCTTGAGGACCTTGCGCTGTTCCAAAGAGCGGAAAAGACGGTCACTCAAGTTCTTATCCAAGACCTGTACTACGCTCGACAAGGGCTTTACAATGGTCTTGTGGACCTGATCTTGGTATGTATCCTAAGGAAAAAGATAACCAGGCAGAATGAGAATCGATCAATCAGAGTTCAGATATTGACATCAGCAACGGAAAACAAGGAAGAAAAAAAACAGAGCACCTACCACAATATCTTTCTTCAATTGCTCCGCCAAAGCATCCGCCTCGGCCTTGAACTCATTCTCGGCTGCCTTCCACCGGACCTGCATATAACCCAATCCAGCCAGCGCCAACAAAGTTCCGCTCGATAAGTAGATCTCTGGTGGATATTGTTGAGCCAGCCCAAGTCCAGTGAAGAGCGCCGTACCCTCAATCCCCAACCCCTGCGCTAACGTGACCTGACCCCTCCGTTGAAGTCGCTCCAGTGCGCCGGGTCTTCCAACCTCCAGAGATCGATCCACATGACCATATGCCGTCCGGTGTTTCCAGACTACATTGCTGACTACAAATGCATCCTTGTCCTTGATTTCCTTTTGCGTGTCTTGTTCAGTCGACGTCAACAATTTACGGGCATGTGCCAAATCTTCGAGCACCGCGCTGCTGCCGATGGGTTTGGTTGCCTCAAGCTGAAGAGTTAGATCCTCAATGGCCTTGAGTGTCATCCGGAAAGCTTCCTCCGAACTCTGGTGCAAACGGCCCAATGCATACGCCATCTAAGCTCGGTAAAAAAAAGTCGCAATTCCCCCACAATACACAAAATTAGCCTCAGAGTCAAAGGTGGATGCTGAGCAATCTTCTTCACCGAACCAGTTACTTACCCGATGCTCAGTCTCTGCAAATGCCCCAGCAGTCCACTGTTCGTGCATTCGCTCAGCAATTTCGCCGCTACGAGCAAAGAGCATCCAGAACGGAACCTCAGATCGGAAAAAGTGATCCAGAACTCTCCTCATGCCGCGGATATCTTTGTCAATTTCACCATCTGTCACCTGGATCAACATTCTTTCCTGTTCCAAAGTCTCCATCCGCTTGATCTCCTCGGTGGCGAGTTCAGAAAGTCGATCCACCAACGCAAAGGTCTCTAGCCGTCCACTGAGACGTGCCTCCATGTTTTCGATGCCGGAAGCCATGAGATCTCTGCATCGAGTCAAAAGAGCCGATCGTCTGTGCTGATCCTGGGAGCCCTGGGATAACAGTGTGCTAGAGACCAGCTTTTGCAGGGTTCCGACTGTGCTCAAATAGCGAATTTCAGACTGTGATCGAGGCGTCATTGTGAGGATGGCAGGCAGGGGCTCTGGGTTCGAGATTCGAAGCACCTTTCCAATGGCTGATTCTTCGTCATTTTGAATGTTGCTGTAGCCTCGGACAGAACCCTTAACCGCATGACTCAAATTGGCTTTTAGACTGGAAAGCGTCAGGGATTCAGAGGCTTCCGTATCCATGTCCGCAACAATGACAATGTTGGATTTATGGCGATATCTGTTCAGGAAATGTTGCTCTCGCTCCAAGGAAAGTTGTCGTTGTGCGTCGGTTCTCAAAATGATAAGGTCGCTGCTGTACACAATGTCGTCCATAATCAAGTCGTCCAGATCCAATCCTAGAGCCGAAAGTAAAGTGGAGAAAAGTCAATATCAAACAGATACTCTTACTCCTGAATACTCTCAATAGCGAGCAAAGATGTCCTTACCTGGAACTTCCACAATCTCGCCACCGTCAAGGTCTGATAAGCCCTCCAGCCAGCTGATAGGCGCCTTTTCAAGGTTCTCCTGGCCGTCTTCCAAAATCTTGTACTCTGATCCATAGCGGACTCGGTGAACCTTTCCAGTCTCCTTTGCAGAGCGACGAAGGCTTTCCTCGCTGGGCATGAGGAGGTCCATGACCGATTGCTGGCCGCTTGACTCTCCAACAATAGCTACTCGCAACAAGGTCCTTTCCTGCTGTAAATCTTCCATAGCTGAATTCATGCGTCGGGACCAGTACTGTGCTTCTTGGTCATCCAGAGGCGTCGTGTCGATTTTTTCCGTGGGAGCGTCTTGGACTTGATACAGCATGTCCATGGACGTTAGTAATCTCCTTTTCTGGGTCTCGAAAGAATCATGGCCGAGGTTTTCCTGACTGGATTTGGTGTGCACCGCGCCCTGAGGAAGTGGCGCGTCAGTGTTGTCAGGTAGGCTGGCGCTAGCAGCGGCTTGCTCCTGAGAGGATGAGTAATAGCGCGCCGCCCTGGAGGAAGCACATGCAAGCGCGGGAATTAGGGTCTTTTTAAGGAGCCGCGATGGAGCGACAGCGGTCACCTTGCTTCCAGTGCGCTGCAGGATCATGTCGGAGAATGAGAATGTCCCGAGGAGGATGAAGAAAGTCTTTTGCTAACGTAGCAAAATGCGCTCGATCTGATTGATGCATGCATCCCCGGCCCGGCGCCATTCGAGTTAATTTCGGCAGTCACGCTTTTTTTTTGCTCTTTTTGTATGAGGGATATCGACTCAAATGTCAAATTTCAAAGCTGCCGTGGTCGGACCCGGGCCCCTTCACTCCCATCTCTTCGACTAGAGGCCAAAGTCTTCCCACTGCAGTCAAGCTCGAATGCCAGTTGAGAACGTTCCTGATTTATTTGCAAGTTATCTCGCGCTTTTCCACATGCTGCAAGTATTTAGCCATAGATGGCTGCACCCCAGTCTGCACGTGGACTTGCCCGCTCGTAAAACATTTCAAAGAAAGGCCCTATCTCTGCCAGGACATCCGAGGCTTGCATTGCGCGTCCGTGCTTCTTGTACGCGAGCAGTGAGCATTGGCGATTGATTAGGCACGCTCCAAGGCACGCTATCATCCCAACGTCTTCTTCTCGGACTTCGCTCGAGTGCACCCACAATCCCTTTTGGTAGCCTACACCCCACGCCAATGATGTGGCAATAAGTCCTGTCAGGACATCTCCTTGCCCACCTGATCTCTTCAATCCGCCGTCATTGGAGGCTGCGTGAACTAAATGTAAAGATATCATCGGAAACGGCGTAAATAAAGAATACATTAATGTCAACCGAGGAACGACTAAAGAAGAAATCACCATCCAAATCAGTCAGATCAGCCTAGTGTGCTTACTCTTTTGGCCATTAGAGATCAGATCCGCTGACCCTTTCTGCACTACAATGACGCCACCCAATTCTCGGGAAAGCTTTTGCACCGATGTTTCGTCTCCCTGTTCGTTGCTGGCGTCGATTTCCTATTTAACAAACAAAAAGGGTCTCAAGTAAGTCATTGGAAGAAAGTTATAAAAGACGCGTGTGTCTAGTTGCTCCTTCAGGTTCCAATGCAATATTTCGCTCTTACCTTCGCTTTGCACAAGCGTTCAAACTCGACAAGGTTAGGTGTTAACACTGCTTTTTTGTATCCTTGCACCAACTCTGGTTCGTTTTGAATCAAAAACAGTCCATCCTATGAAAGTGAACACGTCACCAGTTAGGAGGTTGTAGAAAAGAGAGGGTCAAGCTTGACTAAAGATGACGTACCGCATCAATTACAATGGGGATATTCATCTCCTTTGCCTTCTCGATCGCATGACGAGCACTCTGCAGCATGCCCTTATTTCTTGAGAGACCCGGGCCCACCACAAGGACATGGATGCGTTTCAACAGGTCGCCAATATCATCAAATGTCTGCGCCCATATCTCATGTGCCTTCTTCTCGTCCACAGCATTTGAAGTTGCTCTGATCTTGATATAAGGGTGGACGATGATATCGGGCGAATACGACTTGATGGCGGTCGCAGCATCTTCATCGCAAATTACATGTGCAAGGTCGGCGCCCTTGTAATTGATAGAGAAAGGCCAGTAGCTTGATTAACACAGTGCGTCATCCCACTTTCTATTTGACACGACATTTACCAATCTTAGAGCCGCCATGGCACTAAAGTAAGGAGCGCCAGTATAACTATACTCGTGAGCCAAAAGAACGGACGTCAGGACTCCATAGTCAGCATGGCAGTAGTAGCAGCCAAATAATAAGATGTCAAAGTCGTTTGCCTACTCGCTAGAACCTCCCAGTATGCCAACGCGCCCTAAAGGTGAAACAAAGACAATCAATGTTAACTTCCAGGTTAAGAAGTAAAGTAAGTTCTCAAGAAGAGTTCTGGTAAAGAAAGGAATTACCTCCTTGTCCCTTGTGAAGGTCTACTGAGAGGGGGGGCACAAGGCTGCGATAATCCTTATAGGGAGGCATGGTCAAGGCCTCTTGTTGCGGGACAGTCAGGGGCATGACGCGTAACGGGGTAATGAGTCGATGGGAGTGAAAGGCGGCGACGGATAGAATGCTGTTGTGGAAAGGCAGGACGAAGACGCGTAGGCGATGGGCAGGAAGGATGTGTCGAGCACTGAATGAGCGAAGCATTGGAGGTGAACTTATTTGCACAGAAGAATGGCGAAGGCACTTTTCTCGAGTCGACCCAGAGAAAGTGAAGTCACATGATGGATTTCAATTTTATTGAAGAAAAAAAAGGACGTGAGAAAGAAAACCAGCGAGAAGGCCGTCTGAACTATGCTTCTTCGACTCCTTCCATAGCTTCAGACGAGACAGTGCTGTACACCTTCTTCTCTGGACTCTCTGCCGTCGCAGCTATCGTCCGTACGGTGGTTGTGGTTCCTTTCCTCACATCCTCGGGGCCCTCCAGAAGCCACTTCTGAAAAGGCGCCTCCAACTCTGTCGGATCTGACTCTTGCTCTTCCAATGTTGCCTTGAGCCATGCCTGCATCTTTGCTGAACGTCTTGATCTGTCCTCACTGTGCTTCTTCAGTGTCTGTCCAGAACCCTTTCGCTTGAAAAAGTCTTCTGTTGAGTTCACAAAGAAAATCTTGTATGTATTGATGCAGATCTTGACCTCCAGTCCACTGTGGGTGATAATGTCCTGTGGAGGCTCGTCAGGGATATGTTCTGGAAGGTTTCTCTTGAGGAACGTTGGGAAGTTGGAAGGAAGTACACCCTCAGTCGGCGTCAAGAGGACATAGCTATCAATGTAATAGCCCCACTTTTCCTCAGAAGAAATGGCGGTGTCCAGAGTGTAGTCGTTCTTGCTTAAAAGTTGAATGCTCATTGCCTGCTCATCCTTAACCTAGTCGATGACATGGAGATTAGTTCTCTGCCAATATGTAAACACCAAAAGAGGACAGAGTGTCACCTACATATTCAATCTTGTACAGGTTCTCATCACCAACGACTGCGTCCGCCTGCATGCGATAAATGATCTGTTGCCGCCTGCTGTGCTTCTCGTGCTGTCGGTCCTTGACAAACATAGCAATAAGCTCATTGCACCGTTGGTCCGAGACGATTGTATGGGCCTGGCAAAGTCATAGTGTCAGTTTTTTAGTAGGAGAGTAAGCATCGCAAGCAGAATTGAATGGTTCTTAGGACTTACGTTCTTAATCAGAGCCTGGATGACTTTATCCAGCGTGAACACAATATATGCTTTTGTGGCAAAGATGTATCGTGAACTCTCCTCGAACATCGATTGGTCGATTTCGCCATCAAATAGTTTTCCAAGCAAGCCAAGAAGTTTGGCGTAATAGTTGCCAGTGCCGTTCTTCAACTCGGCCTCGACTGGAAATGAGAGGGGAAGGCAGAGCGGAAGAGAAGGCAGACGGGGTCATTAGTATTTAGTAATTTGATACAATCCAACTTCATAGGAATAAGACGGACTCTCTTTTTAGCAAGCGTACCATCAGCACGATTGTCCTGGAGACCAAGATCGGCGGCTGCTGGGTTGATAATTTTGCGATCCGAAGCGCTCTTGCTCAGCTCAGTTGCAGTCAGCTTAATTGTTTCCAAGCGGCTGTAAACAACTTGGTACAACCGGAAGAAACAATAGTACGTCGTGTTTCCGAAAAAGTTGAGCGCTGTTCGCTTGGTTTCTGTTGACCCATGCGTTGCACCAAGACTGGTCGGCTTGACGTCGTAGTTGCCAACTTGAATCCATGTGTTGCTGGGAGAGACTGCTCGATGCTGATCCCTGTCCGCAGCGACTGGTACCCTAGGGCCTGTCGTAGGTATTGAATCATCTTTAGGTTCCAGCTTCACTTGAGCATCGCCCTGTTTTGCTGTAGAGCCGTTTTGGCGTCCCTTTTCCGACTCATAGGCTCCAGGCACGAGATCGTCATCCCCCTCCATTACAACGTCTTCCTCGTTCATGAACTGGCTATCCAAACAAAAGAACTGTGGCACGAACTCCCTGATGAAGCTCTCCATCTTTTCTCGGTCACTGTTCGCAAAGGTGTTCTGCTTGTCGAGGTAAGATAGAATAATGTTGTTGGTGTCGCGGATGATGCTGGGGTCTTTGAAGTGGAATTGGAACTGGTAGCGGGGGCGAACTGAAGGAACAAGACGACTGTCGATCTGCTCACGTCGAAGAGCCTCAATTTCTGTCACAAGTGCCTTTGTCGCGACCATCTTCTTGTCTGCAGCCTTGAACGTCAATCCTTGGTGATCCAGAGCCTTGTAAAAGTTCTTGGAATCAATTTCACGCCAGACTTTGTTCCAATCACGCTAAAATGTACAGAGGAAATGCGTTAATAAAATGTAGCCATATTCGCTCGCATCCGCATATTGAATTCCGTACCTGTGATTTCTTCCACTCTTCATCCTTTTGCTTCAGTCGCTTCAAGACAACGGGGACAGAGATAGCTGGGTTGTTGTGAAGAGCATCGATGACCTCCTGGCCACGTTCCTTATCGTAAACCTTCTTGATAATACGTTGGTAGATGGTCTTGGACGCCCCGCCCAGACCCTCTGGGAGCTTGAAGCGCGCTCGCTCGTCTAGTGACATGGCCTGGATTTGCTTGGCAATGGGCTCAAGAAGAGCAATGGTGTGCAAATTGGCCTCAATGTTCATGTCGAACTCATAGCGATCTTCCTCGCACTTGTGGAGAGCTTCCTCGTAAACATTCTTCTTGTGAGGCATGAATCCTTCGCCCTCAACAGACCAATTGGGGTGAGAAGCCCAAACATCATTCAAGACCTCCCAACACATCTCATCGCGTCCTGTGCACGGCAGCATTGTTTCCTAAGGGAGGTTGTTTCATGAAAAATGAGCTTAATAAGGAGTGGCGAAAGTTATGTCTTGAGTCGGTTCAGGTCGATCAAGCTCTTACATTCTTTGGAAGCAAACGGTAACTCTCGCCATACCGACGACAGGTGCTAAGGTCCACCTTGTGTCTAGGCGCTGCAACGTTCTCAATAATCTCGTCTTTGCCGTCCCAACCTACAAAGGCCTTGAACCATTCCATAAGCTCCTTATTGGGGGACAAGAACGTCTCGACCTTCTCGACCAATAACTTTCGGTCCAGAATATCTTGACTGAACAAGTTCAGGAGCTTAAGGAACTCATTATATGTCGCCTTGTTGCCTAGGAACTTCTTGACGCGGTCAAAGAATGCCAGTTCCTCTGCGCTGGCAAGGTTCTTCGTCACGACTGCCGGCTGAGAAGTTGAAATTGGGGGAGAAACCCCACCGGCCTCAGGAACATGAAAGTGCTTCACTCGTTTCTTGTTTGATCCTGGGACGCCTTCGGGAAGCGGTCGTTCATTTGTAGCAGCGGAGACTGCGCGCTTTTTCTTGCCTGGGCCTTGAATTACAGTGCCTTGCGCCAATTGCGATCCTTTCTTTCCGTACATGTCGTTAGGAGGGGGGCTGGGGAAATCTCCCACTATTGCATGAAGAGGAACAGGAAAATGTTAGACAAAAAAGGCTTGCTCGAAATAAATCATATTTCCATCTAGCTCTACCGGTCCTACCAGCCATCCCGTTGCTTAAAGTGCTGAGTACAGGCATAGTACGTTGAGGAGGTGCCGGAGTTGAGGGCTGCGGCATCATCTCATCGAAAAGATCTGGATTAGGAGGGTTGCCATTCTCTGGGAGGAATTGCTTAAACTCATCCAGAAGATCGGGTGCATTTTTGAACAGCAAGGTGACATGAGAATACACCTGTGATTGTATAGATGGAAGTCAGCTTCATAGTTCTCTGATAGGTATCAATAAACAAATCATATCGCGCCACTGCATACATCGGTGATGGGTTTCATCTCTTTCTGATAAGCCTGCAACAACTCCAAGAACTGCTTGTATGTCTCAGGGTCATTCGAAAATCGATTCTACAAAAAAGTGAGCGAGAGGCAACCGTCAGACATTAACTAGCTGGTATCCCAGGCTGCAACTCTAGCTATAATCTGCACATACCTTGATCTTGTGAACATAGTTGATGGCGTGGTTAAATTCCACAGGCGTCTTCTTGTTGCCGGCACCGTTTTGCGCCACCGTAGGCCCCACAGCTTGGGAAGGAGGCTGGTTCATATATCCAGGAGAGTTGACAGGGGGAAGCTGGATCTGCGAGATGGAGGGGATCGAGGGCTGGTATCCGCCGCCAGGAGGCATGTGGTAGGACGATTGGTTGTAGTGAGACGGCGCAGGTGGCGGGAGACGCTCAGGGATGACAATGGGCCCACCCATCTGTGTGGTTGTATGTCCCGAGGGTGTGGTGACTCTGATCATGTTGGTTTCGTTGGGGCTGCTCAAGCACTCGATACGATAGCCAGGGGGCAAGAAGGTGTTGAATCCAGAAATCAATGTCGGATGTCCCTTGAACAGCGTGGATACTCTTTCAATGACGCCAGGGGTATCGATACTAGATCATGGAGTGGGAGGCAAGGCATCCCGGAAAATTAATTGAGGTTCACAGTCAAAAAAGTGACACGCAACGCGCCACCTCCTCGAAATTCGCTCGCCAGCCACATGAAAAGTAGCTGCCATTGCTTTCGTCGTATTCAGTCGACAGGATCCATAATAACGACATCAATTGGTGATCATTCTACTTACTTTTGACTCTTGAAGTCCTTCATGATGTCCAGGAAGCGATTGTAGACATCAGGGTGATCCTGGAACTGAACCTTGACTTGATCCAGATATGACAGTGCATCCCTCACATTCAGAGGCCTGTAATTGCTTGCAGCAGACGACGCGGAAGAAGGGCCATTGCCAGGAGCTGGAGGCGTTTGCTGTGAAGGGGCCGGGAGTGGAGGGGCCGAACCAGGGCCGGGTCCAGGGCCCACATTGTTAGATGGTGGTGGGGCATTAATGGTCGAGGACATATGGGATCCGGGATGTGGTGCATGAGGGGGCTGCACGGCGTGCGGGGACAAGGCCATATGGCTTGGCTGAGGTGATGATGCCATGTGATGGTGATGGTGCCCTTCGGGGCCTTTGTGGCTCGCGGGAGGTCCGTGAGGAGGCGGAGCCATGATAGCAGAGCCATGTGCACTGTTCTGATGCACGTTACTGAGAGAAGGGCTTGTTGGCGGTCGCGACGATGGCATGGCTGACCCCGACCTTGGAGGGGGACCTCCTACCATGGACATTGGTGGCGGCGGCAAGACTGGGCCTCCTTGGTTGGGTGGAAGCTGGTCGGGTCCTTGGGAGCCACCACCGACAGGAGGAAGATGATGAGAGTATGGCGAGGCAGAAGGATGAGGCTGCATTGATCCTGAGGGTGACCTAGAAGGGATCAGTCAAGTCCAATAGACAATCAAAGGTTAGCAGATTGATCAGAACAATGAATTTTGCTCGTCAGCCCCACTTCGGTGTCGTCCATTCTTAAGACTGGGGGACGCGGGTCCACTTTGGACGGGGTTGGACTTACGAGTATCCCTGCGGGCCAGGACCTCGAGACCACTGGGGTTTTTCCTCGGGAGGAGGAGGAGGAGCAGGCATCGGACGTTCAGACACGCAAGAGCTGGCTAAAGGGGAGTAGTGCTCTGATGAAGAGCGAATGAAAGCAAGGTCAGAAGCGAGATTCAGGCGCGCGATTGGACGGAGGATTGCAAGAGACTGAACACGCACTGGTTCAAGGAGACAGAGAGACAGAGAGAGAGAAGAGAGAGGCAGAAAGCGGTGACGCGGAAGGTGAAAGCGAGCAGGACAAGCTGCGGGTGATGAGAGAAGAGAGGATGTCGGCAAGGACAGGCGGGTGATGGGGTGGAGGCGGAAAGAATGGACAAAAGGGCAAAGAGGGGGAGAGACGAGAGGAGAAAGAGGCGCTTCGTCGCCTTTCGTGTGGGTGGTGGATGCGACAGCAGCCATTCGCAGCCGGTGACTGGCTAACGGGTGGCTTGCGCAGGTGGCTTGTGGATCGCCACCAATTCTGACATTCTGACATCACGTGGAGATACCGCCACCAAATTCGTAGTTGCAACTACTTCTGTGTATGCATGCAGTGTGTGTACAATACGTTCTAGTCTATCTATATGCCAGTTACGATGGAGGCTGTCATTTACGCCTCCTTAGGTTCCGGAACCGGTGCCAAGGCGACTTTACGTGTTGCCACGTTTGATTTTTGAAACGGCATGTTGAATCCGCTCATGAGCAACCTCGCCTCAAGGTTGGTGTATGCTGTGGTATTGAAGGTGATGTCGAATCCCGTCATCCGAGGATACATGTCAAAGTTGCTCTCGATCTCTGGAAACAATGAGAGCGCAGAGGGTGGGAACCCCATACCGATATTTCCTGTTCCATCCCCAGACCCCTCCGGTAAACCAGGCCACTCTTTCATCTTCGGCAGAACCACCTCGACCAGCTTGTCCAGGAACTGATACATCTTGTCGCCTTTCAAAGTCACCCTGCATCCAATTGGCATCCCTATGGAATCAATGGTGATTGTTGAGATCCATTAGCATCTCATCTCAGCTCACTGCATCCTCTTAGTCCCAATTGGGAGGTTTTTTGTTACCTTTTCTCAGCTTCCAGTTATGAACGCCCTTCTTGGCAAAGATAACCTCTGGTGTTTCTCCTGTGATGGACTGGATAGCCATGATTCCGCTCAAGAGGTTGTATTTGCTTGTGATTGCTTCCTTCATCATGCAATGGACGTCGATCTTGATCAACTCTGGGATTTCAGCGGACGAAGACGCCTTCTGTGCAGGCTTGAGGTGCTTATTGCCTTTCGGTTCGATCTTGAACCCTGCTGGGACCTGCTTCTTTGCTTTGTGGTGGTGTCTGTAAGTGGTGATCATGATATCCTCCTGCAAGGAGGTGGTATAGTGCTCTCGGAGTCGGCTAAGCCCCGTGGTATATACTGCAGCCTGAGGAAGAATTGTATTTTCGATGGGAGTAGTCGTTTGGCTGCCACTGCTCAGATTAGAAGTGCCCTGTTTCCTTTTGTCATTGGCCATGGCCCCGGCGGTAGTTTTGGACCGGATTTGTATAGCGGAGAATGCATGGTAAATCGGTGAGGTCTTTGGCAAAAGACCAAGATCCAGCGACGGCAGTGCGAATCCTCTAGGTTTGAATTGCATGCTTGCTTGCTCTCGGCGAGAAAATTGTTGAGAGGGGGCGACTCTGTGAACGCAAGCCCGAGGAATGAATGGTGTGAGGGAACGAAAGCTTTGATCAGATCGGGCTTGTTGACCCCGAAAACATGTGTCACGTGATTTGTAGTTCACCTTCCACGTGTCTGGTCGTGTGAGATGCGGCATGCGGGAGCAAAGGCCAAGACAGTGAAAGATGCCTCCATCGCTCATTCATTGTCTTCGCCCTCCTCACTCTCACCCTTCAATTACACCCCACGCTCTAATGAAGGCTGTATGGCCCACCTCGCACGCTGCAGCAATGCTACTGCTGTTGCTTGCACCATGGCAGGCAACCTCTCTCCAGCTCCCATTCCAACGCGCCAGGCACAACCACCCGTCTTCCCCGCGGACACCAACAAACACGCCCTCAACCCAGGCCACCTTGACACCATACACCATGCCATGGGTGAACGAACTTCAGTCAATCTACAACACGTTTGGGGAGATCAGAAACGACTCTTCGTGTCCTGCAGAGCTTGAAGACTGGGCTTGTGCGCCCTATCCTTTGTCGGAGCTTGATTTGATCCCCCCCGATGATGTTTGGCGCTTACGGCCCCATGTACGGACACCCTCAGGAGAGCCAAATAAGTCATGCCCACCTTTTGCTAGTTTGCTCATCTTATCCATCATCTCGTCTGCTCTTAGGATATCAAAGCTGTTGTCGCTATTGGCGACAGTGTCACGGCTGGATTTGCGATGGTGTCAGGTAACGACATGCAGGTACGAACGTTAGCTCTGTGTGACAAACTGGCTAACGCGCATTCTTTTCTCATAGGACGACCCCCATTTGCAACTGTGCTTGAGTTCCGTGGCAAAGTTTTTTCTGGAGGCGGTGATGATGGCGAATACACGCTGGCTAACTTTTTGAGCACATATGCCCATGACATCAAAGGCAGCCCGTCCGGAGTAACTCTCCCACTCGGTGCGATTATGAAACATGCATTCAAAAGCAGCTCCATTCCTCTTTCTGAAATATTGCTAACCGTGGTCTGCTGTGCCTCTGCTTGCCATTAGCACACGGAAAGGGTCTCAACATGGCAGTAAGCATCGGAATTGATCTCCCTTTTTTAAAAAAAAAAAGTCTTGGCGCTCGCTTTTTACTCCTTCTCCCTAACCCGTGATCACAATATTGTTACCACTTCCATGCAGGTAAGTGGCGCGTTGGCTCAAACGTTGGCCCCACAGATTGAACGATTGCGTCGGCAGTTTGGCTGGGCAGGGTCCTATCGCCGTTACAAAAAGAAATGGAAGGTGGTCACTATCTTCATCGGCGCCAATAATCTCTGCCAGGCTTGTGAATCAGGGGAGGACACCCCTGAACATGCTGATCCTGAGGAGTACGGAAAAGCCCTGAAACTGGCCTTGCAGGATCTCAAAGACTCTGTTGGACCGGCGTTCGTCAACCTTGTCGGGATCTTTGACGTTACATTAGTGTACGAGCAGTCTCGAGGCTATCCGTATTGTGAGATGCTGTTTGACAAGATGCCTATTCCCATTTGCAGTTGTGCAACTAATAACGAATCCGACAGGAAGAGTAAGTCGAACATATTCCTGTTCCTTCTTTACGCTCGTTCTAAAAAAATCTCTCTGCGCTATGTCCGATAGAGGCGGGAGACTTGGCCAAAAAGTACAATGTAGTCATGAAAAGGATTGCTCAGGAGATCAACGAAGAGCAGGAAGGCTCTAGGACTTTTGGAGTTGTATTTCAGCCAGGATTGACAGACTTCAAGAATAAGTCCTCTCCTTATGGACAAGGCTACCTGAGTGGTCTTGACTGGTAACGTCCTGCTCACGTGGATCATGAGTGAGGAGCCCATGTTAAACCAATTCATTTAACTCCTTTTCCTTTGTCTCAATCGTCTATCCAATGCCCAGCTTCCATCCCAATAGATGCGCCAACCAAGTCATGGCGATATCATTATGGAATGTAAGTAGACGATTGTCAGTCAAGCCTCAAAGGCAGCGAGTGTTTTTTTCATTAACTCATTGTTCTCTGATTGTTTCCAGAACATGTTCTCGAGTCGTGAAAACAAAAACAAACCTATTCAGCCACATGATATCAACATCTTTTGCCCAGGGCCAAATGATTATCTACAATAACGCCTCCAATAAATTTCAGGAGAGGTCCTGGGACATGTCGTGCAGTTCAGGTCAAACGCAATGAGATTATATTAGGTGCGGATATTGTGGTATATATGACTTTTTTGGCATTCCCCGTCATTGTTTCCTTGATCCTCGAAGAGACAGTTACTATTTAAGCCAAGAAAAGACCAACTGCAGAGGCCAAGACGGCGGTGGCAGCAAGAATGGCCTTGTTGGAGGAGGCAGCGCTGGCGGGCTTAGTTGGGGAAGTGACAGGGGCGGCGGAGGTAGAGTTGGCAGCGGGAGTGGTCACAGCCGAGGTGGTGGCACTGGGGGCCGCCGAGGGGGTAGCAGAGGTGGAAGCAGAGGCGGAAACAGAGGCGGAGACTGAGGTGGCGCTGGGGGATGAGACAGTGGCCGTGGGCGAGGCACCTCCGGGAAGAGCGCCGTCCACGCAGTTGGCGGCAGCGGGCAAGTTGCCGTCAGGATGGGGACCCGAGAAGTCCCAGTTGTCACCAAAGATGACGCGAACACCGTAGGTCGACTTTGAAACAACACAGTCGGCCTTGTTCTGGCAACAACGAATACCATAGACACCATCAATGGGCTCGATCACGTTCACAAAGTAGCCGTAGCCAGCGCAAGTGGCACCGACAGGCGCGCGAATATCGTACTGGAAGAGAAAAGCGAAAGGGAAAAAATAAATAACAGGGTGTTAGAAACCATGTATTTCTCCTCATTAACAGCTCCATCAGGGGTTGTGGCCCTCGCTCGCTTTTTTGTTGGCACCAAAAATCACTTACTTGACCGCCAGCATCGCAGGGGTTCAGGCTGTACTTGGAGGGCTCGATTTGACCCTACAGTGTGAGAAGAGTGAAGTGTTTTCGTTAGTAAATGCCCTTCGGTACTTCTGGTACAGTTGGACAACTCTTTTCATTCACTAACAGTGATCTGAACCCAGCTGTCAGTGGAGGCCCAGTGAGCGCTCAGGACGAATCCATCAGGGAAGATCTTTGCGCCGGGAGCCTTGGGGTTAGCCTTGTTACAAAAAGCAATGGCGGCATCCTCGTTGGCAGCAATGTCTCCTCCAACCATTGGGGGAAGGAAGAAGCAGTAGCTGTCTGCCGAGTCCAAGGCTGCAATCTGGCCATCGATTTGGGCAGAGGCACCAATGGCAAGAATGGCGGCCGAAGCCAGGAAGGTGGATGTGGATGGACGCATGTTTGAGACTAGTAGGCTGTTTTGTTCGAGGTTGTAGGAGTCAATTGGGAGGGGACAAGTGTCGAGGACAGTGGTGGGGCGTTACAGCGGAGGAGAGCAAGGCAAAAGAAGAGATGAAGGGTTGATGTGAAGACTCTGACGAAGAGAACAAAAGAGAGAAATCGGTAACAAAGAACGAACGAGAGCCGTTTATATAACAACTTTTACTCTCCATCGACTGAGAGATGAGCAGATGGAGATCTCCATCTGCCATTCGCACCAACCCGGTCTGGACAGGACATAAACAAAAATGGGCAGCCTCGGTTGCGTGTCCGCCCATTCAGGCGCAAACCAGTGAAAAGAAGAAGACAACCGTTCGGGCTCTGAACCCTCTTGCGCATTCCCAGCGTTCTATTTTCGACACCTGCCACTTGCGTCTGTGCCACCACTATTGTTTACCAGGATTCCTTGCCGATGTTCATTCCAGCGCCCAAATTGAACTTTTTCAACGCCCAATCCAACTCCATGCCCCTCGAAGATGGATGGACCTGAGACTGATGAGGTGGGATCATTGTTGTCATGGCTAGCATTCCTCTTTTATTTTTTGTTCCCTTTTTTTCTACTTTATTTCGATAGTCGTAATTTTCTCCGGTCTCTGCGGAAGTAACACAACGAGCGAAAGGCAGGGTGTTGATGAGGAAAGCGTCATTCATACAAGAAATAAGAACCCATTTAGAGGATCAATAGATAAGGATGACACAGAAACCAGTGTCTCCTTGACCACACAATGGCTTTTCTTTCTTTTCTTTTTTTTTTTTGCTTGCTGGGCGTATTATTGTGCCTGCCAACAGGTGAAAGAGAATTCAAATAGAGTTGAGGGCAATTTGTTGCCCCGCAAACATTCGTGATAAAGTCAACAACTCTCACCAACAGCAGGCAAAAGACATCGATCGCCGCTTTTTGCCCCTTTCTCGTGTGTGTTGGTGGTAGCACGAGTTAAAAATATACCAAGCAAATCAGATCTCAAGTCTGTGGCCATGTGCATGAAGAGCAGCGCCATGCTCTCGATCGCGCCGCGTCCCTGTTCAAACGTCTCTGCAGCAACAGTCCTGCTGCTCCATTTTGCCCAATTTGGACGAGCTTGTTCTGTTTCATTAACGTAAAGATGCTTTCAGGTCCCGCCTTCTCAAATCCGGTGCACATTTTGGGCTCGTACGGAAACAACTTTGTCTCTCCGCATAAATACATCGCTCACAAGGAATCCGACATGTACCGAGAAAAAAATGACTCGACATTGACGCGACTGGAGTAGGCAGAGGTAACAAGCATGGGTACAAATGGCAGTTTTATTAGTCCATTCAGTATTTATGGGGAGAGAGGGCCATTCCTTACAACCTGACTTCCTTTTCCTTGAGGTTGGCCATTTTAGGGTTTGCAGCCGTATGAGTCTGCTGGGGGCCAGCTCCCCACGGGGCGGTAACCAGTCTTGCACTTGGACGTACCACCGGCGCCATGGCAGCAGTCTTGGTACTTCTGCAGTGACTCCTTGGCATCGACTGTGGCGCAGACATTACCATTATCTTCCTGGTAACCATTGCCGAGATTGCAGCACGAGGCGTCGTAATTAGGCTTGAAACAGGAGCAGATACCGTATGGGACTCCGTTTGGAGCAGCAGAGACAGCGACGGACGCGACTACGAGCAAAGCGATGGAGGCAATGGAAAAGCGCATGGTGAAGATCTTTTGGATTTGAGGGTATTGCTGATGGTTGGTAGTTGATGTTCGATTGTGGAAAAAAATGAAAAAAGAGAACCAGGACGAAAACGTTTAGCTTTTATATGTTGTCCGGACGCCCCTAGTCTGCGCAAAATGAGTCCACTCCAAGTCACCTTCAGAGTGGAGGAGCTGTCCTTTACGCCCATCCTACTGCTGTCTCCCTGTCCCTCTCCACAACTTTTTTTGGAACGCGCTTGGGAAAACACCAGCGCCGAGTGGTGGCCCCCTAATGTCGCTTGAACATTTGTTTCTTTTTTTGAACAAGACGCTAGAGCGCGTCAGATGGCGCGAACACAAAAATCCATGGACACAACACACAAGCTGTTCTATTTTCAGTCCCTTCACAGCGCTAGACTTCTTTTTCACAGTCCCTCCTTTTTGACAACGACATCGCTAGTCACATCAAGACGCTAGACTAAGATCATCCTTACACGCCAGCTTTTCTTTTCGTAGCCAAGCCCTGGTTTGCAGCAAACGATGGCTTTTAGGAACGAAAGCTCGGGCTTTTTTTAGAAGAGGCAGGGAACACCAAGCGGAGGATTTACCACTAAGTCCTTCTGCTCTCTTGACTCGTGAGGAATATGCATCCTCGGCTCAGAGTTATCTTTATTATCCTCACAAGATCCAATTCCGAGGGCTTTTGTGGTCAGACTCTCGCATTTTTCCCTGGAGTAGGTCATGCGTAGGAAAGCCCACTTGAAAGAGGGAGAAATATAGGCCCACTGTGAAGGATCTACCCCTAAGAATTATGACCAGGAGTCCGACCGAGCACTACAAGCACGATGTGCATTGCATGATTGATCCTGCAATGGACTTTTTGGAGGCAGTTTTCTTGATTCACTGCATCCAAGTCTAGATCCTCTGTATATGTAGTGATTTATTCCAGCTTTCTTGTCTAGTTTAGTTTGAGGCCACACCATGTGTTGAGAGTCTCATCTGAAAAAACAGGTCTCCTTTATTGTCGCACATGATCTGGCTAGTCTAGCTCTTGACAACAGCGCCAAAGCTCTCACATTTGACCACCTGATGAGATGCTTCGCGTCTTGTTACTAGAAAACGCGGCGCTTGTCAGTGACACGCCCAAGATTGATCACGGCGGCACTCCAAACGATGAATTGCTTCGGATTACGGGATAGGTACAAGTTCACTTGACTCTAGTTGGTCCAATTCGCCTTACTTGGTTATCTTTGATCATGCCCGCAGGATTCGAGATGGTCGGGGTCATTTAACGATATGAACTGTAGATCTCTGATCGCCTTGCGGTTGTGCAGCTATGCCACTGAGTAGCTTGCTTGAAACTGTAGCCTTACTACGGTCATTGTGTGTCTTTATATAGGCCGACGTCATTCCATCCGACCTCGATGTTCAACCATTGCAGCGCCTTCATAATACTATTTCTCAGGGTTACTAAATGGACCCCTTCAGTTTGGATGGAAAGGAAGAGACTTTGCCACGGAAAAAGTCTCTTGAACGCTGAAAACGGACGATCGGCTCAAGAGAGCAATTCATGAAAGCACAAGTAAATACCTTCAGGCTACTCCAGGCGTGGGACGTCGGATATCGTAGCACGGCAGGGCGCAGCCTATCGCCTAGCCGTGGCATTAGAACGTGCAGGAAGATAAGGAACTGTAGCTCTTTGAAACCACAATGTCGTCACAAAAGTCGTCCAACAATGCAAAAGATATAGTGAAGGCAAAGGCGGCAGTGGTAGTTTTCGTTTCCCGGGCAATGGTTGCGTACGAAAACATTAGGGTGTGGCGCTCGAAGCCATTTTTACTCAATTGCATGTTCGTGTACGTTGCCCCATGCAGCACTTGTGTCAGAACCTCACTGTCCATTGACTTTGCGCAGATGTGGATGGCGTGCCAGGCCTTTCATCCTCGAGGCGCAGTATTTCACGAACAACGAAGTACATAGGTGGTCTTGAATTGTTGAGGACGCGTGGGACATTTTTGAAACTGCCTTTTCAGGCCGCAAGGAAAAGGGTGGTCTAGAGTGGGATTCCTGGTTCTTTTCCCCTATTCGCTGGTTGAATCTTGTGCGATCACGCGGCACAGAAAGAGACGGAACCTTGAGCTGCTCAATTGCTCAGCTTGATTGCCTTTAACGGTGGGGATCGTGGCTGTCCCAGCTCTGTCCGGGTGTGTGCCCTCGTCCACTGTTCACCCTTCCGAACCCCTTGCCTCATCGTGGCGTGGGTTGTTTGTTGGTGAAGCAAGGACCCTAAAGGTTGTCTGAGAGATAGGGTTGTGCCCGCAAATCCTTATCCCACACCGCAATACATGTACATCCAACTCGAGTCATCAACCTAAAGCGGCCAGAAAGGCCGAATCGCCCTGTACCAGAGAATCGAGATCCTGTCGCTGTCGGAAACGGACCGCTGGAAAGATACGATTGCTGGTTTTGTCCAGATTCCTATTTAAACAACGGCTTCCCTCTTCTCCTCCCCCCTCCTTCTTTTCCTTCTTTGTTGCACAATTGCTAAGGGATACCCCAAATCTCCTACATTCGACATTCGTCTTTGACCTAGATCCAACAGCCTTGATCTGCATTCGAATTTGACTCTTTCTGGCTCGATCTTTTCAACTCTTGCACATACCACCCTCTATCCCCTTTTAATCTATTCATTACAATGGCTAACATCTCCACCGAGAAGCCAGCACTGCAACGGCGGGACACAGCTATCACAGTCAAAACTATGGTCGAGATGGTGTCAATTCCACCAGCCGGTGCCTCCTCAGTTTCTGCAATGGCAACATCGGCTCCTATCTCCATTTCCGCTTCCGAAGAAGTCAATGCTCAAAAGCCTGACGTGCCCTCACTTTCACCCGTTCGCGACGGTGGCCCCAAAGCTTGGCTTGTGGTTTTGGGATCGTTCCTCATCCACACCTTCGCCTTTGCGCCAACAGAGTACATCTTCGGCATCTTTGAGCTGCACTACCAAACTATTTACCCCTCCGCCTCCGCCTCATCCATCGCCTTTATCGGCACAACGGGAAGTGCAACGACCTACATTGCAGGCTTTCTGGCCGGTGTTGTTGCAGATCGGGTTGGTTTCCGAAAGACAGCATTCTGTGGCACCGTTATTATGGCCCTGTCCCTCGTTTTGGCTTCATTCGCCAGACAGGTAACACAACTCCCCACTTGAGCCTAGAGCCATTGGCTTGCTTCAGGGATACTAATCGTGGTCGATGTCACCTCTGTCATGTTGTGAAATCTCATTAGCTCTGGGTTCTGTATCTAACGCAAGGCATCATGTTTGGAATTGGAGCGTCGCTTGCCTACTATCCCGCTATTGCGGCCCCATCCCACTACTTTTCGAAACAGCGAGGTCTTGCGACCGGATTGGCCGTCTCAGGTGTGGGTGTAGGCGGGTTAGTTCTTGCCCCAGCCACTCATACACTGATCGACCGATACGATATCTTTTGGACTCTCCGCATCTTGGGTCTCATCTGCTTGGTGACATGGTGCGTATCGGGGGCTTGGTTATGATGGACAATGTGGCGTAGAAGTACTCCCTTTCTTCCGGTCCACCATCCGCGAACTTGTTCTCTGATCTAACCTGCCCTTTTCGGAATGCTTGTTAGTGGAATCGCCAGTTTATTAATTGCTGAGAGAAAGGAACACTTTGAGGCTCAGGGTTCATTTGATGTCATCCGACAAGATGACCCCGAAAACGACAAGGCCACAAGCGATGACCATGACCCTGATGCTGGTCGCCGAGCCAAGGACCAGCACCAACCCTCGTTCTTGGATGCCCTCCAAGTGTTTAAGGATCCTCGATTCCTGTCGCTCTCCTTGGGAGAGTTGGCAGCCTCCATCGGTGTTTTGATTCCACTCTATTACATGCAAAGTAAGCATTTCCGCTGAATCTCTAGGCAAGCGCGTCGCGCTTTTCAGTGCTCTCTAACATCTTCTATGTTGTCTGTACATAGCCTACGCGGTTTTCATTGGAGTCTCTGCAGAGAATGGTGCGTTGATCCTAGGATTGTCCAACGGAGCCTCGTTTGCCGGTCGTATTGCTCTTGGATTGATTGCCGACTATGTGTCAAATTCGAAAATGTTGCTACTCTGCTCTTGGATGACAGCCTTCTCAGTTATGGTTGTCTGGACACTTGCAAAGTCTTTTGGGTCACTGTTGGCGATGGCATTGATGTTTGGGTTCTTCGCAGGTGGCTATGTGTCCTTGGTGCCTGTGGCTGTTGCAAAATCTTTTGGTACCAAACAAATGGCATCGACTATCGGGTTTGTGTACTTCTCTGCAGGGTTGGGCATGCTGGGTGGCGCACCGCTGGCAGGATATCTTTTGGATGTGACACGACCCGCAATCTCGTACTTGCCCGTGACACTCACCGCAGGATCGATGATGACCTTGGGAGCTATTTGCATCTCATTCTGGGCATTCTTCAACTGGCGTACGCTGCGGGCGCAACGCACATCTACAGAAACGACAACGGTTGTCTACGAAGAAGCAGCTTAGAAAAGCGGATTAAAGTTTAAAAAATACCTGATTAAATATTACTCTAAATATTTTTCTCTCTCGAGGGAACAGCCGTTAATGGGAAGACATCCTTTTCATTCTTTCACTTCTCCATTCATTCATTCTTTCCGTCATCCCTTTCTCTTTTCTTTGCTCGCTCCCCCCTTCTGGTCAATCCCTTTTTCCTTTCTTCCACACATATATATTTGCACACCATGTCGGATGATGAAGGCGCAAGCAACAGTAAGGAAGCATCAACCTCTCGGTCCCTGAATGGTCAGGTTTGCAACTCGACTCTTACACCTTCGTTTCATTTCAAACGACTTAGACGAACGCCTGTTGGCAGCATGCAGAGAAGACAATCTCGAGCTTCTCGAGGAAGTTCTTTCTTCTGATCCCAGCTCATTCGACATTAACCACACAGACGGTCTTGGCAACTCTGCCCTCCATTACGCGTAAGCCCGAAGAGTCGAGAGAGAAAAGAAGAAATAACGTCACGTCGTTTCCTTCTCGTGCTGCATGGAGAACAGGACAGACAACAAACAAATCGAAATCGAACAGGATGGAAGGATCCTATTAGAAGGACAAAACAGACTGCTAGCGCAACTTGTTCACTCTAGCTGACGCACGTCTCATTCCTTGTTTTTCTAGTGCAAGATACGCTTCAACCGATTGCTTAGAAGTGGTGCTATACTTTGACGGCATTGACATCAATATTAAGAACCGTCTCGAATGGGAAACCCCTCTTCACAAGGCTGTTGTATACGATGACCCTGAGCTTGCTTTGACTATGACCCATCTTCTTGTGAGCGCAGGAGCTTCGACAACCGGTAAGTGATTCTTTGTCGACTTTCAGAAAGATCCACTGAGATGATGATCGGAGCTGACTCGGCTTTTTGTTGTCTGCCCCTGATTCTTTTGTACTACTTAGTTCTCAACAAGCAAAAGCAGACACCCGCAGACAAAGCCCCAAGCGACACCCATGGCGAAGTCAAGGACTATCTGGAGACCGTTCGCATTGGATCAAACTATGTATGACAAGAAGGACAAAGCATGCTGGCTGTGCTGTTGTGCGATATTAATAACCAGTCAATCTATTTTGGAGAGGCTGTTCAAGGAGCCCTGAGCATAGACAAGGCACGAGGAACGAACACACACAGTTGCTGATCTCGTCAATGCTTTCTTCCATTTTCTTATTGATGCTTTTATAGGACGCAAGAGACATTCCTGTTGAGGATGATGATGACTCGGATGGCGTTGCAAGCGACGAGGATTAAAACAAACAGAAGACGAGGAAGGCTGGCTTCCAGACCACTTCTTGAACGATATCAATGCCTCGATAGACTACCCCCGTCAAAACAAAAGGCGATGAGATGAGGCCCCTCAAAATAAATTCACGAATTTGAAAACTGGGCAAACAACCTGCCAAGACCACCGTGTGAACCATCCAAAACTATTAGATGGGCCTCTATAGTCTACGCTTTGCCGTTAATATATTAAGGGCTCGATGGCTCTGCGCATGAAGATTGATGGGTTTTATTGTGACAGAACTGCTGACTATGGTATAACGACGACTCGAGACATATTCGTCGTATGTGGTTTGGTTTAGTAAGAGGACAATACTCAATGCAAAAATGTTACTGCTCCCTGGCAAGCTGCTCTTTGACAAGTTGACTCTCCGCAGGTCGTTTCACTGTGTTGGATTTTCTGTAATGCTTGCATGTCTCCTGGTTGGCCCTGACATAGTCCTGCAGGGCGAGTTCCTCCTGCTCACTCATTCTTGGATGCACCGTCCGCCCAATGCCCCTTGCGCCCAGGACTGTTGGCAAAGCGATGCAGGCGTCGTACCGCTCAGAGTACACGGACAAGGGAACGACGATTTTCTTGTCAAAGACAATGGCGGCGATCAACTCGGAAACGATGGCCCCAATACCAAAACCAGAGGCAATCTTTCTGTCGACAATCTCGTAAATTCGATGGGCCGTCTGATGCGCAATCTTGCCCTGTGTGACCTTGGACTCGAGTTCTGGAAGTTCATTCAATGGTTGACCTGCGATCGTGGCCGAAGACCACACGGCCACTTGCTTGTCGCCATGATCGCCCACGATAAAGGCCTGGATGGCGTTCTCGTCTACGGCCCCGATAGAGTCTTCCTCATCGCTTTCATAAGCACCGTCGTCGCTGCTGCAGCTGCTACCCCTGCTTCTCCGACCATGGTTCTTGCGGACGAGAGCCTTCTGAATGGCGCCGCGGAAACGGGCCGTGTCCAAGGTAGTGCCAGAGCCAAAGACCTGATTAGCAGGCAGGCCCGAGAGTTTTTGGGCCATGAAGGTCATGATGTTGACAGGGTTCGTGACCATGATCAGGATAGCGGACGACTTGATGGGCTGGATCTTGGAGAGCACATCCTTGAGGACGTTCTCGTTACGTTCCAGGAGCTTGTCTCGACTCTCACCGGGGGCCTGGCGATAACCGGCAGTCATCACAATGATATCGGCCTGCCCGATGGCAGAGATGGGGACCTTGAGCGTCGAGGCGCGATTTGATACTCCTGGACCGTCAGCCAGCGACGAATAGGGATCGGAGACAGCGGTGACAATCTTGGCCGACGAGAAGAAGGCTGAATCTTCAAGGTCAAGGGTTTGACCCTCGGCAAAACTCTCGTCGATATCGTAGAGGATGAAATCCGATGCGACAGAGCGCATCAGACAGGCAAAGGCGACAGAAGTGCCAACGAGACCAGTACCAATGATGGCGACCTTGGGCGAGTTGAACACGGTGGAGCGCTTACTGTTCATTGCGTTGATTTTCTTCTTGGGGTTGAGAGGGATGCAGAGAAGGCGTGCTGGTAGGTGAGTACGAGGAGCAAAGTGCGATGGGCGTGCAGATGTTGAAGAAGGGATACCGAAAGCAAGAATGGGAACAATCGAGGAAGGGACGCGATTTATATACCTTTTTCTTTATCTGTTACCATCCCTTGTTTTTCTGTACTCATTATCTTTGGTCCACTTGGCGCAACGATTCAGGGAAATGCTCCAAGGTGCCAGAGGCCCTGGTTCTTTGGACCCATTGCCAGGCCCTGGCACTTTGTGTGCATTGTTCATGTTTGCTTCGATGGAGCCACAGGTAGTAACACCATTCAGCTGATCATCCCAGCCCCACCCAAAAACAAAAGATTGAGATTTTGGGTTGCATAGCATAGGGTCGAAAACACTAGGTGGTAACAGGGATGATGGTGATGGTTCTTTGGACCATTGCTCGGTATGGAAGAAGAGGAAGATCTTCACTCATAGATAAGGGGGTCGCATGATGGGTTTCTCTCCCTTTTACAGGTAACTCTCTCTTTCTCTCTCTCTCTCTCTCTCTCTCTCTCTGTCTCTCTCTCTCTCTCTGTCTCTCTCTCTCTCTCCTGACCCAGGAAGTATTCAGAAAGAAGAGGGCAAGTAGAAAAATCAAGATACTCCTCCCTCCTGCTGCTCTCATCCCCCTACCTCCCTGCAGACTTTCTTTGCAGGATTTCAATCTACACTCTTCCTTGTTTGCTGACGTGTTGCTGCCTAGTAAGACGTAGAAAAGTATGCCATCCATCCACGCGTCCTTCCATGAACAGAAGCTGCGACTGCGCTTGGGTGTGGCCCACTCTTTCCCATGTGGATTACCTCATAGACCGCCAAAGCCGTACTGTCTGGCGTGATTTTTGATCCTCAAATGGGTCGGGTTGCACGATGTCCATTGCATGCAGGGCGTGGGCGAAGGGGCCGATTGGATTGTTTGAGCGGACACGTTGGATGCAATCTGCAGTACTCGGCTGGTGCCCAGAACGTATGCCCAGAACGTGCCTGGTAGGCCCTTTCAATACCCGATCTTAGCAATGCGGCGTCTGATCAACAGTTGAGCCATTCGCCCTGTGAACATTCGTTTATCAAATCCCTCTGTCCTGCAGCTCACTTTTTGTACTCCCCATTAACCACATGGTATCTTTTATTTCACCTCTTTCTCCTGATTATTCAGTCATTTCTGTCTGGGTCAAAAGAGGACATTACCCAATGGTCCTCCTGAGAGACGTCCGTCCTGCCGATTAGTCGAAACAAACCTGCGGGTTTTAATGGGAATGCGCCCCCATATCTCTTGGCTACCAGCACATCGTTGGTTTGTGCTATTCCCTCCATGGTCATACGGGGCAGGAGCCAGCATCCAATTTTGCGAAGTCTTGGGCTATCTGAAGCGATTCTCAAAAGCTGGGTGTCGTTGAAAAGCCATGACTGCTCGAAATAAAGACATTCAAGTGTTGTGATGAGCAAAAGGGTCTCGACCACTGTGTCCAGTTGCAGTGACTCTATACGCCTGTTATAATTGTCAACTTGAACTTGCAAGGCAAGTTTCTTGAGAGAGGGACAACACTCCGCTAAAGAAATAGACGACTTGGATTTAAAAAAATTGATAAGAGACGGTCCTCTTAAAGCCAGGCGCGCCAGATTTCGGAACGGGTGGAGGAATCCAATGGGTGGGATGGCGCGATCCAGGCTTTTCAACTGCAGGACAAGTTCTTGGAGCTGATCCCCAAAAGCCTCGGCAGCACTATTAGCTGGCCCTAAAAACATGTCCCCCAAGCAATTTGTTATGCTCAGATGTCGCAAGTTGGGCAGACAGTCATTAATGTCGTAGGCGTTGTGATCACTGTCATCCCTGAGTTGGGCGGTGGCCCTGATATCAGAAGGACTCCGCAGCGTGGGTTGTTGCTGTTTGTTCAGTCGTTGACGGCGGGAATCCTTCCTGTCAATCATCCATTCAAAGACCAGAGGTGAGCGATCTACCATGATGGCAAGAGAAACCAGATTCCTGAAAGATCCCAAGAAGGCGAAAGACTCTTGGAAAGGGAGGTCCTTGTGCTGGAGTAGTCCGATCTTGAGAGATTTCAGGTTTTGACCCCAACTGAGATCTCCGCAAAGATCGATGTGAATCCTATGACGATTCGACGTGTAAATCTCGAGTACTTCCAGTTGGTTCAGGTGTTCCAGGATCTTGTCAAGACGACATTCAGTCCCGAGGTCACCCTGGACCTCTAAAGAAAACTCGCGGATCATTCCCCTTTTTCTTGCGCATGCGCCATCGCTCGTTGGTGCATATTCTCGACTCCGCTGTAACGAAGCTACAACTCGTTCCAAGGTCTCCCAGAACTGTAGATTGTTGTTCAAGCCACAGACTTCCAGTCGCCTTAAGTGCTTTAGTCTTTCCAAGGTGAACCCATATGGCTTTCTTCTCTGATACAACTCCGTGCTTGGACCTTCAATATCCAAGCTCGATGACAGTGTTATAGTTTGTTTTCCGGGTTTTTTCTTGGATAGCCTCGACACACGATCCTGACTCAGTTGATACGTTCTCAATCGATGGGCAGGGATCCTCAGATTCCAAATCGAGCCCTGAGAGCTCTCATGGTCGTGGACAATGGCGTTGTTCCCAGAAGAGTCCACAAGACCCCCAGAAAGTTTATCCAGCAATGCTCTCTGTAGGAAATCCAAGACACCGTCAGCAAGGTGTTCATTGTTCGCGTTGTCTGGCAAGAAGACTTTGACGAATGTACCCGTCTTTCCCTCCCACATGCTGGCATCATCTTCACTAGGATTGACACCTTTTCAATGGAATGAAACACCTTTTCATGGAGGTTCTTGTATGGCTGGCGGGTGGAGATACGAACTAGATCCAGGACTCGGACATGTCGCAGGTACTCTTGAGAGGTCCAGACGATCCCTCGATCACTGTATTTTGCAAAGTCCACAATCGGTCGTCGTCGTCGTCGATCCGTCCTACTAAAATTAAAAGGTTTATCCATGTCCATCTTTTGCGCGGTCCATTCCCATGAGGATTGAAGCGAAGATGGATAATAAAAGGACTTGATGGAAGGATACCGGGTACAGAATTCTTGAACCGAGGTCCAGAACAAGGTTGCCAACAAGGACACCTCTCGTTGTAGGTGGGATGCCATCCGTTCATTCCGTTGATCCCAGTCGCGCGTACTCCAAGCCATTGCTCCGTGGATTTCGTACCGCACAGCTTTGGGGTCACCATTGAGGTCGTTGAATCTGATACAGTCTGAGGCGCTTATGCTCTTCGTGGAGTAGCCGTCTATGGGGGCGTTCTCGCAGCAGAGGCGAATGCTGTCGTTTTGGAGGTGGGTGAGATCGAGCAAAGTCTTGAAGGGGTCATAGTAGAGGACAGGGACGACTAAGAAGAAGAGTTGTCTGTTCACTTGGAGGAGCGAGGCCAGTGTACCAGGGTTGGGGGTCAGGGCTTCGATGACGATTTGGACACACTCGGTTGGAAGTCGATTCCACCCGGAGCCGGAGGGGCAGGGGTGGTCCATGGTTGGGTGCGTCGAGATTGTCATGGTGTAATGAGAGGGAATGAACGGATGAAGGGGAGGAGACGGAAAAAAAAAAAAAAAAAAAAAAAGACCAAGGGGCACGGTGTCGACCAAGAAGGCTCTGGCCTGGCCCCTGGGCGTCAATTGCTCGCCTCGGTCTCGTGCAATTTGTTTGTTCTCATTCCAACCAGGCGGATCTTGAGCACGTCGTCAATGCTCCCTATCCTCTTTTCTTCCCTATCCCCCTTCCTTCTATCCCTCACCCACTTCATTTATTATTGTCGTCTGCAGGTATCACTCTTTGTTCCTTTTTTTCCCTCAGCAACACCCCACGAAACAAGACAAACCATGCCAGGGTCAAGACGACGATCCATCCTCCCAATCGGGCTCTTCTTCCTCGCCTGCTCCTCGCTGTCCACAGTTCTAGCGCAGGACCGGTCCCATCAACCTCCCATACGACAGATAGAGCTCGACCATGTCGACTTTGATTCTTGCAGCTACAACTCGCCAGAGCTCGCTGCCACAGCCGTGACTCCCTTCTGCAAATCCTTCACTTTCCTCTGTCATGTCCGATGCCTCCAGCGAGGTGACCTCCAGAATCCTGGCAACGACCCCTCCGCGCCTTCCTCTGCTCAAAAGGTCGAAATCAATCGATGTAATCATGTCCCAAACACACGCAAGATGCAGGTCCTTTGTCTCTGCAACAATGGCGTAGATCTCACGGCCGAGATTGATTACGCCTTGGAGGGTGTCGTTGACATTGCTGCAGCTGGAGGAGATGGAACAGGCGCAGGTGAAGCAGGAAAGATTCGAGAAGTCGTTTATGCGGCCACTTTGACAGTGACTGAGTACAGGACCGTGATCGTAACAGTTGCCGCTGCAGCACAAACTGCTGTACCCACATCAAGCATTGTCGAAACCCTCAACTCTCCAAATATCCTGGTCACTGGACCAACAACAGAGAACGCCAACGAAAGTGCAGACAAGGGCAATCTCCTCTCAGGATCCGACCAGACTGTCATCAGAATTAAACCTGTAGAGATTGAAAACAAAAAGACGCAAGAAAACGAGGAGGTACAAGAGAATGAAGAGGCATCAGAAGATGAGGACGCACTGAAAGTCGGCACTTCGACCAATGTTTCGCCGCCTCAACTGAACGAAGGCCCAGAAGGATCCTTCAACGAAGCCAGTTGGGCCAGTGATCCAGACGCGTACCAAGATCCGTACCTTGAAGAAGAGTTTATTGTCCCAATTGACGATCAGGAGCAAGTCTATTACGACGCAGCCGAGGTGGAGGCTGAGGAAGAGACTGGACCACTGAGCAATGGAGAGAGCGAGGATGATATTGATCTGGAAAAGATCGACCAGAGCACAAACTTTCAAACACGTAAACACAAATCCAAAGACGGCAACGACAACGACGACGATGAGGATGACGAAGAAGAGGATGACGATCGACATAAACATAAAGTTGAGCTCGAGGATATGTTCCCACCCTTCGACGTAGAGTCTGAGCCTCTGCCCAAACACTCTCATCACAAGCATAGTCACGACGACGACAAAAAGAATGATCAGCAGAAGAAGCACCACAGTCGAGACAGGGATGAGCACAAAGACGATAGTGAGCAAGAAGATGATGAAGAGGATGAAGACGAAATATTATGGTTGAGATAGATAATAAAAAAGCGCGCTCTCCCATGTTGCAAACGCGACGCGTCGACTTTGACTATTGTTTTGTCGACGGATGAAGGACTGAAAAAAAAAACATTCGTGAGCTCAAACAGCACCATCGTCTGTGCCCTCAAAGAAAGATGCGCAGTACAAATTCCGGAAAATAAAAAGGACGGACCTCTGGCTTTGGTCGCTTCTTACCACCACACTCTTCTTCCCTCCCCACACACACGCACACTTCACATCAATGCCTCGCCCTTTTGATGACAGCGTTCGCTCGCTGGTGAATGAGAGCGCTCGGAAACAGGACAGCACATTCAAGCTCAAGTACTTTGGCCTTCATGGCTTGGCGCAAACCTGTCGCTTGATCCTTGCCACCTCTGGCGCTACCTGGGAGGCCGTCTTCCCTACTGTATGAACAAAGAAGTAGTCCCTTGTTTCATCATTAACTGCCACCGTGCCTGATACTTTTTTTCTTTTTTTATACTATCTGTTACCAGGATTGGGCCAATGTTGAAAAACAGGATACCTTCTTTGGAGTTATGCCTATCCTATACGAAACCACCTCCTCTGGTGAAGTACTCGAGATCCCTGAATCGGATGCAATTGAAACCTACCTGGCTCGAAAGTTTCAGCTCCTGGGCGAGGATGCCTGGGATGAGATCAAGATTCGAGCGTTTGCATCGTCCTGTCAAGCCATCAACAACTTTTACTTCCTAAGAGTCGCCACAGTCCGAGATCAACCCGAGTACAGGGCCACTATGATGGCCAGGTTTCTGAACGAGGCCGTGACCAAATTTGTGGAGGTTCAGGAAATGCATTTGAACGCCAATCAAAACAACGGCCATTATGTGGGAGACAAGGTAAGAAAAAAAAATAACGCGACAACAAAAACAAACGCGACAGATTCACAAGAAAAGCTAATTGTCCTTGTTTTTAGTTGTCTCTGGCAGATTTGAAGTTGTCCATTGCCGTTCACACCATCGTTGCCTTGACACAGGACCAGTTTGTTTCTGAGACCAAGACCCCCGGTATCTGGGCAGTTTGTCAAAATGTCAACGCCATTCCTTCCTACGTTGCGTGGAGAGAGACAGAGGCGTTCAAGACCATTGCAGAGGGCAATATCCGAATCGTGGGCGTTTAAGCCAATATCTAGAATGTTGGATGAAGTGCAATTGGTGTTTTTATTTTCGACATGAAAAGAAGGTCTCAATAAAGTACATTGGGAGGACTTCGCCACTATGAACAAAAAGTATATAGGTATGGGTGGCGGTGTGGAATTAGGTTTTGTTGGTATTTAATCGACATAGTCGTCGAGCTTGGCAAAGCGCCATGCAAAGAGGGCGGTCATGATGATCATGGCCACGGCCTGGGCGGCATAGAGGTAGACAAAGTTGGGATCGTTGGACCAAATGGCCAAGATCATACCAATCAAGGAACCGAACGCGTTGGTGGCCAAGAACAAACTCATCACGACCGACTTGAGCTCTGCTGCTGCTGACTTGAAAGCAAACTCGAGGCCGGTGGCAGAGGAGAAGATCTCTGAGATACCGATCAAGAGGTACGCTGGCAATTGAGCCCAGATTGTCAAGTCATTGATCGCATCGCCCACATCAGGTACGACAATGTGGTGGTTGGGGTCGTTGGGATCCTTGCCCGTAAAGTCGTAGTAGGGTCCGGACTTGTACAAGAAGTGCTGCAAGACAGTGACATAAATGAAGCAGAAGCTGACAATGCAGAATCCAATAATGATACGAGACACTGGTCCAAGACGGTAGCCGGCCTTGCGAAGCATAGGGAACACAAACATATCCAGGATAGGGATAAAGATCACAATGACGGCAGAGTTCACAAACGACAAACTCTCGGGTTTGATCCAGCTGGGTCGACGCATGTTGATGCCCATGTTCACAAAGTTATCGGACATGTTGTTGTAAAGAGCCCAATAGAGGGGGTAGACCATGAAGACCTTGCAGGCGTGGTACGTGACCTCGAGATCATTCACAAACTTGTGGTCCCATTCCAGCTTCTGGCCATCCAGGGGCTGAGCGCCTTGGAGCCAGTGAGTGCCTGCAGGACGCTGACTGCGGTGACGGAATCCATAGTAGACACAGCGGAAAGTCTTGCCCAGAATGCTTCCATTGGGGGGTCGATCGTAGTACTTGTTCTTGCCGGCAGCGAAGACGACGATGCCGATCACAAAGACGATGGCAGGGATCATGAACGCCAGATCCCAACCCTTGTCGGAGACACTGGGGGTGATGCCTTGACCAAGAAGGCCTCCGATGTTGATTGCCATGTAAAAGTACCGGAAGATACGCTCGACAGTGATGGCGTGGTTAATGGTGACGCCAGTCTTCTTGGGGTGGGCGTAATCCTCGTCAGGGATCTGCTCGGCTGCAAAAGTGGAGACGTTCGATTTGATACCACCGGTTCCCCAAGAAAGCAAACAGTAAAGAGAGACCAGGAATCCGGCGTAACCCATATCAGGCTTGAATTTGGGGACCGCCGAAATGGTCAGCAGGACGAGACCCAAGGTGTAGACAATGGCGAAGATGAGCACCGTCTTGAACTTGCCCAGCCACTTGTCAGCAACGACAGCACCAAAGATCGTGGTGATATAAGACATGAATTGGAATCCTCGGTTGATAGCTGTCGCTTTGCCCTTGGCAAGGCCAAGCTGCTCAAGCATATACCGCTGGAACAGTAATGACGCGCCGTAGTAAGCGAAACGTTCACATAATTCGGCTAAGTCAAGAAAGTAGGCGGCAAACTACAGTTAGTGTCTAACGCGACCGAGTTCAATAAACAACTGGTGGTACTTACTGACAATAATCAGCCAAGCAGCCAGGGGGATGGGGCCCGCTACTTGAATGTTGGCCTTGAGGTCGTCGTCGTCGTGGACTTCCTTCATTTTCTCATGGGTGTGATCGAGATCGATCTTGCCCTCTTCGCTCAGCGACTGTTCGCCGACTTCACGCTTTTGGTCCATTTTTCTAAAAGAGCTCGCGGAAGATTGGGATATGTCTGAATGTCTGTGTGGTGGTGAGATCAACCAAGCAGGTGGATGAGTGCAGAGTGATGGAAAGGAGGAAGAGAGGAGAAAGGATGATATTAGGAAGAGAGGGTGATCGGGCAGATGAGGCTGGAAAGCAAAGAAGAAAAGAAGAGAGAATAAAAAAGGGAGTCAAGCTGGATGGAAGAGTGAGGTTTTATATTTGGCGTCCGTTGTCTACATTCCCTCCCACCCAATGTAGCCGGTCTGCCGCCGGGTACGGCACACACATCCAGAGAGGAAGACGACATTGTTGCCCCATGGGGGAAAGACATTCATTTCCTCGGCTTTGGAAGTCGTATCCTTCCTCGGAAAGGGCGTTTTTGTCTTTCCCAGGGACCAATATGCACAAAAACCAGGTCAACCAACCAACCAAAGGGGGCTGCGGCATGTCATCCTATTCATCGACGCTAAAACAAACACCTTTGTCCTTTCAATACTGTAATTTTGTCACTGTACCTCCGATGAGGTGCAACCCTGGCCACAGATGCTCAAATAAGGATCCGATCTAACCCCCCCCCCGGGGTGTCTTTCCACGATCTCGTCCACTCACTACGAAATGCACAAAAGGGCGGAATCCAGGCGCCTTCTTGCAAAAGGTCGCAGGTCAAGTTCCGCGGTTGCTCTCCATTCCTGGCCACCATCTTTTTTTGTGTGTTGTTGCTTCTGTATCTCCAGGTGTTCGTCCTACAGACGATCAACCTTTTTTTCTGTCCAAACTTTCTGGACACAGAGTATCTCAAGATTCTTTTGCCCACCAGACCCTGACCAAAATGTCTTCGCAATAGGGGGTGGTCCTGCTAGAGCTCATCTTGTTTCTTTCTTTTTTTTTTTTTTGACATTGGTTATTTTGGCAAGGCCAGGTCCATCATAATCATAAATCTTAGTAAGAAGCTTGGGCCGCGTGTGGGAACAACTAGCACGATTTGGTAAACCAACCGCGGTTGTTTACAATCGAATCCATGAGATTTTTTTTTAGCAAAAACCGGTCAACCCCTTTACCCGGCATTGAAAACATGAAATCGCAAGAGGACAATCCGTCAGTAAAAGATCGCAAGCCAACCTTTATTTCGATTGCGGACCTGCGCCCACGCCCTCCGATCAACGCTAGCACGGTGCCATGACGATTGAAAGCGTGGGCGTGAAGGGGAAGAGGTGGCAAAAATCATGATCTAGTTCATGGAGGAAAAACGGCATCTTGGCTCACACGAGTAGAGTTTGGTTGCAGCAAAAGCACTCCCTCGGATGGTCCATTTTGCCCAATTTTTATTGGCGATCGTGACAAACTGACAAGAAGGGGAGACAAGGGAAGACAAGATAATAAAAACAAGGTTATCAGCAGGCCCACAACGTTCAACTGGCCCTCTGAAGAACCATGCAGCAGCCAGGGATAAAAACGAGGGCGAGTGGAGCCTTGGCAGCAGCCTGTCGGACATTTTTCTGTCGTTCGTTTCCATTTCGGAAGAAGACCCGTTTTGTCAAAGAAAAAAAAATAGAGCCAAGAAGAATTCGATGCATTGAAAATAAAGTCAACACATGCATGGCGCCTGGACGGCGGGAGGGCCTTTTCGGCAAGGACTCCAACCCCGGTTCTGAAAACCGTTCTCCGACAGTCTGAGGGGTTTTATCTCCCGCAGTAAAGCAACGAGTTTACCGCACTCAAGGTTCTTGGGTGTCGCGATTCGATGGTAGACTACATTCTGCTCAATGATTCGTCAACATGTGAGCGAAAATAGTAAACATCGTGGAAAAGAAAATATTGCTGTTGGCTCAATCAGGCGAACTTGACAGCTGTCGATCCCCGCCTCACTTGCCCTCCAGATAAACAAGACGCACTCGCGAACTTGAAAGGACAAAGAGGTATATTTTACAAATTTACAAATTTACAAAAACCAAGATCTTTCCAGTCCTGTCACTGCTTCGTGCTTTCCCACTAGCCTGGCCTCCTTTCTTTCTTCGCTTTCCTCCTCTCCCTCGTCTTCCTGGAGGCGTGAAACAACGGCCTCGGCCACCTCTCGAGCGTTCTTGATGCAGTCGTTCACACTTACGCCCAAATAACCTGCTCCAGTGACAGCCAATAGGCCATCGTAATCCGATCGGAGTCGTTGATCCAGAGTTTGCATGCGCTCAAGATGTCCGACCATGTACTGGGGGATACATTCCCGATGAACGTGGGCCTTGACCAATTCCGGCGCGGTTTCGATCTGGAGATGTTTCCGCACTTCCTCCTTTGCAGTCTCTACAAAAAACGCCTCCAATTCCTCGTTGGTTTTAGCATGCCCTGAGGTGACCTCATCAAACATGTGTCCTCCAATCATGGCTGTAAGTTTCAAGGTGTGATCCCGGCTTGGGCCTTGATCTTGGGAAGGGATGGAGCACGAGTCATAGACGACACCAAGCAGGCCGTGGTGCTTGACAGCAGAATTTTCAGAGCGCGGGATCAAATATCCAAAACCAGGAGAAGCAAGTTTGGCGTTCTCGGAAGAATAAACCATGTTGACAACGGCAACCGTGACCGAGGGATTATAGACCAGCTCCGGGTGATCGTGTGCTAGTAGGCCGTGAAGGTTACGAGGAGGCAAGGCTGCAATGACGTGGTCGGCTAGTAATGGTTTATGGTCCTTCATTGAAACCTGTTGTGGCAAGAAACAAGGTCATTTCAGGACAATTTCCTTTGGAGAAAATCTGCCAATTTTCAACTCTAAACAAACTCTTCTGACCTACCTTCACCGTCCTTTGTGACATGTTGAAATCCAGCTTCTCGACCCTACAATCCTTTCGGATATTGACACGTCCACTGTTATGGAGATCTTTCTCCAAGGCTTTAGATAGCACTTCGAGTCCATCTGTGAAAGAGTAGATACTTGTCTTTGATACGAAATCACCAAGGTCCGGCATCCGTTTCGTGATACCTTCTTTCAGCTTATGATCCCATGGTGTCTCAATAGGCCCTCCTCCACCCATCAGTAGTCCGAGAGTAACCGACCTGTAATCTTTCTCAAGATGATAAAGCATCCCGAAAGTAGATCTAACTGACAACTTGCTTACGTCTCCAGCGTAGATTCCGTGGACCATGGCAGATATCAGATCGTCCGAGAATCCTTTTCCAAAACGCCGAGTGACAAAATCCTGGATGCTCTCATCCTCCTGACCACTTTCGGCGACCACGAGATCCAGTCCTGCCCGGGGTAGCTTGGGTCCAAGTAGAGGATGGGTAAGTGCGCCCATGATGGACGAGGGAAGTTTGTGTAGTTTGTTCCGCGAATAAATAAAGCGATTCTTGGCAGCAGGCGATGACTTTGATACTGGCTCCAAGCTTGGCTCAATACCAAGATCCCTCACCTAAATAACGGCCATGGTGATCCAGGTGCGACGGTTTGTCAGTGACATAATCAATCTGTTATATCCTGTCATTTTGCAGAGTGAAATGCACGCGTTGCAAATGCATAAGCTGAAGATGATACCATTTCCAAGGTGTTCAGTCCACTGATTCCTTGAGGCCGCAATGAACGGGGCCCGCTTTCCAATAGGATAGTCCCTCCAGGGTGCGCTGGGTCCTTGATACGATCCGAGTGTAACCAACCGCCGGTTCTCTTTGAGCTTTCAAGAAGCGTGATAGCGACACCAGGAGGTGCTGTCCGAGACAGATACCACGCAGTCGACAAGCCCGAGATTCCTCCGCCAATGACAGCAATGTGCGTACGAGGGGCCATACTTAGTTGTTGTTCCTGAACGGGTGGTCTGATTAGGAATTATAGTCTACAATAACGACATGCTTTGCGACATGCATTCGGAAAGAGCATGAGCGCAAACTTCCGACGCCACCCCCTTAAATGCACGTGATTTCTGCATCTGGTGGTTCGTGGCTCTTGACGAGCCAGCAGTGACTCTTTCGAAGTCGTCTTGTAAAAGAAAGATAGTCTCCTGACACGTTCTGGTGGCAGAAGGTTCCATCACGCCCTTTCCATTGACACTCCCTTCATGAAAGATACCTCGTACCTGTTATGGACCCTTCCAACAGAACTGAAGATTGGTCGATTCTTTCCCAGAAACCCTCAGCAGCATCAGGTCGCTCAAACGGATACATTCAACTAGAGGGCCACGACCTCTCTCAACCAAGACGCTTGGGCTATTTCGCGCTTTCTCGGAGGAGCCACATATCCTAACGGTGCAGCAACGACGTAGAAAGAGAGGAGAACCGAGTTCTCAATCACGAAATCGCGTCCATCCGGTATCAATTCATGCGGTCCGGTGGCTTAGTCAGGTCGAATCCTCGCGTTTTTGTACTCGGCACAAGCAGCAGAGTTGTCTTTTTGATTCTCTACACTTCCTCCCTCTTTCTCATGGATTGATTCCCCTCGTCCACCTCCTCATGCCCCTCCCCACGCTCCAGCCAAAGGACGCCCTCGTGCTCTGCACGGTCACCATTCTATTCGTCTACTTTGGTCTCATTCTCTGGACCAACTATGCCATGTACATTGACCTTGAGATTTCAGGTTTTGTGAGCAATCGAACTTTTTTTCAAGAAACGCGTTGCTAAAGAGGTTTTCAATTGTGCGACTCTTGCTTTTAGAATCATCCCATTCTGGACGCCGCTCTTTTGGGCTGCTGCGCTGTCAGTACCTCTTGTAAGACAACAAAGATGGAATGAGATTGTCTCTTTATTGTGGTCATGTCGCTCCATGTGTCTGGTGAACTAATCCAGCCTTTCTTTTGTTATATAGCATGCCCTCAAGTCCAGTTTGGTGCCAGTGCTCCATGAAGCGCTCGAGCAGGATATCATGGACATTGTGGCCTCGGTCATTGGAGGAATTGTGACATTTGTTTTACGGGTAATGCCACAGCACCGCACCTCATTGACCCGATGTCTTTGCTTGTTTTTTTCGGTATGACTGATATGGAACTCTTTGACCCTCCAACGTAGTTTTTCTTGGGAAGCTTCATCACTAACGGCATACGGACTGTCTTCTTGGGATATTGTTACATTGTCTACATGATTTGTGATGGACGGCCTCGGAAGGAGAACAGTCCAAACCGCACCAAGGAAAACGGAACCGCCACAGACGCCTTCTGGGAGAGAAACAGCAAAAACACGACTGAACATAACGAACTCGACAGAATTGACGAAGAAGATGATTACGAACTTCATCCCAACTACCAGGTTCTTGTAGAGCAAGAACCCGACAATTATGCAAGACCCGCCAACTGGCCGTCGTATTTGAATCTACTGAGAGCCGCGTTTATTTATGGACTATTGCAATTGGGAACCCCTGCTGAGCTGTGGAGCTTTGCAAAGTCAGCCTGGGACGGTGTACAGTTTGGAACGCAACGCCAGCTGAATTTCCTATTGGTCGCAGTTTTGTTGCATATCCAGTACTCATGCCTGGGCCAAATCGTCGCAATGCTGGAACGAATTGCGTATCCCAACTTGACCCCAGAGGAGCAGCGAGAGCAGTCGATTCTCAATACTGTGCCCAGGATGATTAGAAAGGCTGTCCAGGAGAGCCTCAACTCGACTGTCGCCGCCGCCGTTGTATTCCTCACGTTGGCTGTTGTGGGATCGTTGACTGCTATTCTTTCAATCGGAGTCGCTCACGACATTCAGGGACTTGTGTCTCAGACTCATCACAGGGTGATTCAGCTTCGGGACCATCACGCTCACTTGCTGCAGGATGCAACTGGAGATAATCCTGAACATGTCACCGCTGTAAAGTCATCTTGGATTCAGCAGGCTGACAACGCGCTGGTGCAGGCGTATGAGGCCGGTCTAGATTGGTTTGACCCAATCCTGAAGGACGCGTTCCCTAGCATTGCCTGGAGCGCTGCAGAATGGGCATCGGAAGTTGCACACATCGTCGTTGATCTAAACGCAAATAAGGATGAGGGTGAGCAGGAGAGCAAATGCCAGGTCAATGAGACGAACCAAGCCGACTTTCATGCAGTGATGGCGATGCATGACCTAGCCCAATCCGCGTTTAACGGGTCTTCCGCTTCATCGGGATCGACTTGCAATTCCGCACCAACCGCACGTAAAGGATATGAAGAGCCCGAGTTTTGGGTCCTCCCTACCCTCGAGTCTTTGGGAATTCCACGAATCCGCACCCATGAGCATGGGTTCCAATTGCATACAGCTGAGAAGCAAAGGGCGATCAATATTTCACAGGCAAAGTACCTTTTGAACGTCGTTCTCGGATATAAGGGATTGAACACGGAATCGATGCTCAACGGCTTCAATGTCTTCAACGACCTACTTTTCCGAGGAATTCTGTTCTTGCTTGGACTTGTGACCTTTACTGGATTGAAGGTCTCTCCCCTCCAACGACTTGGCTGGCTCATTGATCAAGCCCTTGTCTCTTCCCCGTCCTCTTTTGGGTCGCTCCAGCTCTCGACCTCAGCCTCTCCAGGACGCGTCTTGGCAAAGAGTATCGAGTTTTCTATCTCTGGCACATTTATCGCCATGTTCAAGCTTTCAGTTTATCACACTATCTTCACTGTGACATGGACATATCTGCTAGCGGATCGAGTTTTGTCTCAGGTTGCTATTGGTACGGCATCTTCAGACTTTGTTGTCGTGAAGTATGCCTGGCTGACCTCGCTTGCAGGCATTGTCTTGACGCTCTTCCCTATTGCACCCAACTGGTTGGTGTCTCTTCCTGGTGCGATTATTCACTTTTATGTGTTCGGTCAACGTCCCACGGAGGCGATTGCCATGGCAGTGGGCCACCTCTTATTGTCCAATCTCGTGGATGGTGTCGTTTGGGATTCACATGTGGTCAAGAATGCCCGTCCGGGTGTCTCGTCTGCCTTCTGGCTAGGTCTTTGGATCTTTTTGGGAGGAATGAAGTGGGGCACGAAGGGTCTGTTGATGGGACCTGTTCTCTTTGCCGCTGTGCCTTCGATTTGGTCCGCTATCCTTGAACTTCGTGGACGGCCGTGGAAAGGAGACTCTGCCTCGGGAAGCGATCCAGCCAAGGCATCTTTGGCTGGATCTCAAGCACATCTGCGACGTCTCTCTGCAGGCGAGGCCGCGACGTCAAAAGATGAGCAGGTTCATCAAAAAGAAAATGGATTCAGACGTTTCCGTGATCAGGAGCTGGATTCCGAAGATGATGCGGAAGCGTTAGAGGCAGAAGAGGTGATTGAAACACTCCGGTACCGGGGAAGCAGTCGAGCAAATAGTGTGGGTCGAGGAACGCCAAGTGGTAGAAAGAGCGGGTACCGCAGTTAAACAACACCCAAGGCAGTAATGATTTATTTTATCTGAAAATATAAAGGAATGAAAACAATAGTTGACGTGTTTCCATAGATGCCAAGAAGAAGAAGAAGAAGACACTTTACAACGACGCGTCGACAGACTGGGTGTCGGGCAGTGGAGGAGAGAAAGAAAGGGAAAAAAATAAAAAAATAGAGAGCATTTGAGATTTTTGGTGGGTGCCATGTGATCGGACGAGACAGGAGACAGGACACGGCGAGAGAGGGTCAAAAGGGAGATCGCTCCGGCCCGTGTGAGGTCCAGTCGACGGTCTGTCCGACTCGAACCTTCTTTCCCCGTCTGAGTGTTTGCTTTCTCCACTCGCTCCTTCTCTCACTCTCTCACTCTCTCGCACACTTTCACACTTTGTACTTTCACACTCTTTCCTTTCACACATCCGCTTTCCCCCTCCCCACATTCACATACAAATACCCACAATGCCAGAAATCAAGAAGAACCCAACTGTCGTCGAGGACGATCTCGACGATGACTTTTTGGATGGTGAGCCTTGCTTTTTTTCTTCTTTTCTTCTCTTCATCCTCTCAGGAACCATCTCCTCTGCTCATCACTACAACATTCTGCCATGCTCTCCCCATCTAACATCTCCATCCCTTTCTTATAACCCAGGCGCCCTTGACGGTTTCACCGCCGCCAAGCCCGCGACTCCCGTCAAGCCCACAACGACTCAAAAGGCGGCCGAAGGCACGTCTTCAGCGTCTTCTTCCACATCACCAAAGGCCTCACGGACGCCGGAATCCCTCTTGTTGCACCCAGAGGAGAACGAAGATGATGAACTGGATGCCGGTGGACTTGACGCAGAGTTCTCAAAGCAGCTCGCCTCGGGCATGGAAGAGCTTATGAAGGAGATGAGCGGCAACAGCGAGCTTCAAAAGTCTTTCGAGGAGATGTTCAAGGGATTGGATGTCAATGGAAAAGCCCCCGCTGCTGCTGCCGCTACACCAACGGCTACTGGTGCAAAGGGCGCTGGATCCGCTAGCTTCCAGGATAGAATCGCAAAGACCATGGATAAGCTCAAGGACAGTTCAGACCAAGTAGATGTAAGTATTGATGCTGTCTGCAGACGGAAGGAGAAACAAATAGAGAGAGAGATGTGGTTAGAGGACTTGCATCAGGAATCATTGGAAGTAACTGCATTGAAAAAAAGAAAGTCTGGACACTTTCTTTCGTGGGGAATCAACACGGCTTGAAGCGGACGATGGACGGGCGGCCGATCCGATGCCGAATACGTGTTGGACGACGCGATCTCTTTTTTTTTTGTCTCTTTTTTTTGGGTTCCACTGCATGGGCTCATCTGTGTTGACTTGTGGGTTGGACAAGAAAATTGGCCTCTCTTTCACAACTGACAAGGACCAGCTTCGGCGATCATGAGCCAAATATTACCCGTGGCCGTATCTAACAAAACCTTTTACCCATCTTTATTGCAAACTATAGGCCCAGGTCGCTGAAGAATCAGAAGAGGCTTTGATGGCAGAGATGATGAAGCAAATGGAGGGTATGGCTGACGGTGGCGACTTCCAGAACGTTCTCGAGGGCATGATGGAGCAGTTGATGTCCAAGGATATCCTCTACGAGCCCATGTTGGACTTGCAGCAAAAGGTATATGGCATTCAATATAATAAGGAAAAACATCCGCCATGGTGATCATTTTCAAGGTTTACTTAAACGTCTTGCTTTTTGTCTTGATCTATAGTACCCACAATGGCTCAAGGACAACAAGGACAAGATCTCTGAATCAGAATATGCTCGTTATGAGAAGCAGTACGGATATGTCAAGGAGATTGTCGAGTTCTTTGACCGGCCCGACTTTGATGACAAGAGCGATTCTCAGGCCAAGAGTGTCATTGATCTCATGCAGGGCGTAAGTCCGTTACTATGGATGTGGAAAAAGAAGAAACTCGATTCACTTGTCTTTGTAAAGTTAACGAGCGACTTTTTTTCCCTTTCTTCTTATGTAGATGCAAGATTGTGGTCAACCCCCAGCTGATATTCTTGATGAGTTGGCTCCAGGTCTTGAAATGGGTGCTGGTAGGTCATCTTTTCAAAAATATTCTTGACATCAGAGAGACTTCAAGAGATTTTTCCGTTCGCTAACTCCATCTCCTCTTTGTTTCTTGGCGATTTTAGACGGTACTCCCAAAATGCCCGACATGCCCGAGTGCAACATGCAATAGACGACGACATAGTAGGAAAGCGAACAATAATCAATATTATTACCCAAAATCATTCATTCATGCGATGGAGAACAAGATGGCCGTAGCCTCAATTCCTCGATTTGCGATCAAGATGAAAGATTGCAAGTCAAAGATCAACTGGATGCTGGAAAGGGAAAGAAGGAAGGTGTGAGGCGATTGAAAAGATGGATTCAAAATTTATTACAGTTATTTTGTTCATCGAAAGCGTTCATCCCTTGGAAGTCGATCTTCGAAGCAAATATCGGGCCATTGAGTCATTATCCACTGGAATGATTCAGAGCCGGGACGCACTCCATTAAAGAAGAGGGTATCCAAGTTCTTGAGCGAAGCCAACTCTTGCAGACCTTCGCCTAATACGAAAGAAAGACGAGACGACCCATTGGATTCCTGTCCCCGAGTACACAAGACGACATGTTCAGCGATCGAAGCTTGGTGAGCTTGGCGATATGTCCAAAGACTTGTTCCGACCAGCCTTGTTTTACATTTTCGAAAAAGATCGTCAAGGTCTCGAGTCCAGTACAAGCCCAAGGACGCACAGACATTCGATCATGAGTCTCAAAGAGTCTCATGTTGGCATCGAGCACCTCTGTACTACTATATCCTCTGCATACCTTCAAGGCCTTCGGCCTCTCGTCATCTTCGGCTAGGAAAAGAAGTCTCTGCGCTCGATTTTTTTCCGTGTCCAAACCAACCACAAGCTCGAGTGCATTCAAGCCTCCGCTTGCAAAGTATGTCAGTTTCGGACAGGAAGTGAGCATCCACTGGCTCAACCAACTGTCTATGGAGGAACACCAAAACAGATCCAGATGTTCGAGGGTCTGAAGGTGTCGTTTTAAGGAGCCCAGGAATCCATACCAGATACTCGAGTACGGGAAACACAGTTTAGAAAGCCGGGGGCATGCATCTAGAGTGAGGGCAGCCTCTTCGTCCGACACATACTTCAAGGTGAGGATGTGAAGCCCGCATGCAAGACTTGATTGGAGAGCCTTATGGAAAAACTGGAATGGCGGAGGTGAGTCTTTGGGAGAATAAACGACACTCGGGGAGAAAGTACCTTCAAAAGATTGAAGGCCAGGGCAGTGATAGATCCATCTCAGCGCTGGGTTCCACTGGGATGCCCATCAAACGATAGGTGCTTCAAATTTGGAAACAACTTGTCGTCAGATTTCATCAGCATGGAAGATCTTGTCCAAGTGAAGCTGCAGCCTGTCATCTCGAACCGTGTCAATCGAGAAATCAATGTCATAACGTATTGTGTTTCCTTCTCTGCGAGAAAAACATCCGTCAGCGACATTTCTTGCAACGCCGGACATCCATCCAGCCATCCCGATTTCCCATAGAAATCCCTGTCGCAGATCTTCAAACTCTCAAGATTTGGTGTCAACAGTCCCTTGGACAAGAACAGGAGATTGCCAACCGAACATCTGTCGAGGGTCACTGTTGGACACAGAGATCCTAGTAAGGCTGTAACTGGTGGCGGAGCTCGATCGAGGCAAGGGGAGTTGACGTGTGTGATCATGGACCCAAGAAAAGTCGGGCATCTTGCACCGGACATGTCCCAGGCGTCGGGGAGATAACGTTGAAGGGATCGTAGTCGCGTCAAGAGACAGAATCCTCCAGCTAGCGCCAGCGATTGACAGAGCAAAAGCTCCTGCAGCTCCGGGCAGACTTGGCCCAAATGTCCGTAGACATACATACCACCCTTCTACCCTTCCCTCGTCATAGTAATTAAAACTGGGTTGTATCCATTTTACTATAAAATCGCGTGCCCTAATTTTTTTTTGAGGTCTTCAATTGGGTCAATTCTTTGCTGCAAACGGGCAAATAAAGCGGCAGAAGTCATCGAGTGAGGAATCGCCAACAATCGCGCCAATTCTTTTCTTGCAACTGATCAAAGAAAACGAAGTTCCAGTCAAAAACTTCGGTTTGATAGTAATCACGTCGTCATGTTTGTGTTGCTAGAATCCGTGCATCCCGACGGTTTCCTTTTCAGGTAAACTTGAGAGCAATTTGAAGGCCTGTGTTTGTAGCTTGATGGCAGCAGCAAGTATCGCCACGACCATGAAGACTGGCTGCACCTCTGTTCCAAAAGTGATGAGACACATATTCGAGAGTATCTTGGCCACCTGACCAACAACGCGGTCCATCGAATTCGCAACAATTGAGGCCGCAGTACCGTTCGGATACTCGGCCGTCGTCGCGGTGCTGTCGAGTATGATGGACACGCTTATGGGGATTAGCTGGGTGGTATTTACAATTGCCCCTATAACCCCTTGGGCCTCGTCCACCGGGATGAACTTGCCCAGGATCAGTAAGATCCCAAGAATCCAGTTAGCGTTACGCCAATCCAATCCAGGTCGTGTCTCTTTGCAATCAGGGACTGAAAAGATCAATGAGAAGGTGGAAATGATAGTGCCTCCGACAAGGCCCTTCAGGCTGCCAGTGGGATCTTCCCACCCGAATGCCCCCCACCACAGACATACCATGTTGACTCCAAACATAGCGTATGGGATACTCTGTCTGATTGTGTCAATAATGGCATTGATTTTGTCCATTGTCCCATCAGAAGTTCCTTTCCTGAGTGCGTTGTCCTCCAAACCCCTTGTGGATCCTAGGCTCATTCCGTACTCGTTTTTGGGCATAGACGTCGCCGACAGCTCTGACAGCTTCTTGCCGGTCAGAATCTTGCAGATGACTGTAGTGGGTATGGCCAACAAGAGCGAGATCGCGTCCAGGATCGTCAGGTCCTTTCCCTTTTTTTCCTTGAAAAGAGGTGAGAGAAGCGGGATATTCAACGGCGTGTTGATTGAAGTCCTCACTGTGGAGATGATCGTCTCTGTCATCTTCAAAAACCCCGTGACAATGTCCTTCAGAAGAGTGAGCATATTGGATACGAGGTCAGTGCCAACACGCGTGAAAACGTCAGCAAGCGAGAACGACTGGGAGCCCTTAGTGAGGTCCGCAAGGTCGGTCAGGACTTTCGTCAAATCGCCCTTCATGTCCTTCCACGTTGGCTCCACAATGTTCACCCAGATATCAATGAACGGGTTGTCAGAGTCACTTTCGCCACTGACAGATATATTTGCAGTGGCCAGGGATTGTCCAACTCCACCATGCTCGAGTTGATAGCTGGACCAGTTGGAGCCTGATGTATTGAGGGCCGCGTTGATGGGTCCTATGTCGCCTTCGATCTTCGATGGGCTCGTAGGGTCGTATGTGCGAGTCAAATTGGGGTCCGTCGTGTCCAATAATTGAAGCTTGTCCTTGAGCTGGCCAAACCATCCATCCATGCTCGCCTCCATCTCGGAAAACGCGGTGGGGGCCAGATCAAAGAGGTTATTGACAACGTTGACAAAGCTGTCATGGGTGCTGAGAATGTCGTCCCATTCAAAGAGGAATCCGACCCACTGAATGATCTTGTCTATGCCAGTGACAACCTGATTGAGGGCCCAGCTAGCGGCTTTGAGGATGTGCGTGACGCTGTCCAATAGAAACCTGAACTCTTTCCCTGCAATACTGATCACCCAGTGTGCTACATCCTCGACAACATCCACGACATAGTTCTCGATCGCCTCGATCCCGTTCACGAACCCGAGCCAAAAGTCCCAGAGCGTGTCATCAATGGAAGCCTCAACGAGAACATTCTTGGTGGAAACGCGATTAAGAGAAGCACTCTGGAGGCTGCCGTCGCGTGGGAGCGATTGCATGTGCGTGTAGAGCCTCCCAATCGCTTTACCCGCCTGGTCGATTTGCTCGGGGGTGGCGAGGGAACCGTCCAGCAGTCTACTGCCATCCGGTAAAGTGACACCCTTGAGGCTGGCCCCGTCGGTAACTTTTTTTAAGCCTTCCTGTACCTTCTTTGCGGGGTTCAGAGTATAGGATTGGCCTAGGACAGATGGATATCCTGGTGCGTCCTTAATGGTCAGCACAATGGATGCAATGTCGTCAACTCGATGGATGACGGTGATGTTGCCCATTCTATCTGTCAGGACCGGCACTCCTTCAGAACCCACCGTCAGAGACTCCCCGTTCACTGCGAGATCGGTGGGGGAGGAGCTGCAAAGGAGCACAGTAGACGCGGCAAGCGCGTTGCCGTAGCAATCAGCGACATTGATGTGCGATGTGAAGGAAGTAAAGTCCTCGTTGTGGCCCGTGGCAGGCACTAGGACAGATGAGTTCTGCCATAGTCGGGTCGTCGGATCCTGAGCTAGACGTGTCAACTGAGATTTGTCGCCGACAGCAAACAGGTTTTGTGAGCCAGTTTTTGGGTCGACGTAAGCAGCAAAGGCCCCACCGCCTTGTTCCCGTCTGAGGAGTGGTACTACAGGAGTGATCTGCTGACTCAGGGTGGCATCAAACTGCTGGTACACGATATCATTTGAGTCGGTCTCAGCCCACACGGTGATGCAGGCATCAGTCTGCACAACGCGGATCTCCTTGCAACAAGGAAAGTCGTGAAAGATGCTGATTTCCTTCCTGACAATTTCACCATCTTGCAACCGATATTGGACGTGTCTCAAGGTCCCGTATCCCGCAGTCACGAGGTCTGCGAAGCCGTCAGGGCTGGTGAAGGTGGCCATGGCTACATCCTTTAGGATAGTCGGGGTTGAAGATTTAAGCGTGTTGATATCGATGAAAACGAGAAGTGGCATGATTGAGTTGACGAGACGAAGCATGAAGACGCCTAGAGTACCGTTCAAGACGCCGCAGCAAAGGCGAACTAGATCGTTTGGCGCGTCGAGTTCATCACCCCACGCCCAGGTCTTGGACGCGGGAGTGACGACGATTTGCCGGAGGCGGAGATTGCTGCCATCCAAGTTGGTGGAGCTAATGACCAGAAGTGGGTACTCGGTGTCGCCCAGTTCTTTGCTCTATCGTATCAAACATCGGTATTAGCCCATACACCAGCGCAAGCTCAATCCAAAAAAAAAAAAAAAAAAAAAAATCTTACCATATAAATTTCCGCGACACGGTCTCCTGGCCAGCTGGATCCTCCCGAGAAGAGCCACGGGCCCAGATCGTCTCCCACTTTGACGCTCATCCAATCGAGTGGCGTGGTTGGCTTGACGACATAGACTGCATTGAGTTTGGTGCAGCACTTGCCGTAGAAAAGACAAGATAGATGTTTCCACTCTTGTCCTGGATGACTGCATGGGCGGTGACAGTGACGTCAGTGGGGATGCCGAAGCATTCGTTCAAGTCGACGAGCGGCTTTTTTCCGGTGCTGTTGTCGGCATGAAGGAGATAGAGATGACCATCATGGCTGACAGAGAAAAGCATGGGCTTGGACTGGCAATCGCTCACGGCAGAGAAGGAGGCGGCGTTGTCTGAAGGGAAGACGGAACATGCCACGGTCTGGGTCATCAGATCGGCATCGAGGGAGACACGCGCGTTAGGGGCCATGGTAGCTGTCAAAGTTCAGGAAGGAGTATAGTAGAGAGGTGCTGTGGATTTCGGCTATTGGTCGGGTAGGAGGATGTGTTCACAGGGGACATCAAGACGGCACGCTTTATACACCCTTCGAAGCAGCGAGAGCGATATCCACAGGCACGCACTGCATGCCCCGCGAAGTTTTTTATAAGGGTACGTCGCTAGTTCAACATTCTGCATTGGATAGAGGGATGTATGCGCACCCACCCCTGTCTCTCTGCATTGATCCCAATATGCACGGGATGGTGGTAGGAGCAGATTGATAGAGGATGAGCTCCCACCCTCGCGGATTTGGTTCTCTGAGGGTACCTCTTGCATAGTTCACTGGAACGCGCCGTACAAGAGCATCTTGGCCTTGCTTTTTTGTTGTCCCCTTTGCCTTTTGTCCTCTTTGTTCTCTTGCCTGCAGCACACACTTGCCCATCATGCATATGCGTCAGTACCCTCTGTCCAGAGATATATTCTAGAGATGCATTTAACTTTCGCGCCCCTATTCGTCTTTCTTATCACTACAACGCGGACCGTCCGTGTTCCGGGTACGGGTTACCTGGTACAACGCTACCCAGACCCAGACCCAGACCTTAGAGATTATTTTCCTTTAACGTTGATATCGAGACCCCTGCCCTAACACCATTTCTTTTTCGACGGAGAGCTACAATTCCTATTAAGACTAACTAGGCTCTCGCCTCTTTCTCACCACTTGATATGAAATGTAAACCCGTCCTTGATTGTGTGAACGGCGTAAACTGAATCCCTCCCGTTGCAGTAAGGTGAACACCAAGCATTCAAACATTAGACAGTGACTAGACTAGTTCCTCGCTTCGCTTCAAATAAAAAAAAATCGGAAAGAAAGCATTGGCATCGTACTAACCAAAAAGGAGCGTGGGGGCGTCTCCTCGAAGTAGCAAAGGGGAAAAAAGCAGAAAGTATGCAGGCACAGCGCACGAACAAAAAAAAAAGGCATGGGAATGTGCCACTTTATTTTTCCCGGATCTCAGCTCGGTCGCTCCACCATAGATCGGAGAATTGTACCTTCCAGAAAAAAAACAAAAACAATAATGCACGTGAAACTCTTGATTTTCCTCTGTACCTTAAAGTCTAGCAGCGACCGTGAGTACCACCGTGTTACTTGGAAATTGCTTTTGCGACTGCAATCGCGAAACATTCGCCAGAAACTTCAACTCGTGCAATGACGCATGCGTTAAAGCCTACCCCGTGTCATCAGCGCCTGAGGCTCCTAGTAAAATGCATTGGTGCCCGAAAGTCAAGCAGACGAAGAAGGGGGGTTTAATCTGCGGAGACCGCCAGCCCCTTTCATAAGAGAATGGTGAGTGCCGTCTCCTCCATCTCTGTCAACAGAATAAAGAGTAGGAAAAACTAGTCTACAGTTGTGGACGTTACACCTAGCTCCAGTCAAAAACCCTCCACCGAAGCTTTTGCCGCGTGCGTGCAGACTTGCGCGTACGACAAGCTTCATCCCTGTGTCAAATGCAAACAGAATTGTCTTGATACGGGCGTTACTCTGTCAAAGCACAGTTCAAGCTGTATTGCGAAATGTCCGACGGATCCTCTGACTTTTATTCAAGAACATGCGGGGGGTCCGTGTCAACATCTGGAGGTTCAAGGGGGTTTCTAATGAGAACCCATGTGTAGCTTGTAAGTCTTTTCTATCAAAACAATCGTACAGGACAAAAAAAAAAAAGGTGTGATACGAACGACCATTTCATTATTTTTGGGTTTAATAATTCCAGTGGAGCTCCATTGATAACACCTTCAGCTTTCGACACGTCCAGATGGAAGAGTTTCTCTCGGGATCCTAGAGGACCACAGATGACGTTCGAATTTTGGCAATGAACTTTTCCATCAGAAATGGTTACGGGCACAAAAGTCGATGAAGGGTCCGATCCAATTGCTCGCTTGGATAGCCATGCTGAATGTTCCAGTTGGTCAAGTTAGTTTCGTATATCTCTAGGCTCACCAGCCAATTGTTTACTTTGTTTAGGGCCAATCGAGTAGAGGGAATGTCTCTCAGAAGGGCTTGATACTCGATCCCCCATGATACAACCTTTGGGAACAGCTTGATGGGTATTAATCGTTCATAGCAAAGGACAGCATATTTGTAGCGTCTCCCAAAAAACAAATGACATTTTTCATTTATGAACTCCCGCAGCACACGCCGCTGTCGCTCCCACCGTCGACTCTGACAAGGCCTGTGCTTATTTTTTTTTATCCCTGTCCACCTTATGTAAATTGACAAGAAAAGTCTACGTCTGGCCGCAATTGCATCAGAATCTGACGTCCTTCCTCAGCCTGCCTCCGAACCGTAGTGTCCTGTCGACCCAGGCAGGGCCCAAACGAGAGCTCAATCGACTCCATGTCAGGCCACGGCTGCGATTTCAAAATGGCGAAGGATGCATCATCCAGTGGCACTGTGTTCGATTCAGCCTGATCTTTCCCGTCCAAGGCTGCCACGACTTCTTGGATCTGTCGCAATCGAAAGAGCTGTGCCTGGAGACAGGCTTCGATATCAAGGTATGTCCCACAAAACTTGAAGTCCTCCAGACCGTCCACCATGGGGGTAGGTCTCTCATAGTCGGAGCAAAAACCATTGTCCACTTGTTGTTGTTGCATCAATACACGGTCATCCTCGATCGTGGGAACCTTGTTTCCAATAAGCGCTTTCAATTTTGGAGAGAGGACCGATTTTTTTTGCATCCTGTGCAAGCACGCCTCACAACCCTTGTAGGCAAGAGGAGGGGGAGTCGGGAGTGCTCGTTGACTTTCCCGTGAAGAAGAGACAGCTCTAGAATCGAGAAGGAACGAAGCAAATCGGCTAGAGAGTGATCGTGATGGCTCTGGGGAAAACTGTGTTGGCAGAGGCGCGCCTCCACGGATCCAAGCAAAGTCAGCCCTCTCCAACATACTGTGGTTGACTCTTTCCGGAAGCTGGGTGTAGAGCACAAGTCGTTTCAATTCTCTCATTCGCGTCAAAAGACAGAGTCCACTCTCTGGTGCCAATACCTGACCTCGGACCTCGAGCGACAACTCATTTAGGTGCGGACACATCCTGCTCAGATATCCAAAGAGGTGTCCACTCCATATAAAGGGTCCATTATGTCGGACGAACAATAAACACAGTGACAAGGTCTTCAATCCTCGGCACATCCAGCGAGGGCTCGCATCATTGATTTTGCCATCGTTGTCCCAGAAGGCCATCGACGTTAGGCTGATGCTAACTTTGAGGTTGACGAGTGACGGAGCAGAGCAGAGGAACTGATGCAGGTGCCAGTCCATAGATGTGATCAGAAGTGTAGGTTTAGAGCCTTCGTGCGCTTTTCCAGGAATGACTCCAAAGTCGTCAGGTTGTTTTCGACTTGGTAGGCACTTAAATGAGTGAGGGCGATTCTCATTGTTTCGTGTGTGCTGTCGATCCCCCAAGAATGGACCTTACTCCCTGCAAAAAGTTCCACTGGCAAGTCACTTTTGAGCTTGCACCCATTGGAGTAATGGATCACTTCCAGCCTAGGACAGCTCTCTTTGAGGTTTGTCCAAAACTTTAGTTTTGTTGCCTCATCGTCAAAGGAAAGCGGCGCTCCTGTCTTTGGAACCTTGACGGACAGCAGATACAGTCGCTGTAATTGCCTGAGTCCTGGAAAGTAAGTTTCGAGCGCTCTAGGTGACACATGAAGAGCGTCCAACCGGAGACGCTGGAGAGGCCATGTTTTTTGTGCTGTTTCGAACTGTTATGGTCCGGACTGTCGGGCACGGAGTTGTCATGGAGCCAGGCGTGGTCTACAGATGTGGCAGGGGTGCTTGTCTTTATGGCTGTCACGGACAATGACAAAAGGTTTGGGCATTGATCCAGAAAGATCTTCATAAAAACAGCTCCTGCAGAGTATGGCAGATCCATAGATAAGTGAGTTAACCGAGTAGGGTTGAAGAACTTGAGGAGGACCTGTTGGTCATGCCACCACTGCTCAAGATTGAGGTTCATTCGTTTAAAGCAAGCACCTCTCTGTTCGCCACTGCCACTGCTACTGCCTCCAGTCCCTTTGTCGATATCCGATAGCTCTTTTGCAACGGCGGTCATCAGCTTGTTCCAGAGTTTGATCTGCATGTTGTCCAAGAGCCGAGTCCATTGACGAGGGGTCCAGCTAACGGTAAGCTCGGTAGCCTGCAGCAGCCTCTTCCTCAGCTTTGGCAAAGACTTGACATCGTTCTGACTCAAGACGAGATGACGGTGGGTCAAAGTGTTTGCAACGGAAAGCCAGCGTCGTGAGACGCGGTTGACAACAGACTTGAGAGTGGATTGGCTCAGGAACGAAAATATAAGGCCGAGGATCTCGTTTACCTCGAGAGGTGAAGTACGGTTGTTCAAAGGCAAAGTTTCATTGCGGGCAAGAGCCTGGTGGTTGGCCAACATCCGGGTGCAGGCTGTGGAAAGGGTAGAGGAAAAGAAAAGAAAAAGAGAGCAAAACCAAAATCACGCAAACAAAAAGAGACGGGTGGCACTGCTTTTTCCCAAAAGTTGGAGGCCACAGCTAGCAGCCATGACGGCTCTGCAAAGCACAGCATGACTTTATAAGAGTGACAGAGGAGCTATGTAAAGCCGCAAGAAATTACAATGTCAGGCCTCAATTGCTTCATGACTTGCACGCCCAGTTCGGTCTGTTTTCGGACCAAGTCGCCCTGGCGACCAGAACAGCCGTCATATCGTAGCAATATCCTCTCCATGCTTGGCCAGGGTTGTCCGCTCGACATCTGCGCTATCAGAAGGGATCCAAGGCCACCTCCTTTTTGTTGTTGATCTTTCTCTTGCATTTGTTGAAAAAGGTGAGCTTGGAGACGCGCCTCTATGTCCAAAAGCGTTCCATAGATCATAAAGTCTTTGACGCCATCAACCACTGGAACCTCCCAGCCAAAGTCAGTAGAGTAATCGTTTTCTTTCTGCTGCTGTTGAACATTGAACCGCCGTCTCTCCATCCATGTTAGGCGTCCTCCTGAAAAGGCGATTCCTGAGACCGAGTCGCGCGTCGCCTCCTTCCAGACGCCTTCAATGCAACGGGAACAGTTCTCCTCAAATGAGCCATCTCGCTGACCCTTTTGCAATCTCTTACCACCGATGCTTGCGCGGGAGAGGAATGATGGCACCAAACTGGAAAGAGACAAAGAGGACTGCCGTCTGCTCCCCGATGAGTATTTTTGGATCCAAGCAAAGTCCTCGCGTCTCACATCGTCCAAATAATATTCCGAAGATTGTTCAACGTGTATTGTCAGCCGTTCCAGATGCTCCAAGCGCGTCAAGAGACAGAGTCCATTCTTCAGCGCCAGTACTTGACAATCAATCGTGAGCGTCAAGTCTCTCAACATTGGGCAGATCCGACTAAGATATCCAAAGACGTGTCTGCTTGAAAATGGCCTGCCTTCGCTTATCAAATTCCATTGACTTTCAAACTTGATCGACAACGTCCTCAATCCTCGGCAAAGCCAGAGAGTCACATAATGTTTTTGATCCCAGAAGACTGTTGACGTTAATTGCAACAGATCTGTGCTGAGGTGGAGTAAAAGCGGTGAATTGCACAGAAGCTGGTTCAATAGTTCATCTCGAAGATGGTTCGGTGTCTGCAAGTTGTTTGACCTTCCAAAGATCTCTAGCCGCGTGAGCCTATTATCCACAGCGTGAACCTTTAAAGAGCGAAGTGCGCTTCGCACTGAAAGATGGCTAGAGTCAACCCCCCACGAGAAAACCCGAAGAAATATCTCCATTGGAACCGAGATGTTGATGTTTTGAGAAGGGCACACGCTAAAGGCAATGGCCTCAAGGGAGGGGCAATGTTGAGAGACGCTCAACCAAAATAGATGGGCCGTCTGTCCGTGATTGAAGTCGTGTTCAAAATTCCCTCCCCCCACTGGCCTGACCGATAGCAGACGGAGCTCGACAAGTTGCCCAAGTCTTGGAATCAGTTTGAGAAGTTCCGTCGTGGTTACACACATGTTGTGAAAGTGCAGCTTCTGTAACGGCAGAGGTGTCAACAAGGCGGCGCCGTCCACGCTTTGCAGAGAGTCGATCTGGACAGAAGCATGATGTACCTCGCCGATGATGTCACCCTCAACCGCCCGTTTGTTGGCGGTCACTGACAATAAGCGAAGATTGGGGCACTGCGCCAAGAACATTCCAATTGAAACGGGACCAGCCTGGTAAGGCATATCCAGGGACAGTTCCGTGAGTCGACCAGGATTAAAGTATGACAGGAGCCGCTCCATATCACTCCACAAATGTTCGAGGTTCAGGTTCAGCTTGGATATTCGAAGCTGTCCGTTGGTGGGATTCTTGTCAATTTCTGACAATACTTTTGTAACCAGCAGCATCGCCTTGGTCCACAGTGCCATTTCTTTGGAGTCGAGAACGAGCAACGCTGGCGATATACTCCTGCCAATAGTAAGTTCGTCTGATGTGAGCATTCTTTCCTCTAAACCCTTCCAGGACTTGGGGCGGCTGTGATAGATGTGCAGATGGCGGCGAAAGTGCGTGTTGGCCACCAACAGCCATTGTCGACACACGAGACTAGCAACGTGCCTGAGAGTGGAAAGGCTCAGGAACGAGAAGATGAGGCCAGGGATTTCGTTGATATAGATGGGCGACGGGCGGCCAGGCACGAACCGGTCCGAGGCTGGCCTGGCTTTTCGATACGAGGCGAACATGGCTAGGAGGAGGGGAAGGAAGAGTATTGACGGACGACAGGACCAACACACGCAGAGAAGAAAAAAGGAAAAGTGGCAATCGAAAAAGCAGTCCCTCAGGGCGCCTTTTTTTGCGCTCTCCGCCGTGTTCCCGGAGGGACAAAACAACGCCTACTGGCTGCTGATCCCTTGACTCTTTCCACCGCCGTCGCATCCGCACAATCCTCTCCATGGCACCCTCATCCATCATTGCCCGCTCGACACTGCAGGCTGCACGCGTACGTTTCGTCCTGGAATGACCGAGGAAATGGCTTGATCCAGGAGCAAAACGACTGGACATGACCACTTTCGCATACCTCGGAGCTGATCAATGCTTGCTTGGGAAAGCTCGAAATCAAAAATGTAACCTGACATGAACCGTCTTTCCATCTTCTCATCTTCTAGAGTGCCGCAAGAACCTCCGCTACAAGGACTTTCACAGCTAATAACACACGGGTATGCAAAGGAAGCCGTCAAAAGGCGCGCTCGCAGAACTACCGTGTTTTTTAATGGCTCGTTCTGATCTTTGTTTCTTTGAATATGTAAACTGTAGGCCTTTGCGACCTCATCATGGAACCGATCAAAGCAGGCATCAACACCCTCAGCAACATCGTCAGAGTCAAAAGAGTCATCACCGGCATCAACGCAGTCAGCTGAGCCCAAGGAGGCAACCGGAATTTATGGCGGATTTTTGCGAGGCTTGGCCAAAGTCACTGGCCATTACACCGTCAGTCAAACAGCCATGCGATCCACTCATCGGTTCTACGAGATCTGTGCTGCCCAGTTGCAGGATAAGCGCTCTTTCTGGATCGATAGTACGTTCTATTATACCCAAAAAGAGACGACAATCTTTTGTATTGCGATGGAAATGACTGGATCATAACTCCATATGTTCACCTCTATCCTCCATTAGCCTGCGGATTGCCAGACAACTTTCAGACTTGGTTCTCGATCACCCATTTGCATGTCTGGTTGTTGATGGTCCGTATCAGAGCCGAAAACCATGGCAAGGTCTTTCAACAACAGCTTGTCAACCACTTTTTCCACGACATTGAGGATCGTATGAGATACAACCATAAGGTACGGAACAGCACTTGAGTGTGTCATTACAACCACAGGGAGAAGGCAGTTCTTAACTGCTGGGTTTTTTTTAATGCTTATACGGACTTTTAGATCTCTTCTGGACGGATCATCAGTACCTACATGCATGACTTTTTGGCACAGTTCCATGGAGGAGTTTTGGCGTACGACGAGGGCATGTGCAAGGATGACCCTATCATGGCTGCCGCTCTTTGGAGGTATTTACAGATAGAGTTGTCTTCTTCACCTCCTTACTTATTATGTGAATTAGCCTCCTTGCTCACCAGATTGGCTGATTTCTATCTTTTCAACAACATAGAAACTTGTTCACATCAAGTGGATCACCTCAACAAATTGCCACTTTGGTCGACTATGTCCGCAAGGAGTTGCAAATCCTCGATACCATGAGCTCGGATGATTTCTTGGAGGCTAGAACGCTGTTTGGCACTGAGGCTGGTCCCCTTCGTGGTGTTCCTGGAAAGTAAAATTTCTTCCAACTTATTTTTATTCATCCTTTAGCCGGTTCTGCTTCAGATACCTTACGCCATTATTGCCTCTTTCATTTTGGGCACCGGGTAGGCTCTGTTAAACAACCACAACCACATTGTCCCATAGAATCAAAATATTAAAAATATCGAAAATATTACAAAAAAAATAGTGTAACTGGCCACGCCTCTGCTTGCATTTATTGTCGACATAGTGTGATCCAAGAGTAGAGATTACTTTGCGTCGAGGGGTCTACAATGATAAAGCGTCGAAAAGGTCAGGATCATGAATAGAGTCGGTTGTCGTCCATCAAATATAGTCAATTCACATGAGGTTTTACCTGTTGAATCCTCCGCGACGGTTCATGTATTGACGGTATTGTCTCTGCTTCTTGATATCTGCTCCACTGACATCGGCACCTGCAACCTTCTTTCCCTAATAGAGTAATAGAGTAGAGCCATTGATTCAGAATAGGTCAGTATTCGTATCTGACCATTGTTTCCTCGTATTAAGAATTTTGGTTTTCAGCAGTAATTTTCTCCTTCTTCATACCTTTGTCGAGTCAAAACCTCCAAAGCCCATCAACGCCATCATCCTTGCTTCTTCATCTTCAGGGGACAGCTCTTCCAACGGTTTCTCGACATCTACGCTGACATCCTTGTTATCCTTGGAACTGCTATCACCAGACTTTTTGGATTTCTTGTTGTCGTCAGAGTCACTGTCATTTGCACGTCTTCTCCTGTAATCATCATCGTCATCGCCTCGCCTGCTACTCCTTGGACTCCTAGATCTAGATCTTCCACCACGACCTAAAAAAAAAGTAAAAGTGAAGAAACGCAAAGGGTCATCAATGAATTGGGCTGAAGAAAAAAAAAAGGAGTATTCCTTCAAAATGAAGAAAGACACTTACGATACGGCGACCTGGAACGTGATCTTCTCCTGTCCGATCTATAATCATTTCCGCCGCCTCGTCTTCGATCATCCCGTCCTCCGTACCCGGATCGATTATCCCTGTAATCTCTGCGATCTCTTGATCTTGATCGATCTCTGCCACCACCACCGCTACGTGATCCTCGGCCACCTCCACTGGCTCCTCGGCGACCGTAGCTAATCTCGCCATCCTCTTGTTCAGGTGCATCCCAATCACGGGGTGGGCCACGTCTGTCTGAGGATCTTTCTGGACTAGGACTGTACGGCATGTTTAGTTCTTCTTCCTGGGATGTCTGGATGGATTGCAGTGGCTGGACGAGGTTAATGAAGAGATGGAAAAAGATGGTGGCGCGACTGATCACTTGCATTTGCATGCACTGCACAAAAAAAAAAAGGAAAAGATGAAAGTGCACGTGATCTGCATGGAGCACAGCACAGCAGCACGAAAGACCTTCAGTTTCTCTGGAGCATTTATTATGGACAATAAAAAAATAGCAAAACGTTTTCCCACTTTTTCTTAAGCAAAGATACCAGGCATCCTATCGTTACAAACATAATAATAAAAAAGCGTGTCAGGCATCAATGCGAATATAAAAAACGGAAGGAGCAGGGAAAGGGAGGGAGGGATGAGGAATATTACCAATCCCAGCGTCCGTTGTGTTCTCCACCCTTCTCCTTAATATGCACCGAGGCAGGGGCAGCTCCTCCTCCAGCAGCACTCGAAACCGGTAAAGCGATGCCAGTAGTGGAATTCAAGGTACCGGAAGGGTGGCTGCCACCGAATCCATGAGCACTGCCTCGAAGCCTCGAAGGCGAGGACATGGACAGAACAGGAGAGCCGGGAGAGCCATCTCTGTGTGCTTCGGGGGATCCCGTCGTTCTGGAGCGACTGATATTCATCGCTGCGGCTCCTGCAGCTGTCATGGACTGTCTTCGCGTAGTTCCCTGTCCAGTATCAAACCTGCCCGAAAAAACCAAGTTTGCGCTCTGCTTTGTCCCTGGGGAGATCATAGATGTCGTTGATTCAGATGCGTAGGGATCCACAGGTGGGGTCGTGTTCCCAGTGGTTGAAGTCTGGAAGTGATTGGAGCCGCCGCTATGATGCGACTGATATGACTGATAATTGTGCAGATGATGATGATGTTGTTGCTGTCCCCGAGGAGATGGTATGTGGGGAGATGGCATTGTGAACTGCCGACTGAAGTGGTTCGACCCTGTAGGTCCCGACCGATGCTCAAAGCGAGATTCACCAAAATTGCTTGCAGAAGTAACTGTGGTGCCGTTGCTATTATTTCCATGGTTTGAGTTGCCACAGTTTCCATTGGCATGGTTGCCATGGTTTCCAAACCCTCCAGTGACAATTCCTGATGCTGATGAAGTGATTGAAGCAGCTGCTGACGAAGCCGCCGCTGCCGCCCATTCAAATGGACTCTTGCGGCCACTGGAAGGCTGGGTCATGAGACTATTTCCTTGTAACGACGGTTGCGATTGCTGCTTGGTCGAATGCTTGGCAATAGGAGACACAATCCCACTGCCGCTTCCTACTCTGCTCCTAGCAAAGAACGGTTGATTGGAACTCTCAGTTTCCTGATACCCATTACTTGGACCTGATCCGTGATGAAGCCTGTTGGCAAAAGCAGCTGCAGTAGCAATTGGGGACCGGTATTGGAATGAAGGATCGTCCGAGAATGACTCTGCCTTCAAAGATCGACCTCCATCATCCAATGGACCCACAGAACCAGAGGACAACCCTCCCGCAGTAACAACTCCTCTGGTAGAACTCTTCGTCTCGAGGACGACACTAGGTGGCCTGGAGCCGTCACCAATTTCGCCTCGTATATCCATAAATAACCTCCGCAATTGTCGTAGTTTTTGACGACGGGTCAGCGCTTTCGGTGGTGAGGGTGGGCGAGGTGGAAGCGAATCAAGTGAGGCAGGGGATGCTCCTTCCGCTGCTCGAGAAGACTTTCCTTCGAGTTTAGAACCAGGTGAAGGACCTAGAAGGACAGACGTATTTTGATCTTGTTTTGGGCTCTTGATTCCAACAGCCGAGGGTTTCCGTCCGCGATCGGCATGGTGTCCAGTCTTGGAAAACACACCCTGGAGAGAAGGCATGAACAAATGATCATGCTCGTGACGTGAAGCTTTTACCCCACCACGCGTTCTTAGTCCGTCGACACCATCTCCTTCGTCATCCTCGTCGTCGTCATCAGCGTCATCATCGTCGTCATCGTCGTCATCTTCTTGGTCATCATGATCCTCCCCTGTTCCATCAGGTCGCAAAGAATCCTCTAAACCGAGACCAAGATCATCCTCCGCTTCTGCAGGGTATTTTGTCAGGCCAAGACCAAAGCCGTTGAGGATGCTCCCTGGGCTGTATCCATAGTCCACGGTTGATGTTTCGTCCCAAAAGCTTTCGTTTTCATCACCATCTATGCACGCATCGTCCTGATGCGCCGGCGTAGAAGACCGATCCGCGGCAAGATTCAAGTCGCGCTCTGTGGCAGGGCTACTACTTGCAATACTGCCACCTCTGCTGGCACTGCACTTTGGACTAACTGTGCTTGAGCCACGACCAAGATAGGCGGAATGTCTCGTGTTAGGCGGCTGATTATCGCCTCTACAGTCGTCAGCAAGACCAAGAGATCCTTTTCCAGCATCCTCAATCTCAAGCTGAAACATCCCTTCCTCGCGGTCACATTCGTCGGGTTGACTCTGCTGGTATCCTGGATGACACAAATAGTCCATGTCCAGACAGCCGTAGACAAGACCTTCGTCTCTCATACTCTCGATTGGTCCCAGCTTTGTCAGCAGAGGCCTCAAATGTTTTGAGTGACCATGAAGGACAGAATGGGGACTCTGTCCCAACATGTCCAAGTTGTTACTCCTGTCCTCTGCCTCTGAGTTTTCGGTAGCAGGCTTGGGAAGGAACGAGTGATGGCAAACTTGACAAATTCGTGATCGTGACTGGGCTGTTTCTGCGGCAGCAGGGAACAACTTGGATTCCTCGCGAGTGGGGACAGCAGCTTGAGCTACCATAGGAGACTTTCTAAGACTGTCCTCGATAACATCCTCATCTCCGCTTGTCAAATCCTCCTCCACATCATCACAATCCTCCTTATCTGAAGCTGCCCGAGCGCCAGGCTCATTGGATAGTAGCAGCCCTCCATCAAACGTCGATGCTCTCTTTCTCGGAATACGTTGCCGCTCCAGTAAACTGTTGTCTCCATGAGATCCAGCACTTGTCTCTCCCTCGAGCGCTTCCTGGGGCCGACTTGCTGCAAAAAGATTAGGTGAAGTAGCAAGTCTTGAAAGCTCAGTATTAGAAACGGGGTTCTGGAATGCACTTGGGTGAGCTGAAACTCCTCCTCCTGCTGCTGCTGCTGCTGCTGCTGCTGCCTGGCGCTTTGATTCTTCCGAGAAAAGCTCTGGGATGCTACTGGATGAAGATCGACGGGCATTGAACGAGTTGGTCTTCAAGTGAGGTCTCCCTTCAGATGCCAAGAATGGGCTCGTCGACGCTGTCGCTGAAGAGTTGAAAAGTTTTCCGCTAGTTGTATCCGTGTCGTTCAATCTCTTGTTATCCACGAAACCGATGGCTGGGGATGCCCTTTGATGGCCAAAAAGGGAAGGTCCCGATGCTTTGCCTATGCTCGGAAGTGTCGGTACAAATGGAGCCCTTGGAGATCCATGTCTGTCGCCTCTGGGTGGAGTGGAGAACGAGACAAGCTGCCAGCTGGACGGCTTTCCGTCAGTGGATGAGGCAACATCTTGCGCACTGCCTCGACGAGACACCATATCGCGTCCTGCTGGCTCCATCGTCGTCCTTCTTGCAGTTCTGCACTCGTCACAGATACTCCCTTGGTTTTCCCCATCTAAAGGTGGTGATACACCTCCAAACTCACTATCGCGGACCCGACCCAGATCTCGTGAGAGAGGCGACGGAGAAACGGTCGAGGCACGTTTGGACTTGCTTGATTGAGCACGCCCATTCCTGCTATCTTTAAGGTCAGAGACAGATTTCAGGGAAAACTCGTCCCCATAAATGAACTTGAGAAAGTAAAAGCAAAAGTAAAAGATATCCTCTCCACGCTGACTGCGGTCAGCGAGCAAATGACTATGTCCGACATATAATAGAACTATCGTTAGTTTGCCGCAAGAGTGAAAACCAGAATCGATAATATGATATCTGCCCGCCGACGTACTTGAACAAAAACCAATCGTATCCCATAGTAAGGTAGAGAATCTCGGCAGCCGATAATGACTGGTGAGCCTCCCCGTCCGCCCAAAGCGAAATTCGCAGTAAAGAGATGAATAGTGGAGTACGGTCCCATCCTAAGGGAACAAAAACAAGACGCGGATGTTAGTTGATCAATCAAAAGGTGAAAAAAAAACCACCCTCGGTCCACCAATTGACCACCAATTGACCACTCTTACCTGATATGCAATGGATCAACAATCCTCTTTGGGACCGGGCGTGGTCCTGTGCTCCAAGAGGCAAACGCGGGTCCGGGGTATCGTCGGCAATATGTGAGAGATAGAGGCGGAGATAGTTTTGCGTGAGTTCAACTACATGAATTGAGGGAGACTTGTTAGAGGAATAGAAAGAACCACCGTATCCGCGTACTTTTGTTCAATATCATTCAGGAACGCTCGCTCGACTTACTGAGATCCCATCCCTTGTAGTCTCTCCAGCGAATACCAAGGTTGTCTATATGCCCCGGAGGCAACTGCAACTCGGCATCGGCAAAGTTTTGAGACCAATCAAAACATAGTTTCCTTGCCGAGTACTTGTTTGCCTTGAACTTTTGAAAAAACTCGACTCCAGGATAGGGTGTGGCCACTAGCTTGAATTTGGAATACCGCCCAAAGGAGTCCACTTTTTCAGAAGATGTGACTTTAAGGCCGTATCTGGATGAAGAGGAGGAAGAGAAAGGTACACCAAATCAAATGAGTGGGCACTCCTTATGTCAGCAAGCTCGGAGAAAGAGAGCCTATGTTGATGTCTGGAGTTGAGTCTCTTACTTGACTTTGCGATTCTCGACCATAAGGTCATTGATGTAGGTCACCCCTAACCGGTGCAGTAGTTCAATATCTTCAAGTCGCTGTTTCTCCAGAGATGATTCGCGGTCTTCCTTATCAGGACTTTATATCATGACAATAACGAAGAAAAAAAAAAAAAAAAAAAAGAGTTAGTACAAAAAAATGTTGTGATGCGCATGCCAACTTTGCAGGAGGCTGACAAATACTAGTGCATGAGGTCGGTCTCTCCTGCCTTATCGGTTTTACCTTTTCTCCCCTGTGCCATACAGGAACATCTTTCGTTTTTGGTTCAACTCATTGAACTTTTGGTTGACACTATGCATAAAAACTTCGACCTCATTCGAGAGAGTTGCCGACCTGCAAATATTTTTGCCACGAACAAGGATACATGGTATCACGAACCGGGCTCGCACACGCGCAAAGTGGGACTTTTCAAATTGCTTCGAGAGCTCCTGTGTATCATTGACTATCGTGGCGAGGAGATGGTTTGTGCGTGGGAGAGAGCACGAGGGATTAGGATAAAACGCGATCCTCACCTGGACCCTTGTGCAATTGAAAAAAAGAGGGTTGTAAACCACGACCGCAGAGCGGGGAAGTGGGGGATAGAGAAGAAAGCAGAAAACTAACCTTTATCTTTGTCTGCCTTGGACGAATCGTTGCTACCGCTGTCGTTATTGTTGTCGTTGCTGTTGCTGTTGTTGGAGGTGACGGCGGTGGCGACTGTGGATGACGGCCCTACGTATTCTTTTATTGAGTAGTTCTTTGACTCTTCAGTTCTCGGTATCCGAAATGGAAACGGGAGTACGTGTCTTCGGCTGAAGCGATCCGAGTCCTTGGTAGGATTTTTGAGTGGGGATGGGTGATGTATAAAGTCGAGTTCTGTTTTGATGTCTTGGAAGGACATCATTCCGCTTTCGCCTAGATCAAAGCTCTGATCGCCGTCCTCGATCATGGAGTTGTCCATGTTCTCAGAGTGAATTGGCTCGTGTTGACTGTTGTGGTTATTGTTGCCCTCGTTGCTGTCAGCGGTCGCACCATTGTGTGTGGCAAAGCGAGGGGAGATTGAAGAATTGAGGGGAAGAATGCGTGACGAGGGAGAGGTTAACAAGGCTGCAGAGGGAGTGGAGTGTAAAGGATCTGTGGGTATTGAGGCAACGTCGCCCTGGGTAGAACAGCTTTGACCTTTGTCAGACTCCTGCATATCGGCCTTGCCTGGGCCGTCCACTTTCTGCGTGGGTTGTCTCGGCTTTTCGAGGATGGCGAGCTCGGAGGGGTAGGAGGGACACAGCTGGCCATTGTGATTCGGGACAGTTCCCACAACGTAGTCCTTCTCGAACAAGGCAAAGCAGTGTTGCAGTACAGCCTTGCACTGTTGCATCGAAACCAAGGCAAGCATACAATGACACCAACAGGCATGACCAAAGAAAGCATAGAAAGAACAGGCCCAATCCCAAACCGATCAGAGAAAACGGCGCGGGGGAGGAATCGGTCAATATTCGTCCAATGAGGCGCATTGTCCGCGGCAGGCAAGTAGGCAAGCACAGGCGCACAAGCAGATGGAATCCGTAGAAAGACACAGACGGGCACACCGATCAGGACAGGACATAGCGAGGCATTGGGCCCGAATTGAGAACCCACCAGAGGGGGGGCCGCATAGGACAGACAGACAAACAGACCAAGGATTCAAAAGGGGGGGATGGAAAGGCAGAAAAAAAAATGTATACAAAAGAAGTTCATGGTGAGTATGCGTACTTTTTCACTGTGGATCGTTCCTCTGCAGAAAACCCCTTTGTCGCTCGTTCTTTGTTTAAGCCTCGTCAGCACTGCAGCAGGAGCATCAATGTGGGCCATGCCCATGCCACTGCTTGTCGATCGGGCACGGCAAAGACCCGTCATTGCTGCGTATCTTCATCAAGGCATGGAAAGAAAAACGAAAAAGGTGCGGGGTACGAATATGAAAACGAGAGAGAGAACAGAGGAGAGCAGAGTTGGGAGGGGCAGTCACCTCTGGGTCTTCATGCTTCGCAGCATGCGAGGCGTCGTAGTGCAGGTAGAGACTGTACAGCCTGTGGGCCTGGCTCTGCTGGCACAGGTTTGAGCTCATGGAGGCAAGGCAAGGACAGTCTGCAAGTCAAGAAGGAAGCAAGAAAAGAAGGAAGGAAGGAAGGAAGGAAGGAAGGGAAGGAAGGAAGGAAGGAAGGGAAGGAGGACAGAATGAGGCACCGAATGGAGAGAGCAGAGGGGGACGGAAACAGGAAGGAGGGAGGGAGGAGGGAGGCTGAATGGAGCCGGCAGACGGGAAGTGCATGCAGCGATAGAGACAAGTGAAGTGCGAGCGAGAGACGGAGTGGAGTGGGTGGAGAAGGGCCCTCTTAAGGGCTGGGGCATCTTTCTTTCTCTTTCTGTCTGTGTGAAGTGTGAAGTGTGAAGTGTGCAGCGGAGGTGTGCAGTCAGAGAGGGGCAACGGATACAGGGCGCGTTTTTTCATCCCGGGATCTGTTCCTGTTCTCTCGCTTCCATCCATCCATCCCATCCATCCCTTCCATTCTTTCCAGTCTCCCCATACCCATACCTCCATCCACATGCTGACTGGACCGCAGCACCGCGTTGCCGTTGCTCCCTACTACCGCCTCGGCCTGGAGCTCCATCGGCTGCAGGGAATCCCTGGACCCTCCGCTGTACGGTCTCATCTTCGGGATCCTCTTCTCAGACGCCACCAACACAAACAGCAATGTCGAGCTCTCTTTAGTTTGCCAAAGATCCCAAAGCTCCCCAACCTGCCCGACCTTCTCAACACCTCGAGTTCACGCTACTACAAGGATAGGACTCTACTGAAATACTCGCAGCAGGAGTTCTACGACGTTGTCGCGAACGTGGACGATTACTACAAGTTCCTGCCCTGGTGCACCTACTCCAAAATGTCGCCACCTGTCCAAGAAACGAAGACCACCCTCATCACCACGGACGAAAAGGGTCGATCCGATCTACAGGCTATGCCGTCAGATATGAAATCGACCATGGGCGGCGGCGGTCAACCTAAAATGCCCTCATCAGTGCAGCATCAGCCGTTGGCCACCACAGTCAGGCACGGTGAACTCGGGATTGGATTTAACTCCATGCAGGAGAGATATGTTTCCACCGTAACGTGTCAGGAACCATGGATGGTCCGTGCAATCTCTTACGACTCAAAGTTGTTCAAGGAACTCTCCACTACCTGGAAGTTTACCCCCAATGCGTCCAAAACGACCACCCTCGAAGCTGCCCTGGATCAGGAAGTCAACGAGGAAACCTCCCTCCTGACAAGACCTGTTCAGGAGAATCTATCAGAGCCATCGCCGCCATCACCACCTCAACTCACTGCTGCTGTGGTGTTTGGAGCATCGGCTCTTCCCTCACTAAAACCTATCGCCACTCAAACGACGCCTTCCTCATCGCCCTCTTCTACTGTACCCTCTTCAGCACCACCTACCACAATACCATCCTCATCCTCAGCCCCGTTTCCCGCCCCTCCAAAGTCAACCATCTTGCGGACAGCCTCACCCTCCAATCTGGCCACCATGAGGCCAAGTGACTATCCCTCTGTCTGGGTAGATTTCGAGATCCAGTTTGAATTTTCCTCTCCTGTCCATGCCTCCATGTCGTCTCTGTTCTTCGACCAAGTCAGCAAGGAAATGCTCCAGGCCTTTGTCAAGCGCGCCGAAGTCCTCTACGGGAAGAGATATTAATTGTCCCATGATACACCAGCACCAAATAGAATTAAAAATCCTAGATCAAGCTATCATAATGTACAATACGTTCTTTAATTAACACACATCAAGATGCAGATGCTATTAGCGGCGAGGAACGATCCTCATTCTCAATCTTTCATTGTAACCTCACTCTTTTTGATCGCGAGTTCTCAATTTCCGGATGCAGCTCTTCACTGGCATCGTTCTCTCCCGCCTTCGTTCGTCTTTTTTTGGGCGCCTTCTTTATGGCCTCCGTTGTCTCAGATCCCGTCGCGACTTCAGATGGCGCGTTCGACGCCAAAGATGCAACTGCTGCTTCCGTTGCAGTGAAAGGTGCTGGAAGGGATTCCGATTCCACTGTTCCCGACACAGACTTTTGACGCTTCTTGGCCGGACCTCTCTTTTTCGATGGCTTTCCCACAGACTTTGCTCTCGACTCGCCCTGCAACGATATTTCTTCAGATGTTGCGAGCATGGCGATAGAACTTGGATTTGTTGTTTCCAGAGAGTCAACATGAACTTTCCTGGGACGACCCATTTTTTTCCGAACCTTCGCACCAGACACTGCTAGCTCTAGTGCTTCCGCTTCCACAGTTGAGAGAGCTGTACTGGGGGACCTCCTGGATACAGAACTGGACGATTTCGCTTTGCCGCCTCTTGATTTCTTTGTTGGCGGCAGTCTCACTAGCGGGATCGATGCTGTTGCCGTTGGTGACTTTACTGTGGTGGGCGCGGTGAGTGAGGCCGATGCAACCGGTATTGCAGCCTGTGACACAGCAACTGAGGAGGACTCTGCCGACATATCTGATGCCCTTGTATCCAAAGACTGTGTCAAGGATCCATGCTGTGTACAAAGTTGATATTCGCGCGCCATCCAGAATGGATCCATAGATTGCGAAATTTCCAACGGGTTGGCGACATAGGGAAGTCGGTATGCGCGCTTTTCTTGGGAATCGATCGAATCGAAAGCAGCACTAGAGGGGATCATTGGCCGTGAAAGGTCAAGGCCTGATTCTTGATTTGAACAGACAGGGGTATCAGATGAAGAGACTGGTGTCGATAGCTGAGCAGTGTTTGCCCGAGTGGATGAGGCACCGTCGCGGCCGGTAGTCTTGAGTATATACGAGTCCGTTTCAGTTTTCCCCAGTCGAAAGTAAGGGCCATTGATCACTGGCCGTGTCAATGGATTGAGTCGTTCTGGATCTTTTTCGTAGTCTCTCAGATCTAGATCCATCCAACTGCCACGTGCTCCTGAAGGTAATGGAAGCTGGTGCGCAAAAACGTAATCCGCATCCTGTTGTCCTTCCGTGTGTAAATGAGGTAACCTCTGCCGCAAGCCCCTTTGCTGTACCAGCTTTTGGACCAGCGTTTTATCGCCAGCCTTGACAATCAACCTGTGGGCCAATTCTTGTCTTTGGAGATGGCACCCCATGGACAGGATCTTTGTCTCAAGCCCCAACAGCATCGTTTGAAGGATCCGTGAAGCACCCGGGCCTAATGGAGCAGGCAGTTGGTTGGCATATTTCCCTTTTAGTTGGAACATGGACGCCAAAAAAGAATTCGCCTGATAATAGTCCGCAAGAGTAGGCCCTTCTTTCTCTTCTTCCACTGATGAATGAGATAGGGGAGAGACGACTCGACCGTCCTGCAGTCGCTGTTGAAGCTCCTCAAGTTGCTGTTGTTGGTGATGATAATCTGGTTGCTGTTTGTGTTGATGCTCAAGTTGCTGTCGCTTTTCTTGTTGCATTTCATGCTGCTGTAACAGATGTTGTTGTTGCAGCAGCAGTTCCAGCTGTTGTCGCTGATGCTGGGCGCTTGTTCCTGGTGCGTCTGAGAGCATAGATGTTGATACCGAGGCCTGTTCTCGGTGATCCGATATCGGTGCCAAAGATGACGATGCAGAGCTTGGCATTACCGCATTACCCTGTCCTGCTAACAGCTTTTTCCTTTGTGAGGCCCTCTCCGCTGCCCTTTTAACTCGTACAGCCTCCGCCTCTGTTACGGCAGCTTCTGCTTGAGCAGCTTTATGGGCAGCCTCCTTACTCATGCCCTCCGCCATGTCCTTGAACCATGTCATCTGACGTCCTGCCAAAACAGCGTCCGCGTCGGCACCTCCCTTGAGTAACGATGATTGCCAATTCTTTCGGAGCTCCGCGCGGGCGGCCTCTGCTCTCAGTCTCGCTTCCTCTTCCTTGGCACCCTCTTCTTGTTCGGTTTGCTCCACACGAATACGATCCAATATGCGTTTGGCTGCCAGCTCGAATCCCTGATGAGTCATAAAGGTAAATATACAGTTAGTAATTCTGACAACCAACTCATGGAATTTCAATCCATTAACATCAGTAACGCGGCTCTTACGCGTTGATAATATACATCCATCCGAAGCCCCTCAGTCTCGATTTTGATGGTTTTGGTCAAGTCAGTTGCGTCCTTTAGCTTTTCCAAAGAGAAATGGTCCTTGAGATCTACCTCTCCTTGAGGAGCGTACCATTCTGCCCCTAGCTCCACCTCTGGTACCAGTGGTCGACCAAAGCGCGAACTGAATCCAGATTTGTGCCTCAAACTTCCAGGCAGGGGTTCCGAGCGCTTTTTGTCATATTTTTCGTATGGGAAGGCCTCTTGAAGGTAAGAAAACTCCATACGCGGGACGCCGACATGCCACAGTCCCTGAAGATGACCCGACTCCAGTTTGGGAGGCACGGGTCGATGGAAAAGCTGTGCGATCGTCTGTGGTAAAGACTTTGTCTTTTTTGCACTCTCTGCCCGCCTGCGCTTCCTGGGAGGCTTCACATCCACATCGGTTTGGATATTGGGGGAGGCAGGATCCATCCCTGAGATTTCTGCGATTGATTTTATATCCATATCCTCGGAGGCCCAAGGTATGGGATTTGCCAAGATCCGGGACATGTAATCGACCCTCTTCCGTGTTCGGGTGGTTCGAGTCCTGTCTAATCTTGACTTTGGAAAGTTCCTTGACTCGCCAGGGGCCACCTCAAGTGATCCATCCGACTTTGGCAGGAGCTTTACAGGCTTGAACTGCCATGTCCACTCCTTGCGCTCCCTTGGTTTATATTTGCCACGCCTGAAAGCAGGCTCTTTCCTGGAGCTCTTGACGGCCGTTATTGTTGTTGTGGGTGTTGATGGTGGAGGTGTTTCCGGCAATGAAGTTGCTCCTGCTGCATTTTCTTCCAATGCTTCGCTAGGTTGGATTCTTGTGGAAACATTATTCGAGTCGAGTGATGGTCGGTGTCCCTCCATGCCTGAATCCTCTGTGGACACATCTGTGTCTCCTGAATGGATCGTTGCACTGGATTCCATGGGATGGAACGGAAAGTGAATGTCACGTCCTGGCCTTCTGAGGAATGTGTGTTGTCCTTGGTAGTGGTTCGGTGCGCGGGGTTGTTTGCAACAAAGTGCATGGAGTGCCACAGCATGCAACAGAAATGAAAAATACGACAGTCACATATATTTTTTGGTGGCGCCAGCGCCATGAAAAAAATTGAGTCCAGGTTGAACCAGATCGACAGCATGAACTTCGGAATATTCTGGCTGTTGTCACGATTCATGTCGGCCAAACAGCACGAGAGAGGGTTTATCTAATTTGGGGGCGGGGGGATAGAAGGTCGACCAACGCCAGTTCCTTGCACTCCATGTCCTGTGTAAAATCTGGTGAAAATCAAAAGTAATGGCCCGCGGTGTTTTTTTGAGCCTTGGAAAAGGACCAAATGGAGTGCCTTCATCTTGGCTAGTAGAAGACTCCCCGGTTCTCACGCACATCGTTCGAGCAGTTCATATGGCACATTTCGTCATTCAGTTCTTTACAGATCCAGTGGCGAGATGGAAATTTGGCTGGATCCTGCAAACGCGTCAGAGCTTCCGATTGAAGTTCCTTTGGTGTGCAATCATCAACGGCCGATTTCGGAACGTCGTCGCTGATTACACCGCGATAGAGGGTGTTTTGCGCTCACACAGCACGAAATCTTGACGAGCTGAGGACATCTCTTGTGCATCAAAACCATGAACGACTCGTCCGTATGGAGTTCCAGATCCCGAAGAATCTTAAAATGACGGCTCAGTGTTATGAAAGAATCCAAATAGAACGGTTGCGCTTCCCGGATGTAGAATTTGACAAGCGACTGTTGACATCGATCCAAGGTCCCCAGAATGGTTGCTGCAGAGACTACTGTGGAAGAAAAGATAACGTGTCGTGTGGCGAGGAAGAGGTACATCGCTCTCAGCAGTCACTTTTTTTTCTTTGGGTGAACTGTTTGCAAGACGCACACTGTCCTTGCAGTCTTTTACTTGACAAACCACTCACGCCTAACAACAATATGAATACCCACGCTGCCAAACCTGTTGGGTCGGACGAACATGACCCCATTTCAGGTAGTACCCGCTCTCTTCCGGGCGGCATCCGCAAGAACATTACCCAGGTCGATAGGGACCATCCGCTCTCAGAATCTGACCCTACTCTGGAGGTCCTCCTGAGCAACCAAGGTCCACAGATCCTGAAGCGATACCAACAGGTTAAACATCATCAGACACAGGCAGTCAAGTTTGAGCCTCTCGCATTCACGACCCAGGTTGTTGCAGGGGTCAACTACTATGTCAAGTTGCGACCTATTGCTGGCACAGCACACGCGGTTCCTGAGGATCAGGACATTGTTCATGTCAGGATTTTTTACCAGGCCTGGACTCAGACCACAGAGCTCAGCGGTTTTGTTGCAGGCAAGAAGCTATCAGATCCTCTTGATCACGAATATCCCCCACTGGATCCTTTAACCACCGACACTGCCGAGGAAAAGAGAGACCAACATCACCTTGCCAAGGAAGCAATGGCCAAAGTTCCTCCCCATGTCATGATCCGCAAGTAAAAAGAGCGTCAAATTTCCTTCTTCCCACGCCATGATTCCAGGGGGGGTTTTTTTCAAAGAGGATTACATATTATTGCCACTGTATTTCAGTTGAACGCTCTAAGGCAGGGTGAGGGTACGCTTTGGCTCTGGGGTCCAGTCATCAAACATCTTGCCCTCGGCCTTCCTGATCTCAAACTCGCGTTCCTCCCGTTCGCATTCTTCCTTGTTCAAGACCTTGATGATCTTTGCTGGGTTCCCGGCAACAACTGTGAACGGTGGGACGTTCTTGGTCACAACACTTCCAGCGCCAATGGTAACACCTTCACCGATGGTCACTCCTGGGCAGATGATTGATCCTCCTCCGACCCAGACATTTTTTCCGATCACGATGGATTGACCATACTCGATACCCTTGGCCCGGACCAAAGGGTTAATGGGATGGGCAGCAGTAAAGACTTGCACATTAGGTGCAAAGAAGACACCGTCTCCAATCGTAACGGGAGCGACATCAAGGACCACACAATTGAAGTTCATGTAAACTCGGTCCCCTATTGTAATATTGGTACCATAATCGCAGTTGAAGGGAGGTTCAATCCAGCAGCCCTCGCCAAACCTTCCGTCCGTCATCAAGTGGAGCAGGGCTTGGCGTTTCAACAATTCCTCAGGAGAACTTTGACTGGTCTTGTTGTACACGGCCATGATCTCTCGGACTCGCTGACGCTCGGCCACCAGGCGAACATCCATGGCATCATAAGTCTTGTTAGCCAACATGCGGTCCTTATGGTAAGTATCGAGTTCGGGCTGGATATAAGTAAAGCCGTACTCCTTTTCGAGTTTGGCAGCAAGGTCAGGGATGGACATGGTAACTTCGACCGAGCTGCTCTTTGCGCTGTCTTTAAGGATGGTCTCTGTGTTGGAGAGGGTGGAGTTGCGGGCGGTAGCACTGTCGGTGTTGACGGCGGAAGCGAGCATCTTTGAAGGAAGGAGGAATGAGAATAGCGATTGAGCGAATGAGGGGAGAGGCGATTGATGGTAGATGCAGAAGGAAGCAGAACAAAAGGCACAAGCAGAAACCACAAGGTTTTAGAGGATAAATTCGCCAGGTGCAGATCCCCCTGTGTCCGATCGCACATCCTGCGATAGAGAAATAGGGTAGAGTCCCAAGGATTGGGGGAACATGGTTCAACTTTGAGACCCATGAGCGCACGCAGCAGACCCATTTCAATCTATGCTACGTGGCACACCGAGAGCAAGAAAGAGCCGCAACGAGGATCGAAATGACGTGAAGCCTCACTCCTTGACTGGTCCAGGGGGTCTACAAGATCGGGGCCTTCTTTGGAGTCGATGGAGCCCCTGCTCGACCCGACAAAGAACGCTATCTCGGCTGTGGACAAGGGAGAGCGCTTTTCTTCCTTTGCGCCGCATTCACTTTCTCCAGCAGATCCTCCTGTACACAAAAATAGAGTCTGCAGGGCAATGCAGGGCAATCAGGGCACAAAAGCCAACAGGAGCAACAGGAACAACAGGAGCAACAGGAACGCGTTGTTCGCGAATAGAGCAAGGACACACAAATTCCACGGACGGCATGGAGCAAAGGAACCCGCCTGGGGCGTAGAATCTACTACATGGACTAACTGAGTGGTGAACACCCGGTTGCAGTTATAGGTCAAGGTTGCACATTTCTCCCGTGGCTCATTTCCATTAGCTCGTTCTCTAATCCAACATCTCATTGATTGCATCACCGCATCAACGCATCAACGCGTCACTTACTCTCATCCCCAGCACCCTGCGCCGCACCATGACAGACCCAAGAATCAACCTTGACTCGGTCATGAAGGTAGACTGTGTTCTCAGCAAGCCCAAGCTCTGCCAAATTTGATTACAAACGCGCCCACAGCATTCGACAAACGAACGGACCTCCCTCTTCTGGTGATGTATAGCTCGTGGTAAACGCCCGATCAAGCAAGTGCAACTGGCAGAGTTCGAAACCAACTTCTTGTATTCCCAAACAAGAATGATCCTGATGGCGCAACCCATGCTCCTTGAACTAAAAGCCCCGCTGAGGATTTGCGGTGAGCTAGAAGAGGGCACGGAGCTCGGCGTGAGCATTTGACCCTAACAGAGCAATAGGAGTACTGATCAGTTCAACCCCTACAATTCTAGGAGACATTCATGGTCAATATTCTGACCTGCTGAGGCTCTTTGAATATGGTGCTTTTCCACCATAGTCCAATTATCTTTCCTGGGGTGACTACGTGGATCGGGGCAAACAGTCTATAGAAACAATATGCTTGTTGTTTGCGTACAAGGTCAAGTATCCCGAAAACTTCTTCATGTTGCGCGGAAACCACGAATGTGCCAACGTCAATAGGATATATGGATTCTACGACGAATGCAAGCGCCGATACGGCGTCAAGCTCTGGAAGACTTTCACCGATTGCTTCAACTGCCTGCCAGTCGCAGCCATCGTGGATGAAAAGATCTTCTGCTTGCATGGCGGACTCTCTCCGGATCTTTTGACCATGAACCAGATCCGGCAAGTTGCGCGTCCGACAGATGTGCCAGACAAAGGTAAGCATATGAATGTAGAGTGAAGGGAGATATGCAAGGAAGACCTCCTAGCGATGTAGCGAGAGAGGCTATCTCGGCACGCACTAAATGTTCTGTCGCATTTTTGGAAGGACTCTTGTGCGATCTGCTTTGGTCTGATCCATGCGATGACACTCCTGGCTGGAGCAAGAGTGAACATGGCGTATCCTTCGAATTCGGTGCTGACATTGTCGAACAATTCTTGCAGAAACATGATATGGACCTAGTCTGTCGTGCTCACCAAGTTGTAGAGGATGGCTGCGAGTTTTTCGCTAGACGAAAGATGATGACTCTGTTCTCTGCACCCAATTATTGTGGCGAATTCGACAACGCAGGTGCTTTGATGACTGTCGATCAGTCATTGGTGTATTCCTTCCTAGTACGCGAACTGCCTGCCTATTTCCGGATGGAACCTCTGACCGTTTCCCCTGACCTAACTTACACTGAATAGATCCTGAAACCAGCAGACAGATATCACAAGCCTGTCTATGACGGGGACCCGCAGTTTCGCCACGCAAGGAGATGGCCATGGCGGCATGGTTAGGAAGATGGTGAATAGTGGCGCGTGACATTTTCAACCTCTCCAATGAAACATCGCAGCTTGAATAAACACCACCAGCCTAGGTAAAAAAAATTGCCTTTTGCTTGATGTTACCCACAATGCTGTGCAGCGCGATGTCATTCGGGGCTGAGGGATGCCCCTTTGACTCCGTGGGAATCTAGTCAAAGTGCATGGATTCCTCGCGGCATCTTGAGACCCAGTCCTGGGGATGTTACTCCTGCGGATGATACTCCTGTGGATGATTCCCTCTTCTCTCTCTTTTTTTTTTTTAGCTTGAGAACCACAGTGGAAAGACGCCAAACTAGTCCATGAGCTGGCGCGTCGACAGATGGGCAAACATGGTGTCCTTACTCCTTGTCGATTTACAGGAGCAAGGCACAATCTTTTGCCTTTTTTTTCTCTGTCAGCTCTGGACCGTCAGTTGCAGACGGTGCCTTGAGGGCCATCTTGTTCCTTGAACGATGGCGGAACGGGTCAACTGTTGACTTGAATTGCCTGAAAAGAAGGACCGACAGACAGACACCGCCTCCTGAGTCTGCGACTTTTCCCGACCCAGAACTTGGGTCCACAGCGCGAAGACAAGTCGGGCTCAGTCCCTCAGAGTGAGTTACCGATTGTTTGGTTTATTCGTTTGGTGCTCTTCATCGCGCCTCCTTTTTCATTATGTTTCTGCTACCTCCTTGTCTTGACCACGCCCTACTTGAGCAGCCCATTTTCGTCAATACCAATTTCACGAAGAGAGAAAACGTATAACTGATCACTGAATGACTGTTTGAGATCGAAAGACAGGTCCAGAGACGAGTTTTCCCTTGCATCTGCAGAAACTTTCGCAGTATAAAAGTCATGATGACTGTAGTCCACTATGTTGACTTCTCCTTCACGCACCCATCTCCCTCCTCTTCACAGTGAGATTTAAACTCGTTTGATTCAAACAGTTCTCCTCTGTCCTCTTTCTATCTGCACATCCACCTTGATCTTCATCATTTTCTTCGCATCAGGCTGACTTTCTCTGACATATCAGAAGATGGAAACAGCGGCATAGTCTCTACCCCAAATTTACCTCACCCTTTTCCCTCTCCCTCCCGGTCTCCTGATTACGAACGAACCCACAACGACCTGCGGGCGCTCCATCCCTTTCAACCTTGAAAACAATAAAAGGACACTCAGCCCCTCACCCGCACTATTATTTCTGACTCTCAACCAACCCCTTCTCCATCTACTTTTCTCCCCTGTGTCTCCTCCCGCCATTCTATTCCTCATACACCATGGCTACCACTTGTACGACTTCAATTGACTTCAGTGCGCACTCATGCTTCCGTGATGACCCCCCACCCCTCCCCCCACGATTGCTTACATTTCTCTCCTTATTCCTCTTTCGTTATGCAATTGATAGTTGTCAATGTTGCCTCTTTGGTCCCTGACCAATGCAACTGTAACCTCAAGCTTCGAGTCCTATCAGTCGAGGCTATTGCAGAAACTATCCATCCTGAGAGTAAGTGGAAGGGATCGAACAATTGATACAATTGTCTGTTTGAGGCAGGATTTTTCTGCTGCATGTCCCTCATTCTCTCTGACACGCTTTTCAATTGCTTTACCCCTAGCTGGCAAGATGATCCAATCTGCTGAGGCCATTGTGGGAGACGATTCTGCTTGCATTCTTCTCAACCTCAAGAACGGTACGCTTCCTTTGATCTTCCGTTAAAGAAACATCCTTTTTGTCTTTTTGTCAAAAAAGATTCCAATCTGTTCCAAAACAACGCAACCCTAACCCTTTTTGCTGACCCTCTTTCTTCAGATCAAGTCAACTTGCTTGCTCGAAATGCAAGACTGCAGCTTTTGAATGCCAAAGTCAACATGTACTGTGGATTCATGCGACTTCAAGTGGACGAGGACGACGAATCAATCAATCCAAGTGAAAAGCCCTCAATCACAGCTATTCAAGAAGATAGTTATGGGGATGGCATGGACAACTCGCTTGATCAAGACGAGGATAAGGCCAATGTGGGTCCTGATAGTCTAAACTACCCAAGGAGGAGAGGATTCGTCCTGGGGCAATCTGTCTTTGACTCGGATGGCACGAGTGGGGAGGCAGGGTCCATATTCTCAGCAGCAACATCCCCTTACATTTCGTCAGCATCGTCCATCTCGTCTGGATCTTCCTCGACCTCCCTGTCCTCACACTCATTGTCCTCATCTACATCGTCGTCGCCATCTTCGAGCAGAGATCAACTGGATGTGGAAATGCGTCTGGGCACAGGGGGGAGTGTTCCTCTGATGGAGTACTACCGTACCATCGAGTTTGCTTGCCTCTCGACCGTGGAGCCAGTCGGTCGTTAGTGTTCTCTCTCTTTTTGGGTCCCCCTCCTCCTCTTTTTATCGGCTTCTTTTATTTTTCCTCTGAGAGGGGAAAGAGTTTGACAAAGAGAGGGGCGATGATGATTCAGGGAGATAGACGATATTCAGGCAACCTCAAGACTCAGGAGGGAACAAAATCAATTGAAAGAGCTTCCGGCTCTTCTTCCCCTCAATCTGTCCACACAGCAGCGTCTCTTTTTTTGCAACCATCCCACTGACAGTGATCATACCCGCCCTCCCCTTATTTTCGTTCAACCGAGGATCGCATTTCGTATCCTTTCCAAGCATAGTGTCTCGTTTCTTTGTTTCTCGCCGATTATACTACCGGCCGAGGGAAAATACATTCATCAGCATTACATCACGGTCTACTTTTTTTCTGGTGGGACCGAATGACGCGTTCCCGCGATCTTGTTCCAGTCCCCTGTGTTGCCACCTTTGTGTCTCCTGCACTCAAGTATGTTGTTCCTGAAAGAAGAGGAGAAATATGGCCGATGAAAGTGTCCTTCACTGACCCAGGAATGATGATGCAGGCAATGAAGGGTAACAAACAAACAACATGTGCAAAAATAAGCTACAAAAAGTTGCGAAAGTCATGACATCAGGGCCTTGTGCGACCACGACCAAGACCCAACGGACACCCCTACGCCCTTCTGTCCAAAGCACAGGGGGGGCAGTGTCCTTTTTTTGCATTATGTCATCACATAGATTCGGTTCGATTGTAGTTTATTTTGCTGCCTTTGCATGCTAGCTCTCACTTTGAGTGTGGGGGAATGAGCAGAGCTCCGCCTGTCGCCAATGCGACCATGATGTCAGTCCTTGTCGGATCACTGTCATCTGTTATAAGAGCCTGCCTCAACCCCTTCAGGGGACCTTCATTCTCGTCTTCATCTCAACTCTCAATTTTATCCTTTCTTCCCCTCACTTCAACTTTCTACAGAATGGTGTCCACAGCAATGCTCTCGCCGCGCGCAAGGAACATGATGCAATGTGCTCCTGTCTATCTGCTCATGCTTATCTCGACCCTCATCAACCTCATGACAACCGTGGCCGCTCCTGTTGACAAAAAGGTATCTGACACTGTCAAGGAAGGACCTTACAACCTCACAGTGCAATCCGGTGTTGCTGGTGCTATCCTGATCATCTGCGGCCTCCTGCTATGTTTCTTCGGCTACCGTCTCTTCCATGTGACTATGTTCTTGATTGGATTCTACTTCTTTGGCAACATCACCTACATTGGCATGGCCAACGGGGGTGTGACATCTGAAACGCTCCTGCTCGTCGTTTCGATTGTGGTCGGTATCATTGGAGGTCTGCTCTTGATCTGTTGTTCTCGACTCGGTGTTGCCATCCTCGGAGCTTTGGCATTGTACGCGCTCGGTCTCTGGATCTTGAGTTTGAAGTCTGGCGGATTGATTACTTCCCATGCCGGTCGCGGCATCTTCCTCGGTATCCTGGTAGTCGTGGGCTTTTTCCTTGGTTGCTTCCGTGAGCGCGAGGTGGTCATTATTGGCTCGGCCTTAGTTGGCGCCTTCTCGTTCGTGATCGGTGTCGACTTCTTTGCTCACACTGGGTTCGTCAATGCCGCGGACTCGTTTATCAACTCCAAGGCCCCCATTGACAACAGACTCGGAGGCATCTCCGGCAAACAATGGGCTTTGGTGGCAACCTTCATTGTCATGGCCATCTTGGGCATGGTGGTTCAGTTCTACGCTTGGGGCCGTCGCCCGTTCTACCCTACCAACTCTCGTCGCGGCATCAACGGCAGCAACGTCGTGTACACTGAGAAGCCCAGCCGCTTTGGTGGGTGGTTCAGTCGTGGTCGCTACTGAAGCATCATACTCCTTATCTCCCCATGTCCTATATACTTCCATGTCACCTCCTCATGTACAACTCTTTCACTATGTAACAAACACATCGTTAAAATACAATTCTACCGCTCGAAATCAAAAAAAAGTCCCAGAATAGGACCGGGTGGCGTCCGAGACGAAAAAAGAAAACATTGAAAAAAGGTCGTCGCGAGCGCGTGTGGCGCGCGTGAAACCGCAAAATTACCTCAAGTGACGGGTAGGCAACAGCATTGGTGATCCCGCTCGGGGTCTCGGCCGGCCCGTCCTTTGCCATTCGCCGGTCAGTGCCGTCCTCTCTCCTCCCACGCTCATCCCGACATCACTTTCTCTTTTGTTTCTGCTCCTTTTTTTTTTTGACCCTGTTGCTTCCTGTTGCTTCCTGTTGCTTCTATTTGCTTCTATTTGCTTCCAGTTGCTTCCAGTTGCTTTCAGTTGTTTATAGTTGCTTTCATTTGCTTCCTGTTGTTTTCTTTCGAATACCTTTTCCCATTTTCAAAACCAGCATCAACAACAGCACGATGGCCTTTGAAAAGAATAGAGTCTCTTCCGATCCACAGATGGTACACCTATATTGGTCTCGTCTCCTTGACTTCAAAGACGAACTACTGCGTGCAAGAGCCACTCGCTAAAGATGCATTACCTCTGAAAATAGGCTGGCCCCAATCGTGCATTATTCATGAGGCATCACAGACGATCTGTAGACAGAGTCTGGCCTCCAGCTCTCGAGGTCCGGATCGCACGACTCTCTATGGATGAAGGCATTTCACGCAGCGCCTCTATCATCCCCGTGCCTCCTACCCTCGAAACTCATCTGGAAGGCGAAGACAATGTCCATACGAACGATGAACTGGAGCCGACCCGCGAACAGACTCCTCTTTTTGGTAACAAAGCCGTGGCTGCAGCTTTCCGCTGGAAGGAAAGTGAGGTCTCCAAGGAATCTGGATCTGCATCAAAATCAAAGAGCGACCGACGGCGAGGATCCATCATGGGACCCTTGTCTCCTTCATCACACTTGGAGATTCAGCACGATCCTCATATCGATATTCGGTACAACAAACAGCAGAAATCACACTCCAAACAAGGACACGATGACTATTTCGGCTTCCACAACCCGGTCAGCAAAGGATCGATGAAGAACACTGCACCCAATACAGCCAGCATGCAGCCTCCGGGCTGTCTACACAAGTCCCGAAGTTGCTCTGTCATATACACGGAGAGCCCCATGATGTTGGACACAAACGAGTTTGGAGATGATCTCTTTGGGAAGCAGCACACAATGGATTTGGGATCCAGCGCCATCAGTATTGATAGTCCCGATATCACGGATTGGGTCGAGTCTACTATCACCTCGACGGGAGTAATGGTCGGGTCTCCATTGACAACTGTACCTACCTTACGGGAGCCTCCCCACGAATCACCCTACCCTCATCGGCAGCAAGTATTTCACGAAAACGAACCAGGGCAGGGACTTTTCCCGGCAGACTATACTTGTGGTGGAAGCTCAAATCGAGTTCGATCACAGCCACTGGCACCTCCGATGAAGAAACCAAAAAACCCACTCTCGGCTGCCTCCTCCCGGTCGGTCTCACCTGTGGGTCTTGCCCCATCTCGATCCCCGGCCTCGAAAAGAAGTCGCTCACCCTTGGGAGAACTGTCCTTGAATACCGTAAGTGAAAACAGTACCAATGGCGGAGGTAATGGCATTCAAGCAACGGGTCGTCGGATCCACTCCCCGTCGATGGACAGGGACAGTTCTTCGTCCCCAAGAGCATTAGATCTTTTACCAAGTGAGGAGCAAGATCGATGGAAGTCTCCGACTCTTTCTGCCCTTGCTTCACCAGTGTTAAAGTCAGCCCTTTCCCGTGGTCGATCCCCAGGCCTTGGTCAACCTATCAACAATGGCAGTATCATTAGTGTTCAAAGTGTCAATGGCAGGAAACCTGTATGGCCTAGGACGTTTGAGCCAAAAGAGATTGAGGTCGAGGTACCATTGATTGAAGTACATGACGAGATACCACTACAGGATATTTGGAGGATGGAAGATGAGGAGCGCAAGGACCGGTTAACGGCTGGCGCCGTAGGTGAACTGCATGCTCATGAGGAGGCGCGACTAATTCAGAAGGTCGTCGATACTGACCCCGCATGATTCTTTGTCGTCTTCAATCCAAATAAACCCCCTCTCCCCCTTGATCGTTGCTCAGTCCACGATGTCTCCAATTCGCCGAATATTCGAGCTTGTGGAGGCGAAGCAGTACCTAGGATGGGCTTTTTGATACCTACCTTGTCCTTCTCTTTCGCCAGTAGCTTCTTTTGTCGTCATTGACGTGCACAAATGCAATTAACCTTACAGGAAGGCGAGGTGCAAATCCAACTTCAGCCCTGGTCACAACAGCCTCGGAGGAATGACCTCCTTGCACAGGAACTGTGCCTCCAGTAACCTCCTTTGGATGCGTGAAAATTTTTGGGCTGTGCTTTGCACCCATGGGCCAAAATCTGTGTCGTTTGTGGGCAACCGAAGCTGGATGCTCTGCGGGCTTGTGACCACTCACCTTGAGAGTGAAAAGGAGCCCTTGCGCGCTGCTGTCCATCCATCTCTCTTTCTACATCCACATCCGGCTTCATCTTCAACCATCAGCTCATTCTTTGACCCTTCTCTTATACACTCGCTCACCAGGAACTTTTCACACTCAACCCATTCTCCGAAAATGATGTCCGTCAAAGATCAGATTAAGGCCTTGAACAGCAACTTGGCTGTCAAGCAGAATGCAAAGGAGAGCGCAACTCACCTTATTGTAATGGGAACTTTTTCTTGTGGTGCCAGGTGGATACAGAAAGTAACAAAGTTACTGAACGCGACCTGTCTTTTCATTTTTGTGCCGTCTCAACTGTTTTTTTGGGGTATATTCTATAGAAAGAAGTCAGGGACGTGACCGAGGAAGTCTTAGAGGTTGAGGACCGCAAGGCATTGTACTTGCTCCAATGCGAAAACTGTGTCTACACTATCCGCGGAAAGCCAATCAAGCTGTCGATCGGTATTGTTTTCTCTTTTGAGACGACCATAAAGCCGAAACCTCCTCTCGGTTAGACTTTGGATCTAACTCAAGAATCTTGCGTTTTACTAGAGAAATGCAAGAACTTGACCCTCAAGATCGAGGGCAAGGTCCTCACAGGAATGGTCGATATTTGGAAGAGTGAGGATATTCATCTCGATGTATGGACACAGTGCTTTGATGATTTCTCTCCAAGCGCTTTGTGCGCTTTGTCAATTGCTAACCCAAAACTGTCCCTTTCACCTTCATCTTTTGCATGGAAGTTTGATCGGTCCGTGTCAGTGTTCCAGTTGGACAACATCAAGACAATCTCGATCCTGATGCCCGATCCTGAGTACTTTGGATCCATGGTCTGGGCTGGTGTCGAGGACATCAAGCTTCGCCTCGGTGATGATACTCATGAGCTCAGCTACAGTCAACTGCAAGCTAGAAACCCCGAGCTTCGCCCAGAGACTGATCAATTCAAGACTACGTTTGTCAACGGCAGCGTCAAAACCGAGGGTAAGAAGAAGAGTCTCTCCCTTTATCCCTTTTTTTGAAGTGGACAACGTAGCGCACCTCGAGGCTGAACCCCTCCAAAATGAGTATCGTGATCTAATCATCCCACCCCGTCCATGTAGCGATTGTGCGTCTTGAGAATGGATACCCCGCGACACGCGCAGAAGAGGCGAGCTTTCAACGATTGGAGAAGAAGAAGAATGAGGTACTGCGCGGCGGTGCACATGCCGAGGACGAGGAGGATGAATAATCAGACAGGGCCTAGAGTCTTGAATCCGTTGCTCACGGGTTAGCGCAGGGACTGACAGAATGACAGAATGTGTAGGTGGTGGAATATTACAAAGTGCCGCAGGCTATGTAGGTCATGAAGTCAATAAACTGCCGTAGTCGTGCGACACACAATGGGTCATCAATATCGCCGCCACCAATTTTTCTCTGGCTCAGATGATGCGACCCTTAACAAAACGAGTGCATGTTGAAAAGGCAAAGGGAAGAGCGTGCCATGCATCATCTTTCATCAGCCTGCTCTTCTTTTCGCACCTCACCTTCGCACCGCCGTCTATTTCCAACCCGTCTCAATGAACTCGACCGCTCTTTGCTAGCACTCACCTCCACGCCCACGCCACCCAAGAACAGCAACATACACCTCATCCGACATTACATTTTGCATCCGCTGTCATCTTATCCATCATTACAATCTTTTTGCCATGGACCCACAAGAAAAATTAGAGGTAAAGAAGCCTGTCGCCGGCACCACAAAAGTGTTGTTTAGTGCAGTGAACCACAGTGTCTCTAATGCCAACACGCTACGGGACCACAACGTAAACCCCAGGCAATGTTTTGCCCACGTCTAGACTCCGCGCTGGTCGCTTCCATCTACCATGATCTAAAGGACTTCAAGGCTTGTATACCCATCCTCTCAGAACTCGCCGCCGCTGCCTCTCCTACCACTGCCGTAGCCGATGCCAACTTTCCTGAAATATCCTCCAAGAATACAGCTGGATTGACCACAGCTACATCAACGACGACGACGACAGAGATCAGGAGCAAGGTTCCGGCTGGAGAAGGGGGCTCATCGTTGGCAAGCCTGAACAGCAAAAAGACTCTTACACCACCCGCCAAAGACAAAAACATCCTGATCTGGAGCGAGCAAGTCGCCAGCTCGAGATCAGACAACTCTGCAAGTCCTCTAGGCTATAAACAGGGCCAAGTTACAAACACCTCATCCTATCGCGCGCCACCCGCGTCAGCAACACCATCAACTGCATCACCAGGAATAGCAACAACAACGACGCCAACAAAAACAGCCTTTAAAGCTCTCCGGAACCCGAATTTTGTGCGGAACAGTGGACTTCCTCCCGGGATGGAGATGCCTACGATGCCAGGTGCATTTCCTGAGCATGGTATAGATGAAGACATTGAGGACGAGCAAGAGGAACAAGAACATAAAGAAATCGTCGAAGACTCTATGACTGCCGAACCGCAACTGGAACAACCTCTTGCAAAAAAGAAAAAGAACAGGAGGCCCAAGAGATCAGGCAAAGCAACCCCACAGCAGCCGACGGTGCCTTCCCCCCCAATGCAAGCTTCGCCACGCAGGACGTGGCAAAGATCTGCAGAAGGACACTATGCGTTTGAGGAGAAGATTTTAGACCAATTCGCAGCCTTGGATCTCGACGCTATACAGACTCTTCCCGGACCGAGCGAAAATATCGACAACAACGATGACAACTTTGAAAGCGAGGAGATGGGCACTGATGAAGTGAGCAGTATTTATTCCGAAAAGACCAACAGCAGCGCCAATGATATCAGCTCCGAGGAACTCGAGTTTTTGAAGAGCTGCTTCCCTGATCGCCAATATTCAAATGAGTACTTGGCTCAGGTTTTCAGGGACAGTCGAAGGGACCTGGAGTCGGCTGTAGAATTGATCCTGAGTCGAATGTTTTTGGAGAACGAGCAAGTCGAGACTTCTTCCTCCGGTTCGAGCTCTTTGAACTCGAATGGATCTCAAGCAACCTCGGCTACCACTGGGACTACAGGATCACTGGATGATGCTTTCTTCCAAGGCGTTCAAAAATCCAAAAAGAAAATCAAGGGCTGGAATGGGCAGGACTTGCCTTGGGGAGGCGCGGGTGTCAAGCCAAAGGCACCCTCCCCTCTTATCCCTGGCTTGACGGACAAAAACGATCCGCTGCTGAATGCAATTGATCGACAGGACGGGTTCTTAATTCCAGAGAGCAACGAATGGGCGACTTTTGACCACCAGATCTCGATTTTGATGAACATTTTTCATACCGTCCCGAAAAAGACAATCGTGTCAGCGTATCACGCCAATGGTACGCAGCTTTTCAAGACTGTGGAATATCTGGAGAATCAGCTAAAGAAGGAAAACTATTTGGGCTCTATTGAAGGACAACAGAGACTTAGCCAGTTCGATATCAATTTGGCACAACTCATGGAGATTTTCCCAGACCAGAGTGCGCAGGGCTTAAAGAAGATGCTTGTTCTTCAGGGAGGCAATGTGCAAGAAGCTATGAATGCAGTCCTGGCACTGGATCTTGCACAGAGCGACCGTGACCTACAGCAACAACAGCGAAACGGGAAGCGCGCCGTCAACATTCCTTTGCAAGCAGATATTCGGTACGCAGACAAGACTGTGACCGCAGCAACGGCGACGAAGGCTGGGACCACCCGACTCAAGACTTTGCCTTCGACCAACAATCCATATCCAGGCGGGCAGAAGCCTTTCCCCAACACTTTGCTCGAAAACTCCAATGCGGAGCTTTACAACGATGATGATGACCCAATTTGGTGTCGTCAACGGGCTCATGAAGTCTTGGAGCAGAGGAACGAATTATTCCGAAGGGCAGCCAAAGCTTACCAAGCCACGAAAGGCAAAGGAGCAGGAATGGGGGGCATTGCGGCTTACTATGCAGATGAAGGCAAGAAACTGGATGTTCAAGGGAAACAGTGGCACATGCGAGCAGCTCGCGCTGTGGTTCATCAGCATCGGTAAAGCCAAGTCGCCATCTGCTCTTGAACTGGCTGTAGGGCAGTACAAACTCTTCATTCTCTAACAATTGACTTGTAATATTTTTTAGTGTCGAGAACAATGATCCCAACCTAGTCGATTTGCATGGACTCACGATTGCAGAAGCTCAAACTGTGGTCAGGGAAGCTGTGACGCAGTGGTTTTCGCGGTCGACGATGCAGGCCAGCCGGATTGCAGGCAAGCCGCTTAAAATCATTTGCGGTGTTGGATCGCATTCTAAGGACAGGATTGCTCGTCTTTACCCAACCATATTGAGTCTTTTGATGAAGGATGGATGGCGGTGCGAAGCTGAAAACGGCGTCATTTATGTCAAGGGGGTTTCTCGCATCATGCCAGGAAACAAAAAGTGAAGGATAGGCTGATTTTGCGCTAAAGCATTCGACACGCCACCTGATGATACCATGCCCCGAATCAACATGTACATTAAACTGAATAAGATTATATACAAGGAACGTTGTTGTAATCGGGGGGGCTATTTTTCTTTTTGTTGGCGGGCAGCAGAAAGGGGTGGAAGAGATATAAAAGTGGTTTGCTCTAAGGGACCATCTTCTTCTGGCCCTTCTGGGTCTTTGTCAGAAGAGCCTTGTGAATGTGTGGCAACACACCACCTCCAGCGATGGTGGCACGAATCAATGAATCCAGCTCCTCGTCTCCACGGATAGCGAGCTGAAGATGGCGAGGTGTGATACGCTTCACCTTCAAATCCTTGGTCGCATTGCCTGCCAACTCCAACACCTCAGCCGTCAAGTATTCCAGAATGGCCGCAGAGTACACAGCAGCCTTGGCTCCCACGCGGACATGGTTCTGGGTACGGTCCTTCAAGTAGCGGTGAATACGGCCTACAGGGAACTGGGATATAGCATAAAAAAAGGAGAAAGTTCGTCAGTAACAGTGAACTGACGTTTTTTTTGTCCTCTTCCATTTGTCATCGTCCTTGTGTCCTCGATGTTATGTACCTGAAGACCGGCACGAGCAGAGCGCGAAAGTGCTGGGATCTTTTCGCGGCGCTTCTCTGTGATTTTAGTCTGGGCAGAAGCGGAGGCTTCGGTTCCGAGGTGTGCATCAGCCTATTGGAGAACAATTACAACATATCAAAATAAAGGGGAGGGAGAGAAAGGGAGAGGGGACATTGGGAGAAAGAGAGATAGATAGGTTAACTACGACGCGTCGTGAATACGGTAACTTTGTTTGTTTACAAAAAAAAAATCACGCCGAATGGTGTCCAAGGTGAAGGAAAAGGCGACAAAGAAAGAGAGGAATTGTTGAAGAGGGAGGGGGATGGAATGGTTCCCCTAATCGCCTTTTCTTCTTCTTCTTCTTTGATGACGTTTGAAAAGACGCGGTCAACTGTCAAAAAAAAGACACACAATTGCTCGCGTGTCCTGATCGTCCAGTCTTTTTTTTTTTTTTTTTTTTTTTTTTTGGTTGCTGCATCTGTTTTTTTTCCAGTATTTCCTGGGAGTCGTGATCTCGTGGTCGATGATGTCTCAACAGGAAAAATGAGGGGGATAACGAATTGCTGCGGCAGAGGGAGTCGTTCTTTGTTATGTTGATGCACGAGAGAAGGAGGGGGAGGAGGAGGGGGCGAATCCTTTGAGTCATATCCGCGATGGATGCAATGCGTAAACAATTTTTTTTTTTCGTGCTAGGTTGAGGTTGCCGTGTTTGGTTCTTTTTTTATGAAAGGCGACAGAGTGTCTCGCGAAAAGGACAGAGGGGATGAGGGATTAAGCACTTGGGATGAACAATGCAATGCAAAGGAAGAGGCAAAGGTGCCGAGACTGTACCATGATGTGAGATGTGATTGGATGTGAATGAAGATGATGGACAGAGGGGAGAAGAGGAGAGCAAGAGGAGGGATGAGCGCCAGAAGTGAGTGTGTCGATGAAGGGAGTGGATGCAGAAAAGAGGAGGGAGAAAGAGGAAAGGGAAACATCACGTCCGCCACACCGCACCGTACGTGGATGGCCGGGTGGCACTTACGGGGCGCAGTTTGCCGCGCTATTATGACCACGTGATTCAAATAGGGCAGGATCACGTTACTTTGATTTTTGGTGGCGGGCGTGGCGGCACTCACAGAAACGTTTTCACGCATTCTGGACCGCCAACTTTTTCCGGGGCATCGATCAGCAAACCAAGCGGTGATCTGCCTCAGCTTTGGCCATACATTGTGTTGCCATGGCTGCAACTCTAGACGTAGTATTGTCTCCTGCTGCTTCCCAGCTCGAAGCGATTTCCGATATGAGGAATTAAACGCGGTCAAAATTCAATCCGAACCAGTGCTCCCATCCATAAACGCAACCGTCAGATCTGAATCTGATCTTTCTGCTGCGTTTGGATGTATTCTTCAGTCTGGGGTCGGCCGAGCCGTCATTGCGCTCAAAGTCCGAGATCATCTGTGGTCTCAAAGGAGCTTGTTGAGAAGGATCCAATGGTGACACCTTGCCTGCTGGGACAAGTCTTTGGTCAAAATGTTACCTGGAGGGTGGTTCGATCCAGGAACGAGAATATGAGTTCGACTATCCTCATCGATTTCGACGGGAGTGGCCCGGGCAGGTTTGGTGGGCATAATGGAGCTCAATTCTTTGATTTTGAAGAGATTGTGACCAACTTTTTTTAACCGAGTTAACCCAGTCAAACGTTTTGACCGTTTTAACCGTTTTGACCAATTGACCTCTTTGACCGATTGACCAGGTTGACCAATTGACCAGCTGAGTTGGCTAACCGATTAGCTATGTACAAGTCAGCAGGACTAATAAAAACGACGCCGTCAATGTTCATTTCCCACGCATAGGATCCCACGGCAGCGGCCACTACACTATCAACAAGACGAGCCTCAATGACCTGGTAAAGGAAGACACAGACCGACAGCACAGCAAAATGACGCATGAGACAGCTCGCGTGCAGACTTGCTCTAGATTGACATGGCCAGTGCAGTACATCTGCTCTCTTTACTCTCACTCGGATCGCATGCCTGCAAACGCGTTGCTGTCTGGTCGCGTTTCTAGGGGGCCGCCCTCGGGTGCGAAAATGGCCCGGAATGCGTGAGTGGGTGGGTGCAAACTCCCCGCATTTGTCCCTAAACCACCCATTGGCTTTTGACTTTTTTTTTCTTTCTTTTGACTGGGTGAAGAACAGTAACTTTCCTCCCTCCTCTTTTCCCCCTGTTGTCATTCTTCTTTCTCATTCACTTCTCCCCAGACACATTTACATCCTCATCCATTCCCACTATGAGCCCTGCCGCCCCAGTCTCACTCCCATCCATCGAGTTCATCAACACTGAAGCCTCGGTCAAAGACTTTGCGACCGCCGTCACCTTGTTGTTTGAGCCCGCCCCTCCAATTGTCCAGCACCTCTATTCTAAGCGCCCCTATGCCACCTATTCGGCCCTTATTGACGAGACCGCGGTCCTGTTGGCCAACCCAGACAAGTACTTGACCTTGGAAGAGCAACTGGACGTGATCAATGCTCACCCCAGGATCGGCGCTGCCAAGGCCAACCTCTCGGCCTTGTCCCTGATCGAACAAGGTTACACGCCCGAGGATGCTGCCAAAAAGGTCGATGCCACTGCGACCCCTTCCCAGGATGATGAAGTCACCCAGTCCACTTTGAAGCGATTGAATCAGGAATATGAGGACAAGTATGGATTCAAGTTTGTGGTCTTTGTCAACGGTCGCCCCCGCAACGTGATCATCCCCGTGATGGAGGAGCGGATCAAGAACTCTACCAAGGAGGCCGAAATGAAGGTTGCCATGTCTGATATGGTCGCCATTGCTCGCGATCGCCTCAAGAAGCTCAACGTTGCTTGAACGATAGAAAGCGACCAAAATATACCAAACATGAAAAAAAGAATATCCCCAAATGAACACTCAGTGTTATAATTAATTCCAATTGTTTTTAATTGTCGTCGTCAATTGTCGTCTATGATGTCGACCAATGGTGGCGATATATGTGTATCTTGCGAGAAAAGGTCGAGAGAGTGTTTGTGTTGGATGATCTTTTTGAGAAAGTGGTGGTCCGATGAGTGAGAAACTAAAAAGTCCAAGGGCTTTAATGTTTATTCCTCATCCTTGGCCTCGTAAGCCTTCCAGTAGCTGCCGACAACGGGGAGCTTGCAGAAAAGGTCAGTCTATGAACAAGAGGCGAGGCAAGAAAAGAATAGGATGTCAGCGCGTGAATAAGGTCCATTTGAAAAAAAAAAAAAAAAAAAAGAGTAATCCTTTGAGAGAACAGTGAGCGCGCGCCTATACCTTGGCTGGGGGAAGGCACTCGGCAACGAAGAGGACACCGGCACCGGCAGCGACACCGAAGCGAGCAGCAGCTCCAGCCCTAGAATTATGAACAGATAGCAGAGGATGCAGTTGGTCAGGATGAGATTGATTGAAAATATGACAGGCTCCTGAGTATAGATTGAAGCGTGATCCAGCGCTGTCTATTTTCCGGATTGTGCATTGGTCGGTAGTTGCTGAGAGTGCTGGGGCCGTCGACTGTCCAAGGGTTCCTCATGAGAGAGTTTAGTCGTTCTATTCCAAGATTGGGACCAGGATAGGCCTGCTCAGGTTTTTGTTTAATGGTCTAGGGGTGATTCCGAGCTTGTCCGGAAAATGTCGAAAAATACATGTTGACATGAGCAAGACAGATAGGGACGGGGTAGAAGACAGCATCGGAAGACGCACCAGCGCATGACGTTCTCGGGGTTGGCGCCCAAGACGCGGACAGAATGAGAGATGACACGGGGACCAGCCATTGTGATGAGATTGGATTGAGATAGAGAGAAGGAGAGAGTGGGGAGTGAGGATGGAAGTGGAAAGCGAGAATGAAAATCCGAAGCGGCCCATTGATTGCATGAAAGCTGTTTATACGTACGCAGGCGGCGACCGGAAGGCCGACACGGGCCAGAGAGGCAGAACACGACACACGCGCCTCCTGCGTACGTGACAAAGAGACGACTCACCACAGACACACATTCACACACACACAAGACAGACAGACAGACAGACAGACAGGGATTCAGTCCACACATCCGCTCTTGGGATTTGGCTCATCATCTGCTCACTCTGTCTGCCTGTCTGTCTGTGTCTCTCCGCCTCCTTTCCTTCCTCTCTCTCTCTTTTCTCTTTCTTCTCTTCCCTCCACGCTCTTCACCCCTCCGCCCCGCCTCTGTCATCTCTCCATCCCAATCCCTCTTTTTCTTTTTTTGTTGCGGGTTTCAAGTCATTCGCAAGGTACACCCTCTCCTCCCACTGTCGCTGGCAAGTGACGTACTCCCTCCCTCTTTTTTTTCTCTCTGCGACCTTGTCCTGTCTGTCCGCGTATCTGCGTGCACAATGCTGCGACAAGAATGCGAGCATGTTCTTTTTCCATCACCCTCTTTTTCGTCTCTCTTGACAACCCCAGAGCCTCTCGGGAGCCCAAGTTCCTCGATCAAGCGGCATGGCACCTTTTCAGGGTGCATCCTAGCCACATTGGTCTGACCGGGAATGAACACGACCCGCATTAACTCCCTCTCTTTCGGCTATTGGTACATGTGGCCACATGTCTCCGTCCTTTTTTTTTTTTCTTTTTTTTTTTTTTTATTGTGGATGTGAGGCAAAGTCTCCTTGCTCAGCAATACATTGCAGACAGGAGGAAGTTGGGGTTGAGAGAAGGAGCCATGGCATTGGTCGCGTGTCTGCAGATTTCTTGCGTGCTTGCAGGGTGCTGGATGGTGCCCATTCTTGCTGATTCTGTCAGGACCAGAAGGGGAACCACCCTTTGCAACAACCCCTGCTCCCCTATTCCTTCTTGTCTGCGCTGACAACAAACAAGACTTTATTAATCTCCCAACCCCTTCCCAACCCTTTCTTGGCCCCCATAGCCAACTCTCAAGTAGACCCCTTTTTATCAACGCTAGACACACTACAGCTAATCATGTCGACCATTACCGATGTGGCTGATGTCGAGGGATGGATACAGCATCTGATGCAGTGCAAACAGCTGCCTGAGGCTGACATCAAGAAGCTCTGCGAGAAGGTACAGACAACAGGTTTTTTTTCTGGGCTATCACAACAAAGCACGAGGAAACAGGACGGCCAGAAGGATCTACGCAAACCGAGCAAGGACCAGATAGATCGACTTCAGTGATTGGTGCCTCTGTGGGCAGGAAATTGATACCAGTGCACGGATGGTTGACGCCAATGCTGTTGGCAACGCTGGCGCTGCCTTCTACTGGACTAGACGAGGCGTTATAATGGACTGTTACTTGCTTGGCTTGGATATCATCGGGAAAGCGTGGAATGTCCTGATAGAGAAAAGCACGGAATCGGAGCGGCATCTAACGAAATGGCGTTACCTTCTCCTACCCATAGGCTCGCGAGGTTCTGATGCAAGAGTCCAATGTGCAGCCTGTTCGATGCCCTGTCACTGTCTGTGGAGACATTCACGGTCAATTCCACGACCTGATGGAGCTCTTCCGCATTGGAGGCAACTCTCCCGACACGAACTACCTTTTTATGGGAGACTACGTCGACCGTGGTTACTACTCGGTCGAGACAGTGACCCTGTTGGTGGCTCTCAAGCTTCGCTACAAGGATCGTGTCACCATTCTGCGTGGCAACCACGAATCACGCCAGATTACCCAGGTGTATGGATTCTATGACGAGTGTCTGCGAAAGTACGGCAATGCCAACGTCTGGAAGATGTTCACGGACCTTTTCGACTACCTTCCTTTGACCGCCCTGATCGAGGAACAGGTAAAAATCACCTTTTGCATTGCTCAATCGTGGAAATATCTCCAGCGAAACCGACTGGAAGGTGCGGTTATATTGTAGATTCTGACAAGAACCCCGACCGTGTCATTCTAGATTTTCTGTCTCCATGGAGGACTCTCGCCCTCGATTGACTCGCTTGACCATATCCGCTCGCTGGACCGTGTCCAAGAAGTGCCACACGAGGGTCCCATGTGCGACCTCTTGTGGTCTGACCCCGATGACCGATGTGGATGGGGTATCTCACCTCGTGGAGCAGGATACACGTTCGGACAGGACGTGTCAGAGACATTCAATCACAACAACGGCCTGACCCTGATTGCAAGAGCCCATCAGCTGGTTATGGAGGTACCTCTCGGAAACAACGAGTGGAGCCATGGCGTTACCCTTTCTGATCGACTTTACTGACCTGATGACCTCCTTTCTGTGAATAGGGTTATAACTGGTGCCAGGACCGCAATGTGGTGACAATCTTCAGTGCTCCAAACTACTGCTACCGCTGCGGTAACCAGGCTGCCATTATGGAGATTGATGAGCATCTGAAATATACTTTCCTCCAGTTCGACCCGGCGCCCCGTCGTGGCGAGCCCCATGTCAGCCGCCACGTTCCCGACTACTTTTTGTAATCCTGTACATTTTCCTGGTGAGTTGACTATCTTGGCTATGGTGCTCTGTCTGTTATGTGTGCATGTTTACAGCTGCTTTTCTTGATCTTCTTGCAGTGTATGATCAATCCTAACGCGTTCTATTGTTGGTAGACAATTTACCCATTCACAGCAAACTCTCTGACCGGAGTCGGACCACAGAAGGCAAAACAAAAACAAAGACACGACAATGAGAAGAACGTGTGGAAATGCCAAATATGTTATCGTTGCTCAAACCATTAAAAGAAACACTTCATCATTCAGCCGAGAGTCATCCGCCTGTGATGTGCGGGGTTAGATGCATAAGGTGTTATTCTTCCCACGAGGCAGCGCGGGCTGGCTCTAAATTTCCCAAAGTCTCTTACTCACCCCGCAGTCCGCTGTGTGGTGCACATTTTTTTGCCTGCTGTATTACAAAGCTCCTCGCATTTGCCGTTGTTTGTTCATCACATTCTCTCTCTCACCACCTCGTTTATCACTCCACCAACTTTCATCATGAGCAGACTCCAGGGAAAGAATGTTTTGATGTAATTGACCTCTTCGACTGACCACATTGTGCAGAAAGCAGACGCAACGTAGAACATGCTTCATCTCAATGACGAATGAACTGACGCGGACTGCTGCTACTTTCTTTGTTCCAAACTAGTACCGGCGCCTCCTCTGGTATCGGCGAGGCTTGCGCTCGTCATTTTGCCCAGGCTGGATCCAACTTGGTAAGGGAGATATATTGATCAGCCTTCCTTTGCCTGTGATCTGTTTCTATGAGATTCGTTGACTAATTTGCAGTTCACTTTTCTCTCGTCTACTAGTTGCTTGCTGCTCGCCGCAAGGAGCGCTTGGAGTCCTTGAAGCAGGAGCTGGAGTCAAAGCACTCGATCAAGGTCACAACCATTGAGCTTGATGTCCGCGTCAAGGCCAAGGTTGAGGCAGCTATCCAAGCTTTTGGAGATGTTGACATTCTCGTCAACAACGCTGGTAAGCATGAAAATGAAAATAAGAAAATGTTAGTAGTTGGGGTGAGACCGAGACCCTAACCTCGCTGCGTTTGTGGTTTTGTTTTTTTAGGCTTGGTCATTGGATTGGACAAGCTCGAAGATATTACCGAGGAGGCCATGGATACCATGATTGACACCAACGTCAAGGGACTTGTCTTTGTCACCCAGGCAGTCCTCCCCGGCATGCGTGCCCGCAACAAGGGCCATGTCATCAACATTGGATCGGTTGCCGGTCAACAGGCCTACGGCAATGGATCCATCTACTGTGCGACCAAGGCCGCGGTGGCATCCATCACCCGTGCGCTCATGCATGAGACAGTCGATACCGCGATCCGAGTCTCAGAGATCAACCCCGGTTTGGTCGAGACCGAGTTCTCGGTCATTCGTTTCCGTGGTGACAAGGACAAGGCCGACTCTGTCTACAAGGGTCTTGTGCCCTTGAACGGCGATGATATTGCAGAGACGGTCATCTTTGTGGCCGGTCGCCCTGACCACGTCAACATTGCCGAGATGCTTGTCTTCCCCACTAACCAGGCCGCTGCCACCAGCGTTTACCGCAAGCCTTAAATACACTTCATCTTGATAGGATTTTTGCCATAAAGAGATAAAGAGACTGAATTGAACAATACCAAGTACATGGACTAGGAGAAGTGTGCGGCGTGTGTCTCATTGATGATGATGACGCTTCGGGTAAATCCCAAAAAAAAAATGTGGATGGACCTGATGGACCTGTTGTGGTTTATATCGGGAAAAAAAGCTATGTATGATACTTGGTGGAAGTATAGTGATGTTGGTGCTTCAAAAGAAGGCATGCAGTTGCCGAGGCGACGGAGATATCAAAGGAATAGAAGAGGGGCAAGAAATAAAGAAATATGGAGCATATCTACTTGTAGTATCCAGCAGGCGCCGGGGCATAGCCTGGAGGGGCTGTTTGCTGAGGGTAAGCAGCCGTGGTTGGGGCGGCGGCCATAAAGAAACGACGGCCGAACCGCCGTCTTCCGCCATTGCTGACAGGAGTGGGTCGACCCATCTCCATATCTTGGTCAATATATGTGTCACCCAGGAAGTGTCTCTTCAAGTCCTGGCATAGGACCAACAACCCTAAGATCTCCATCAAAGGCGAGAACACGAAATAGATCCAAGTGGTGGTCTTGAGGTCCGGGAAAAAGATGGAGACGCACTTGTAGATCAGAGCCACGTCAAAGATGAAGGTGGCCAACATGGCGATCGAGAATGCGTGCTGACTGGAGGTATTAGAATACCGGGATCGATACGTCATGGCCGCTGCCATGTACCAAAGACCCAAGACTACCATCAACGAGACGCCGACCTTTCTCAAGATCAACCCCAAGTTCATTTCGCTTTCCGAGTGACCAGGTGTGGAATCGATCGCGCCAATGATCGCCATGATCACCAGTGGCAGCAGGAAAAACTTTGGCTGTTGGACCATACATCTCTCAAACAGGTCCGGGCCCTCCTGTCGTTGTGCTCTCAATTGAGGCAAAAGAGACTCGTACAGTCTTGAGAACAGCTTCATCACAAAGACAGAGCCGATTGATGAAAGGATTAGCTCCGCAATTGTGAGATCGTTCAGGGTCTGTGTATCCAAGTTGGCGGCATCGCCGGTGTCCATGTAGGTGCGGATACCGTAATCACCGGTACGGATTAGACAAAAGACAAGAATATATCGGTAAACTGCGAAGCCAGAACCCATCAGTCGGAACAGGAACTGGATAAAGAGGAGGACAAAACAAATAGTGGCCGCCCCCGAGAGGACTTCGTCGAGTAACACCATCGGGTAGAAAGATAGCTGTCGGTTAAAGAGAGTGTGTGTGTTATAGAGGATGAAAACGAGTTGTCAGAAGCGGAGTGAAGGTGCGGACAAAATCGGGCAATGAAGAGATGTCGGTTCGGACCAAACTGAGGTGTTTGGTGCTCTTTTGAAGAATCGGTGAGGAGATGGGATAGACAACTGAAGAAGAGATGAGATTGGAGAGGAGGAGGACGCGAGAATGGATCCTTTTATTTACCCAGGTCGAACAGCCTTTCTTCTCCCTGACCAGGAGAGTGAGCAATTGCACTCCGGGGCATTGGCACACCTTCTAAACAAAAGTCGAAAAGCTGCGATTTCGGACTTCGTGAAGATGGAAGTGGAGTCGGGTACGCCACATCGCTATACACTGTGGTCCAAAACGGCGTGGAGAGTTACTGCCCGCTAATAGGTTCAGCCGTCCGCCAAGAATCTCTCCCCTTCTGCTCATAGACAACCGCAAAGGCTGCGGGATGAGCGGCTGGACAAAAAGAATTTCCCAAACCTGAGGCGTCCGAAAGGGGGGTGATGGCCAAAGCATGAGCACGAGGGGATAAATAGGGTGAAATAATTCAAACGAAAGTAAGGTTGTCTTCTTTTTTTCTCCTTGCCGTCCAGCCACACACAGCCTGGTGTGTCGTTTTTTGCCAATTCCCCATTTTGGGTCCATTCGCTGCTTTGTGTGGTGGAGAACGAACAGGGCTGTTTTGTTTTTTTGACTCTAAAACTGCGCTTGACCAAAAGAGAGCATATGGAAGGACGCGCATCGCAACAGCCATACTCTCATGGCCATTCTGTATCAATGATCTCTCTTTTTTCCCCTTCCACAAAAAAAACCGATCGACAAAAGCCTTACACAGGAACAAAGCCCAATCGCCACGTGACGTTTTCGCGTGAAGTCGACGGCGGACTGCACTCCAGCGAGTACTTACAAGTCCGAGGACTAGAAGGGTCTGCCCGTGGCAGATTTTTTTCTTGCTCTTTATAGTGAGTTTGCCACTTGAAGGAGGGAAGATAGTATATATCAAAAAGGTCATCTTCTCTGCCCAAACATAGGCGGGGGAAGATATAGACCCACTCTGCGGGGTGTTTGTCCCTCAACCTTACTGATAGTCATCGAGACAGCAGTATTACCTGGGAACTGAATAGTGCGAAACTTGATTGGAAAGCAAGGTAGACGTCAGGAGTCGTAAGGAGTCGTCCCGAAATGAGATGAGCTGTCCTGGCTGCGACTCAAGGCATGACTTCTGATGATTACATCAAGATCCTGCGGAGTGTAATGAACCTGCTCCTCACACTCCAATATCGGACCGCACCTCATGTCCAGTGTTAGGCGCGCCTCTTTTGGAGGCTAAACTCGAGTTAACGCCCTCACATGCAAGGCCAGGATGACTCTGGTAAAAAGCGCGGTCCTCTGGGGGCCTTTGTTCGGGTTGGCGCCCTTGCACGCGAGACGCCCGCAAGATATTACACTGGAATATCTTAGCGTTCTCGTTTCGCGCTCAGATGTCGGGCCGCAATTGGTGTCCTCCCCCCTTTGGCTCTATCTGCTCATCTTGAATAATTCATTTGAAACAAAACTAAAAATAAAAAAAAGAAAAGAAACTTGATTGATCTACCTTCTCACCATCTGCTTTAATAGTATTTCACGTTTCCGTATTGATAATACAATCCACAGATTGCTAGACTGATGATGGCTGGTAAGAGATTGAGCTGTACGATACAATAGACTAGAATGGTGATGATCCCTGGCGCCCGAAGCATGATCCCCATAGCTGGAGACCGGAACATGGTATGTAGAAAGTAGCAGCCGCAAAGAGTTGACACGATAAACATTGTTCCTTGCGTCACTAGGTGTTTCTTTGCCTTGTTGCTGAAGTACACCATGAAGAGAATGGCTATTTTTCCGTCATAATGAGGAGAAGGGGAGAAATAGGTGTAAGCACAAAAAGCACAAAATCACACAATATCGCAGAGAAACTTTTCTCGAAAATCCTGTACGAGTTGGCCTCAGGACGCACCTGGAAAGACTTTGACAACTTTGCGAAAGATGTCTCCTCCTCCGTAGCTTTCTCCGAATTGACGGTGCACCAAAATATCCATGACGACAAAGAGACAGGTAGTTGGAATGGAAAAGAAAATGCCTTCAAAGATGTAGTCTCTGTTCGAATCGTCGTCGTCCTCTGGCGTGGTTCTTTGACGGCGCGATCGACGAGAACCTCTGGAACCCCGCTGATCATCACTGGCTTTGACTTGGTCCATGACTCCAGACTCCCGAATGATGCGCCATTTCTCTGGGTCTACTTGGTGTGAACCATAAAGAGGCAGGATACGATGAGAATAGGGGGGCAGACCATTAGTCAACAGAAAGGATGAAACGCGTTTGTTGCGACCAAGTCGTCCCACAGCAACACATCCGTACCTGGGATATCGTCAATATCGCTCGAATCCGAGTCGTCTGAATCCTCATCATCCTCGTCATCGTCCTCCTCCTCTTCGCCTTCGTCTAGTTCTTCTTCATCGAGGTCCTGACTCGTTGACGCGGTTGTGGTTGTTGCAGCGGGACGGCCGGTACGTTTTGTGACAGAGGGAGCATCTCTGGATGAGGTAGCAGTCGATGTTGCGGTATCGTTCTTGACAATCTCCTCCAGTTTTGCCATGGTCGTGTATTGTGTTTTGATGAGAAGTGATGAAAAAAAAGAGACTTGGAAGAGAGAGCTGATCAGATTAATGCATGATGCATGCGAGCATGCACTTGTTCACGTGACTGCATTCATTTTCGTTTATTTTTTGGTATGGCCGTCCGTTGTTCACGCGAGGAAGAGCGTTTTCCCCTCCTATCTACCCACCGATGGATCGACCCCCTAGGCACGCCTGTCTCCTGGACAACAAGAGGAGAATCATGACGCATTGAGCATGCTAGGCTAGGCCAGGCCCCGGAGTGGACAGAGACAGAACCCGCAGTTGCCGTCGAATCTCCGCGAGTGTTCGCGCTGCACTGCGGGTGGACAAGCAGATCGTCCTGGACAAAAAATAAAAACGCAAGCAAAGGACGCGCAATTGCACAACGTATCTTTTTTCTTCCTTGACCTTCCTTCCTTCTTTATTCATTCTCTTTTTTTTCATTTCAGTACGCCAGCCATGACTTTCACCTCCCCTGTCAACCTCTACAAGTCCATCTACGACTCTTCCAGGCAATGCCGCGAAAGCAGCAACATTCAGGTACGAATTTACTCCTCTTGCTTTCATGTATGGCGCTCATTCACACTACTAATGCATACCCTTTTCGCATTTCTCTTTCTTTGTCAATAGATTGATCAAGATGCCATCACCCGATTCCTCACGAACCTCACCCAAGAGAGTTGGGACAAACATTCGACCGCCAACGGCATGATGTTCCCACTTCGTTTCGAGTCTATCGAGCAGGAAGTCAACATTCTCTCGTTGATTGATATCCTTAACACTGGCCATGGTTTCCGCAAGGAACTGCACGAGGATTCCGACCGAGGCGCCTTTGAGACGATTGTTTTTGGAATCATGTCCTTCCACATCACCTCCTCTGCCAGCACTGCTCAGGATTTAATCGACATGAGTGGCTGGCAAGTTGGAGAACATTTCGGGATCACGATGCAAAAGGAGCATCCTTCCGAAATCCCAGGCGTGACTATGTCGAGACCCTCGGTCGCCTCCAAGCTGGCTGGTCAGATTCAACAGGTTTTGAATGAGACGGGCAAGATCTTGAAGGAGAAGAAGTTTCAGACTTTGGGCGCCTTTGTCATGGATGCGGCTCTGAAAGCTCAAGGATCGGCCGAGGCGTTCTCCAGGATTTTGATTGACACTTTCCCAGCTTTCCAGGATCGTGCTGTGGTCGATGGCAAGGAGGTGTCTGTTTACAAGAAGGCCTTGTTGTTGGCCTCGACCCTGGAACGCCGGTTTGCAGCCACGGAGCAGCGATTCAAGTTTAGGGATATTAAGGACAGTCCCATCTTTGCTGATAATGTCATCCCCACTCTGCTGACGTATTTGGGTATGCTAATCTTGCCCGAGAACCTCAAGCATACCATGGAGGATGGAGGTGTGACTACAGTCGAGGAGTCTTATCGGTTGCGTGCAGCTGCCATCGATGTCTGCAGGGAGATCGTGGAGAAGGCCAACATTGGAGGCGAAGGCAAAATTGGAACAGTGAACTTTGGAGAAAAGGGAATGTTGGCTGTGGACTTGGATGTGTACATTTGGAGAGTCGCTAAGGCGCCAGATTACCGTAAGGTACCTCGCTTTGCCTGTAAGGACACCATCTTTTTCTGATGTTCTGTAGAATTCAAAAAAGGGAACCCTTTGCTACGTTGTAAATATAAAAATACAGACAAAACATACTTGCGAACCTTACATGACTCTGGCATAGCATGGATGCGCCAGATCCTCACATGATACAGGTGTGCAGCATTTCTCTTGGTCTTGGGACCTGGGACACCATGGGCATGACCTCAAAGACCCATGCGAGGAGTACATGGGGCCAGAGTATCCAAGCCCTGAGCCGTCATCTAGAATCTGAAAGGGATACTTCAAGTTCCAGTGATCTATCAAAAAAAAAGAGAAGAGATTTGGGTGTCACCTAACGGGCCTTCAAGGCACGGCAAGGTTTACATGCACAGGATCCATGTTCCATGGGTTCAGTACGAGGTCCAGGCTGACGCAAGGCGCACACCAGGGGCAAGAGAAAAGTGGTTTAGGATGAACAATGGCATTTAACAGAAATGTCGCATAAGAAAATTCCAACAGCACAGAAACTCTTCTACCTGGAAAAAGAAAATCTTACGCGAAGAGACATGCATCTTTGTCAAGAAACCACCAAGCTCTTTTCCTCTCGAATAACAAACGTTGATTTGCGCTCCCTCTTTCAGTGCGTCCGAAAGAAGTGATCCCCTTTTGCCAGACATGCTGTGCCTGAACATTTGATCCTATGCTGTATTTTTTATTCTGCTGTTTAACACTACGCGAGCCAAGCTCTTGTACGACTGCTTGTTATTATTGTTTATCATAAATCAAGTTGTATTCGCCTGGCTCTCCATCTGTCGTATGAGGAACCACATACTGACACTTGGCTTTAATCGTTCTTGTTGCTTCATCCTTGGGGAGCTTCAAAATTATCTTGGCTTCGTCCAGATCGATAACATAAAGATACGTCTTGCCATCTTCTTCGAAGAAGAGTACCTGGTCTTCCTGTTTCAAATGAATATCCAGTACGGAATTCGTTGTCGAAGCCATTGCTGAATCAATCTTGGACCTGCACCTACTGAGATGACCGCAAACAACTCTGTTATCAACTGCAACTGCTGCCGTGATGGTACCGGCATGGCTTGGACAACTGGATGTTGAAGGGAGAACAACACCACAGTCATTATCTCCCAAAAATGCATATGCGGCAATGCCCACTCCTGAAATACTGGCAACCTTCGTCACGCTGCTATAGGTATTCCCAGTCGACTTAATCGAAATGCAAGAGCCGATTGGTCCCCCTTTGGAGACTCCATAATTGCCAGTACAATTGTCAGAATCGTAAAATCTCATGACGACATTCTGACTTGTGATGTAGTATACACCAACTTTCATTATATGTTATTTCAGTCCGGGCAGATGAAAGGTGGGATTTTGATTACCAACGGAGTAGTATTTATGAATGTGAAACAGGTGAAGAAGTGAGGTTGAAAAAAAAAACTTACTTTGTTGAGGAGTCGAGGGAAAGGTAAGGAACTTTTAGACGAAGCCAGGGAAACCAGGCCAATTTATAAAAGATTTTGTGCAGTGAGGTATTCACATGAGCCCTAGCACTACGACAGATTTGCTTTTGATGGGTGCACATAGTCTACAACATGCTGCCTGACTTTCAGTCGTGTGAACGTTTGTTCCCACAGTTCGGAAGTGGTGCCGAAAGGCGCAATCGCTGGCTGTTTGACCAAACCAGCGCCATTTTTTTTTTTTTTGCGGAGTCGCATCCGACAAAAAAAAATCTTGTGCCTGAACTCGGAAATGTCTATTTGTCGTCCGGGACGACAGCTCTTATTTGTCGGCTGGGGCTCACAACTGTCGTCCATGGCCCGGGGGGAAGGTCTGTCGTTCACGGCCCGGAGGTGTCTATTTGTCGGCTGCTGGCTTATCTGTCGTCCTGTTATCTCACAGCAAGGTCCACAGGTAAAGCTCACGGCAAAATTCAGGGACACATGGACGCGTTCGCAGCGATACACTGCTTGCTCATACCGAATAACTTGAGAGCTTGAGCACAGAGGACGACAAATAAGGAACTGTTGGGCCCCGCGCCCTGATCCTGTACCGCGCCCTGATCCTGCACCGCGCACAAATAGGGTTCTCGACGCGAATTCTTGGAGACGGTTGCGTTTGTTCAAAAACACAAGGTGCGCCCCGTCATCAGCCGAGTCTGGGAGGGCCTCGAGTCTGTGAATGCTGCTCTGGATACAATGCGCGAGAGCTCTCAATTTGGAAAGTTGGTTGTGACAGTTTAGATTCCCAACCACCAGGGCATCTTGATCCCAATAGAGGAGAGAAAATGTTCTTTGAATAAACATCCCATTGAGAACATTATCCACGCCGCACACACCCCTTTACCTTGGCAGTCGAAGGATGCATGCTTCGAGAGCAAATCAGGTGACTAAGGCAAAGTCGTCGTTTTTTTTTCCCACCCTCGAACACTCTTTCGCATCCCCATCCATCAAGTTTCCACTCGGCAGCCCATCATGTCTACAGTGTGGCTCACGAAGCGTCAAAGTCCCCCCATCATCAGCAAAGAGTCAAACTCTGATGTAGTTGTTGGTGCCTCTCCGCTCGAGATTACCGAGATCTTGGAGCGCATCCTGTGGTTCTTGGACCAGACCACGCTCAAGTTCACAGCCGCTCGAGTCGGTCACCAATGGTTCCTTGTTGCAAAACCCCTCTTCATCCGTCATCTTTATGCGAAACCTGAGTGTAAACAATCCTAGGACGATCTAACTGCAAAACTCATGATAGCCGACAGCGTGTCCATTGGAAGACCAATACTCAATATCAATGGAGTACAAAATCCTCGACTCATACTCTCAAAGTGACTTTCAAGTCTGGCATGCGATGGTTTCTCAGTTCTTACAAAGTCTAGACACCATCAACAGCCATTATAAGAATCGATTACGAGTGAAAAGTTCGTTCCTCTACTTCGTCAGTTGAACTCGTCCACAAGCTAGGATGCTGGCAGGCTTTAATTCTCACGTCCTGTTGGACCTGACAATGATGTGCCTATATAGGAACCCACCGGGTTCTATTTGGGAGCATCCTGAAGCACTATCCAAACTTAAGGTCCCTGTCCATTACTACAAATTGAACAGCCTGGGCAGTAGGCCTGAGGAATTCTATCCAAATAGCTGACGCCAACAGCACTGCTTTGGCTCTATCAAAGAGTTGCCGTTGAGATCGCCCTGCCTCTTCAACCTTCACATTTCTTCCCACATCTTGATGTCTTACCTACCATTACTGGGAAAACTGGAAGAACCTCGGATTCATCTGGTCACTCTGCATCCAAATGGAGGGGTCGTCAACCGATTAACGGCGTCAGAGCTGCTGAATGAAAATCGAGAAACCAATGGAGGCCCGGATCTGGGTCGGGCCGAGCACTGTATCGATTCCTCTGTGCCTCCCCACAGCTGCTTTATTTAAAGGCAGAGGCGCCGGCCTGCTTGAGTTTGGACGCTCTGTGGGATCGAGGTGAGCCCCAAGAGGCCATTTGGGCATGCCGAGGGCTTCGGACTCTCTCCATGGACATTTCCACTTTTGCTCAGGACTCGCGCCACCCGGGTGGGGACCCCCAAGTCAGTCGATATGTTTTTGGATATCTCTCGCGTGTTTGCACCAAGTTACAGACGCTCTCACTGAGCTTCTCGTTTGTGAAACCTCGACTGTACACGCTGGAGAGCGGCCTCTGTTTATTGACCCGAATGGAATCTCTGGAACGACTGGAACTTCAAATGAAAGAATGGGGTTTGCATCTTAACGAGAATGGGGTTTGCATCCTAACGAGGGACCCTTGCATCAGAACGATGTTGCGTGGATTCAATGAGGTACTCGTACAGAAGCTACTGCTGATACCATTCCGACATCTACATCGCCCGGTCAAATCTTTGGTAGAAGCCCTCACTCTGGCACCATCCATGTCAACACGCGCCTCATGTATCTTCAACAGTGTCTGGAAAAAATCCAAGCAAAGTCACTTCAAGAACGCGATATGGCGTCCGGTACTTCCCGGGAAAAATTGGAGAGCTTCCGATATAGAATGCATCAGCAGCAACGAAACAATCGCCATCTGGCCGATAGTGATCAGGTCCTCTCTCGGGTGGACGGTTTGGACGGAATGGAGTTCTGTGGATCTCTTTTGGATCTGGGGGCTCGTCTTCAAACGCAAATCTTTCGTTGTCAGGATCTGGCTGAACAAGGCGATGAGAGAGGAAAATGCATCGAGAAGCAGGGATTTAATGATCAAGTTGTTTAGCCCAGATTGAAACAGGTTGTATTCAAGATCGAATGGGACCGTCCTAGGAAGAGATACAACGAGAACTTTGGGCGATTAGAAGAAAAGCTGTCAGTCATGAAGGAATTGCGGCCCGATATTGCAATCCAGTTCTCTCATGAGTTTATTGGTATTTATTAGCAAGAAAACTATGATAAATAAGTATACACCGATTCGAGTGTCTATGCTTTGCTCGCTCGAATAACACCTGTTATCGTTCCCTGCAAAAGGACGCCGCCCTGGTTGATCAGTCCCGCCATCTGAAGCGTGTCATAAATAAAGCCCTGTCCCACATATTGCTTGGAATCAATCAAACCCGTCTCGGAATCCACTGTCGCGTAGTAGAAATAGTCCAAGATCCCCGTGGTTGTCGCGTCTGGGTCCAAAAATCTCTGACGCACAAACGTGTAGATCTTCTTGTCAGCAAGCGACAGTTTGGGAACTGCAGAGGAGCGGATACTATTGTTGACCCATTTGACCACACAGCCCTGAGTATCATCCTCGAGGACATCTACACGCTCGATTCCTCCCACAAAGTTTGCCGAGCTTGGCTGACTGGTTCCAGCCCCAGCTGGGAGGGCTGGGTAAGGGTAGCCATAAGTACTGGCCACAAATACGGACCGTCCGGACCCAATGGGCGAGTTTTCGGACCCAGAGTTGTCGGCCTGGAAGAGGGGAACCTTACAGACCTGGCTTCCATCGGCAGTACGGTAGACCAGCAAATTAACCAACGGTGAGGCATTGTCCACGATCGTGAGGTATTCGTATCCAGACTGAGGGCCAAAGAATGTGGGTGTTGATCCTGTACCCCAGCTCAATTGACCGGGCTTGCGGGCTGGACCACGGTCATAAGCCTGACGAAAGAGTACCGTGATTGTGCTGTCGGTATCATTCCGTGCAAGAAGGTAGGTGGCAAATGTCGTGGCGATCGAGGTTCCTGCAGGACTGGTCGAGATACTGTTGGCCACGGCTTCGGGACTTCCACCAGCGGCCGTCAACGGAAGAACGACGACATTATTGGTCACTGGGTCTGCATACCCGGCCAAACCATTCGCGGTCGCGAACCAGACGTATCCTTGCCAATCTGGAGCAAGTCCCACCACGGAATCACTGGAAGGGATCCCAGTCAAAGGGATGGTGACAGTGACGGCCAAAGACCACTTGCCACCATTGGATGTTTTGCTGACGCGGAGCAATTGATTGTTACCATTAGTCAGGACAAGCCTGTCCTGGTTGTCGACGTAGGCATATACGCCTCCAAGTATATTGCCTTTGGCGACTGCAAGCTCCACGAGCGAATTGGCTGCTTGAGAATCAAAGAGATGGATCGTAGGAGTTTCGCCAAAGATGGTCGTGCACAGGCCAAAGATATAGCCATCAGAAGTGCCCAAAAGAGTTGGACAGGCAGACTGCAGTGCATTCCTGCTAGAACTAATCGTTGCGTTTCCAGGTCCGGCAAAGGGCGTGGTGTCGGATGAAGCTGGGTCACCGTGCATAGTCGCGAGTCCATTTTGACCTGCGAACGGATTCTTGGGCGCAATGATGGGGCCATACGTGGTAGCCGATGAGAACTGAGGCGTCGACAGGAATGCAACAACAGTTGCTACTGTAAGCAGCTTGGTTATCAATCCGAGAGATGGCATTCCGAAGAGTGGAGATTAGGAATGAAGAAGTGCGGAAAGGGAGGGACAAGAGAAGGAGAAAGCAAAAAAAAAAAAGGAATGGAAAGGCGGGACCGTGTGAAATTTATACTGGGCCATTGAGACAAAACTTGGAGAAGAGTCCGAGTGTGTGGGTATGTGAGCAAGCCCTTTTGGGTCGCGTCAAACAAAAAACAAGAGATGTGGCAACATTGCATGGATGCTTTGTCTGAGCAATTGAGAGAGTTGACTATCCCTGAACGTCGTTTTCTCGTGTCATTTCATAGAATGGAAAATGGTGATATGGCAACATTTTTTCGTCAAATGGACAAAGGGAACAGATCCAGATCCAGCTAACCACTTTTTGGCGCCGTTGGATGGGTCCGCAGCGAGACTATCGAACTGCCGACATGACCCCCCGTGGTCGATTGCTGATGCCACCTCACAGAACAATGGCGTGCAAAAACGATGCGAAGATGTTTGCAGAACTAAAAAAAAAAGGCTCTCACTTCTTTAGTTCTTTTCGTCTTGCTCGGGAGGATCAAAATACAGCCGGACAATATCTGTGTAATCCGCAACGCAACAGGGTCGAACAGGGTCGACGACAGGGCTGCGTGGGGTAAAGATGTACGGTATCCATCCTTCCGATTTTCGTCAACCGAGCATTCCGATCTTGATTCCTGGACATGCACGAGCTAATTGCGTACGGTAAGCACGGAGCACGCGAGATACTGGACATATTTCTGTCTCATGTTTGCTCCTTGTCCTGGTGGATCATTTTATACCTCCGACTGTTTATGGACCAGGCAGCAAAGGGTCCTCAGCCCGTTGACGTTACAATGATGAAAATGATGCTTTATTTGTAGATGAAATTAGATGTCCATACTCTTCCCGTAACGCGTTCTGTGCTCAAAAGTGAACGTCGTTGGAGAGCCATGGAGGAGGGCTGGTCGCACTATCGCCCAACGACATTGTGACTAGCAAGTAAAAAACAAGAAAAAAAGATGGGAGCCTGAGGTTAGCAAACAAACCTCTAAAAAATGAAGACACCCAATTGCACAGGGAGTGATGACAACACCTACTTCCAAAATTGGCCGCATAGAGCACTATCAAGCCCAGAGCCAAGATGGTGGGGATGACACGCTCGTAGTAAAGAATGTCGTTGCGCTTTTTAACCATGTACAAATGGCGGGTATGATACAATGTCGTTGAGTAGATCAACGTCGTCAACGCCAACACCAAGGCTCCCACTCCAATGTAGGAGGCCACGCCGATGCCAAAACTCAACAGCGTCACGGCAATACCCCCTTGCAGAACTCCGAATCGGATCCAATGCAGGAACAGACGCTCGTTCGAGAATTGAGCAAATCGTCCCGTCTTTCGATTATCGTATTCGATAAAGGTCCGGGCTCGACGCAAACGGGAAAAGATGCCCTTGCGCGTCTTGACCAATCCACCATTTGCTGGCGCTTGTCCATTCTTCTCGTTATTGTTCTTTTGGCCACCACCGTGGGCACTGCTGTCACTGCTGCTTCGACGACCGTCTCCCCTGACAGGGCTGTCCAGGAGATCCATCCGGCTGTGTCGCTGGGCTCCATCATAATCTGGGTGCCATGGCTGGGGGGTAATCGAGCGAGAGCTCAATCCCTGTTGATGGGTGATGGGGTGGTATGTCTTTGGAGGAGCGGATACATTCATTCTGCCAAACGATCGCTTCTGCTTTCGAGGTTTTGGGATTGGTGTATGTTGTTGCTGTTGTAGTTTGTTGTTCAAAAGGAGGAGGTTCTCAGAGACCAAGGGCGTGGATTCTCCAGAGGAAGGTGCACCCGAGTGGAGGAATGCTTCGTTGGAGTGACTGGACAGGTTAGAGAATGACGCCACAGAAGTTGGTCTATCCGACAAGGAACTCGAGATGCGCTCAAAGGTGGCAAAATGGGGCTGAGGCGAGTCCAGGTGAACGTCCTGAACTGACAACGGATGTGAGAACTTTGGCTGGTCGGAGGGTACTGGGTATGGAGACTCGTGTTTGGGATTAGCAAAGCTGTTGTGGGTATGCGAGAACAATGGTTGCTGTTGCTGTTGATGGTTGTGATTTGTGTGGGAGTGAGCCTGAGTGAATTGTTGTTGAGGACGAGAGTGGTATGGAACAGCGGGCGGCGGTGAAGTGGAGGAAGAGGAGTGCGAAGAATGAAAGGAAGAAGAAAGAGGTGGAGGCTGGTACGAGACGAAAGGAGAGGAAGTCGAGAACGATGACTGCTGTTGCTGCCACTGGAAACGATCTTCCTGTCGCGGTTGTTGTTGACGATAATGTTCGTTGTCAGCCATAATTGCTGCTCTGCTCTATCTTTGAACAAAAAAAAACGTAATTGTATTTTTAGTGCGAGAGTACAGACTGTACTTCTGGCCAAGTGTTCGCCAACATAGTATCGCGTGCTGTGAGAGCCGTGAAGGAAAAGTGCCACCCGCTGCCCCTTTCTGTGCTCTTCCCGGGAAATTGCCCAAAAAAAGTGGTCGTGTGAGGAACCGATCGAACTGGACCTCACACGACCAATTTCTTGCCCCCTTCTCCTTTTTCCTCTCTCCTACTTCATCCCGCCTGCGCCAAGGAGGTAGTAACAAGATGGTGGACGGAGCCCAGCCCCCAGCCCAGGGGCCTATGTCTTGGTGGATATGGGGTGGCATTACGGACTAAGGTTACCTCCCTAGCCCATTTGGTTCCCTCAGTTGCTTTGCTGGCAGCAAGAGATTGAGACAAGACAATGAACGAGGGTCAAGACAAAAATATGTATATATACCTGGCAGTAGGCCTAGTTACTCAATCGACTGTCGCTAATATGGTGGGCAAGATTCGATTCGAGTGCGGCAATCAACTGATGGGACCAATGAAAGAGGGTGAACTGATGAATGAGTGAATGGGTGAACGAATGGGAGACGAAAGAAAGGTTGTTGAAACCGAGAAGGGGGCAAGGTGGTCGCTTCGTGAGCTTGTGTCCTTTACAGTTCCTTTGTTCGTTACGCCCAGGGTGTCCCTTTGCGAGTGGACAAGAGCTGAAGCTTCCCAACCTTCCAATTGCCTCGATGCTCTCACCCTTTCCTTTTTCTTTGGTTGCTCTGCCAGATGTGGCTGAGGTCCATTTCTGTATTTCAGTAAGTCAAGTTATGCTATGTAACTAGAAATCCTTACTTACGCGACAGCCACTCGTGGACGCTGGTAGAGTGTTTCATTGGTTCACTTTCCTTGTTTGCACTTCTTGAACAGCTCCTGAAAACCCTTGTCTCTTTCAGTCAATATCAACAACTCTACGCAAACACCAGGCCATTGGTCCCTCATCCATTGAACATCCTTTGGTTCGTAATGAAGTCTGTCCAGGGTCAATTTTTCCAGCCCAGTGATGGATGCAAGTTGTGCAAGCCCAAACTCAAGACGTAATTGCCTTCAGGGCTCTAGTACCTATTACGATTGGGGCCAACGCGAAGTTCTCGAAGCCTCGATAGACCTGACAGTTGTTCAAAGACTGGGCCTTCCCAATCCTTTTCAACATTTTGAATGCAAACAGCCAAAGATTGTACCCCAAGACAGACCCACGGTTGAACGGTCGTCAGATCACGATCGGAAATAGCGAGCGATCAATACATCAAGTTTGTTCTCTTGCGTACCAAACTTGGCTATATCTTCATCCTTTTGATGCTGGTCCTCATTTGCGTCGATGGAGGCCTGTAATGTTCGTCTCGTTTGCACTTTGACCCTTCACAAACTCGAACGCGTAAAGCTTTGAAGAGGCGAAAGTAATCAACTTTGGGCAAGACGTCAAGATTCGTTGGAGCATCCAACTGTACAGACGTTCACAATCCTCTACATCCAAGTGCTCCACCGTCTCAAAGCGCTGCTCGAGAGAGACCAGGAACCGGCACCAGATTGTAGAAGACGGGAAACAAATCTCCTTCAACGGAGAACAGGCATCCAAGATAATAGCTGCCTGATTGTCGTTCAACTCACTCAAAGTGAGGCTTTGAAGCCTAGATTGGGATTGGGATCGAAGAAATCCGCCAAGTCCCTCTGACGTCAAGTCGTCGAAATATTCATCAATGACCAAGGCCTTGCCTTCCAGTGTGCCGAGGCGTGGGCAATTCCGAATCAGCTCAAGTCCAAATCCAAGGTTGCTATCTCCGTCGATTGAGAGCCGCTTCAGATTCGAGAAACACGCATCCCGTCCAGTGAAGAAAGACGGCATTTTTTCGGTCGCCACGGTGCATGTTTTGAGCTCCAGCATTGTTAGCTCGGGTCCAAGAGCCAGCAAATTTTCAGCACAAGTTCACGCAGCGATGAGCAAGTGTTTCGGAGACTCATACCCCATGTAAAATAACTAAACGGATCTCCCCAGAGCTTCAGGTATAAGAGATCGGGCATCAACAGGATCTGTGGTAGCTTTCGCCAATCACAATCATCGGGACCCTCCTCCTCCTCTCCGCGGTCAAAAAGCGGTGCTGTTCGTCGACCCCAAGGTGAGGGTAGGTGATGGTCAGATCCCGGATGAGATGCCTCTGATGTATCAGGGTCTCATCCGCAAGGTTTGGGTCCTTATCGATCTCGATTTTGTAGATTTCGGGCGTGAGGAGCTCGTTCCACAGCTTGCAGACACGGACACAGAATAGCCTGTCGGGAAGAGTAAGGTACTCTCCGACAACCAACACGATCATGGGTGTGTCCATTATGAATTGATTTGCTATGGAATGGGTAAATGATGAAGAGAAGTGAGCAATGGACAAAGGTTGAAAAGGAGACAAAAGCAGTGGCCAATGCAGTGGCAAAAGTAGTGGCAAAAGTGGTGGCAAAAAGCAAGAGAAAAGTCCCACACAGTGGTTGGTACATCCTCCATTGAACGCACACTCCTCTCGTCCCCTTTCTCTCTCTGGGCTAGCTTCTGCCTGCATCAAGATCCTTGAGAACGCGTGTCCCAGTTGCTCAGAACTGAAATCGAAATGAGCCGCCAGTGTTTCGCTTGGAAGGGACTCGGACCAGGGTGCCATTGGGCCAAACGACAGTTGGCCCTTCCCCCTGTGGCTCTTGCAGGAAGACAGTCCTGCCAATAAATGGTACTCTTTTTCCTGCTCAGCTTCTTTCCTTTTTTTCTTCATTCAAGTCTCCTTTTCAAATTACTGCGATTGCTGCGTTCTCGGTCGATGCGCTTGCGCTCCCGAGGATCTACGGCTTCCACAGTGCCGTCTGGATGACAAGAACCGGATTCATCTGAATGAAGGCCTTCTCCACCCTGATGCTCTTGATCTTGTAGAGCTGAAGGACTATATTGGGCACATAGTTTCCTCTCCCTTACTTTTACAATCACAGCAATGAAAAAAAAAAAAAAAAAAGAAGTGGCGGTGGAGTGAGGATCCATCTGGCTTTCTCTTCTGCTGGTCCAGGTTCGTGCAGTCCGGTTATGGCTCTCACTGACGGACAATTGATTGCATCCACATGGACAGGGACCAGAAGATCGAGAGACGAGTGAGAATGAGAGCAGTTTGTCATCTAAAATTATCGGCATCAAAGAGCCAGCGCCTCGACACGGGACATCATAACTTTCATGATCCTGTGCTGAGCTGCTGCAAATTGCTTCGCTTGGGTAAGAATAAAGCAGACATTGTCTCCGATGGTGCAATTTGCATCATGGTCCACTTCCGTTGCTCCTACCTATTTGGCCGTTCCACTTCACCTACTCTTACTTCTTTTCTCTCTTCTTCATCTCTCGTCTTCCCGAGAGATCTCCTTCCCTACCCATTTGATTTGCACCATCGCTTCCAATTACTCCCGATATCATCGCCACTCGACTAATGTCCAGTCTGTTCCAACTTTCTTCCCAACCACCTTTTTTAATGCCTCGCACAACTCCCACCCCATTCTCTCCTTGACACGCCTTCTTTTTTCTTTCGCCTCCTTCTTATTCTCGACCTTTCTCTCCCCTTCTCCCTCTTTCCCTCTCCTCCCTGTCACCTACTTTTCACTTCACACACATCGACATTTTTCTTGTAGCCCCAACTTCTTGCAACGACCCTTACCCATTCATCCTCTCTCGATCTTGAGACCAGCTATCCTCAACCCCAGATCCAACAAACCCTTGCCTCGCAGGATGTGGTCCATAACATTCTTTTCTCTGGCGCCCATGGTCCTTTGTGTGATGATCATGAACGCGGCAGAACCCGCCATCGACTACTCTTATCTCCATAAACCCACCGCCACTATCTCCTCCTATCCGCCTTCAGCAGTTCCAGCACCGAGACTACAATCCCCTCAAGGTGGTGGAGGTGGCGGCCTTTACGTCCAGAATCTCGACTATTCACACAAGGAGCGATCCATATCAGCGTTCTCGTCTTCGTGGCTCTCATCTATCATGTCTTCCCCCGTGTCGCTCATCCGACACCTGAGTCGATCCAGATCCTCTTCTTCGTCTTCTTCGCCTTCTTTGACGGCTGAAATTGATTTTGACGAAATCTCGACAGACTTCAATATAGAAGAGCTGCAACAACAGGAGAAGCGTCCACCCTCTCGATCCCGCTACTCACCGCCTGCTGCTGCTTACTATGTTGAGGATGAATCCATACGACGACATCATATGTATCTACAACAACAACATGGACGTCAGCAGCAGCAGCAGCACCATTCAACCCACCTTGATTCCCCTAGCTTCAATGGTAAGAATCGACCTCATTCCTGCCCCTGCTTCCACGCCGCAGTTCTTTCTTCCTCTCGGTGAACCACTAGGACACTTTTACGTGGCCTTCTTGCTTTTTTTTTTTTTTTTTTTTGGCTCTAGGGCACGTTTCTTCTTTTGTCGAAATGCCTTGTGTGCCCTTGTTGTGTCGCAATAGCTGAGGGTGGCCTGTGTGCCAAAAGTCCCTGGATTATCTCCGATTTCTTGAACTTTCTGGCAAGATACTTACCCCCCCCCCCTTTTTTTTTTTTTTTCCTCCCCTCAATAGAATCAGGGCTCTGTGGCCCTGCTGCAGGAACAAAAGTACCAACGCCACATGTTGGGGACGACAATAACAACAAAAACCGCGATCACAGCCCCCAGACCAGGAATTTCGATGACCCTGGAAAAATTCCTCTGGCCGATTGGCATCTCCTGTCTGCCCTGCACAACAAACCACTTCTACCGTGAACAAAACAAAAAACCAAGCACTCAAAAACATGATAAAACGAGAAAGAAAGAAAAAAAAATATTAAAAATGATACCCCAAACAACCCATTCACATGGCAGTAGTAAGTTCAAATATATATTGGGGTGCTGATTTACACCTGGACTTCGCTCTGGGTCAGACTCAACGTCTCGCGTTCAATGTAGTCCATCGCCTCGGCGGTTCGTCTAAAGAAGTGTCCCTCGCCTCCTGCACGTTCCAAAAGATCACTCTTGACGAAAAGAGTGCGCGAATTGTCACGAAGCTTCACAAAGTACACCTTGATATCGCGCGCGTGGTAGGCTTCCACGATCTCCAGCAGGATTTGCGCTGCGCTGGCATCCAACGATGGCATGTTCTCGACATCAAAAATGACATGCGACACTGGATTCAGACGAGCCTCCTCCGAAGGGTGCACGCTCATGTCTCCAAACACCTCCAAGCGGTGAAGTCTATCCTTGAGCTGACCAGTGTTGGCAAAGTATAATCCCTCTTCCACCTTGACGATAAGGACTCCGTCAATGTGTTCAGCAATGCCGGGGTAATCCTTGATGGGGCGGACTAGAAAATAAACAAGTCTAAGGTGAGCTCCCAGTCTCACACATGCCGTGACAAAGTATATTTACTGTCGACTTACATTTTCCTTTGGCTCCGGGCATGCGGCCCATGATTGTGATTCTTGGATAAGTAGATGTCTTGATGACCAAGAGGAAAGAGAGTGCAATGGCAAGCAAAGTTCCAGCCTCAATGGATACGGTGATGGTTGTCACAAATGTCAAAAGCAAAAGTCCCAGATCAGACCAAGCCTGGATCTGCCACATAAACTTGAGATCATGGGGCGCCTCCGAGAGCAAAGACAAGGCAGCGACGCAGATGATACCGGCAAGGACAGACTTTGGAAGGTAGTAGAAGCATGGCAAGAGGAAGAGAATCGCCACGAGGACAAACAGAGCCGTGATAAATCCTGCAAGTTGAGTACGTGCTCCAGCCTTGTCGTTAATCTTGCTACGCGACAGCGAACCAAAGGCAGGGATGGCCTGGAACAAACCTCCGACGATGTTAGATACCCCCATGGCGACCAGCTCGCGGTTGGGGCTGACTGAGTAGTTGTGCTTGGTGGCATACTGCTTGGTAATAACAATCGACTCGACGAATCCGATGATTGAAATAAGAACAGAGGTGCCAAATAAGCTCCTGACAGACACATTTTCAGGGACAGCGGGGAGGCCAGGAAGCTGGATACCCCCAGTTTTCATGCTGCCCAAAATGGCGAGACCATCTTTGTCCCAGTGGAAGACAGCAGTAAGGATGGTATAGAGGATGACGCACAGAAGGATCTCGGGGACAAACTGAAGGAAGGACAGCTTTGTGAAGCGGGTTTTGATTGAGCCAAAGCTGAGCAAAAAGATAATGCTGCTGAAGGAGACAACTGTCGTCAGTTTGTGGATGCTGCCAAAGTTGTGGAAGATGAAGACGAGCTTGTCGACGGTGGAAGATTGCTCGCCAATGCCAACAGAGTCTGCCAATTCTTTCAGACCAAAGAGTGTGATGGATTGTTCGATCATGATAACCACCGCCACGGCTGTGATGAATCCTCGAAGCAAGGCCCTGGAAAGAACCGAATCCAAAAATCCCAGACGGACAAATCCCAGGAAGAATGTGAAGAGTCCAACAAAGAGCGTAATGATGCATCCGATTGCAAGGCCGGTCTTGGGGTCGACACTGCCAATGGCGTGTTGCTGTTGAGCAATTGCGGAGCCGACCAACATGGAAACGAGTGCCTCTGGACCGACAGAGAGCTGGCGGGACGTTCCAAAGATGGAGTAGATAATACCGGGAATAAAAGCAGAATACAGTCCGTGGATGGGGTCGAGATGCGCCAAGGCGGTGGCATAGGACAAACTCTGGGGAATGATCAAGCAGGCCACAGTCAGACCTGCAATAAAGTCGTGGCCGAATCCATCCATGGAGTAGTGTGGCAGCCAGCGGAAAACGGGAACATAGTAACGCAGCCTGGTCCTGAAGGTCGTCCAAAGATCTGCACCTGGGGTCACTCGAGGGACTTCAGTTGCGCGGCGGGAGAAATAAGAATAAGGTAAAGTCGGGGTCAGGGTCTGGCTGGGTCAGAGGCAAAGGAGTGCGGGTCCCGGGCATTGGTATAGTGGTAAGGCGAGCGGCGCATGGATATACATGCATGCAGCCCCTGCTTACTTTGCCACCATTCTCATTTCATTTGCATGCCTGTCCACTTACAGAGTTCATCGTCCTCTTCGGCTTGCTGGTAGAGGTGGACCCTGCTGTGCCTGGCAAAGGGCGTGCTTTCGGAATTGTCATCGCTACTGTCGGAGCTGTCATCGTTGTTCACGGGAGAGTAGCGCTCTAGAATGGGAATTCAGAACACAAAGGCAAACGGATTAAACTTCCAAACTCATGCAAATGCTCGTTGACAATCGACTATCGTGCCCTGTCAATGCACTGCGATGTAAAAGTGGGGTGTGACGGAGGCCAATGGTTCGGACTAGCAGCTAGCCCGCACGAGTTTTCTGGCGCATTGTTTGGACCACGGCTATGCTTGTTGGGAGATGCACTTACGGGGGCTTGAACGTGAGGTTTGGCCCTGAGAAGACCGTACCATGGTATGAATGAGTGGAGGAGTTGATGGGAGTGTGGCGGAAGTGAAGAGTGGGGAGGACTTTGATTGGGAGGGTTAGAGAAGAACAGAAAGAGGGAGGGAGGGGGAGGAGGAGGAAGAAGAGAAGAAGCAGAGGAGGAGGGTTAAGAGAAGAAGGAATAATAGAGCTGTTGGGAGGCGCGCAGAGGAAAGAGAGAAAAGAGCGCATGGCCGCGCGGGTGGACACATCACACACACAGACACAGACACCATGCCATGGGGACCAGAAAACCTTTTTTTCCTGCTTTCTAGTCTTGCTGTTCTTCCCACACTTTACCACACTTTACCCCCCTCCTCCCGCGCCCCGCAATCAAAGTGCAACGGCCATTACGTCCGCTACTGTCCAGGACCGCCCGTCCGTCTTTCACCCATAGCTCAAAGAAAGAAGGTACACGCAGGGTCGGACTGCATGGCATTTGACCAAAAAGTGGTAGATCCCTTGGCAAGGCCGATTTCAGGTGGACTCCTTATCTGGCTTACGAAACATCAGAGCTCCCCTCAACGACGCATCCACATATCCAATTGACAGCGCTACCCTTTTCATTTGCTTCTTGATGGAAAATGGATAAGGTGAGTAGTTCAAGAACGACAAGGAGGATTAGGATTTCCGCCCTTCCCAGGAACCAAGACCTTTATTTGTCTTCTGTCCTTCTTGTCCCGTGTTCACTTGCAGGTTCCGGGGGGGGGGTATTATTGTCCCGCCTGTGCTGTTGCCAAAATGTCAAGGCTCAAGCTGCATCCTCCAGGACTCAAGCAATGCAGGCAGATCGGCCAGCGCCTTGAGTTGGTAGTCAATGTGACCATAACACTCCAACGAAAGATCCAGATCTTCCTTGTCCGATATCAGCACCGTTCTGGCTCCTTGAGCCCGTGCCCATTTTAGCGCCTTGATGCTGTCATCGACCACCACAACCTCCTCGTACTCTTCTTCCTGCCCATCCCTTTCCTTGGGCGTTACGTCTCTGTTCTTGACACGGATCCCAACATCTGCGAAAATGCGCTCGTAAAAGAGGGGCGATCTCTTCAAACATTGGACTCTGTCCGATCCGTAGAGTTGATCAAAACAGTCGAGAACCTCCAGCCCCCCCAAAATATATTCAAGATCTTCGATGCTGTCACCCGAGCTTGTGAATAATTTAAAGGATCTGTTCCTGTTGTTAATCTCCATCTCAGTCCCCGTTCGAAGGCGAGCGAGTGTTCGGATGGTCTCGACCGCACCAGGGAAATCAGCCTTTACACGAGCGATGGTGTAAAGATGAGCAGACCGAGCGAGTGCGAAGAGATCATCGTCCGTCAAACTCGGCATGACCCTCTCGGCAAGTCCAGGCACATTGTCCGCAGCGACTTCGATCATGGCCTTGATCCATGCCACTAGCTGGATCCTCTCAAAGATCCAGTACACATTTTGACTTCTTGCATTACTGTTTTCGTTGCCGATCTCCTGGGCTTGGGCCGCCGCTGCTAACTCGGTCGCCCGGATCATGTACTCTTCCCATCGAGCAAAAAATGTCTTGAAACTCTGCTGGTTGGCGTGACCCCAGATCTCGGCCGTACCACCAAGGATCGTGGTAGGCAAGAATTCACCCAAATAACGGAGCCATTGAGGAGTACGGAGCTGGTTGTCATTGATTACCCCACCAGAGTCAAGGAAGATGGCGGCTGGCATCTTTGTTGGCTGTCGTTGGCTTGTCATTGTCTGCGTACGTTGGAGCACTTGGAATGGGTGAACGGAAGTAGACCACAAGAAAAAAGAAGTTGGAGCGATTCCAATTGTGAAGAACCTTTATATGAGGAAGAGCTTTAGCTGAAAGTTTGACTTATCGACTGCGGAAGAGCATGGACGGCGCTTTGGGATCAAATAAAGGTGTGGGCAGTGCTCTTGTACCCATTCGTTACCGTAAGTGCTGCCTGGTGGACTAGGACCGTTGTGTTTGTTGCATAACAGACTACTGTCAATAATGGTAAGAAAGACAACCGGGACCGCAAGCTGGCTGTTTGATCAAGCAGTTTAGTCGCTGGTAAGGTAGGCGAGGTCAATCACACAGCACTCAACACCACATCAAAGACACGGTGCTCCTTCAAAAGAATACCTCCTCGAGTGGCCAACACATCTCCGCGACCAATTGGTTCACGTTAGGTTTTGGCGATGTTGATATGGATGGCAAAACTGGTGACGCGGAGACAGTTGCTTGCGAACTAGCCATTGCCCACCCCTGTCCATTCATGGCTCTGGCTCCTATAAAGTTTCGATTCTTTGTCGACCGTTGACGTTGACACCATTTGCACAGTCCAGGCCACACAAAGCACCCACATTTGCCACTGTTGACATTTGGCCAAAGTACTGACTGCCTTGTCAGCACTACACCAGGTAGAGCGCGTCGAGATAGCTGCCTGCAACAAGTTAAAGCGTTCTTTCGCTCACTCTGGGTAAACCTCTTTCGAAAGAAAAAATGTTGCCATGCAGGGCCAGGCACAGGGATATCCAGGGGACTTGATGCTCTTAATACATGTTTTCCATTATCCTGGACAGCTAATTGAGAAGAGAACCAGTACGGATGAAATTATTGCAGCAGAGTTGTGGGATGAAGAGGTTTACAACGAGTGTAAGATTGTCCTAAGGAGTAAGTGGTATGATCAATCGCAGAGTCCAACATAAACGTAATGAAGTCATGGCATTTTCTGACGAGGGAACTCTTTGCTTCAAAGCATATCATAGCGTTTGAACCATTAAATAGAATTGATGGGTACGTTTTAGAAGGTGGTTCGTTTATTGGAGAATAATTCGATACGACTGACATTTAAGCAGTCTCGCCCTCCTTCTTGAAGACGTAGGTCAGACCGCAGCGACCGCAGTACTGACGGTCGTGGTGCCAGGCCATGAAGACACCAGCACCGCAGGTCTCGGAGGGGCACTCACGACGGAGACGGGTGATCTTGCCGTTACCATCGACCTGGTAGAACTTGAGAACGGCCAATTTGACCTTTCTCTTCTTGTGCTTGATCTTCTTGGGGGTGGTGTAGGTCTTCTTCTTGCGCTTCTTGCCTCCTCCCAAAAGGTCGACGTTCATGTCCAAAGTGGCCATGGCGGGGATGGTGGCGAGAAGGGTGTCCGAGGAAAGGGTCTTTCCGTTGAAGGAGAGACGCTGGGCAGCGGCGGCAACACCTGAAAGAGGGCAAAAAAGAAAATAGAGTCCAGTCCTTTAGTTTCTGGTTGATTCCAAGCACGCGAGTCCTGTATCATGCATCAATTGCTCTTTCGAAGTCATGGCCTGTACTGTCCTCTTTGGAGAACAATCAGGGATCATGGTAACGGCAAAGAATTGAAGATTGCGAATCCGATTTTGAATTCTTCCTGAGACATACCCTCGCGCTCCTGGATCATGGACTTGACATTGCTAATGCTGTCGCCAGCCTGGACGTTGACGGTCAAGGTCTTGCCGGTAAGGGACTTCACGAAGAACTGCATCTTGACTAAGAGGATGATGGATGTGGGTTAGACGGGTGCCATGAAGCAATGACAGTGAAGTCTGTGTCGAGATGATGATTGCAAGATGATGATCCTCCATGTCCAATGAATGAATGAGAACGTCCATGTGGTGTCCAGGATGGTGTCCTTGTAGCATCGAGTCTTGATTCCTTGATCGCTTGATCCGATCAGTTCACATTGTCAGGATCTTACATTGAAGAAGAAAGGAAGGACCGAGCAAGAGAAGCGCACCGAGCGGCGCTTTGTGCACCACTTTGAAAAAAAATAGTAAACGTCACCGAAACCGAAATCGCAAGCACATGATCACGTGGTTCAAGCTGTCGCGAAAAAAAAACTCGTTTTTCGTTCTCAAGCACTCCGCCAGGTACACACATAGGGAGATATTCATCCACCCACTTTGCCTTGCGTGGGAGGCTACATTTGTATTTTAGTGAAGATCTCGAGCCTGTCTGCCCGTCTGCCGTCCTGTCTGCCTGCCCGTCCCCCGAACGGCACCCCTGCCGACATCAAGCAACTGGCAATCAATTTGGCCCTGTCCAATCTGTGGCCACGGCCCCTGTCCTCTGCAATTGAAATTCATTTCAGTGAAATATGTAAGAGCGTTAGTTATCAACACCACCAAAGAGTCTCTGAGCAAAACTCCAACTACATCACCCAAAAACTCTGCAGAAGGACATCTGCACTTCATCGCCATCCCTTCCTCCCATCTATCCATCCGCAATCCCATCGATCCCCTCCCTCCTCACCACGCGCTGGCCCTGTGCGCTGAAACCGCAACCCCCTTCCTCCGTCTCCTTCCTTCTCTTCACCCACAGACCCTATCCGGCCGTTTCCTTTTTGCATCTTTCCGGCCTTGACCACATCCACATCACATCCTCATCATTCCTCCTCCTCGCGTTTTCTCGCTCCGCGCTCTGCTCTCACTCTGCGCACTGCAGGTAACGTCTCTCTCCTCTCCCTCCTGCAGCCTGGCCTTGACGGTTCCAGTTGACTTTCCCCGCAAAGACATTTATCCATTAGGTCTTTGCTCGCTCTCCCATCCTTGCCCCTTGACCGCTTTCTTTCTCGTTCTTTCACTTCATCTGCTCTGGCATATTCAGCTACACACAGTCAAGCCTCGGCTGTTTTTTTCCCCTCTTTCCTTTTCATTTTTCTCCCCTCTTTCCTTTCTTTTTTCTCGCCTATTGTCCACTTGTTTTCGGTGACCCTGGCCACCTTTTTTTCGTTCCGCCAGTAGTGTTGCGGTGTCCTTGTTGGTGCAAAGAAGACAACAGAGGGTTGATATCACCAAGAAGGGGAAGGGGTTTAAAAATATGCAAATTGTTGTGCTGATGCGCAAACTATGAACGTTTGGACTGAAAACGACAGCAGAGACCGATCTTGCATGTGAGGATCAATTGAGCGACAGGGAAGAAGGGCTCGCCAACATGGCGGGCGAAGGAGGCTGAATCGCGACCTCCAGAGTGTCCTCCACGCGCACTTCTTAGACGGCAGCAAGGGCATCATCCCCTGTTTTCTCCCTGTTGCTCGCTGTCTGTGGACAAACTGCTCTTGCAAATATAGTCTTAAGATTCAGCTCAGCTCAGCGTGCGTGTGGTGGGACTGGAGGCGGACGAGGGGGCGGTTTATTTTGATTGTGTCTTTTTGGATTGTTCCCTTCATTCCCCTCCTCTCGTTTCTGGTCCTCTTCCGCTCTCGTCCTTCTTCTCTTCTTTTCTCCTCTCTCTCTCTTTCTCTTACTTTTTCTTCAATCGCAACTCCACTTTCCTTTGCTCCTCAAGCAAACCTCGTCCTCCTGCACTGCATCTCTCGCTTTGTCGTTTCCACTCTCCTGCACCTCCACCTGCCCTCCCTTATCTTCACCCCTTGTACTCCTCGCGTGGATCCATACTCCTCTTTCCCAACCTCTTCCTCTTTCTCTTCTTCCTTTTCCTCCTCTCCATCTGCTCTTTCTCGCGCACCTCAATGCATGTACATTATCCACCGTATTACACTGTACACTTTTAATTAACGAAGAACCACTGTCCTGTCTCGCTTCTTTCTCCCGACTTGCCGCCAACCACCACCTCACCACCTCACTACCCGACCGCATTCACTACACAGCGCAAGACTCGAGGATCCCTGTAATTTAGCTTCCACTTTTCCTCTCGATCATCAGGTACAGTTCACTCTCTGCCTTCCTTTCACTTCAACTACGAACCAGTCTTGGATGTCTGGTGCTTCGTCTCCAAAAAAAAAAAATCTGGCAACGACAACGCAAGTGGAAAGCAAAGCCAGTGCGGCAACCACAGGACAAAGAGAGGGGTGTAAACATTGCGACCCGTGCAACAAGGCTCTCGCTAATATTAGACATCATCACAATGGGACGGAAAATGGGTGCAGTTTTGCTTTGTGTACTCTGGGTCACCTCCACTGCCTTTATCAACATCATCATCCTCGAACGCACGCAGCGCAAACAAGGGAGGAGGACATGGTGTCGTCATGCTGGACGACAAGTCCAATCTGACGGGCAAGTCCAATCTGACGGGCGACTTTGGTTCTCAACGGCCAGTCTAATTTTCATCAACGATCCGGGGGGGTATTGGGAGGTTGGGAGGTTGGACCTGGCCCCCGCTTGTTTGTTGTTGCTTTCCATCAAGTGCATCGATTGCATTGACGCAACGTGTGTGTTTGTCCTTTGCCCCAAGAGTCCAAAAGACGAACGGAAAAAAGAACCTGATCCCGTCGTGGCCACCAACGGAACGATGGACACTGCCCCCTCCGTCGCTGCACTTGCCGCTCGCTCCTCTTTCTTTCTTGCATTCCATCACACCCAAGCCCATCCATCCATCCATCATATCCTTGCGGTCATCCGCCCATTTTTATTTTTGTAACTCGTTGCTGTAGGGTGCGTTTGGTTTTTTCCTTTTATTTTTTTTTCTTGCTGCTTTGTTCCCCACACGCTCCTGCCTCCTCCCGCTTCCCTTCATTTTTCCACTCGCGTCTCGGGCAGACCAACATCCTGGATCCCTGAAACCGCACTGTCCCTCAAGATCCGAACCCAGTCAGACAACCGACTTCTCGATCGGGGATCTCGGTGTCCAGGTGCTCTTTTTTTTATATATATTTTATCTCTGCTCCCATGCGGTCAAGGGTCAAACTATGCGGACGGAGGTCACAGTTTGGGCTATTGCTACCTTGCCGGCCATTTTTCCTTTTGTCGGATATCCCTATTTTTAAATATCTTCTTTCTACGCACCTCCCTTTCGCTCCCCCTCCTCCCCCCTGGCCCTGACAGTGAAATGTCAGCTCGAACACGTCGCGCTTGAGCAAATGACCCGTTCTTTCGGGCTAATCATCGTTCCTTTGTGCTAACCATCTCCCTTCCCCCTTTTTTTGCCCTTTAATTCTGACCAAAGATTGCAGAGTTGCTCCTTCACCCACCATCATGAATCCCACATATCAGGACGTGGAGAACCCAAGTAGTCTGTCCTATGAGGAACCTCAGGGCCGTCGATCACAGGCCGCAGGTCCGTCCCTCAGCATCGACGACTCGAACACACCCAATCGTCGACCGACCACAAACTTCAAGCGACAAAAGTCCCTTGTTAGACCCGAACGTGAGCGTGTTGATCGCAACCATCCCCAATACTACTACAGAAATGCCACACAAAACCTGGATGGCTCTGGCGTCAAGGTCCTAGCCTCGACTACAGGAACAGATCCTACAGGAGCACCCCTTGGTCGGACAGGCGGCGTGCGACGTGGCAAGAGTGTGCTTGGTCGCGAACCAGAAAAACCTGGTCAACCTCGAGTAAAACCCAAACCGGTGAATCAAAAACGCACTGCAATCCCGGAGCTGAAGAACCCTCTCAAGAAGGCCACTAGGGAGTGGCCCTCTTCCTGGGTGATTTACTACAACGCCATTACCTGTTGTTTCCCCGCAGCGCTTTTGAAGTCTTGTGGTGAGTGAATGGAGCGATATTGTCGACTGGATATCCTTGATGAACGCTCATTGTGCCGCTTTACCAACACACCTTTCTCTTTATGATAGGAATGCACTCTCTTGAGATTCAAAAGGCATGGCGCGAAAAGATCGCGCTAGTATCGCTGATTCTCGTGATGGTGCTGGCTGTGGCCTTTTTGACCTTTGGACTGCAAGCGGCTCTTTGCAGAGACAACACCAGTGGCAATTTTGTTGCCGGCACGGAAGACAATGTCATTGTCCAGGGCATGGGCTATTACTTCGATTTCAGTGACCAAGGTACCGGCATTTACTGGCAGCACCCTCCAGTGAACATGGACATTGACAACCAAAACGTTGATATCATGAACGTTCCTGGATATGCCGCAAGGGGTATGGATGCTTCCTTTCTTCTCCAGGATTCTGTCGGTGGCGCTTGCACGGACTACATCACGCGAACGACTCCTGCTTCGCCTACAGACAATCAGGCAAACTACTACTTTCCCTGTGTCATGCGAAGCATCGTCGGCAACACACCACCCAACACTACCGTTAACCCGACCGGTAACGGTTGCCACACACCCACCGCTGACAGGACCTTCTGGGCATCCTTGAAGACGCAAGCAAACAATCCTGCGTACTACACTTGGAGTAATATATCTGATACAAATCGCCAGTTCTTTGCTTACGACGGCGATGTTATCGATGCCGCCATCCTTAGTTGGATCAAGCCAGAATTTACTGTGAGTGACGGGATCGAAGCCCTTCGAAACGGCTCTATCCCCCTCCAAAGGGATCTGTCGTTCCTGTTTGTGCAAAAGAAGATGACTGGCGTTGGCGCATGTCTTAAGCAGATTGCTCGCGTCGGTGCTTTGGACTCAAAGACAATCGGCTGCATGACCTCGGATGTCATTACGTACGTGTCGCTTGTGATCATTCTGGGAGTTGTCTTTATCAAGTTCTTCTTGGCCGTCTTCTTTGGCTGGTTCCTGGGTCATCGTCTTGGAGGATTCGACAATGAGACGTACCAGGACCGCGTAAAACGTGCCGAGCAGATCGAAGCCTGGAGTTCCGACATCAACAAGCCCGCCTTCGGCAATGTCAAGAGACAGACCATGTTCCCCTCCACCTCTCGCTTCACTCCTACTGTGAACGCTGGATCCAATAGCGCCTTGACAACCCCTTCTCTCGGACAACCCAGCTCCAGACCTCTTTCGACTTTTAACCGCCCCACCAGCGTTTTTAAGCCGTATACGCCCCCCGGCTCTCCTGGCGTCAATGCCGCATTTTTGTCTCCGTCGACCAGCTCCTTGCAAAGGGCTTCCTATTTCCAGCCAGCTATGCCAGGAGCAAACGGCACCCCTCCCCCCTCACCTCCACCTATCGCCGGCATGTTGCGGCCTTCGAGTGTCGCCAGCTTTGGTGGTGTCAGGAACATGTCCCGCCGATCTTCGACCTCGTCTTCGACTGCCACACAGCAACACTCCAGCTGCCCTCTCCCTGTTTCGCCTTTTGTTATCCAGGCTCCTCCTCTGTCTTACCAGCCATTCAACTTCCCTCTTATCCACACCATGGCACTTGTTACCTGTTATTCGGAGGGTATTGATGGTCTCCGCACAACTCTTGACTCGATTGCAACGACGGACTATCCAAACTCGCACAAGCTCATTGTGGTTATTTGCGACGGAATGATTATCGGTGCAGGAAACAACATGTCGACGCCCGAAATCTGTTTGTCCATGATGTGCGACGATCTGGTGCCTAGGGATGATGTGATCGCTCATTCTTACGTGGCTATTGCTGATGGAACCAAGCGTCACAACATGGCCAAGGTTTATGCTGGATTTTACAAGTACGACGACGCCACCGTCTCCGACAAGCAGATGCAGAAGCGTGTGCCCATGTGTATCATTGTCAAGGTCGGAGGACCCACCGAACAGAACTTGCCCAAGCCAGGAAACCGAGGCAAGCGCGACTCCCAGATCATCTTGATGAGTTTCTTGCAGCACGTCATGTTTGACGAACGTATGACATCATTCGAGTACGAGTTGTTCAACACCATCTGGCGCGTGACTGGAGTGGCTCCCGACCGATATGAGATTGTCTTGATGGTAAAGTCATTGTGGTACTAGGATCTTGGTGCGATGAGCGGCAGAAAGCCAATCGATTTTTCTAACGCTATTAACTGTTGTATGTGCTGTGACAGGTTGATGCTGATACCAAGGTTTTCCCGGATTCGTTGTCGAGAATGGTAGCCACCATGGCCAACGACCCAGAGATTATGGGTCTCTGTGGTGAGACCAAGATTGCCAACAAGACCCAGTCCTGGGTGACAATGATCCAGGTGTTTGAGTACTACATTTCGCATCACATGTCCAAGGCCTTCGAGTCCATGTTTGGTGGTGTCACCTGCTTGCCCGGATGTTTCTGCATGTACCGTATCAAGGCTCCCAAGGGTCCTAATGGTTACTGGGTGCCCATCCTTGCTAACCCCGATATCGTTGAGCACTACTCTGAGAACGTGGTGGACACTCTCCACAAGAAAAACCTTCTGCTCCTGGGAGAGGATCGCTACCTGAGTACACTCATGCTCCGCACCTTCCCTAAGCGCAAGATGATGTTTGTTCCTCAAGCCATTTGTAAGACGGTCGTCCCTGATACTTTCAAGATTCTCCTGTCCCAGCGTCGTCGTTGGATCAACTCTACAATTCACAACCTGATGGAGCTCGTCCTGGTGCGCGATCTTTGTGGAACGTTCTGTTTCTCGATGCAGTTTGTCATTTTCATGGAGTTGGTCGGAACAGTGGTCCTCCCGGCCGCCATTTCCTTCACGATTTATCTGGTTACCATCTCTATCTACAAGGCCATCTCTCATGACGACAAGATCCCCAACACAACCGTGCCCCTGTTGCTGTTGGCTGCGATTCTTGGATTGCCTGCTGTTTTGATTGTGATGACTTCTCGCAAGATGGTCTATGTCGGCTGGATGATGGTTTACTTGGGTTCGCTCTTTGTGTGGAACTTTGTCCTACCTGCCTACGCCTACTGGCACTTTGATGATTTCTCTTGGGGCCAGACTCGTATGGTTGCTGGAGAAGTTGCTGGCGGAGATCACAGTACCAAGGAGGGTCAATTCGACAGTTCTCACATCGTCATGAAGCGATGGGGTGAATGGGAGCGCGAGCGTCGTCAAAAGGCCGCCATCTTGGCTGGTTTGCCCACGCCTCAGTTCCTTGTTTCTGACTCTGGGGAGGACTGGATGAACCATGTTCGCGAAGAGGATCTCTCGGACGAAAGCTCAAACTCCCGCAAGACCAGCGAGAGCGCCCAGCCCTTTGCTAGCCGCCATACCACCCAGGGATCATACCAGCTCTCGGACCCTGGTTACGCAGTACCCAACATGGACTCCATTCCTTTGCTCAACATGCACACGCCCACCCCAGGAGGTAACATTGGTCGCCAGAGAGTTTCCCAGTACTCGCTCTACGGTGCTTCTCCCTATGGCGGACCTGGTCAGGATCATCGAATGTCTGGCTCGTTTATCCCCCCACAACGTCAGTTCACCTCTTCGCCTAAGCTGAGTAGCAACTTGGCTACATCAAGCTATACGCCTCCTCCCCCACCTCCTGGTGGACCCCGCTTGGCTTCGATCGACACCCGGGCGCCGTCTCCCATGCTCGTGATGGCAGCCGAAGCCGCTCAGAGTGAATCAGCGATCCCCCCACCTCCCTCGGATCGTTCTGGGGATTCTCAGTAGATCTCGATTTTATTTTCTGCCTGTGCTCTTCACTGTTCATTCTCTCTTCACATCATTTATCGCTTGCTCTTTCCAATCTTCAGGTCGTAATCGCTCTGCCTACCTGGCTACTCTTAAAAAAACCAATCCCTTCATCCTTCTCTTGCTCTTTAGAATACAAACATATCCAACCCATCTTCATATAATTTCCATGTCTTTCAAGTTACAAACATTGATTTCTTTTTCTGCCTGTTTACTGGGGTTTTTGAGATCGTCTTTCCTCCGAAGAGGAGAGGGGGGGAGTGGGGGGTGGGCATTCCTTGACCGAGACAAAAGCAAGGGACGATGGAAAAATAAATTCATCGTTTTCAGGCCAAACCGCGATTTGGAACGCGAAAGAGAATCTTTTTCCTACTGAGAACGAGATGAAGAACAACCTGTACCTTGCAGGGCCACCACTCTTTTTTATTTTTTCCCCATCCTTCTTCCTCTCGTCCACCTTCTCCCCCCCCCCCCCCCATCGCCTTTCTTTTGATTATACCAACCACGTTGACCGTCTGTACCACGATCGACTTTGACTCTTTTCTATCATTGATACACCCATTCCCCCTATCCCTTCTTCTAAAAGACAGCTCTCTTCACTGCAAATCCATAAAGGAAAAAAATGGAGAGGCAACCAAAGTCGGCCGGTCGGACTCGTCCGCCGAAATTGATTTTGCTCCTTGGAACAGCTCTATTACTCCAGTCCATCGTCCTGGCCGAGACAACAACCTCAGAAAGCACTTCTCTTCTTCAGTCGTCTCCGGCCCAATCCGAGCACTCCATTCAACATGAAGGCCAACAACAACAACAACAACAAATTGTCAAGACCCGAGCTAAAATAACAGACACATCACGTCCCAAGGACTCGAAAAAGTCAAAGCAGGGCAAAAAAGGTGACACTATTGAGGAAAACGGTGAGGTTTTCTTAACCAAGCAACAGGTCCAAGAACTTGAACAGCTGGCAGCCGCAAAGGGTCAACAGATCGAGGAGCTGGCGAACGAGACCAAGGACAAGGTGAAGTTGTCGGAAGAAGAGCAGGCTGAGGCGGAGACGTATCTGGCGAACCTTTGGAAGGGGATTGTGCATTTGGGGGACAATGAACCCACCATGCAAGCAGGCGTAGCGGCCCTCACCACGGGAGTTCATAGTACTGAACATGGAGAGGATCAATTACAGGAGGGGCAAGACGAAAAGAAGCCTCAGGCAGTCATTGCCAAGCTCAGCAGTCATCACCGTCATAACCTTTTGCGTCGAAACAACAAGCAAGGCAAACATAAGAAGATGGTTGCTGAGAAACATGAGGAACGGTGGGAAGATGACGACGCGATTGATTTGGCAAAGCTAAAAAAGAACGGGGATGGAAAAAAGAACAAGCAGTTGCCAAAGGACCATAAGCAAGACGCAGGCCGAAAGAACGGTAGCGCTCCTCACAAAGGTCGTGCTGGAAAAGGAAACAAAAACGGAAAAAACAAGGCTCCTCCGGCACCCATAGCCAAAGCCGCTAAACCAGGTGTCCACACAAAAGGTCATCGCACTCGAAAGGGTGGGGTCCGCCACGGACAGCCAACAGGTAAGAATCCTCGCGCTCCCTGCTTCATTTCTGCAAGCACAATTACGCGTTGATTTGGCGTGTACTGATAAACAGAGTCTGTTCAAACATGACGCGTCTCAGGTACTGCTTCACCGCCGCCATCATTGCCAACCCAAGTGTCGACTCCTCTTCCAAACGATGGGCCTCACATCCTTCCATTCCCTTACCCCATCACCCCCACCCCTACACCAGTGACTCCTCTCCAGCCTATCCACTCCGATCTTCCGCCACCTGTTCGCCCTACCCATAGATCGGTCCATCACCCCGTTCACCCCACTCCTTTTCATCGACAGCCCGTTACTCTTCCGATCCAAAAACCAACGCTCCAATCCCCACCCGAGGCTCAGAAGCCGCTAATCCCGCCTCAAGCACTACAGCCAACACAGCCACAAGTGGCGCAAGCACCGCAACCACCACTCGTGTCCACACCTGAAGTGATTGTCCACTCTACTGAGCCTCCCGCCCAGCACTCTTTCAATCCACCTCAAGTGGTCGTACCCTCTCCCGAGCTTCCCACTTTCAATCCGCCTCAAGTGATTGTCCACTCTCCTGAGCCACCCACCCATCCTTCTTCCCCTCCTCCACCTGCTCTACCCGCTGTGGCCATTGTGGACCAGAAACCCACTGTCATTCCTGCACCTATCCAAAAGGAGCCTGAGACGACCCATGGTCAACACCCTCCACCACCAATCACAGAGGCCGATCGTCCCCAGACACCCGTAAAGGCTCCCTTTTTACCCGAAGCAAAACCGGTTGTGCCTGTAGCAGCACCACCATCGGTGCCTGTGACCCAGGTGGAGACCAAACCGGCGATTCAAGAGACTCCCACGAGTCCTTCGTCCGAACCTAAGCACACCCAGCCCGAGCCTGATGTTGCTGCTGCTCCCTCTCCCCCGACGACGACGGTGACAGACGGACCGGATCCAAAAGTCGACACACCCGGCTCTGAACCTAAGGATGGAACTGTGGACGATGATGATGACGATGACGACGATGATGACAAGGACGATGATGAGGACAAGAAGAATAAGGATATCGATAGCAATACCAAGAAGGCCGAGCCCGCTGCCCCAGCCGAGGTGGACAATGATAAAGCAGTGGACGACGACAAAGCAGCAGAGCCTACCGACAACAAGGACAAGAAGGATCCCTTACCACCACTGGGAATCACTGATTCTCCACCCCCATCTGCTCCCAAGGACCTTCAAGATGAACCGGCTGCATCCACTCCGTCAGAGTCACCACAAGACGATACCCTGTCCCCTGTTGTAGTCCCTCCTAGTCTTGAATCCTCGCCTTCAGTCCCCACAACAAGTCCTTCTGAGGCCACGGTCCCTGATGTCGACAAAACGACAACAACGGCCCCAATTGCTGACGACAATGAGGCGGTTGATACCGAGACCAAGGAGGCCCCCAAGAGTGAAGCACCGACGCCAGGCAAGAAGGAGGACAAAGAAGATGAAGAAGATGGACATGATGATAACAAGGATGACAAGGATGACAAGGATGACAAGGATGACAAGGATGACAAGGATGACAAGGATGATAAGGATGATAAGGATGATAAGGATGATAAGGATGATCCTGAAGGATTACAGAACGCTGAGGAGGGCCAAGAAGATAACGACGAAGAAACCGTCTTGGATGTCTTTGGAAACCCGATCGTGATCAAAAAGTCGCCCGCTCTTGTTGGTGAGGATGGAGACGACGACGATGACGATCAAGACGACGACGAGGAAGACGACGAGGAAGACGACGAGAAAGACGATGAGGAAGATGATGAGGACGACGATGAGGACGACGATGAGGAAGATGAGGATGAGGATGAGGATGAGGATGAAGATGATGATAGCGACAACGAGGACGAGGGCGAGGACGAAGACAATACCACCAAAACCTCCACGCACGTCAAACTCCATAAGCGTCAAGTCCTGGCCGACGGTCTCAACATCCAAGTCCTTGGGAGTCGCAAAGGTGACAAGAAGGCGAACAAGAAGGCAGACAAATTCGCAATGAACGCAGACAAGAAAGGCAAGAAACAAGACGCCCTTGCGGACGCCAGAGAGATCATTGCGGAGGGAGATCTCAAGAAGAAGGACAAGAAGGACCGTCCCGCCAATGATGACAACATGGCTGCCCAAATCATGCGCAAAGGTAAAGGGCTCGCCGACAACTACAAAAACAATCTTGGCGCGTTGGACGAAGACGGTGGCATTGGCAAGAAGGACAAGAAGGACAAAAAGAAGAACAAGGCCTTGGACTTTGATATCGGGGGACGCAATGCCGCCATTGTGAATCTTCAAGGCGAAGACGCGGATGGACTCAAAAAGAAAATTAGAAAGATGCGAAAATTGGGCAACAAGCTGCCTGCCGGTGATGACTTTAAGGATAGGTTTGATGAGATCTTTGGAACCAAAGGCGACAAAGGTGCTAGGCCAATGGTGGACCCTGTGGTCGTTGACACTGCCAGGTCAAAGAAAGACAAGGAGGAGCACAAGAAGCATCATGGAAATAATTTGGAGTTTGCTGAACCAGCCGCCCCACCACCCCAAGCTGCCCCAGAAAAGGACAATAACAAAGGGAACCAGGGAAATAACAATAAGAACGCCAACCCCGCCGCCCAGAAGCCTCAAGGGAATCCCCCCAGTGGAGGTGGCGGCGGAGCCCAAGGAGGCAGTCCCGCCGACAGAGCTACCCCGAACAAGGCGGTCCCTCCAGCAGGCGGCAGCAAGGACCAGAACGTCCCAGCTGGCTACGGCACCGTCCCAATGTTTGGTCCTGCTCAGTTGGACTTGGGTTCTGACAGCTCGACCTTGAAAGCCATGACAATGACGACGCGCCTTGTCGGTGTCCTTTCCTTGGTCGCGATTGTTTTCATGAGTTGGTAGAAAAGAAGATCAAAAAAATAAAATCAAAAAAAGTCCCGAGTTGTTGCAATTCTAGCGCCTTTCAAAGACCAGACATGTTTGGTAACAAGATCAGGACACAGCTTTTTTCGATCAACAGAAAGAGACCACGGAGAAAACGTTGATCGGTTGGCGAATGCAACTGATTTATTCTTTTTTTCTTTTTATCGCTTTTTCTTCTGCCCTCTTGCTTTTTTCTCTTTCGCGATTTTTTTTTTTCTTTTCATGGTGAAAAGATAAAATTACTAGTAAATAAATTGAGAGAATAGGAGAAATATAATACCAGTGAATTTTCGTCATTTGCTTGCTGGAACAAAAAATTGGAAAGGGGGAGGAGGGGCGAGGAAGCCGCTGACTATGTCGGGCGAGTCTTGGTTCTTATCCGCATGTTGATCTGGCAGAGTTAATGTTTGGTTGTCTGTACTGGAGAACAAAGGAAGAATGGGGTGGAACTGTCGTTGTGGTTATATCCACAACTTCCTCCTTGCTGAGCTCGGTCTGATTGGGGGTTGCTGAAGGATTATAAAAGGCTCCTGAAAGAGTAAATGGAATGCAGTGAGTCGTCCTTCAGGATGCCGGAGGGTCGGGGGGTTGCGAATTGGGTATCTTGGATATTGTTGTAGGAGGGCCAGAACCAGAAGACGCTGCTGTCGATGAAGCAGAGTCCAAGGTACCAGTAGACGGAGCCATGGTCGAAGACAAGGAAGTGTTTGGGCTGTTGCTCCTAAAGCTTTCATTTTGACCAGTGACTTCACTGTTGCTGCCTCGGCGATGACCATCCACTTGGTCTACAGTGGCCGAGGACAAGCGTCGGGCTGATTTTTGAGTCTTGGATTGACTGGAAGCCCCTATTAATGACCTCGTGAGGGGTGTCTCGGTATCCATCCAACGTAGAGTTTCTGATGGCTCAAGAGCCACCCTCAGAGGCTCGTATGACGAAAGAAACGAGGCAACTGCTGGGGCAAAGGCCGTGTTTTCGGTAAAATCCGATACCGGCGGTGTGCTGTCTCCCACAGTCTGCTGGTCAGCCTGCTGCTTTGACTTTCCTCCGGGGGACGTCTCAGAGCCGGCTGCGACGGGCAGACTGTGGGCAAACCGTCAAAAGACACTGCTGCCGTTGCGGAAGGATTTCCGTTTGGTTGTGGCGTGTGTCCTGATGTGTCTCTTCAAGTTGCTGGCCACATTGAAGTATTTCTTGCACGTCTTGCACTGATGTGGCTTCTACTCGAGAGGAGAAAACGAAGCGGGATCACAAAGTGAGCTGTTAGAGTCTACAAATGAAGATACGGGGTGCTCGATCTCCAGCTTTCTAAACACACAAAAATGTCATCCACACTTACTAGTCCATTGTGTATAAATGAATGAGTCTGGAGTTGGCTTGGCCTTGAGAACTTCTTGCCACACTCCTTGCACCGGTGATTCTTGCTTTCTTGGACCCTGGCTCGTTGATTGGGCTTTGTGGCGCCTGGTTTTCCCTGATCTGCTCCAGCTTTGGCTTTAGCCGAAGTAGAAACAGCGTTGACGGTGTCCGCTTGACTGCCAACAGAGTTCTCTGAACCATCTACGGCCTCTCTGCTCTGAATGCGACTAAGAGGGGCCTTGTTGCCGTCCACCTCCCCATCATCCTCACCATTATCCTTGTTATGTTCCTGATCCAAACTCTCGTCGTCCACATCCATCAAGGAGGTTTCGTATCCTTCTCTGCCATCGTCGTTAAAGTCATCACCAATGGTGGTCCCATTGTCGCTACACTCAACTCCAAGGCTGTACACTCGAGAGCCTCCTCCTCTATTACATGTGTGCCGCTCATACTCTTGATCGTGTTTCTCATCTTGCCACCCATTCCTCACTTGTTCTTTTCTTTTGTCGGTGCTTTGCGAGATCGAACCTCTGTCGTCTTCACTGCTAGTTCTCTCCCGAGTCCCCATTGGAGACGAGTACTGTGAGGACCGACTCTCTCGATGAAGTCCCATGGTTGGACACCATAACTGATAGAGCGCTTCAAGCTCCTCTGGACCGTAATAGCCTTCCTCGCCAATGCGGACCGGCCGTCTTCCGGGCTGTGTTGAAAGACTATTGTTTGTTAAATAACCGGGAGTCTGGGAGGAAGTATTTCTGTGGTCCTGTGCGGATGGGGCCCTTGTCAGCGCCATCTCTTGCAGGGTGGATCTTGGTGAGTAGATAGAGCCCTCGGAATGACGCTTTGTCGAAGGCCCTAAATGGGACCAACGACTGGTAGGCAGGTACTGAGATCCTCTTTCATAGTCACCTGCATTAATCTCCAAATCATGGTCTGCAGTGTTCCTGCCTACCCCCTGGGCTCGTAACTGCAGCAAAGAATCTGACGATGGGCCATATGCGTTGAACGCGGGGGCTGTGTGCCTGCCGTCGCTCAAGTCTCGATGCCGATCAGTCACAGTTCTTGAACTTGACTCGAATGACGACTCAAACAACGACCTTTTGTCTCGATCTATCAGAGGGGGTAAAGATCGAAAACTCGGTCTGTGGACTTGGAGTTGGTCTCTGGAGTCCTCGTTGCCCTGTATGTCGTGTTCTTGCAAGGAAACTCTTTTTCTGCGAGGATCAAAGTGCAAATTCGTGCTAGTCGACGTGGGGAATTGTTGACCTCCGTCGATTCGTGTCACGTCGGCTTTGTTCTTTGCTATTGCAAGAGTGGTCCTTGAGGGCACCACGCCTGTCAAAGTCGTCTGGCGAGGAACCTGAAAGTCCATGTTTGGCCGAGAAGTCTGTGGATGATTCATGTGCATGCTGTTCATGAGTGATTGTGCCGCGAGGATCTCCTCCAAGTCCTCGCGGGAAGAAGTTAATTGTGGCGCCGATGGCCTTCGATAAGTCCTTGAAGTGTATCCATAGGTCGAATCTTGTTGTTCCGCGATCGACTGCTGCGTAAAGCTCGCAGCGACGGATTGTGATGAGGATGGACGTTGGTGTATCTGACGAACGCCCATGTCCTCTTGTTGCCTTCCCAGTTCCATTTCATTCTTCTGATAGTATTGGACCAGATGTTTGTGCCCATCCCGAGGATGTGAATATGTGTCTTCTTGGTGCGTTTGCTGTTGGTGCGTTTGCTGTTGCTGGTGCTGTTGCTGGTGCTGTTGCTGGTGCTGTTGCTGTCGTTGCTGCCGTTGCCGTTGTTGCTGTTGCTGTAGATAGACCTGCTGCCCTGGAAGCTTGGGTGGTGGTAGCAGCAGTTGTCCAGCTGCCCAGGGCGGCCGATACTGCTGCTGCTGGTGATGAGGATGCGGATGCTGCTGTTGTTGCCGTTGTGGAGGATCTGACCAGGGAGAGGTTCTATGCGGAGAGTCGCTCTCTGGCTGTCGATAGTCTGAATAGGGCATGGACTGATGATAGGGGTGATATTGGGTTGAATGTCCAGTTGCGCTTGTTGAAGGAAGGGCCCGAGCTGGTGCTGGTGTCTGGGCAGGAAGCTGATTTTGAAGCTGTGGTCGTTCGTATCCTGGATGTGGCATCTGATGCGGCGGTCGTACTTCAGTGTGGACTAGAAAGTGCTCCTCTGCGGATTGTCGTTGATGCGAATTGTCGATTCTCGACAGGGACAGTGATGCCTGTGGCCGATGGTGTTCTGTCAAAGATGGGTGCCAAGTGTGCTGTTCGTGCTCCTGTCTCTGTGCCGGCTGTTGTGGATGCGATTGATGTTGCGGGTGTTCTCGATTATCGTAGGGATCTCCAGTAGATGAGTACGTAACCTGGCTGTATTGGCGAGATTCGGCGCGGTCTGGCCGCCAGTCCGGCGATTGACGCAGATGGTCCGACTCCTTTTGATGCCCGATTTGACGAAAGCCAGCTACGGATGAACAAAGAAAGGAAGAGGCAGGGGAGACAAAACCAAGTCAGGAGGGTGGAAGAGGAACGTGCAAGATTTTGGGCCGTTCTGGACTGCACTCTTTAAACACACGCGTACTTTGCCCACACCGACCCCTCCTCGACAGACAGACACTCTTCTTCGCATCTTTGCAACCGAACCACGCACAGCTCTCAATAGAAGGAGATAGTGGAGGCGGTGGGGTGTGTGTTGTGAGAGAGAGAGAAGCAGAGGGAGAGGGAGAGAAGGAGAGAGAGAGAGAAAGAGGAGAAGGAAAGAGCCAAGAGCCGCCAAAAAAGAAAAAAGGGGGGAGGGTGAAAACGATACACAAACTAGGGAACACAGGAGCGCGACACCTGTTGGGACCAAAAGACGGACTATTATTGCCGCTTGAGATCGACAGTCGATCAGATCTTCCAAAGCGTGCTCAGATCGAATGGTGTAAACGCTTAAACGCTCTTGTCAAACAAATCGCCACGATGATCCCCTCTGAATGGACAATATCCTCGCAGACGAGCGCCATTGGCAAGACTCCAGCAAGGACAAACCTCGTTGTTACGCTGCGAGTGGCCTGCTCTCTGCTCATCTTCACTGGATCTTACTCTTGAGACCCCCATCCGTTCACTCTTTCACTCTGCTGTCATGCCTCTTGGCCGTTATCTTCATTCTGGGACTATTGCAAGTCTCGCTCTCTCGCCCTCTCTTTCTGTCTTTTCTTTCTCTTTCTCTCTGTTCTCTTGGCCGCGTGGCTGTTAGCCTATTTTTTCCCAGCACCAAAATTGATTGTTGGAGAAAGACGCCTCCTTTCCTCTCCTTTTTCTAGATCGCCACTTTTTTAAGGCCGTACCTTGCTCAAGTGGGTGGTCCGTTTGGCCCACCAACGGCGGCGTCGAATCAGGATCAACTGTGACCATGGCCGGCAATGGGTTTCTCGCCCTTTCCTCGGAAATGAATCGAAATGCAGACTGTGCCGAATGTGAATCGTCATTGTCGACAATGGGACTCTTCCCTCTGTCCTGCCCATCGTCGTTAGAGTCCACTATCATCGCGTTGCTCCTCTGTCGAGGCAGTTTTTTTTTTTTTTTTTTTTTTTGCTCTCTTGTCCTGTGTGTTTCTATGCGTAACTGCTGAGATTGTTGTTTCTCTACTGAAAAAAGAAAGGGATAAAATAAGTGTGGTTCTGATAGCTACGAAATGTGTTTGGTTGCGTGAGGTTAGATATAAAAGCGAGGAGAGAAAAGAAAAGTAAAAGAGAGAGAAAGAGAAAGTGGATGAAAGAAGAAAGAAAGGGGCCAGGTGGACTGGGAGGAGAGGTTTATCCAGTATAGAGTATTTCCTGTTGGGTTTTAGCGCGTCAGGACGCGCATGCAAGAACAGATTCACACAGGTGAGGCAATGTGAACGCGACGATGACGAGCATGGACGATGCAAATGGAAATGAGATGACTGAAAGGAAAGATGATCATAAATGAAATATAAAGTATCTCTAGTTTTTTTTTTTTTTTTTTTTTTTTTTTTTTTTTTTTTTCTTGAAGATGCGGATTTCTGAAGAACCAGAGTCTCTGAGCCACAACCATTGGGTTCAGAAGAAGAAAAGGAAAAAAAGAAGGTTTGGACAAAGTCTGTTGTTTTGGTTCTCGGATATGTTCGAGAGTGAACCAAGGGAATGGAAAATGAAGGAGGAAGGTGGAGGACGGGGGCAGAAGGGGAAAAGGGGGCACAGAATAGAAATGTATGGACATCAACAATTGTTTTCCTTGCTTCGCCTGCATTGTCTTACACGGCTGACTGACAGAACGACGATGGATGCAGGGATTGATTGAATCGCGAACAAGAACAAAGAGCGAGACCTTCTGCCTGCAGAGCCAACTGGCGAGATCTAAGGAACGCCGATCTGGACCGTCACTTTGATCCGTTTGACGCGTCGTTCGTCGTTAGCAGCGAGGGAAATGACCACGTTGCTTTCTTTCCTTCCAAAGAAGGCAGAGCCGTTATTGTCCGGTGCCATTGAGAACAACGTCCGACCATCAACGCGCCTCCCACACTCGTGGATACAGAAGGAAGCCAAGCTGTAATCGCGCGCTTTCGCAAGGCCGCGTCAGTCACGTGGTGCAGCACAATTGAGGGGCGCCGCGAAGGAGAGCCAGCTCCCTGGCCCAAGTCGCTCTGACGACGTGTCTTTTTCATGATTTTCCCGCCGGCCTCTTTCACGTGCGTCCGTCGTTGTCTTGTGCGATTTGCTGCCTTGCTGTCTTGCCTGTTGAAGGTCTTTTGTCTGCCATGGTCGGCCCCCTTTGCTGCCGTGTGCCGCGGTCCCTCTTGCTCTCTCACGCTACCCTCTCGTCCAGTCCACTAAAGAGACATCTGCTCGACTGGAGATTCTGCATCTCCACACTTTTGTGTTTTTGTTTTGCTTGCTTTCTTGTTCACTCCTTTTTTTCTTTTTTTCCTTTCTCTTCCTTTCTTGTTCTCCATTAGACCACTCCACCCATTCCTCATTCTCCTCTTCCTCCTCCTTCATCAGTCTCATCGCCATGGCCACCCTTTCGTTGCAACACACTCTGCCAAAGCTGCCAGTGCCCTCGCTGGACGAGACTCTGGCAAAGTATCTCCGCTCTATCGAGCCTCTTACCACTCCAGAGGAGCTTGAGAGAAGCAAGGCCCTCGCCAAAGATTTCGCAAAGCCAGGAGGATTGGGCCAAATCTTGCAACAACGTCTGCTGGATGTCGATCGGGCTGCTCCCCACAACTGGCTCGATGATACCTGGTGGATCAGGTGAGGACAAGAGAAATCCATCTACAAACTCTAGCAACCCTTCAATTGCTGACAACTCTTTTTTACCCCGCATCGAACAAAAACATTGTGTTCTTTCTGGCTCTTCTTTTTTTTTCCGGAATTCCTCAGCAAAGCGTACCACGAGTGGCGTGAACCCCTCCTGGTCAACTCAAACTGGTATATCCTGATGCGCAATGAAGTCAACCACCCTACCGAGTTTTACCCCACCGTCGAGAACCCCGCCTTCACCACCTTCCAGGTCAAGCGTGCTGCCCACTTGGCTCAGCAATTGCTCGACTACACGGAAACTCTTTATAGGTAAAAGCTATGCTTCTTCACTGTAAGAACTTTTAGAGTTGCACTGGCCGTGACTGATCAACTGACGACCGCGCTTCAACACTTGATAGCCAAAATATCCCTGTAGAAAAGACGAGGACTGGCCCTCTTTGCATGAACCAATACACCCAGCTGATCGGCTTTACGCGTATCCCTCAGCATGGTTGCGATCGCCTCGCTTACACGCCTTTCCCCTCGCCTTCAAAGTACATTGTCTTGATCATTAATGATCAGTTCTTCAAGATCAACGTCTACTCGAAAGACAACAAACGCCTCCTTGACGGAGATTTGGAGCGGTAATGAATGCATTTCTGATGGTAAAGCAGTCGTACGCCACCAATTGTTTTCTCATTTGTCCACATTATTTCACCAAATCTTCTCGTCACATAGCCTCTTCCTGAACGCCATCAAGCAGCTGGATCACATCAAGCCCTCGGCTCCAGTGGGTTTGTTGACTTGCGATCATCGCGATGCTTGGACCAAGGCTCGCGAACACCTCGTGGTTCTGGATCCAAAGAACCGAGAGTCGTTGCAGACGATCGAGAACGCGCTTTTCTGCGTCACTTTGGACTCGACCAAAGAGGCTACCAAGGCCGACCGCGCAGACGACTTTGCAGACTGGGCCAAATTCGGAATGCATGGACATGGAGGACACAACCGTTGGTGCGACAAGTCCATGAACCTGATTTTTGAGCGCGACGGCAAATTTGTGTGCCATGGAGAGGTAAGAAAGACATGGAGACAAAAAACACATTGTTGAAACCAATACCTCCCGCTGCAGAGCAAGTATTTGGTCGAGAACAATGGTTAACGATCATACTATTCAATCTCAAATAGCACTCCCCATGCGACGCTCTTATCCCTGCCTTGATCATGGACATTATCATTCGCAAGCCAACAGACTTGAACGCCCCAAGCACAAACGCCATTATCGACGCGCCCCAGCACCTTTCTTTTGTCACTGACGCCACCACTGAGGAACACCTCAAGGCAGCCTCTGTTACGATTGAGACCCTTTCCAAGAACAGTGACTGCGGTATTGTGTACTTTGACGAGTACGGCTCGGACTATGTCAAGAAAGTTGGTAAGAAGCCAATTCACCGATTGAAAAAAATACCTCACCAATCCATCCCGCCTACCTCATCATGCAGACTAAATGACTCATGCTTCTCTATTATAATGGGTCTCTCGTCTCTAGTCAAGGCCTCCCCTGATGCCTACATGCAAATGGCCATCCAACTTGGATACTACAAACAAATTGGTGAGCCCTGCGCAACCTATGAGACGGCATCGACACGCCAATTCCGCAATGGACGTACAGAGACTACCCGTACCCTGAGCAAGGAAAGTTTGGCATTCTGCAAGGCTATGCAGGATCCCTCTGTCAAGGTGAGCACTTTTGGATTATTCAGGGACTGAATGGGAGGGAGTGTAAATTGCGAAGCAGAGGCTTCATTTATTTTTTTGTATTTCGTTACTCAACAATGTCTTTTTTTTTTTTTTTTTTCCATTCCGATATTTTAGGCCGAGGAAAAGGTAAAGCTCCTTCATGCCGCTATTGGAGCCCACCAGCAATACCAAAAAGATGCCGCAAATGGCAAGGGCTGCGATCGCCATCTGATGGGTCTGCGTCTTTGCCTCCAGTCGGGTGAATCGCATGGATTGTTCCAGGAGCCCGTCTTTACCAAGAGCGCTAGCTTCCTTCTCTCGACCTCTGGACTCTTTGCTGGCGACAACTTTGTTGGCACGGGCTTTGGAGCCATGTTCCCCGACGGCTATGGCATCAACTACCTTGCAGGAGGCAAGACCTTGAAATTTGGAGTCGAGTCCAAGTTTGAGAGCAAGGTCACAAGTACTAGGGAGTTTGGAAACTATCTTCGACAGGCGCTGCGGGACATGAGATCTGCCGTTGAACAGACCTTGCCCGAGGAGCAGCGCAAGATTGCGGCCAAATTGTAGTGTCCCTCCCCCACGATGACATGATGACACTGGAAGAATTGATTTTAAGCCTCTCGTCAAAGTCAGCAAAGCGTAGAATAATGACGATACCTTTACCCTCTACTCTCTACCCTCTACCCTCTACCTTCTACCCTCTACCCTCTACCCTACTTTTAATGGGCAACAAATAATACATACCAAACAAAAGTGCTTTTGGTTTACGAGAAGTGGTGATGAATGTAAAATTTCATTTAGAGAGTCGGTGGGAGGAGGAGGAAGGCAGGCACAAAATTGTCCTGCTGTGTTGCGGTCCCGGCGCTCCCGCCCCGAGGCCCGGCCTGGTTTGGTAAGGAGAGTGGTTGGTTCCTTCCTTTGAGCGAGTGTTTTTTTCTTTTGAATTCCATCGCTCCTCTCATTTTAGTGGGCGACTCAAAGTGCCTTGAAGAGTTGTTTGTTGGATGAGCTGGAGGTTGCGCGATTGCCGTTTTGTATTGTGCCACAAGAGAAGGGGGAGGAGGGTGGGCAAGACAAGAGCAAGTGACCTCTCTCGGTCTGTTTGTTGTTTTTTGTCAAGCCCACGCCCTCTGCGGATTAGGTTTCGCCTCATCTGTCTCCATATTACGATGTTTGTTTGGGGCCTTTTGGGCGTGAGCAGCAGGAGGCGCGTTGGGCGTGTCGACAACAAAGGAAGGAAAGAGAGCAGCCAAGGAGGGAGCTTTGCTGTGATGAAAGCAGTTTTTTTTTTTTTTTTTTTTTTTTTGCTCACAAGAATAATCTCTCTTTTTTTCTTCTCTCCGAAGATCGCCTTTCGTCTCTTTGACCCACAAGGCCCCTTCCCTTTTTTTTGGATTTTTGGAAAGATGTGCAGGCCACTACTGTAGAACCGTGTTTTACTTTTCGGAATAGAAACGAAACCCTCCAGAGACTTGGGTTTGCTTTTTCGTCGCCCTCTGATAAAAAGGAGTCAAGAATTCGATCGTGCATGCCAAGAACACAAGAGCGATAGAAAAGAAGGTATCTACGAAAGATACACTTTCCATAACCACAAAAAAGAAAGAGAAAGAAAAAAAAAAAAACCAACGCTAGTCGACAAACAGAAAGAATGAACTTGACTTGGACTATTATTCGGGGGGAGGGGATGCGCACGCGCACACGCGCACTTTGCAGTCATAAAAGTCCTATCCGCAGGGTGTGAGACAAACAGAGAGGAAGAGAAATGATGCAGAGAATGAAAGAGCAATGGCGATGGATAAGGAATAAAAATGAGGCCCTGAGCAATGTCGGTTTGCTCAATTGCGAACGCGCCTTTTTGTCATTCTTGTGCGATCGTAATAATATGATTTTACGGCGATTGGTTTATTTCATTGTTCCTGACGGTGGCAGGTCCCCAGTTCCGCGAACAAGGACGTGGACAATACAACAACAGACCAACAAAACACATTGACATCAATAATAGACTATCAACAGACGCAAAATGAAGGAAGGAGGAGGAAGAGGAGGAGGGTGAGAAACAGAGGGCGAGAACGAGAACGAGCAACGGAAATAGGGCTAGATTGTTGCCCGAGTCCAGTCGCGCCATCCACTCAGACACCTGCTTTGTGTTTTTTTTTCCCTCGTTTTGAATGTACCTAAACACGAGACGACATTCTCGGTTGCTTCACCGAAGGGAACATCCTTCACCACGCATTGGACACTATTTTTTTTCAAGGGGAGGTACCAGGGCGATAGAGAGAGGGAGAGGGAAGGAGGGAGGAGGGAGAGTCATTGCCTCACAGTAGATACAAACAAAAAAAGAACAGAGGGAAGGGAAAAATGCACTGCCGTTCGCCCTCTCTTTGTTGGTTGGACCTAGTCTACTGTAGCAGTTGTGTTTGGGGTGTTTGGTCCATTGCAGAGGCGGCAGCCAGCCGGCGTCCTGTGCTGGTTGTGTTGTTTTGTTTGGACAACAACAAGAGGACAAGAGGACAAGGGGACAAGAGGGGACAGGACAGGAGGACAAAGAGAGGACAAGAGAGGACAAGCGGACAAGAGGCAGCAAACACTCTGGCAGCGAGGACACAAGGGGGAGAGAATCGCGCCTTTTTCTCTTGACAGCGAACAACGACAACGACCATGGCAAAAGAGGAGGGTTCCTGTCATCCTTGCTTGCTGCAGACGAAGGAAGGGTGGAATGAATGAAGGAGGAATAAAGAGAAACAGAAACAAAAAAAAAAAAAAAAAAAAGAGGGCGCCTGCCGTCCCTGCGTCTCTTGCTTCCCTGCCTCGTTTCTGCATCTGTCTGCTCCCGTGTGGTGTCCCTGTGGTGTCCGTCTGTCTTTGCCTCCTTGTGCCCTGCGCTTCTTGCTTCCTTCCTTCCTTCCTCTTGACACCTTTGACACCTTTGACACCTTTGACACCGTTGACACCTTTGACATTCTCCATTCATTCATTCATTCCTCTCATTCCCTTCATTCCTTCCCTCCTTCCTTCACTCTTTCCTCCACTCCTTCATTCCTTCATCCCCATTATCCCTCCTCCTCCTCCTCCTCCTCCTCCTCCTGCCCTGATTCATCAATCCGTTGGATTCATCCCTCTCCCTTCGTTCCTGTCCCTCTTCTCCCTTCTCCCCCCTCCTCCACTGCGCTGTGCATCCGTCGCTCCCACGACCCGCTGCCCCCATTGCCATTGTCCTCCCCTCCCTCCTTCCTTCTTCTCTTTCTGACAATCACTCCTCCAGACCCCTTTTTTTCTAGTTCCTTCCTTCCTTCCTTTTCCTCCTTCCCCCCTTCCTCCGCTGACCTCGGTCTCATTGCTCCTTTCCGCTGGTGCCTGAACTTGCAACTGTCGCCTCGCAGACAATCACTCCTCCACTTCACAAGGGGCCATGCATGAGCACGCCAGCCATGGTCACTCGCAGGCCAAGGCCTTCTGGTGAGTCCTTTTTCTCTTTCTCCTTTCCTTCTCTCTCTCTTTCTCTCTCTCTCTCTCTTTCCTTCCTCTGTCTACCGGTTGTTTGTTTGTGCGCTCAATTATTTTTTTAGTTTTATTATTTTTATCCCTGTACTCTCCTCCTCCCTCCTCCTCCTCTCCCTCTCTCGGTCCTTCTGGCCATGCCCGCGCCATTCTTGTCCGTCTTCATCCCCTCCTGCGCCCACTCCTCTTCTTCCCTGGTCCACTCATATCCAACCGCCACCCAAAAATTGTTTCCTCCCAGGGACAGTCTCTCTCGCCTCTAGATTGGAAGACCCACTTTTGTCCCCTGCTTCCTCTGTTGTCCATCCACTCCTCCAACTCCTCCAACTCTTCCACTCCCCACTTTCCACTCCTCCACTCCCTACTCCGACAATTGTACCCCTCATCGCCCACCAGCTCCGTCTGCCCTCCCTCCCTTCAAACTCCTCAACGGCCAACCCTCATGAGCATCTTGCCCACGAGCGCGCCTGCGGGCAAGACGTCTTCACCTTCCTCTCTCCTCGCCGCATCCACACCACTCGAGCAATTGGGGTTCCGCTGAACAGGCACGAATACCTACGACAGTCGGTTGGACATGGACACTAACTCCTTTTTTTTTTTTTATTCCCCTCGTCTTGTCGCGTCCCGACGCACGCTCACCCTCCCTGTACCTGCATCTTCCTCCCGCTCTCCCTCTTGCATCGTTGCGTCCGTGCAACAACAGGTCCAACCTTACGCACGATTCCACACCCGCACCTGCACTTGCACCCTCACACGCGTCTGGTTCCGATCTCCACAGAATAGTGCCCAAAAAGCCAACAAAACGCATTCGTATCTCCACAGCTTGCATCAATTGCCGCCACAAAAAGATAAAGTGCGATGGCCAGGTCCCCTGTGGCCACTGTGAAAAATTCCGAACCGGGTGCGCGTACCCGACCGCAAACAAGCCGGCTAACCAAGAATATGTCGAGACCCTTGAGAACAGACTCAAGAGTGTCGAGTCCCATCTTCATGGCCTCCTTTCCCGTGGCTGGGGCAAGGGCGCCGGTAACGCCATGAATCTCGACCACGATCCCGTCGACCTCGTTTCGGACGATACCGACTCTGCCAGTCCATATACCCCCATCTCTGTCCCCGCCACGCCACCCAACCGCAACTCTCTCACAGCCAACGGCCTCTCCAATGACCAGAACTCCTCCACATCATCACTACCCACGCAACGAAATGTCCCCAACACGGCCTCCTTGATTAGTCACTTATCCGGGACATCAATCACCACTCCCATCCTTTCCAACAACAACACTGGATCAGAGAACGAGGACCAGGCGTTTGCCACGGACGAGTCCATGGATGTCTTGAGTGTGCTAGTCGGTAGTCTCAAGGTGGGCCGGGACGGTACTGCCAGCTACATCCCAAAAGTGCTGAGACAAAGGGAACAATCCTATAGCGACGCCAGGCGGTACTGCTCGACCTCGTCCACAGAGTTTCCCGACTTTTCCCCTCTGGACTGGGAATCGACAGAAACTCCCCAATCTTACACGCTGCCTAGATCGCTGCTGACGCCCAAGGCCATTGGAGCGCTGATGGACATTTACTTCAACAGCGTCCACACGTTCCTGCCCGTCATCCACAAGACCAGCTTCCTGACACTCTGCCAAGACGGCGAATATCGCGTGCCACCCTTCTTGCTCATGGCCATCTGCGCCGTCGCCGCTCGTCACGCCACAGATTTTGAACTCCAGGAGATCCCAGAACTCGCAAACCTCCAAGGTCACCACGCACTCTATGACCACGCGCGTGCTCTTTTGGATACCTTCATGGACGTACCAAGACTGAGCACTGTTCAAGGCCTCTTGCTCCTTGCGTTCTACCAGACCAAAGAGAAGCGGCAAGGCCATTTCTTCCGAATTCGAATGTATGTCAATCTGGCTACACGTATGGCGCTCGACATGGGCCTACAGAGGGCGTTGCGCTCGACCGCCAGCGAAATCGAAACCTCGTACACGGGTGACAGCGTGACAAGTACCGGCAGTAACTCGCGTGGAGTCTTGTCCAACCACTCCCGACTGAGGGACATCCAAACCCGGTCATCGGCTGAAAAGCGATCTGCTATGCATCAAGAAAATTGCCTGGCCTGGCTCGGTTGTTTCTTCTTGGATGGTCTCACGAGCAGTTTGATGGGCTTGGAATACAGCATCACGATCGCGGCCCTCGATATGCGCCGACTCATTGGCGAGGCCAGCCAAATGACAGACACTGTCCAGGGCGCGACCTTGATTTTTTGGTACCATCATTTGGAGCTAGTGCAGATCTACCGTCGAATCTGCGTTTTCTACCGGGGCATCAAGAACGACCGCGTCCTGGCCCGAGCGATCAAAGGTGTCGACATGCACTCAATTGCCACCTCGCTGGACGACTGGCTACTCAACTTGCCTCCTCACCTTGTCTACATTGACAGCCAGATCGCCGGCGCAGCCTTGCCATCCTACTATACCCTTTATCTCCACCGTTTCTTTTACAGCCATCGACTCTTACTGTATCGACCCTTGATCTCAAACCAGGCCCATCGGGGTGACCCTCGGGACCCCAACTCGCCCGTCGCAAAGTGTTCGCAGGCGGCGACGATGCTGACTCAGATTGGAGAGATCATCTTCCAAAACTATAGCTGGCCATGGCCTGGCTGTGGTCTCTTTGCCTACCACATGCTGCAGGCGGCCGAGATCCACGTCTTCCAGATGGTGACCCACTCGACCGTAGATGCCCAGAGTCTGTACTACCGCACGATTGATCTTCTCAAGGGCTACATGAGCCTAGCCAAGCTACCAGAACTGGAAAAGGACGTTGCATCGATGGAGGAAATGGTTAGCAACTTTTTACTTGCGCCTCAGGACCCTTCACAGTCGTCCAACTTTGCACAGCAACAGCACTTTGTCGCCACGCCGGCATCCGAGTACAGCTACGCTGGTGTCATGTCCCCTTCGTCTCCTGCAGAGTCTGTGACAAGAATGGTTATGAACAGCGGTCGAAACATGACCCACGGCAACAACCAACACGACACATCCAACAGCAACAACAATAATATCAACAGTGGCAACAGCAATGGCGGCCGAAAGGATGGGCATACCGAGGACACTGACATGTTTTCTCCTCTTCAGACGCATGCCTACACCGCCCTCGATGCCAACAACCGTGGTTTCCGGCAGTCGACTAGCGGCGCCAATTTCTTGGGTCAACAGAACTCTCTCCAGGATGGTCATCCTTTTGGTATGACCTTTGACATGTCGTCCGAGTCTCAGTCTCAACCGACGTCGTCCATGTATGACCCTACAGGAGCACTGCCGTTCTACTCCTCGGCCTCTGGATCATCGATGAATATGTTTGAGTCGCACTCCAGCCACGGCGGCCTTTCCTATACCCAGTCTTCGTTCCTCCAGCCAACGCTTGCTCCAGTGGGCGATCTGTTGGGACTCGGTCAGATCGACAGCCGATCATCTGTTCCCACATCGATGCCCTCTCAACCCGTCGCATCCTCATCGTCCAGTGGCGATGCTCCAAAAAAGAAAGCATCGGTGCCCCCGGCGAAGCCTCCCAAGCGTATCCTCCCTCAGTCCACTGGCAGCTCCAGCTCCTCCGGTCTTAGCCAGAGTCTAAAGCCCCCAGTCCCAAAGAAGCCCACTCGACTGACGGAAATGCCACCGCCACGGTGGATTGCGCCTCGCCCCGATACAGCCCTGGCCCCTCTGGCTGTATCTCTTATTCCCTCAAGCTCGAGCCCTGACATGTACTACCCAGGCACGGGCGGTCATGGCGGCGCTAAAGCCAACCTTGGCAGTGGTCACAACTCAATGCCCCCTCCCTCAGCGCCGAGCTCAGGGGCATCCACAGGACCCGAGGGTGGGGCCAATAGGATGATCAAGGTCTTGCAACCCCAACAGACTCTCTACGGCATGGGTGCGCTAGTCAACTCGCTAGGTGTAGAGCAACAGATTCACCCTATGCCCGAGGAACCGGCTCCTTCTACAACGTCCACGCGTAGCCTTTATGAAGGTCATGAGCAAACTCTTCTTTACCTGCAATGTAAGTTATGCCCTATTTTTTCGCATCCTATGATAGTTTTTTGCTTTTGAAGCACAGTTTTCTAAAGAGCTCGTCCTTTTCTTTTTTCCTTTTCCTTTTTTTCTCTTGTCCAATTCTTAGCTGTGAACCCGCACTTGTATGAACAGTTGCCCCCGCACAGACGTCCAGTCATCTAAGCGGCGTTTGACTTTGTGGCCTTTTCTATCTCTGGAAAGCAAAGGTTTTCTTCAAGTCATTTTGTCAATGTCCTCTTTTTTTGTTTTGTGATGCCCCACCTTGCCACCGATAATTTATCATGTCCATTGCTTGTTTCTTTTTTTTTTTCTCTGTCAGTTTTTCTTTCTTTTTTTTTTCCACTATTTGAAAGTCGACCTTTCTTTTTCGGATTCGTTCCTCTTTCATGTTCGATACTGTCCTTCATGACAACAGAAAAAAAGTGGGAAAGAGCCAGACAGTTTGTTTGATGTCTCTTCATTATTCAATCTTTTCGTACATATATCCCTACCTCTCCTTTTCGCACTCCTCCACCTTGTTTTTTTTATTTATACTTAGTACCATACCAGTCATCTCCAACAATCTCTTCTTCGATCCTCCTATCCCCGTGTACTATCTTACCCATTGTCCAAGAAAACATATTTCTTATTTTCTATTAAATAGCCCAACAGTCCCCCAAATATTTGTCGACAACTAGACCTCTTCAGCCGCCTACGGAGCGTGGTTGTGGAGATGGTTTTATTGAATGTGGTCGTGTGTGTGCTCAAGTTATGTTATTGCTTCCCCTTTTCGGCGATTCCAGAATACACTTTCAGGCCTTGACCTCAGTGGAGTCGTCTGAGTTTGACACTTCTTTTTTTTTTTTTTGTTCTGAGGAGAATTTCCCGGTCTGAGGCGAATTTCCTGGATAAGAGAGGGTTATCCGGCGCCCTTCGGCGCGTTATTGATCAGGATGATCTCCGCCGTTGTTCTCGTTCAGGTTTGCGTTCAGCGTGGCGAGCTGATCCTCAGGATTTAGGTAAATGGAATCCACAAAAATGGCCACCGGAGGAGGATCAAAAGTTTCCGGGAATAAGGACTCGGATTCAATGAGGACTGTGGGTTCTACCGAAATGATCACTGCAGGAAGAGCAAGAGATTCTAGGAAATAGAGCTCGGGCTCACCAAGGTCAGTGGGCTCATCTTCTAAAATCTCTGTAGGAAGATCAAGAACTTCCAGGAACAGGGATTCGTGCTCGCCAAAAGCGATAACGATTCGGTTTGTCAGGTTGCGGGGCATACAATAGTGTAGATCCAAAAAGAGGCAGAGAGGAGAGACGGTCGAGGAGTTTGTTGAAGAATAGAGAAGTCATGGAAAGGTACGCCCTTTTTATAACATCCGGGAAGTAGACGAAGACGTTCATGACATGCACAGCATGAACAATTACATCGCCATCGCATCCCGCGCCACGCTCAATCCGAGGTCAGAGGCTCGAGCGTAGACTTGCAAACACGCCACAGCAGCCACTCCTTTTTTTTGGTGCGCAAGGCTAGAGCGGGGAAACTTGGCCGAACGTGAGGCGTAGAACACGTTGGCGAGTTCTTCTTCCCGCCAGTACGCTTTCTCCTAGGCGCCAGAACGTGTTCTCACTTTGCAATACGAAGTGTCTAGTGCGCAGGAAGACATTGACAACCAAGAGAGTCTGCCTCGACTGTGAACCTTTTCCGTGGGTACTCGGAGCCTTCAAGGACATTGCTACGGCCATCTCCACGACGGCCACCTCCAGCACTACCCACGAAAACCATGCGATCGTCCAATGCAATCAAGTGGATAATCAATACGATTGGTGCAGCAAGCAATGCAGTGAACCCAGGAACAGCAGGATCATCTTCATTATCTTGTGTCTCTGTGTCCCTGCACTTCCCCAGGTCAAGCAACGTTCAAACTCTCTCTGAGAACTAAAACGAAGATCACCGCAGAACTCTGCCTCCTGACAAAATTGCATGAACGAAAGAGTCTCTGTGTGCCTGCACTTCCCCAGGTCAAGCAACGTTCAAACTCTCTCTGAGAACTAAAACGAAGATCACCGCAGAACTCTGCCTCCTGACAAAATTGCATGAACGAAAGAATCGACGCCAAGATATTTCCCCAAGGAACTTTTTCCCATCCTACAACGTGTGTTGCATGAACAGGAGAAGTGGGAAGGCAAAGGCATTATCTCAACAGAGACAGAGCCAAAGGTAAAGATCATCATGTTTCGAGCTAACCTGCCAGGGCAAAAACGTGAGCGAAGATGAACAGGGAAAGGCACCCTCGATTTGCTGATCCAACCCACGTGCCTGTCCCTGTCTGTCGTTGTATCCAACGGAGGGAAGAAAAGGTGATCGTGGCACGGACACAGTGGTGTTTCTCGAAACAGGAACAGGGCAGAGGGCTCTCCCAATAAGGGAATGGAAGGATGTGAGGCCCATCGATTGTAAGAGGAGTCGACACTTGGGTTGGCAATGGTGGCGGCGGTGAAGCAGTACCTGAGACGCGTCATGTTCGAACAGACTCTATATATCAGTACACGCCAAATCAACGCGTAATTGTGCTTGCAGAAATGAAACAGGGAGCGCGAGGAAAGAAGAACACAAATGCACAGAACACTGGAGGGAAGGGGGTAATTGAGCTTGAACCGTTTCTCGCTAACAGTGGTTGACATCCGCCAAGTAAAAAGGGCCAAGGGTACAAATGGCCATCGCCATCGTGGAGTCTGTGAGCTCTGGGAAACCCTTCCCGCACTGCTACACACCGGTAGCTTTTATCCCATTGGCCCTGGAACTCGACGCGTCCCATAGGCAAAACAAAATATCGGCCGTCCCTCCTTTACCTTGCAAGAGTCGCGGGATCAGGTGTCCAGTTGTGAAGGATGTTTTCTGGAGAGACAGTAGTGGATGTGTAGTGAGATTGGAACGAAAAAGAAATGTCAGAAAACTATTTAAGAACGAAAATGCCCCCCTGAAGGACAGGGCAAGGGTCAAAAGGTGCAAAAAAAAAAAAAAAAAAGTTTGTCGGCCATTTCCACAGCACGTTGTTGACCAGGCGTTGACCAGGTGAAGGTAGAAAAGATGTGGAAGATGCAGAGGGATGACAGTGAAATAGGAAGTCATAGAGGGCGAAAAAGATAGGGGTTGTGCTATGGTAGATGATGCATGGGTGCGGTCGATGCATGTTTGTTTTGTTGGAAACAATCAACCTCCGTATGAAAAATAAAAATATCACTGGTAAATAAAAGAAGTATGTCGTTGTTGACTGTCATCGGCACAGGATCCGTTTGCACTTTGCGCACGAGCGTGCACCCTGTCATCATGCAGCCCGTTGTATCTGCAAGCATTGCATGCGGCTGCACCTTGCAGTTACGTTACTGGTGTGCGGATAGGCGTTGCCATTGAAACGAGATTGAAAGGAGAAAGAAAGAAAGAGAGAAAGAGAGATGGAAATGTATCATACCTGTGCTGTTGGTCCTAGAGTCCTTGAGTAGGAGTTGATGAAGCACTGTTGGGACGACTATGAGGAGTGGTTCATGAATGGAGAGGAGAGTGTTTTGGTTCTGTGGCCAAGTGGTTGTCTGAAGAGAAAAGATGGGGGGAGTCGAACAAAAGTGAAAGAGTAGGGTCCCTCTCTTTTATAGGAACAGAATGAAGGAAGAAAGGAATCAAAAGGAAAGGAAGGACGACCAGCACGCAACATCGAATTGGTGTGGAACAGCAATTGGCTCTGAAACTTCAAATGTCCTCCACTGGAGGAGGTAATTGATGATAAAGACTTCATGATAACAGATCCCCTAGTAGACAGCAGAAGTGGACACGCGTGACCAACAGCGCCAGACCCATATATTGTTCACATTGATCCGGATCATGGCTAAATCAAATCACAGGGTTGGTTTCACTGGACCGCAGTTGTCGCCCTTGCCTTCTCGGCGTTTGGCTCCCGGAGCTTTCTTCCTCGGCTCTCTTTCTTCTAAATCACATTCTTCTTGCTACTTGGAGCAATGGCATGACGATTCTCCTATACATGATACCTTAAACACTTGAATAAAAGTCCACTCTCAGGGCCGTGTGCCGAAACTGGAGCGTCCTTGTCACAACCAGGTTCTGTGGACAACAGAACGGTCCTTGGCCGAGAAGATGGAGGAGGACCATGATAGAATGCAAACAAACATGAACTCTTCGACAACAACGCGACAAGTAATGCGGTTCAGTCCTGGTGTGAAGCTCTTTTCTCGTAATTTTGAGTAAAGGCAAAACCTGCAATGCTTTGCAGCGTTTCTAATGAACTCTATTTATGAGAACTTAGAATTCTCAATTCTTTTTTTTTTATTTTTTTGGAACTTGTCCCTCAACTGTATCATTGAGGATTGTCAACTTGACGCTGTAAAAAATGAAAAAGTTCCAGGATTTCTTGCCTAGACCTTCAAGGAGGTAAACTGGTAGGTATTCCTAAAGGACGGAATAGTGTTTTGACAACATCAAAGGAAAGATGCTGCTTTATGGAACGTAACTTGGTGCAATTCAAAAATTTCTGGCGCAAGGGTCAATAATGAAAAGTGGCATTTGGTGAGCGGCGCAAATTCCCCGACTGCGTACTTATATCGCTTGTAAGGACTTGCCCAAGAATGAAATGGAATTCCAATTGATTATCTGAAGCTCTTATTAAGAGAGTGGGAAGGAAGGGCAACAGTTGTTTATTTTGGGGATTAGAATATATAATCCATCTCATTAACGACTGGAGGATTCGCTGCTTGGACAATGGCTGAGCAGTGTGACGGACTCGGCGATGGTCAAGCAAGGGTGTCACAATAAGCGCCGGGCAGCCCGCCACGAATACCGTGCCTTTAACTGCCGGAGAAAGCTCCGGGCGCAGTTGATCTGCAAGACCACTGATAGAGCAGTGGCCAAGGGGATAGTACAACATCGGAAACAACATTGTACGTCTCACCCCCACCTTTGCTCACGAAAGAAAGAAAGGTGTATGCCGGTGTGCTTGTATCCAAAGCCATGGGGCTGTTAATTACTTAACAATGTGACGGACTCGGCGATGGTTAACCAAAAAAATGGTGTGTGTGTATGTGTGTGTGTGTGTGTGTGTGTACGACTCATCTTCTTCCTCCTTGTATCTACCGATGTCGGTCAAGAGCTTGTTAATGAAAAGTCCAGGCTCGAAGCCTCTAACCCGCCCCAAAACATCGGCCTGGTTGTCTCTTTGAACATGTGATGCAATACAGTTCGGCCGTGGTCTCTCTGATCCTGATCCTGACCCTGACCCTGACCACGCAACAATCAGCTTCGAGACAGAAACCATGTGGCAAACGGTAAAGGCACGAGAATAACGTCGTCCTCGAGCTCTATTTTTTTTTTTTCCTCAATACATTGTAACAAGCCGGCGGAGAGTGAAGAAAGCAAGGGGCTATCGAACCACAGACGTAATTGTTAGAAACAGAGTTATTTATCTTGTAGAGTTGCCAAATGTTCTTACACATGTTCTGTAGGACATTGAGCGGGACACCAGCTTGATCCAAACCTTGTCCTCAAAATGACTATCGTAGTCCTGAGCGGCCTGTCGGAGGCCAGCAGCTCTCGTGATAACCCCAGACTTTCTGGACGACAACAGAGTACAAAAACTCTTCCAAAAGCCGTTCTGACCGCCGGCTCGTTGAATAGGCAGAATCTTTTGTTCGTGTAGTTAATCTCGTGAACGAAACTCGCCAGTGTTACATGTTCCTTGCCTTTCTGTTTGGTTTTTTTCCACAGAATGTGCTCTGGAAGAGGACCTTTGGCGAAGAGGACCTTTGATTAGAATTTAACATATATTGACAGTAATCATGCGAATTCAAGGACATCCTATAGTAACCGACTTGGCTGACAGACCGCTGAACGCTAAATCTGTGTGCAGCTCATTGAACCGAGGCTACGTTTCGAGATATAACAATCAACAGACCCAAAATGAAGGAGAAAGGAAATAAGGCTCGAATTCTAGTAACCGACTTGGCTGACAGACCGCTGAACGCTAAATCTGTGTGCAGCTCATTGAGCCGAGGCTACATTTCGAGATATAACAATCAACAGACCCAAAATGAGGGAGAAAAGGAAATAAGGCACGAATGAATCGAGTATACCCTCTCACCGGATTGACGCAATCAGCCTGGCTGACAGACCGCTAACGCGCTAAATCTGTGTGCAGCTTATAGAGCCGAGATTATGTCTACCTGTTTCTTAATGAGTACAAAAGAAGGGACGACACTTGCCTGAAGATGCGTCATCGCTGATGTTAATCGTACGATGACCGGGCGAGGAGAATGGAACAGTGACAAGAGTGCAGTAATAATGCGTGCCTCTTTTGTCCGTCTGACCCAACCACTCCCGCAGTGACTGTCCCCCGCACGCGTTTTCCCTCCACACAAAACAGTCGACGCGTTTCTGTTTATGCGTCGTTTATTCCATCGTCCATCAGCTCCCTCCCCTCTCTCTTTCTCTCTCTTCTCATGGCTGACCAAAAAGACACCATCACCGTCTCGGAATACATCGAGGAGCAGGAACGACTGGAGAAGGTGCATGCCAGTGCAACATCCACGCAGTCATGCTTTTTTTTTCAATTGCACCTCACTCTGCCCATACTAACTGACTGGACTAATTCCCTCACAGGAAGCCAGGGAGCTTTTTCCCAAGAAGTTTGACGTGGTAAGAAACCCCCACCCCCTTGACACATTGCTAACAGCCATTACCTCCCTCATTCTCTTTAGAGGACACATTTTAACTGCGGATTCTCTTTGTTTGCATCATAGTGCTCAAACAGCATGGGCTACATTCGACAACCCGTCTACTCTTGTCTAACTTGCAGCCCAAACCCCTCAGAGGAGGCTGGATTCTGCTACTCTTGTAGTATCTCCTGCCATGGAGATCACAACTTGGTCGAACTATTTACAAAACGCAGTTTTCGTTGCGACTGCGGAACTGCAAAGTTCAAGGATGTTCAGTGCAAACTCGACCCTAAACCTGCAGGAGTCAACAACGAGTTGAATCAGTACAATCACAACTACCTCGGGAGGTTCTGCTGGTATTGTATTCCGCTGTGGACAGACTCAAATGACCACTGGAATGGTAAGTGCACAGGAAAAATACTAACTTGAATCTGCATTCTAGGTGTGATATTCAGTACGATCCATCAAAAGAAGAAAGCACCATGCTACAGTGCGTCATATGCGAAGATTGGTTTCATGACACTTGCATTGGCATCGTAAGACCATTATAGTTTGGTATGGAAAGTTGCCTTCAAGCTGGACCCGAATCTGACCTTATTTCGTGTTTCGTTTCCAATAGAGCCCCCACAATGACGATTTTGATGACTTTATTTGCAGGAGTTGCACGCGCGCCCATCCCTTTATTCGAAAATATGCTCATCATCCTTTATTCATGATTGGTGTATCAGACAAAGACGGCGGACTGAAATCTGTCACTATGGTCGACTGCTCTAAAGGACAACAAAAGAGCAGCAGGGGCGACAAGACCACCGAAGACACTTTAGGACCTGTTGATGTCACGACCGTTGGTGATAGTGCACCGGGAGACCATACTGCAGCCAACTCTTCCACCATCTCGACGGCAGCAGCCTCTACTACTACCAAAACAGAAACCTCCTCGTCCACATCCTCTACAATCTCCAACACGACTGTCAATGTGAAGCGTTCTCTGGAAGCAACAGATCAGGACAAGGATCATCTCAAGGAAGAAACATCAGAGAGCTCAAGCAAAAGGGTTAAGCTGGAGGCGGACCCTGTAAGCTCTTGCAAATTGGAACTTCGGCCTGAAGATGCTTACCCTGAACAGGAACTGAACCTTTTTGCGACTGAGGGCTGGCGAGATCTCCTGTGCCAATGCCCGTCATGTTTGGCACTTTATACAAAGGAGAAGGTGTCGTTCATCCTCGGAGAGGAAGCCATCTATGAAGATGATGAGGACGAAGATGATGAATCGTCCATCCTGGAGAGTGGCATGAAGAAACTCAGCGAGATGGACCGTGTACAAATGATGGACGGCATGTTGGCCTACAGCAAGATGCGGGATGAGATTCGCAGTTTTTTAGCACCATTCTCAGAACAAGGCAAGGTTGTCACTGAGGACGACGTGCGAGCATTCTTTACGGTATGTGATGTTTGTACCTGGGATTTTGCATACTCCATAGATCGACAAGTGATGATATTGACTCCTCCGGTGTATTTTCTATGATATGGTCTCCTAGGCAAAAGCTGAACAACGAGCTGCTCTTGGTGGCAAACCCAACTTTTTTTGATCAAGTGCTGTCAAAATAAAAAGTCTTTATTTTATCTATGTCAAGGCTCGCTGGCGCTCGTGTTCAGGACTGTACTTTGTGAACGCACTCTTTTCAAGCTTGAGAGGAATATCCTTGCCAATGAGATAGACCTTGTTGATCGACTCTGCCTGAATTTTCTCTGGGCTATGCGAATTCAGTTGGTAACTAAACACTGCTCCCGTCATGAACGCATCAAAGTAGGCCGAATGGAACTTTTCGCTGGAGACAACTGTTGGTGTCGGCAATACAGTTGCTGGTGGCGATGACATAGCTTCGTCAGCTAAAGGGGTTGCCTCATTGGTTGGTGTCGTAGCTCCGTCATTTGGAGTCACTTCTCCATCCGCTGCGGTTGCCTCTGTGGAGGCTTCCTGGGCCGACGATACCATCAGAGTATCATTGCCTTTTCTCTTTTTAGAGCTAAACTGCGCCTCCTCTGCGTCAAGAATTAGATCCAGATCGTGCGACTTTCCGCATTTCATTTTTTGTTTGCATACTCCATGAAACTAATGTGAATCGCAATGTAAGAATAACCATTAGTCCCAGCATATTTCCTACCTATGTTGGCAACGGTAAACAGAGATTGAAAACTTACAGCATAGCCTTCGCAGTATTCCGATGTATCTTCCCGGCTTTGCTTGTTCCTTTTCCTTGGAGTAGACGATGGTCCGGGAGGTCTCGGAGGGACGGGTAGGGCAGCTTGAACGGAAAAGTCAGAGTAGATTTGCTTATTTTCCGTACCTTTTGGACTCTGAGGTTCCTTGGCGCGGATATCGGCTCTTTCATATTTTCGGAAGAGATATGCCAAAAAGCTGGACCTCTCTCGTGTGATATAGTCGGAAATGTACTTTGTATCAAAGACGCCACCTTCAAACATGTCTGATAGATCTGCCACGAACGTCGACAACTTGGGAGGGAGATCAGCGTAAAAGCTATCAGACGTAAGCAATACTGTTAGCAAAAAAGGAACGCAAGAAAATTACCCTCTCCTCTCCTTGTATCTCATGATCCTCACTATACCTATGATATAAAAAGATTAAATCCAAGAACCCATTGTGAACAACGACAGGAACGCGACGCGTCATAATGCGCTTGAAGATGGATCTCATGATCCCATTGGGGTTTCCTCGTCCGCCATCGTTTGTCTAGAGGTGTTCAGAAGAAAAGGATTGTATAATGTCAGTATGCAGACAACATCCCTTCCTAAGCGAGTACCGTATCTCTATAGACGCTACCTCTCGATTGCCTCCTGAATAAGGAATGCCCTCCAAAACCCACTGATTCAGATCCAGTCCGTTCTCAGCCAAAAAGACCATACTGTTGGGACTGACCATGTAGTCACTCTACAAAAAAAAGGAAAAAAAATAGTCCATGGTAAGTGTTGTTTCTTGCACTTCGGCATGTAGTTAAAATGATGGGTGGCGTTGCGGTTCTACCTCACTCAGCATCGAAAAGTTGAAATTATGGATTTTGTATGCACGCTTTCGCAAATCAGTGTCCTCGCCTTGTCCTTGGGCTACGCGAATAAAGATGGAAAGTCCAAAAGCTACCATGGCATGACTCTTGGCCAGCCCACAGAGATGCTGATAGCGCTCCTGAATGTCCTTTGCGCGGGTTGTCTGACTGTTGGGACCCAGTCCTGTAAACTCTGCGTCAAGGGCGAGAAATGTGGCCTGTTTGAGCAGCTGGACAATCATGGGCTGCATTGCCGCCAGGTTGTGCTTTGTCACCTGATTGTATGTTGGCAAGGGCGGTGCAGTTGAAGCGGTGTTCATGGCAGGCGGTGTTGGTTGATGTGATTGCATGCACAAACCCAAGAAATGCAGATCTGCAGAAAGAAAAGAAAGTGTTACGCCACCACTTTTGCCAAAAAGGGACACTTGTCACGGGATTTTTTTTTTTTCCTTTCTTTCTTGGACCCTGTCAGACCGCGCATGGTAATACCATGCACCTTTCTTCCTCTTCTCATTCCACACCCTCCACTTCCGACTCTCATCTCCTGCCACAGAAACAACTCTCTCCCTTTATCCAACGGCACAGGTGCAGACACTGCCCATGGATCCGCCAAGCAACAGCAGCATGCCAAGAGTGCAATGTGGCGTTTGCCATTTGCAAGGCTCCTCGTCATACACATGCAAACAATGTGTTCGCTCATAGTATGTACGACTTGCGAGCGCACACTCGCCCCTATCCTCTTTTGCTCTTCATCTCTCGTTCCAAGCACTAACACTGCGCTGTCTGTAGCTTGCGTCAGCACTGGGCAGACATGAAAGCCGCCACAGAGGAACGCGACCATCTCGCGGCCCAGGCAAATCTAGTTCTTAGCCCAAAGATCAAACGTTACCAAATGTGCCTAGCACAGCGCGCTATGGCTGCTGAGCATGCCACCGCGGTGGCAGAGGAAAGGCGGCTGCTCTTGGTGGAACTGGAACATGGTAAACTATCTTTGGGATTGTGTTGCTATACTTTTTTTTAAGAACCATTGTTGGACCGTGCGCACGCCCGCCCTTTGAAGTCGTTCTCCACCCCCTAGTGACACCATTCTTCTCGGACGGTTTTGATTTTTTAGATAGACAGAACTTGGTAAGACTCAGAACCACGCTGAACCAGCGCAAAGAGACATTGAAGCTATCCATGGCGAGATTCGAAGTGGCCAAGATGAACGGCCCGCCAAAGATTAAACGATCGATTGCCCGGACAGAAGAACGTTGGGCATCAACCCACGAAAAGTTGGGTCACTCTCGCCGGGTCCTTGTCGCAGAACTCGTCACTCTTTTCGATCTGAAATGTGTTCCAGAGCGGAGGCGACAGAGTCCGACCTATGACCTAGATCAAAGTACGCTCTCCACAAGCACGGCTCTCTCAGGGACTACATCCGTGTCCGGGTCCTCTGGCGGCAAGAGTGCGCGTAAGAGATCTACAAAGCTTCGCGTTCGAGACTATCTCGAGGAGGATTCTTGGAACGAATATCTAATTGTTGGAAGACCACTACCGACAGGGTACTTTGAGAGTAAGAAAGGATCCTTTCATCACGAACTGGTCTCAATGTACCATGAGGAATCTGTCAGAGATTAATCTTTTTTTTTTACCCTGGAGTAGATTACGACCGAGATGAGATTAATACGACGATTGAAAACGTCATCCACATGATGACACTGGTGGCTTGCTACCTTGGAATCAAATTACCGTATGACACTTTTACACGGCAATCACAAAACTATATCCAGGCTGCTTTCACCGCAGGCTCCAAGCGGACACCACTGTTTCTTTCGGAAAAGAATCTCGATCAGTTTGCAGCAGGACTAGGCTATCTCAACTACAACATTGCCTACCTTTGCCACTCACAGGGTGTGCACATCACACTCGCCAATGCCACCAACACACTCGAGAATCTTTTGGCCTGTTGCAAGGCACCGAATCTGGGACGCTACACCAACTATGCCTCAAATGTCGCCAGACGACCCGAACCTGGTGCTCACATTGACAATAGCATGGACGAAGCAACTCTGCGATCTCCCGCGAGTGATGATGGTGATTTTGAAAACATCAGCCTAGATTATAGGTCGGATTCATCCAAGAAATCAGTGGAACAGAACGAGTACCTGCTTTGGTGTCCAGGTCAAGAGCCTTTTGATCTCAATGTGGATAATCTGATTGCAGTGATTCAATCGCGCCGAGAGGAAGAATCCCCTGTCTGGGGCGGACTGCAACTACAGGACGCGGTTGCGGCCAACCTGGAGACGATGGAAGATGACTTTATTATGAACGATGACCAGGAAGAAGAAGATGGCATGTATACCCTTAAAACAACCATGTCAAATCCTACTTCGACCAATGGCCACGACCGGAGAACTGTGGGATCTGGGTCTGGGTCTGTCGTGGGCGGCTTTCATGGATCTACAGACTCGCGCCCGTCTCACGGACGGAATCTCTCACACCTGCAACGACGCCCAGCCCATCCTTCTCGTGATCGGAGACAGTCAGAATCGTCCCATTCTAGTGCAATGGAACACGGCAGTGCTGAACCTGGAGACCTTGCTCATCCTCCTCATGTGGCTCAGGGACAGCCAGAGAACTGGACATTTTTAGATATTGATATTTTTCGAGTGCCATCCTCGGTCAACAACGCACCAAGTCTGCTCTCGGGACGGGGTTGGCCCGACATGTCGGTGCTCCGGTCCATTGGGAGTGCAGTCGGCGGGGCGGCCGCAGGACTAGTCCACGGAGCGGCAGCACAGAGCCCTCGATTGGCCGCTTATCGTTCTCGACATCCTGGGATCGCCATCCCATCCACGACTGGGAACGCTGGTGGGGGGCATGTCCGTGGCGGTAGTAGTGATCATTATCCTAACATATCCAGTTCAGCACCATAAACACTTTTTTTTCATTCTTTGGGCAACGGAACACACGACTCGCTGACCGGGTAGTCATGCCCCCATCGTGCCTTCTGTTGAGCTTCGACAACGATTCTCGCCCAAGGTGAAAACAGAAAAGGAAACGCGTGTTAGTACGCGCTATTTAGGTATTTGTTTACTGTGTGAACCCGCAACTCTGATGACCACTTGGAAGTTTTCTTGAGAAAAGGAAACAAATCATCCAAGCACTCGTGGGTACGACTGTAAAATTTGGCCGGGCCAACAGTGCTGTCGCACAACGATGCTAAGAGACTTGTTAGCGTAGGTCTCTTCGCTGGTCAAGTGACTTTCCTATATAAGTGATGAAACTACCAGGAGCTTAAGAAGGCTTTCAATCCATGGCATCTTCGACAGATGCGTTCGCAGTGGGCATCTTCCAACACTTATCTCCCTGGAAGAGCAATGTGGTCCCCTGTCGTGAACGTCATTTCTGGATGGCTCGTTTCCGTTTTTGCCCTTGCATTGTCCTCTCAGAACACCTCCATAACCTACCTAAGTCATCTCATGGGTATTAAGGAAGGCTGCCTTGCCGAATGGTACCAAGACTACCTTGCGTCGTATGTTTAATAAAATCGATGGTGACAACAATGCAAACATATCCCGGCTCCTCGTATAATGGACTCCTTGGACGTGATGCTGCACGCGGTCTTCGATCCCGTGTCGGAACTGTGTCCCTGGGGTGAAAGGCCATTGACATCTGCACCGGACCTTCATATCGAAGAGATCGTCATTTAGGGTCATGGAGCAGCCGTATCCGAGTAGATGAGCTGGACGAAGTGTGCCTTTATAAAGGACGGAAGGTGTGTAAGGGTCTTTTCTTGGGTTTTGAGATTTTCCTTTGACCTGGACAAAAAAAAGATTCACTCATATTTTTGTAATACTTAGTCTCAATTCAATTGGAGTAGTGTTGCACGTAAGTCGATTGTCGTGTTGCACAAAACATGTGTTATTCGTATTCAATGGTAGACAAAATACAGTCCAGACTCGCTAAGACGGAAGACTGTCCGTCTTAGCAAGTTTTCTTATATTGCCAAGGATTCCACTGGAAGACAGACCATTTCGATTGAAATTTTATCTGAGCTTTGTATTCAAACTGTCATCCCCTGGACCATGCTTCTGTGCCGAAAGGCAAGCAGTTAAAACTTAAAATACAGTCCGGACTCGCTAAGACGGGCAATCTTCCGTCTTAGAGAGTCCGGACTGACTATGTGGATCTTTTTTTTGTCCAGCAGGACTCCTACAGTGCACGACAACAAGTCACAACAAGAATCAACTGACCTGAGGACAATTGCTACTTGTCCCTCAATTTTTGTCGGAAGTGAAAAAACGATGTATATTTGAACGTTTCGGAGTGCCAGCTTCCAGGCAATACCCGGGGTTTCCGTTTACATGGCCTGGATCAAGAGTTATTATGTTTGCCCATCGAGAATTTGGCCGCCTTCGTTATCCTCACTTTATAAATATGGAACAAAATTATTAAAGGTAATATTATATTTTATTCTGAAGTTTTCAAATGTCGCTCCAGTTTGAAGGAATTCGACGATGAGACTTGTACTTGCGTACCTGGATATCTGCGAGTGCACCATCCATACCCTTGCGATAGGCATCCATATATCGGAAGGACTTCCTTGCGAAATGTTGAATCGTTTTGACGGCAACAGAATTCAAAGCTAACGGTATCGTTTTCTCCAGCCCTTTGAAGGTGTAGTTGCAGTGTGCGCGCGTCTCGACGTATATGGGTTCTTCTTCGTTGAGAGCGTTTAAATGGGTTTTAACTGTATCCGCAGAGGAAAGAGCGACGGCAGCATGAATATCAGCCTGAATTGCACGGGCTTTCTTCAGATGCGCAGTTCGCTTATTGGGTCGCGGCATTTGTTCGGATTGATGTTTGATGATGATGATGATGATGACCAGCCATTTGCCATTTCAATGTGGAGCACATTTTTTTATTCCAGAAAAAAAAAATCCCCCGACCAAAATTTGGCCGCACCTCAAAAATTTGTTGTGACTTGTTGTCGTGCACTGTAGTGTTCTTGTGAGCAGTGATGGAGACCAACTTTTTTTTAACCGAGTTAACCTGGTTAACCGAGTCAAAGGTTAACCATATCTTTAGCGGGTCAACTGACCTGACCGTTTTGAACGTTTTAAATTGACCTTTGACCGATTGACCTCTTTGACCAATATCCCGACACCGCATCTCCGGGACCCACACACCAAGATTTGACTGCACCTATGGACAACGGAGTTTTCAAGTTGTTTTCAGTACAACCAGACGGCGAACTCCCACGACCAATTGATTGTGTGCACTCAAACTGTTGTGAACCGGTTAACGTTCCTACCCGAAGAATTCATCCTTGGACGGCGATATGCATGCACTTCATAACCGATATCCACGATTGACCAACTGACCAGGTTAACCAATTGATCAAATTGCGGAAATACATTACCAAAATCTGCCAAAATCCGTACATATCTTCAGCCGACTTTTCCCCATGTCAAACTGTCAAGCGAGATCCACGCTATTGTATTCGACTTTTAAGTCCTTGGTGTTTCATGAGAGAGCGAGAGATCCATCCGCCGAGGTCTGCTCGGTGGTTAACTTTTGGGTATGTCGACCCTGCCATTCTCTAACAATCGACTGTTGACAGTTGTCCGCTCTCCAAACCGCCGTCCAGCCTATTCATAATCATTCTATCGCATTCTCCTGAACATATTCTTTCAACCACCTTAACCCTGACACTACCTCGCTTCCCTGCCAACTCCTGTCCTGTCCTATCATTGGAAGTGTCATACTCCTTGTCTTGCCTAGTTGTAATTCTCGAGGACAGTCCGCGGGTATGACTGTGAAGACCGGTCGCTGATTTAGGTGGCAAATTAGAAAAAGAGAATTCGACAGATACGATTACGAGGGTAGATCGGCGGCTATGAAGATCTCGGTGGTGGAGAAATAGGCTGGTCTGCGGTTTAGAGAGGGGTCGGCTGTCAGCTGTCGATGGTTAGAGTAAGGCGGAGTCGACAGATCAGATAGACACATTGACAGATAAGCGACCCAAAAAGCAAAGTCGCCCATGGTCGGCCGAAAACTAACCAACGTCCAGTCTCGGCGGTTAAGGAGAGAGTACTGGGGAGCAAAAAAGATGTAGTAAGGACGTTACCAAAAGAAACAAAAAGATGGGGCTCATCGACCGTTCCAAGCGTCAAAAATCCTGGAGAACAAGAGCCTGGTGGCGAATCACAAGAAAAGGAGGAACCAGAATTGTGGGAGAGCGCGCCGGTTCTTGGAGCGACTAACGATCTAGCGACAGTCCAGGACTAGTCTTCATGGACAATTTCGATTCCTACGGAGTCTGCCCGTGGCTGGCAGCTTCAATGCGTGGTTGCTTGATTGAGTATTGAACAATAAAAACCTCCCACCGAGGCAAAGAATGTGCGATCAAACACAAGCCCAGCCAAAGCGCGCTTTTTCTATTTTTTGTCAGAACAAGAACTTGGGGTCTCACTTGGGACAATGTCACTGGAAAAAAAAAGACAAAGGAATGACTGCAGTGACACTAGGAAGCAAAAAGAAGAGTATCAAGCGCGAAGTAAGTGCTGACGTTACCAAAAGAAACAAAAAGATGGGGCTCAACCGGGAATTGAACCCGGGACCTCTCGCACCCAAAGCGAGAATCATACGACTAGACCATTAAGCCAACCGATTGTTGTGGACGATAGAAATTCTTCCTCTTTATACGGTAACCAATGAAGATCACGTGACACCAAATAACGGTATGTACTCGTCACGTGATGTGTTGGTCCGATCTAAAGTCACGTGATCTTCATTGGTTACCGTATAAAGAGGAAGAATTTCTATCGTCCACAACAATCGGTTGGCTTAATGGTCTAGTCGTATGATTCTCGCTTTGGGTGCGAGAGGTCCCGGGTTCAATTCCCGGTTGAGCCCCATCTTTTTGTTTCTTTTGGTAACGTCAGCACTTACTTCGCGCTTGATACTCTTCTTTTTGCTTCCTAGTGTCACTGCAGTCATTCCTTTGTCTTTTTTTTTCCAGTGACATTGTCCCAAGTGAGACCCCAAGTTCTTGTTCTGACAAAAAATAGAAAAAGCGCGCTTTGGCTGGGCTTGTGTTTGATCGCACATTCTTTGCCTCGGTGGGAGGTTTTTATTGTTCAATACTCAATCAAGCAACCACGCATTGAAGCTGCCAGCCACGGGCAGACTCCGTAGGAATCGAAATTGTCCATGAAGACTAGTCCTGGACTGTCGCTAGATCGTTAGTCGCTCCAAGAACCGGCGCGCTCTCCCACAATTCTGGTTCCTCCTTTTCTTGTGATTCGCCACCAGGCTCTTGTTCTCCAGGATTTTTGACGCTTGGAACGGTCGATTGAGTTCCAGATCCTGGGTCATTGGGGGGAGCAACATGAACAATCGAGGAACCTGGTCAAACTGAGGTCAGTTTTTGGTCCTCTCTCTGGCTCAGTTTGTCTGTTCTCGTCCCCTCAAAGGCCGATCCGTAGGAGGTAGTCCTAGTTCTTGATTACCGTACCTTGCCGTTACAATCGGTGTGAAGTCTCCAAATGAGATAGAGTGGGAACAGAATCACCATAGGGTTGGGCGTTCCAAGATGTTTGAGTGAAAGTCAAGGATGTACCACAACCCCCAAATAGTCACATAGTAGATGACTGTCAATCGGATAGCTTCGTCATGGATCTAGGACAAGGCCAGTTCCATGTCCATCATCTGCTATTCTCTAGGAACTCCCCATTCTTCCTAAAAACTGTGAGATCCAAAAACAAGTCAGAACTTGTTACGTGAAGAGTCTCAACTGTCGCGCTGACTGTGGCTACGAATTCATGTTTGATAAGAGCGCAGCAGCTGAAGGTTCTCCAGTACCCCCATAGATTGAATGAGACCCTTTTGAGTACTTATTCTTGACAGCACTTGAGCGCTGTTCTTCCTCATCCTTGCCCTCGTCGTCTTCACATACTGCATCTACTTCAATGCCTCGAAATTCCAAAGAGCAGGGGACTTTGAGGGCCACAAAAAGCAGGTACGGAGTTCATACCAGTTGATCTTGTCGGACGCGGTTATCGAGAGAAGAGTAAAAGTGCTGGTGATAAGTCCAGGTTGTCCCCCGCCGCCAAACAGTGATAGGGCAAACGCAGCCCATCCATATGATAATCTAGGTGTGTGCTGTTCACTCAGAGCGTCAACGGGTTTCAATCTCTCAAAAGGCAGTGATCCCACAGATAAAAGTGTTGTTGTCAGTGGATGACCTTACTGTTGCTGACGTATCTCTTCCAGACCTCCTGACATTAACAATTGACTGACGCCGAGTCGATCGAGGTCCAACTCCAGGTCCTGGTTCTCAACATTGCTTGGCCAACAGGGTTCAATACCCTCTTCGGTGGCGCCGAGAACGACGGCGGAGGTGCTTTGTTGTTCTTTGGGTCCGAGCCTTGAGCGGTCTTCTCGTTCTTGATTTCCAGAGTTGTCATGGTCGTCAGAGTCGCGAGAAGGGGGATCAGGTGGGCACGATGATGGCAGCATTGAAGAATGGATTAGTTCGCGAGACAGAGAATGCCCATGTCGATTAGACCGGAATCGCGTTGACGAGCTCTGGAATTTTGAAGACGTTGTTAAAGGCCCTCTGGTAGGGTCTGATGCCAAGAGCGGCGGGCACACGCTTGCGAGTCTAGAAAGAGAAAGAAGGAGTGCTACATTTCATATCGAGCGCGTCCGTCGAGGCCACATCTTGGAGATGCGACACAAGAGCAAAGGGTTCACCCGCAGAGGACTCTCTGGCGGTGCCTCTGGACTCGAGTCGCTACCTGTACGAAGATCAAGGGAAGGACCGCCGACCGCGTCCCTTGGTGCACGCAAAGAATCGTCCCGTCGCACCTCCCCAGCGGTGTGGACACGGGTATAATTAGAATTCGCCCAGGGCGCGCGCATGGGGCGAGGAGCTGCTTGTGCGTGCTGGATGCCAAAGGAAGCAAGACCTTCAGGATGGGGACAAGGGTGGAGTGAGGATGCCATGCTGTCTCTTGCTTGCGGCCAGTCTGCCTGTCTATCCTCCTGCCTGCCTGTGTTCTGCTCTGCTCTGCTCTGCCATTCTTGCTGCTGTCTGCCCGGCTCTGTGCGCGCGCACGTTGTCCGCCCTGTCGACATCCTCTCTTCCTTCCTTCCTTCCCTCCTTTCTTCCTTTTCTCTTTTTCTTTTTTCTTTTTCTTTTTCTTTCGCATTCCCATTCATGCCACCCTCCTCCTCACCACTCCATCCATCTCCCTTTGCTTCATTCTGATCCTTCTCATTCCTCTTCTCTTTCTTGCTCTCGCTGCATCATCCCTCAACTCCCGCTCTTCCTTCCCATGGCTGCAGCCACCACTGCGTCCGCCCTCTCGCCTGGCCAACAGCAACAGCCAGGTCACTATCTCAAGTCGACTTCCTCCACTGCCAACTCCCCCAGTGGGTCCGCATCTTTCCACCCAAAGTCGGCCTCCGCGCCGAACCAGTTCCCAATCCACCAGTCCCAAATCCGCCAACAGCAGCAGCAGCAGCAACAGCAGTTCCAACCGCACCAGCCAACGGATGCCCTTCTGCACCAACACCAGCCGTCCGCCCCCAGCGACGGCCCATCTAGCATTGCGGGTGCTGACCCAGACCAGCCCCTGAGTGTCCGTATCCAGCAGCTCCCTACACCGAGAACATCAATCTCCTCAGGGGCATCCTCGCCGCCAGAGACGATATCTCCCAATGCACATTCTCTTTCCCCCACCCAACACCGTCACCCACACCCACAGCAGCCGCAACATCAATTTCTGCAGGTCGGCTCCTCCTCCTCGACCCACTTGACCAGCCATCATTATGCGAGCCACTCGTCATCTTCAGCCTTTCCTTCAGTCCGTCCAGACTTTCAAAGCACCATTGCTTCTAACTCTACCTCCCCAAACTACACCAACAGCGGCAGCGGGATTCATGCTGGCGTCAGCGGCAACGCGCCCTACACCAGATCACCTCTTGCCTATCAATCGCAGCCCTACCGGTCCAGCTCACCTGCTCTTGGCCCCAAGCTAGCCCCATCACTGTTTGAGCCTTCGTCCTCCTCATCTCCGCTACCAGGATCAAGTATCTATAATGTCAATGGTAACGTAGGCGCATCGACAACCGCCACTGCAGCTTCCACGTCCTCCACGACCATGGGCGGGCGTGTTTTATTTCAGGCTCAGCAAAGCGAATACGATCAACAGTACCAGGAGCAGCTCCTTCGCCAGGACGAGAGAGATTTGCAAAAGAAGAGCGCTCGATCGGGTGTCAATTCGTTCTTGCCACCAGCCCTGAACAAGGTCGTCCAGTCAGCGATGGATGCCGTGAATGTACCAACCTCCCCCAATAACTCTCACAGTCGAATGTCGACCATCCCAGAGGCGACAGGATCGAGCGGGCCTGCAGTGAGTGCGTTCGCTCCTCGGTCATCCATTAGGTCAAGACTCGGACCCAACTCCTTCTTTAGCTTAATTGCCAAGGTGTACACGGCTACACAACTGCCCCTGATCTGTCTGTCATGGTACTTTTCATCGGCGGTGACCAACAACCTTGGAAAGCAAATCTTGAACCAGTTCAGTTACCCCGTCACGTTGACATTTGTGCAGTTCTGGTTCATGGCCGTTTTTTGTTTCATGGCTGGAGCAATCTTTAAGATGACAACGATCCGCTCTCCCTCGCGAGCCATTGTTCAGTTAACGGCGCCCTTGGTTGGCTTCCAAGTCATTGGCCATGTATTTTCAAGCGTCGCCATTAGTCGCGTTCCTTTGTCCGTTGTGCACACTGTCAAGGTAATGATATCTTGTTATTTTCTTTATACGGACTAAGGGTTGTTCCGAATCGCAGCACCAAAGTTTTAATGCCCAAGAAAAAAAAAAAAAAAGGGTCAACTGGGAAGGCCAAGGCGACGAAGCCACTGCAATGTATTCCTTAAATTGGCCCAGCCACGACATGGAATGTGAAATGTCATCCCCGCGTTCTTTGTGTCTCGCACAGTTTTTGATTCATTAGAGCGTGGAGGCACAAAGATATTGCGCTGCATGGTGTTTACTGAGCCTGAGATCGTGCAACCTTAGGTTAGCAAGCAAAGATTCATTGTCATTTGGATACTAAACGCTGTATTTTCTCTGCCATCCTCATCGTAGGCGTTGACACCGTTGTTCACAGTCTTGTTTTATCGCGTGGTTCTCGGGACGACTTATAGCAGAGCTGTATATCTGTCGCTTGTGCCTCTGACCGCAGGAGTGATGCTGGCATGTCGCATGTCGCTCGAATTCAACAATTTAGTGGGCTTGTTTTGCGCGTTGCTGTCGACCTTGGTCTTTGTGACCCAGAACGTTTTTACGAAAAAGATTCTCTCCAGCAGCAAGACAAAGCAACAGCAACATCAGGAACTTCACGGGATGGGCGGCCTGGGTAACAAGGAGTCTACCTCTGGCTCGGGCCTGGATCCAGTCGAGGAAGTAGGGAGCCAGATGCCCAAATTGGACAAGATCAACATTTTGTTTTACTCGTCAACAATGGCAGCAGTGTGCATGATTCCGATGTGGTTCTATGCTGAGGGTGGTCATCTCATGTTTTCTGAAGACCCCCTGGGCGACGGGATCCGTGCCGGAGCCGGAACAGGAGGGAGCCATACCATGGAGAGATCAGGATGGGGTCACATCTCTTGGTTGCTCTTCTTGAATGGAGTGTCACACTTTTTCCAAAACATTTTCGCCTTCTCGGTGCTAGCGCTGACGTCGCCAGTGACATACTCGATCGCGTCGTTGATCAAGCGAATTGTGGTGATTGTGGCCTCCATTGTATATTTCCACCAGACTTTGGGCATGACCCAATGGACAGGTGTGTGCTTGACCTTCTGGGGTCTATGGATGTACAACTCGGCCAAGAATGCAGCCAAGGTGAATCCATCCTCAGGAATCCTGGCTACGACCAAGGTCGGAAGGCGAATGAGTCGCGGCTTTGGAAGAGGTCTGTTGGAGACAGATAGTGAACTTGAACACCAAAGGAAATAAATGGATAGAGAACCGGAGAGAGCTTTCATGCAACTTTGACTGAAAAAAAAAAAAAAACTCGCATGGAAAATAACAATTGCTGTGAAGGTGATCAATTTGGTGCCGTGATGGGTCCGTTTTTCCCTGCAACAAAAATGATATCGGCGTAACTTTCTGAGCCCTCTTTCTTTCTTCCAGATCCAAGTACGTTGGGAGTCTTTATCCTTTGTGCAGCGAATCCATCATCCTTGAAAAAGAAAGGGTCATGCTAAAGAACTATTGTTGTTTACTCAAGAGTGCATCTAACTTGGAGTCGATCTCGTTCAACTTCTCCCACTTTCTATCATGAAATATCTGCAGTCGAGATTCGTGGCGCTTTTCCAAATTCTTGAAATCCCCATCCAGCTGGTGGTGCCAAGGATACAAGACGCCGATTTGGAAGGAAAGAGCGGTGGATCCCACGACAAAGTTGACAATGGTGAGGATCTTGTATTTATCCATTTTCGACAACAAAAGAAAAAAAGAGAGGACCTGTTTTTGCTCCCGGTGCCATCAAAATAGCCAAAAAGAAGATGTTAGGGTCTTGAGCATTGGGGCACCTTCACGTCAGCACAGACTTTTTGCGCCTGGAGAATGTTTTCAACAGCACGGGCTTTGGGACCGTTGTCGACGGTACCACTGGAAAGCCTCATACCTGAATTTGCTGGTGCGCCAACAGCAAGATGACTGACTGTCGGTTTTTTTCAAGGGAAAATGAAGCTGGGGAGAGGGCAAAACGAGCAAAAAGTAGTGTGGTGGGGCAGTTTTCAGAGATCGCCTTTCTTTTGTATGCAGATGTCTTTCTTTGTTGGCACGAGATAACTGATAGCCCAGGGGGGGGAAGGAAGGGGGCGGTCCATTTTGCCCGCACAATCTCCGGCAACCTATATTTGGTCAATTAGAGAGTGACTCATGTGGTTTTTCTGTTTATCTGCATATTCAATTATAAAGCACATGCCTGTGCTATATCTATAATTGAACAAGCCGAGAGAGTGGAAAGGCAGGCAGGGTCTTGTGCAAGGAATGCAACCCCTTGGTGGGTGAGATCGGGTCGCAATTTGCATTATCGTGCTGCAGCAACTCCACTCAAACAAAGAGGCCTGCGCGCGCCTGTGCTTTTCATGCCTTTCTCTTTTCACTACTACTGTCTTCCTCACCTTCTTTTATTGCCCTTCGTCCTCTTCTCATCATCATCTCCACATAGCCATATCCTCGACTCTCTCTTCATAACCTGATATCCCTCAACGGATCACTCCACCTTCCAGTGAGGAAAAAAAAGGACAGCCAAAAAAAAAAAAAAGGCTCAACAATCGATTGGCTCTGTCTTTTGATTTCTCTTCCGGCCGCAACAGGAACCGACTTTGTGTTCGACTTCTCAACAGCCAGACGTTTGATTTTGTTCCTATCGACGTATTCTCTGCAAAGAGCAATATTGGCAACGGACTTGAAATCCGCTTATATTCAGCCCAGTAGTGGCGAGGGTGTGAGTGGCCATTTGAGGGCGACGTCTTTGACCACTGCGACGTGAAGGCAAGGCCGAAGCGGCTAGGGCGGCTCGGTAAGTACGGGCGGCATCTTCGGCAGAACCCATCATAGGTGGTTCATATGATGTAGACTGGGCACGACGTGCAAGGTAACGTTCATTTTCGGTACGAAGTCGTAGGCTTTCGGCAACTCGTTGTTCTTCGTCCGAGGTCAGGACAGGGGCTGGGGTACCATCATCGGTGTTGTCGTGAAAGTCCTCCATAGTATGCTTGGTTTTAGCGAACCAAGCACGGACGGCCGTTTCGCCATTGGGAAGGAAGGCTTTCTTAAGACGGTCTTGATGGACAAGGTCGACTTTAACTTCGCCATCACCCCATCTTAATTGATAGGTTGAAAGAGGAGTGACGCGTACGACCTCAAGGGGGCCATACCATCTGGGCTGCAACTTGGTTCGACCAAAATTCTTAACAAGGACGAAATCTCCGACTGCGAACATGTCCTCTGTGATATTGTGAGTGTCTTCGTGTCGAGCAACCATGTCGTCGGCGGCTGCTTGTTGTGTTTGTAAGTGTTTTTCGCGAAGGGCGTCGATTTCACGAAAGGTCTTCTTCCTGTATTCAACTGCATCATTCTCATTCTGAAAGTCAAATAGAAATGGGCGGACCGGATCTTGGGGCAGACGAGGTTCAATGCCATAAACCAGCTGAAAGGGGCTAACATGGGTCCGTTGAGAGATATGGACACGGCAGGCAAATAGGCTCTGGTGAAGGTACTGGTCCCAGCTGTGAATGTGAGTACCCACGTACTTGTTGAGCATGTGTCCAATTATTCCGTTAAGTCGTTCACACTTTCCGTTTGATCGAGGGTGATATGCAGAGGTGGTTTGGTGTTTGACATGTAATCGATCCAGGTAACGTTGGAGTACATTCGACATAAAGTTGGCTCCACGATCGCTAACGATCTCACTAGGGCATCCAAACTGGAGGAAAATTTCTTCATAAAGGAAGACGGCGACAGCCTCTGCCGTTGCGTCGGGCAGGGCTCGAGCGATTGGCCAATTGGTGGCGTAGTCAATCGCAGTGATGATCCATCGGTTGCCATTCTTAGTGAGGGGCAAACGACCAATAAAGTCAATACCCCAACGTTCAAAAGGGCGTGCCGGCGCTAAGGGATGCAGAGGGGCGACGGATCTATCACCGGCGGGCTTGACAAGTTGGCAAGGCTTGCATTCACGGACCATCAATTTGATGTCTGAACGAAGGGTGGGCCACCACATACGAGTTTTTGCCAGCTCGTAGGTGCCCAGTTCACCAAGGTGTCCAAGGTCGGTATGGAGGTCAATAAGACGATCCATTCTTTCGGCATAGGGAACAAACGGCACTTGAATTCCATCGACGTCATAAAGGAGCTCATCGTCAACGATAGAAAATCGCTGAGCTTCTTTGCGAACCTTTTTCTTGATGTCCCCGTCGGTATGAGGGGGAAAGGAGCCATCGTCCAAAAAGGCGGGAACGAGAAGGGGCCAATCCCAAACATCCAAGTGTCTAGGGGGCACACTGACTAAGTTCATTTCCATACGTGATATGGATGTTGACACTCATCCATTGGTTAATAACCTTGAATTAACCTGCCGTAACTGTGGTATAGTCGGTCATCTCGCCGCCCAATGCACCAAGCCGCAAGTCTGCTATAAATGTGGCCAACCCGGACACCGACGACGAGACTGTAACTCTCTCAGACCTGGCCAGACGGGCCCTTTCAAAAACCGTACACCACGCCAACAGAAACCCGCGCTCAATATGACTATGGTAACCCCGCAACAGTTTAATCCGCAAGCCTGCCCCCTGATGGTCCTTCCTGTTCACGTCGCTGGTCTTCCCTTCGAAGCTCTTTTCGATAATGGCGCCAACGTTAACACCATTTCCGAGCATGCTCTTGACACCATTCGAAGATTTTGTTCCAAAATGATCCTTCGCGAAACCAAAGTCACGGATCCCGTCCCCATTAAGACCGCGCACAGTAATGATCTGAGCGCTCAGGCCATCGGCGAAGTCGACCTCCGGTTGACCATTGGCAAAATGGAATGTGCTTTCACTGCCACTGTTATCCGCGAACTCGTCTATGACTTTTTTATTGGAATTCCTTGGATGCTCTGCTTCCATCCCCAAATCAATTGGGAGCGATACTCTGTCATCTGGAAATTTAACGGACACAAGTGCGAAGTCCTAGCCAAATCGAGACCACAATCTGTTCCCTTGCCCGACGAAAGCAAACCTCAACTCGCAAACCTTCAATTCGACGCCCAAAAGTTTGCCCATGCTCTCACTGCCGACGATGCTGTGGAAGCTGGAATCATTTATGTCATGCACACGTCACTGCCTGACCAAGGAAGTCAACCTGCCGAAACAAACCCTGAATTGTCCCTCGCTCAACAGGCCCAGTTAGACGAATTACTGGATGAATACGCCGCCGATGTATTTGCACCCCTTCAAGAGATGCCGCCTGCCAGACCCGAGTTTGACCACCAGATTCCAACCGGCGATGCCCCGCCCGTTGTTAAGAAGATGTACAAGATGTCACCCAGTGAGTTAAAGATCCTGAGAGAGCAACTAGACGAACTCTTGCGCCTCGGATATATTCAGCCGTCCTCATCACCTTGGGCCGCCCCGGTATTGTTTGTCAAGAAAAAAGACGGATCGATGCGTCTTTGTGTTGATTATCGTGGCCTCAACGCCTTAACGATAAAAAACAAGTACCCCTTGCCGATCTTGGAAGAACTTTTAGACCGTCTCCAAGGTGCCGCTTTCTATTCGAAGATGGACCTACAACAAGGTTATTATCAATTGCGAATTGCCGAAAAGGATATCCCCAAGACTGCATTTGCCACCCGTTATGGTCATTATGAGTTCCGAGTCATGGCGTTTGGACTCACCAACGCCCCCGCCTCCTTTCAAGGATTTATGAATGCCCTGTTCCGTCAGCATTTGGATCAATTTGTGATCATTTACTTGGACGACATTCTTATCTACTCAAAAACCTTTGAAGAACACCTTGAACATCTCCGTCAGACGTTTGAAATCCTCAAGCTTAATGGATTGCACCTCAAAAGAAGCAAGTGCGCCTTTGGACTTTTTCAGATCTCCTTTGTCGGTCATGTAATTAGTCGCGATGGAATCAAAGTGGATCCCGCCAAGGTCCAGGTTCTACGAGACTGGCCTGTCCCTAAGAACGTACAACAGCTTCGACGCTTTATTGGATTCATGAATTACTTTCGACGGTTCCTCAAGAATCACGCCCACACTATTATCCCTCTCACCAGTCTCCTAGCCGATGGACCTGGCCAAGATAAGAACAAGACCCGACCTCTTGCCACATGGGGTCCGGCCCAGCAACTCTCCTTTGACACAGCCCGTGAGTTGCTCCTGAAAGTTTCCGAAGATAACGTAGCTTTGGCTCTCGGAGACCCATCTCTACCCTATGAGATTGACTGTGATTCCTCAGGTGATGCCACCGCCGCCATTTTGTATCAAGTTAAGGATGGTATCCGTTATCCTGTCGCTTACGAGTCGCGTAAATTAAAGCCTGCCGAACGCAACTACCCGGTCCATGAGAAAGAACTTGTATGGGGCGAGGAATTCGGCCCATCGGGTCATACGTTGGCTCAGATGAGGTTGAGTCAACAAAAAGCGGAGGCTGGCATGGTCGGTGAATACCAGGGTTGCCTCGGCTCCAAGAATATAGGGGCGCCAGGCTCGACAAGCGTGAACTATCGCCAATAGTTCTTTCTCATGGACCGGGTAGTTGCGTTCGGCAGGCTTTAATTTACGCGACTCGTAAGCGACAGGATAACGGATACCATCCTTAACTTGATACAAAATGGCGGCGGTGGCATCACCTGAGGAATCACAGTCAATCTCATAGGGTAGAGATGGGTCTCCGAGAGCCAAAGCTACGTTATCTTCGGAAACTTTCAGGAGCAACTCACGGGCTGTGTCAAAGGAGAGTTGCTGGGCCGGACCCCATGTGGCAAGAGGTCGGGTCTTGTTCTTATCTTGGCCAGGTCCATCGGCTAGGAGACTGGTGAGAGGGATAATAGTGTGGGCGTGATTCTTGAGGAACCGTCGAAAGTAATTCATGAATCCAATAAAGCGTCGAAGCTGTTGTACGTTCTTAGGGACAGGCCAGTCTCGTAGAACCTGGACCTTGGCGGGATCCACTTTGATTCCATCGCGACTAATTACATGACCGACAAAGGAGATCTGAAAAAGTCCAAAGGCGCACTTGCTTCTTTTGAGGTGCAATCCATTAAGCTTGAGGATTTCAAACGTCTGACGGAGATGTTCAAGGTGTTCTTCAAAGGTTTTTGAGTAGATAAGAATGTCGTCCAAGTAAATGATCACAAATTGATCCAAATGCTGACGGAACAGGGCATTCATAAATCCTTGAAAGGAGGCGGGGGCGTTGGTGAGTCCAAACGCCATGACTCGGAACTCATAATGACCATAACGGGTGGCAAATGCAGTCTTGGGGATATCCTTTTCGGCAATTCGCAATTGATAATAACCTTGTTGTAGGTCCATCTTCGAATAGAAAGCGGCACCTTGGAGACGGTCTAAAAGTTCTTCCAAGATCGGCAAGGGGTACTTGTTTTTTATCGTTAAGGCGTTGAGGCCACGATAATCAACACAAAGACGCATCGATCCGTCTTTTTTCTTGACAAACAATACCGGGGCGGCCCAAGGTGATGAGGACGGCTGAATATATCCGAGGCGCAAGAGTTCGTCTAGTTGCTCTCTCAGGATCTTTAACTCACTGGGTGACATCTTGTACATCTTCTTAACAACGGGCGGGGCATCGCCGGTTGGAATCTGGTGGTCAAACTCGGGTCTGGCAGGCGGCATCTCTTGAAGGGGTGCAAATACATCGGCGGCGTATTCATCCAGTAATTCGTCTAACTGGGCCTGTTGAGCGAGGGACAATTCAGGGTTTGTTTCGGCAGGTTGACTTCCTTGGTCAGGCAGTGACGTGTGCATGACATAAATGATTCCAGCTTCCACAGCATCGTCGGCAGTGAGAGCATGGGCAAACTTTTGGGCGTCGAATTGAAGGTTTGCGAGTTGAGGTTTGCTTTCGTCGGGCAAGGGAACAGATTGTGGTCTCGATTTGGCTAGGACTTCGCACTTGTGTCCGTTAAATTTCCAGATGACAGAGTATCGCTCCCAATTGATTTGGGGATGGAAGCAGAGCATCCAAGGAATTCCAATAAAAAAGTCATAGACGAGTTCGCGGATAACAGTGGCAGTGAAAGCACATTCCATTTTGCCAATGGTCAACCGGAGGTCGACTTCGCCGATGGCCTGAGCGCTCAGATCATTACTGTGCGCGGTCTTAATGGGGACGGGATCCGTGACTTTGGTTTCGCGAAGGATCATTTTGGAACAAAATCTTCGAATGGTGTCAAGAGCATGCTCGGAAATGGTGTTAACGTTGGCGCCATTATCGAAAAGAGCTTCGAAGGGAAGACCAGCGACGTGAACAGGAAGGACCATCAGGGGGCAGGCTTGCGGATTAAACTGTTGCGGGGTTACCATAGTCATATTGAGCGCGGGTTTCTGTTGGCGTGGTGTACGGTTTTTGAAAGGGCCCGTCTGGCCAGGTCTGAGAGAGTTACAGTCTCGTCGTCGGTGTCCGGGTTGGCCACATTTATAGCAGACTTGCGGCTTGGTGCATTGGGCGGCGAGATGACCGACTATACCACAGTTACGGCAGGTTAATTCAAGGTTATTAACCAATGGATGAGTGTCAACATCCATATCACGTATGGAAATGAACTTAGTCAGTGTGCCCCCTAGACACTTGGATGTTTGGGATTGGCCCCTTCTCGTTCCCGCCTTTTTGGACGATGGCTCCTTTCCCCCTCATACCGACGGGGACATCAAGAAAAAGGTTCGCAAAGAAGCTCAGCGATTTTCTATCGTTGACGATGAGCTCCTTTATGACGTCGATGGAATTCAAGTGCCGTTTGTTCCCTATGCCGAAAGAATGGATCGTCTTATTGACCTCCATACCGACCTTGGACACCTTGGTGAACTGGGCACCTACGAGCTGGCAAAAACTCGTATGTGGTGGCCCACCCTTCGTTCAGACATCAAATTGATGGTCCGTGAATGCAAGCCTTGCCAACTTGTCAAGCCCGCCGGTGTAGTTACTCGGCTACATATTTCAATTCTTCTGCTTGAGGGGAATCGACAACTCGGAGTTGATCCTCTGTCCTGTCCTGTAAACTGAAAAGAGTAAGTAGTTTGCTGTGGCGTGTCGTGGGAAGAGGGTGGGCTTCTGCAGTTGTATCTTTCTCATACATTCCAAGCTCGAAGCACGAGTCCAGTTGAGCAAAAAAAAATGTAGGCGGCGGAGCAGGGTGGCTTTTAAGACCAAGTGACTTGTTCCATTGACCGGTTTCTCAGGAACAAATGAGAAAAAGAACCCTTCTTCGGCCTTGCCTTAGCCGGGTTTTGTACGACCCTCGAAATAGCACGCGTCGCGCTTCATTTTACCTGTTTGTGCATGTTTGTATCTTCGTTTGCAAGTGGACAAAAACAATGACGCCAATTCTTCATGAACAAGGGGTGCACGATGTGGAGGGAGGAAAGAGAGAGCAAGAGAAGCCTCGTCACCTCAGAAATCGGCCTGCGCACGCACGTTGAATGACAACAGGGCGAGGACGAGTCTTGAGATTCTTTTTTTTTCTCTGTTGCTATTTTGTTGGTTGGTTGTGGCGGAGGAAAGCCCGATACCCTGCAATGTGGTCGGAAGAGAGGAGCAGGAGGGTGGGCAATCTTGAGCGGAGGTACTCTAGAGACAAAGACAGGGGTACGTGCAAGTTGTAGACTAAGTACAGTAGGCAGGGTCAATAAACAATAATGGGCTGCAACGATTGCTCTTGCGGTCAAGATTAGAAAACATGGTCATCCTGGATTGGCCGGCTCTCTGGGCTTGCTGCTTCCTCTTTTTCCTTTTTTTCCATTTTGTGGGTGAGCACGAAACACACAAGGCGAGCACGAGGAGGGGCGTTCTATTGCAAAAGAGTGCCTTTTGCTTCCTGCAAAAGCGACGATGATGGGCGCGGTCAAGCAGGAAGACAGGAAGACGGACGGACAGGGCGGCAAACAACAGCCCGCGCAGACCGACTGACATCAACAGGCATCAAGAAGAAGAAGAAGGAAAAAAAAAAAAAAGAAACAGGCCCAAAAGTCCGTTTCTGGACACGACACACGGGCCGGGAGGGTGTTCTTTGCACACTCGAAGCAATAATCAGACAGCAACAGCAGACAGCCGCGCAGTCTGTCCCGTCCCTCTGGGTCGGTGTTATTGTTGTGACAGCAACAACAATAAATAGTGTCTGGTCCTGGCCTGGCCTGGTCTGGTCTGGTCTGTCTGCCCGGGTCCAAGGGGCAGAGGCGGGGGAGTGAGAAAGAGAGATGATCATCTCTCTTCACATCTCGCTCATCCTCTTCTCATCCGCTGCATCCATCTCCATCCTCATCCCCTCTCGCCTTCTTCTTCTTCTTCTTCTTCTCTCTTTCTCTCTTTCTCTCTCTGTGGAACAGCCTGCTTGTTGTCCTGGCATACACCAGCCCTTCCTCCCCCTCCTCTCCCCCCTCCCTCCCCTCAGTCATTCATTCTCCAACGGCTGCATGGCATCCACAGATTAGAATCACTTGCACTCACACTCTCCCTCTCTCTTAATACTCTCCCTGCCCTTCCCCTCTTCTCCTCTCCTTCCCCCCCTCCTCTCCCTTCCTTTCCTTCCTTTCCCTTACTCTTCGTCATATACCCGTCTATCCTTCATTCCCTTCCCTTCGTTGACCGTTTGCGATGGTGAATACCCTAAAGCAGATCTATAACAAGACCCCATGGCAACAGCGTCGACTCAGTCAACCCCTGCAGGACCCAAACTACGTGGCCAACACTCCACCTCAGCAGTTGTCCGTCGCAGAGGAAGAGTATAGCCAGGCCCAGGAGTCACACCAACTGCAGCGCCAGATCTCCATTGCACCGCCCAGCTCCCACCATGGCGCCCCAAACTCGAATCTTGCTAATGACACGACAGTAGCCGCGGCGGATGGCTCCCTACAACCACTGCGACGCGGCTTGACCAGGGCCGACACAAAGATCTCGCATCGCAAGACCAAGAAGGACTCGCGCCGCGTCTTTGTCAACATCCCGCCTCCGGCCCCATATCTCGACAGTAACGGCCTGCCCAAGGCCACCTTCAGTTCTAACCGCATCAATACTGCAAAGTACACGACATTGACCTTCTTGCCCAAGAACTTGTTTGAGCAGTTCCGGAGGGTCGCCAACATGTTCTTCTTGTTCATGGCCATTATCCAGCTCACGCCCGTGTTCACCGTCGGCTCTCCCTTCCTCACAGTCTTCCCTCTCTGCTTTGTTGTCGGAGTCACGGCCATCAAGGACGGACTTGAGGACTACAAACGACACGTTGAAGACCGCAACTTCAACCAACGACTCTGCCCCCAGTTGAAGAACGTGGTCAACTACAATTTCCCGACAGAGAGTCATTTGGCAGCTCAGAGGCAAAAGAGCATCTTTTCCAGAGCGTGGCACTCACTCATCCATGGACTTGGCTCTGGCAAGAAAAAGACCATGAGGGCCTTGAATCTTTCTAAAGAGGAAAGCCGAGAACTCCCTGCTTTGGACCTTGCAGACCTGCCACTAGACGAGGACACCGCAGTAGCAGAAACGTACGCTCAGCAACAACAACAGGATCCCGCCAAGCAGCCAGAGTTTGTCAAGGAACAGTGGCACAACTTGCGAGTCGGTGATGTGATCATGCTCAAGAACAACCAGGCCGTTCCTGCAGATGCCATCATTCTCTCGACCTCAGAGGCCGAGGGATCGTGCTTTATTGAAACCAAGGATCTGGACGGCGAAACCAACCTAAAGACGCGTTCTTCCGTGCACGAGACTTCAAAGTACAACACTGCACGTCGCATCAGCCGCCTCAAGTGCTACGTCGACGTGGAACCCATCAACGCCAACTTGTTCTCCTTCAACGGATCGCTGACCATGCTGTCGCGAAAGAGGCAGGCCAGCGGCGCAGATGGCAGCCCATCAGGAGGAAACACTGCAGGACGCCGCCTCAGCCGGTATGCACCCTCGATCACCTCCAGCATGATCTCTAGCGTGCGAGGTTCCATGGAAGACAACGAGGACACATATGAAGAGCCCCCCCAAGGCGACCAGGGAGCTGGATTGGGTGCGGAGGTTCAGGACGGACCTCAGGCGGCTTTAGGCGGCACTGAAGCGTCAGATTATGCACGTCTCCACAAGAGTGAGTCTCATAGGCGTCGATCCCGTCTTTCCGGGGTCATGGGCGCGTCCTCTGGTTCTTCTAATAATTACGGAGGCGACAAACAGGAGCTGAGCCAGGAGCCTGAAGAGCAGCTGTATCAGGACAACCAGCACCCTGCAGCCCCATCATCTGTCGTCAAACGAAGCAGTCTTTACAGGACCGCCACCTTTGCCAGCATGGCAGGCGCGAGCAAGATGGCAAAGTCTGTTTTGAAGGCAAATCATGAGCAACAGGTGCAGGGTCAACAGCCTCAGAGTGTCACTCGTGAGAAGATATCTGGACCCTTCAGCAGTGGGGCAGTTAGAACGAAAAGCGGCAAAGCGATCTACAAGGAGACCACCGTGCCCGTGGACATTAACAACATGTTGCTCCGCGGACACGTTGTACGTAATACTCATTGGGTTATTGCAGTTATTGTTGCGACTGGAACGGAGACCAAGATCATGCTCAATTCCGGAGAGACCCCCAGCAAACGCAGTCGTATTGAAAAAACCATGAACATTCAGGTAAGAACTATCCTCTCTTTTTATTTTCTGTTTTGTGCTCATCACTTGTCGACTGAACCGTACATTTTTCCTATAATCTTTATATATTACAGGTTGCCATCAACTTCCTGATCTTGCTCTTGCTCTGCATCGTTTGTGCTGTTGGTTCGAGTATCTATGACCGTCGCTGGCGACATACCGCAGCGGAGCAACTCTGGAACTTGTCGACACGCGGCGTCGTCGTTGACGGCGTTATCACCTTTTTGTAAGTAGTGGAGATGTTTCTAGTGATGACTTCAGCATCTTTTCTAATCTACCGCGTACATATTGAACTTTCTTTTAGCACGAGTTTGATTATTTTCCAGAACATTATCCCTATTTCACTCTATATCTCCATCGAGTTTGTCAAGACTTTCCAGGCTTACTTTATCTGGCAGGATAGCGACATGTATGATGTTGACCTGGATCAATTTTGCACCCCTAAAACTGTAAGTCCCTCTCGACAACGGCCTGGCACGTTCCATCCCTTTTAGGCTAAATCACAAACGTTCAGCAAATATTGCTCTCATTGATGATCCAATTCACATTTACGTTTTATAATAATTCACTTTAGTGGAATTTAACGGATGACCTTGGCCAAATTGAATACGTCTTCTCCGACAAGACAGGGACCCTGACCAGGAACATCATGGAGTTTAAAAAGTGTTCGATCAACGGCAAGATCTATGGCAACAATGCCGTCTCTGGTCAGACGGATGCCGAAAAGGGTCTCGCTCTTATGGGTCAGGATGGTCAGGAACAACAACAACCGCAGGACCCCTCCAGCTCTTATCAGGGCAATAAGGAGGCTATCTTGAAGGAGTTTGAGCAAGAGATTCGAAAGACATTTGATCCTACATATATGGATGCACTTGAGGATCTCACGTTTGCGGATCCAGAACTTTTGCGGGATATGAACGCTGGTGGTGCAGAAATGCACACTTCTGAAAGCAGGAGTACAACAACCGCCAGGACTTCAGACAGCGGAAATGGCGAGGGCTCGACGTCCAACCGACCCCCCACTGCTCCTGCGCAAACAGCAGGTCAGCACGACGGATCGCCCTCAAGTAATATCCGCGATTTTTTCACAATCTTAGCTCTTTGTCACACTGTTGTGGTCGAGCAACCCGAAGAAGAAATCAATGACGACGATGACGATGACTTTGGCGAATTCGAGGAGAACAGAGCCCCCAAGGATAATGAGATGAATGATGAAGACGAGAGTCGCCCCCATCATCGTGGAGGATTGCGGGAGAAACTCAAACAAAAGGCTGAGGCTGCTGGCCTGTCTGTTCCTGGATCCAATACCAGCGGCGGTAGTCACGGCTCACCCTCAGGATCTGGTACCAGAAGTCGCAAGAATTCCAACACAGGCTCTGTTGCTCCTCATGGCCTTCGTCAACAAGCAGGTGGAAATGTATCAGATTCGACTCCTTCAGCCAGACAAACGCTCAATTACCGCGCGGAATCCCCTGACGAGGCCGCGTTGGTCTCTGCAGCCAAGAATGTCGGGTTTGTGTTTGTCTCTCGTGGAGCCATTGCGAATCCCAGTGGAGAGAAGGAGGCCGGTAAAGGAGCCGGAAAATCTAGACAGAATGTCAACCTGAACATTTTGGGTCAGGATCACACCTACGAGCAATTGGACCTGATCAAGTTCAACTCGACCCGCAAGCGTATGACGGTTATTGTCAGGGAACCACAAGAGTTGGGTGGCAGGATCCTGCTGTTGACAAAGGGTGCCGATAATGTCATCTTTGAGCGTCTCAGCCATTCCGACGATGATCAGCAGTTCCGGGACCAGACCGAAACAGATATCGAAACTTTTAGTAACATGGGCTTGCGTACTCTGACTTTGGCCCAGAGAGTCTTGGATCAACAAACTTACGATACATGGGCAGCCAAGTACGCAGACGCTAGCAAGGCCCTTGATAACCGTGCCCAGAAGATGGATCAGGTTGCAGAAGAAATTGAGACGGATTTAACTCTTGTTGGAGCCTCTGCCATCGAGGACAAGCTGCAGGAGGGTGTTCCGGACAGTATTGCTGCTCTTAGAGAGGCTGGCATCAAGGTCTGGGTTTTGACTGGAGACAAGTTGGAGACGGCCATTAATATCGGGTTTGCTTCTCGGTTGTTGGAGAAGAACATGAAGCTCCATATCATGAAGATGGCTCGTAATGAGGAGCCGACCAAGGTACTTCAGAGATTCAAGGGCTTAGTCCAGGGTGTTTTAAGTGGCAAAGGAAACGCAGAGGAGAAGGAAGAGTTTGTACCGCAGGGCGCAAATCAGCAACCCATTAACGAAAAAGCAGAGGTGCAGGAGGAAGAACAGGTGCATCAACACACCAACGGAGCTCATGGAAGCGCTTGGGACGAGAAGCATCTGCCACCGACTCCAAGCGGCACTGTCGATGAGGACCCCTTGCAGCAAGAGCAGGGTCCACAGCAGCATGCCCTGATTGTCGACGGCTCGGCCCTCAAGATCCTTTTGGACGACCCCGAGTCTCGCCAAGATCTGATCAAATTGTCAGATGTTTGTTTCTCGGTTATTTGCTGCCGTGCTTCTCCTCTCCAAAAGGCATTGGTAGTGGAGCTGATTCGTCGTGGAAAGAAGACTGTCTGCCTCGCTATCGGTGATGGTGCCAACGATGTCTCGATGATCCAGGCCGCTAATATTGGAGTCGGTATTGCCGGACAGGAAGGAATGCAGGCCGCTATGGCTTCCGACTACAGCATTACCCAGTTCCGGTTTATTCGCAAGCTGGTTCTGGTCCATGGCCATTGGGGCTACATGCGAATCGCAGAGATGATTCTCAACTTTTTCTTCAAGAACGTACTCTGGGTGGCCGCTGTCCTCTGGTTCCAGATCTACTGCGGGTAATTTGATGACAACGCATCCTGTGATATCCTTCCAACTTGGTTTCCTCGAGATGACTCTTACTAACACGGGCAACTCTTCATTTGAATTCAATAGTTTCTCCGCCAATCTCTTCTACGACTACACATTTGTGTCCCTCTACAATCTGATGCTGACTGCTGTTCCAGTACTTGTGCTGGGAGCCACGGACCAGGATTTGACTTCGCCTTACGTCCTCCGATACCCAGGTGTCTATAGCCTGGGCATTCATCAGAAGCGATATAACCAATACCGGTTTGTTGCCTATATGTTGGATGGTGTCTGGCAGTCCCTGATCGTCTTTTGGTTCTGGCGCGGGGTATATGGAATCAATGTCCTGGCTCAATCCGGTATTGATGCCTCTTTGTTGGAATTCTCAACCTCGGTGGCGATTACGAATGTGGTGATCGCATCCTTGTACGTTGGTCTCCACACATACCACTGGACTTGGTTGATGCATTTCGCTGTCTGGGGTTCGATCATATTCCTGCTCCTGTTGGTCCTGATCTATGGAGCGTTCACTGCCTCGCCAATCTACCATGTGGCCATCCATTTGTTCACTTACGGGCCTTTTTGGTTCAATTTGATCTTGGCCGTGGTAACCGCGTTCCTGGTTCGGTACACAGTCTTGTTCGTGAGCTGCTGGTGGTTCCCGGATGATGTTCATGTGGTCCGTGGCATCATGATATCAGAGAAACGTAAGGCCATTGCTGAAAAGGTCAAGTGGACTGGGTTGGCGCCCGACGGCATGACCCCTCAGGGGCAATCAGAGCAAGAAAAAGCCATTTTGAAGAAGGAGGACGAGAAAAAAGCCGAGAAGGAGGCCGAAAAGGCCGCGAAGAAGGCGGCTAAAGCCCAGGGTCGGGATGGCAAGAGCATCAGCAAAGGCTCAATGAATCCAGACGACCAACCTTATGATTTGACCATGATCCAGATCAACGTGAATGATGCAAGTGTCGGATCTGGCACTGTTGGAAACGCGTCATCTGCTTCCGCGGCCTACCAACCTACATCTCTCCAGATTCAGGAACAATTGCTGGCGGTCCAGAGGCAGCAACAGGCAAAGCTAATGGCCGAGGCCGAAACTCCTGATCAGGTCCTAAAGCCTAACGACCCTTCCTTCCAACACAGTCGACGAACATCATCCTACAACTATGTGCAGTCATTGCAGGACAAGGAGACGGCCTTGCCTCCGGTACCTTCGCCATCTTTGCCATCTTTGCCATCGCATTCCGCAGGCTCCTCAAATGTGTCCTTACGGCAAGCCTACCGCGAGCCAATTGCGCCGTCGCTGTCATTAGCCCCTCCTCCCGAAGCACATGGGCAGCAGCGCCAACAACCGTCACGAATCGCTACGACCCCTTCCATCCACAATTCAGGGTCAAACAATAGTCTATCCTACCAACCTCCTTCGCCTTCGCATTTGAATGCTGAAGTACACCGAGATACGACTACTTTGCCTTCGCCATGATAAAGAAACCCTAAAATACTTTACTCAAACCAAAGCTTGGGCCTTTTCCCTACTTTTTTTCTTTTTTTCTTTTTCTTTGATCGCAATTGAGTTTGTGCCGAGACATGTTGTGACCGATCCTTGCATGAAAACAATGGGCTCTCGACTTTGCCTTGCAGAAGCGAGATGTTTCTTTGCCTTGAAAAATTCCAGACCCCAAAACATTCATACCCCTTGTTTAACCTCCCTTTTGTTCTTTCATCATGTCATTCCTCAATTACTGGTCTCTTGTTCAACTGAGCATTTCTGCATAATAAGAGTACAACCTCCTTGATCACCGTACTCTGTGTGACCAGCGCGTGTCGACTCGGACAGACCATCCCGTCCCTGTTTGATCATTAGAAATGGCAAAAACGTGAGGATACCTCATTGCTTGCTCTTGCTTTGCCATGCAGATGATTTTTAACTTTTTTCCAAACAGCAAACAAAAAAAAAAAAAAAAAGAGAAAATAAAATGTGGAAGAAAAATGTGGAAGAAAAATGTGGAATTGGCAAAGAGCACCTGCTAAGGAGGGAGAGGCAAAGTAATCTGATCTTGAGAGGCAAAGATGAAGAGTTTTTACGATCAGTTACTTGTCCGTAAAGAAAGAAGGCCTATGAGAGACGCGATGTATTCACGCGTTTCTTTTTTTTTTCTTTGATTTTTTAATTTTTTTTTGGGTGCATTTTGTACATTATTTTTCTATTTTCTAGTGAGTTTTCAAAAGGATTTTGTTATCCATTACCTGATGTGGCACTGGCCATGAGGGGGAGGGAGAGGAGGAAAGGAATTTGGAGACCAATTCTCGGAATGGCCACAAAAGATGAGAGTACTTTCTCGTCACCAAGAGACAATCGTCCACAGTCGAGATATCAGAGATGGGGTCCTCCTCTGCATTGTCCAGCAATGTAACCCAAACGGTCGGGAGTATGTCTTCCTCCAAAACATGAGGACCTCTTCTTGAAGCTTCGGCAGCGGAGGCGGTGGAACTGGAGGTGGTGGAATTGGAGGCGTGGAATTCCTTTTCCTTGGCACTGGTTATCTTCAATGGAGGTAATATGTCGCCGGTAGTTTCTTGGTCCATATCCACAATAGAAAGTCCGTTGTCGACTGAAAGTATGATCCGATAGTTTTCCCACACAAGAAACGCGTTCGTCTGGAGAGGTTTCACTGTTTTCCCAATCTCCCTTCTAAAGGACTGTCCATCTGGTCGGAAAGTGATGGTCCTGCTCAGTGTTTGATATTCGAAATGACGGCCAGAAGATCGGATCTCGAGTGGAGGTATCCTTCGAATGTTGCCTGGTCGCGTCGTCGTGGCGGAGGCTAACAAGGAGTTGGCTGCTGCGAGGTCCGTGATAGATTGAAGGTGTTTGGACATCTTCTCTTGATCGATGTGCCACCAGCTGATCTCGCTTTGCCGGTCCGTGCCATCTGCCATTGCCACAAGGCGAATATCTCCATAGTTCAGGTCCGGTGCTTCATCTTCGCCATGAGCCATCAACTCCATGGCAAAGCTCGCATGTATTCCCCAATAGTGAAGACCCTGACGTTTGTTCTTCCGTTGTTGTAGGTGGTGATGTGTCTGTGACAAAAGTTGAAGCGGGGTGTAAGGTGTTCCATCAGAGCATTTCCTGGGAATCAAAAGCGAATGGACTGGTCGAGTTGTGGTTGCAGTGGCGGTTGTTGAACTCGCTGTTCCGCTCACAGTGCCCTGAACTTCTGCCAAAGAAAGCATGGAAACGCGACGGACATTGATCCAGTCCCAAATCTCTCCTCTGCCGGTTCGATCCAGGATTGCTACAAGACGCTCAAGCGGACTCCTTGAAGGGAACAGGGTCATGCAAGTGGCCTCCAAACCAGCAAGGCCGTGGGTAGCCAAGACATGGCAGACCCATTTGCTCCGGGCGTGTGAACTAGTTCCAGAGGCGACGGTTGAAGAGTTTAAGAACAGTTGACATTTCATAAGGATCACATTGGCGTTGCCCCGTTCAGAGTACTGTCGGAGGCCGATCAACGCTATCCGGTCTTCCATGACAGGCTCGGGTTGTGAGACTGAGCTGGGTTCAGAAGCCGCTGGTGTGTTGTAGATCTCAATGATCCGGCCTCGGAGAGCGTCTTGATGTGAATTGAGGACAATGATCTCTGTCCTTCCTGGCGTTGGTGGTTCTAGCACCGCTCCTGGTATCCGTGGAGTGTCAGCAATATAGATCTCAATGACCTAATATAAGAAAGAGTGGAGAAAACAAGTAAGTCAGGATTACGATGGCTGGGATGATTGCTGGGAACCTTACATAAGAGGTTTGAATGATGTTACTTTGATAACCTCCCAGATATCTAAGAGATCGGTGTCTTGAGCCCCGTTGTTGTCGACTGCAGCTATTCCAGCATTGGGTGGAGGATTGTAGCTGCCCCGACCGAAGGCGATCACAATCAAGACCCTCATTTTCCCTTGATTTCTTTGCTGAGGATAGAATTTCATAGACATGATTTGCATCATATTTGAAAGATGCACTGGAGGATGGATGGCGTTGTTGACAACTGGAGGAAATTCTGGGGTTCTCCATAGCGTCTCCGGAATGATTGCTAAGGGGTTGGAGCAATCCGTTTGGTTACAGACCATGATGCGGGCAGATGTATGCAACTTTTGCATATAGCTGACCAGGGTTCTCTCAGATTTGACATCAGTATGAGATACCAGCGGTCCATTGTTCACCCATCGAGCAGCTTCGTCCAGTGCCGGGCTGAAAAGAGGGCACTGTTGTATGAACTTTCCATAGAAAGGGTTGATGACGAGCTTCGTTGGAGTACACACTTCATATCGCCATTTTCCACTGGCCATTGCCATCTTGTGTTCAGTCTCTGAATGACTGACTTGAGTATCCTGAGTATCGACGGGATCTGTCATCACGATGTCTTCATCATCAGTTACTTCCTCTAGTGGAGGACCTCGAAGTTTCAGAGCAAGTTGATGTTCTTCGGCCATATATCTGTTCCAGGCCCTAAGTGTCAGTTGCCTGAGGCGCTGCTGCTGAGAGAGCCCAAAGTCGGTAGACCACACAGCCTTGCTCCGGATAAAAGCATCCGTCATAATCCTTGGAGACAGTACTTTGTTCAAAGGCTTACACGTCATGGAAAGATGGACAACGTCGACCGTCTTTTGCACATAGCCATAAAGCATCTGGAGAAGCTCATTTGGCAAATCGGTCAGAGAAATAGCTACTTGCTGGGCCGTGGAGGTGGCCGTAGCAATGTCCTGGAAGGCTCCGAGTTCCGACGGAAGAGGTTCGCAATCGAGGCAGACTCGCTTGTTGTCAGTTTCTTGGCGCACTGCCCCCCTTTTTCTCGAGTCCCTCACTGGTCTGTCAGGTGTACCCTCGAGGCTCAGTTGCTCACTGAACGGTAGAACAAGCTCCAGCTGCTCGGTGGAATGGCCGCGACAGTACTCGAGCTCATCATCTTGAAAGCAAGGCGTCGGCCCTGAGCGTGCTACAGGCAGACCAAACATTGTCTTGGGGAAGGACCCTGAGGATGAGTGTCTGATATTGTCTCTCTGGACGGCACAATTTCGGTTCATTCTCGTGGATTTGGTAGTGCAGCGGTGGCAGTGTTGTGCAAAGTGCAGTAAAAAAAAGGAGAAAAGGAGAAAAGGAGAAGGCTGAGTGCGAAGGAGGTTGAAGGAGGAAAAGAAAGCAGAATTGAAGGCGGAAGGGCTGGTTTAAATAGATTTTGGCAAAGTAACAAAGCAATGATTTCCTAGCTTATCCTACACTCTGCCTCGCCCCTGGCCCTCTGCTTTCATCCCATCCCTCCTAGTCTACAGTATTTGCAAAGCTGAGTTCATGGAATTGCCATGTGGGAAGACTGCCCTCGCCAAGCTGGCCTTGATGCATGACATTGACCATTTGCTGAAGACGTTTGAAGCAGTAGAGTATAATGCCCTCATCCATGAGACGATTTTCGCATGACTTGGCCTTGTATTGACTAGCGTCCATTCTCCATTCCCCATCCTCCGTCACTGCTGTCGATAGACTCCCATCGCTGACTACAGTTCTTTTGTTTCATCATGGAGGAAGAGCAGTCTAGCCCTGGTTCACTTTGCTTGTCCACAGGGGCAGGCCAGACACTCTTTCATGGAGACCATATATGATTTTTTTCTTGGTAAACATATATATCATCCTCAAATCGTCCGAGTCCTGATGTGCAAGCTGCATCACGACAGCCAGAATCCTAACGCATATCACCCTGTATTAAAATAGATCATTTAACAACAGGATCCTTAAAGTCGCAAGTAGGGGCTGTCTTTGGACTCTTCATGTGCTATTTTACACAGCCACCACTGTTCAAAAAGGTCGCCATCCGTTTGACTACGACGCAGTGGAAGAGTATTCAGGATCTCTACCTTCGAGCATTTCAGATGGATGGCCTCGATTTGATTTCTGTGATCTATCAATTGCGACAAAGGAACGCGTTCACTTTCACAGCCAAGTCGAAAGTTAATGCCTCACCGATGACAGACGAGAGCGCGGATCTAGCTGCTTTCGCTGAGAACACCTTACTACATCTCGAAAAGGATACTCTGGACACCAACGGGCTTGTACGTCGAGAATTTATATGGGCTCCATGGATAATTTGGAAGGGTCGATGAACTTGCATGCTCATATACATGGATCCTGATTTCATCTTGTGTCGAAAAACTAGATTCCGGTCGCTCCTCTTATGACTGATCTGTACGATATGTCGACAAAGTATTATTACGCCAAGAGAGATTTGGTGACTTTGTCGCTCACAAGGAAAGCAAGTGGAGCAGTGTTGACCCACCTGGCAAAGCAGCATCCGGAAGAAATCAACCTGCGACACGCAGAGCCTATCCCATCGTTTATTCTCAAAGAGCATCAGGCTGGAGGAAAAGTCATCCCTGCATCAGCCATGGGTGAGCAGATCATTAACACCTCGGAAAATCAGGAAAATCAGGAACAGCCGCATGCTCTGGTCGACTTGTTGTTAAAAGCGCAGGAGAAGCCTCAGATGAACCCTAAAGGCACCACAGAGAAACTCAAGAACGAGTTGCCTGCGCTTCCTGAAATTTTTCCAATTTCAATTCTGCAAGCCAGCAGGAGTGATTACATTCGCGATGTGGAGGCCGTTGTGACATCTTATGTCCATGAACAGTATAGTCGATACAAATTCGCGACGACGGGTGCCCTTCGTCGAAATGATTATGAGTTTTTGCCTCCTCGACAGGCAAGTACAACTGTGATTGTCGATCGATAGATGATCGGTGGATTTTGTCCGCCAATCGCTTACGGCAGCGATGCTTGTTGATTTTACGAAATCTGAAAAGAAAAACAAAGTAGTGTTTCGCGTGTGTGTCTAACGATTTTGCTTTATTTGGTCATTTTTCCGCACCGTAGGTTGAAAAAAGGACGCCACAGGAGCAGTTTGCATATGAGCAACTCCAACGAACCAAGCGGAAGAAACTGAAGCTGAAAATCAAGGAAGAAAAGCGACAGGCACGAGATAGAGCAAAGGCAGGAGACAAATCGGCTGCAGAAGAGGCAAAGTCCGCGGAGCATTTACAAGAACACGGAGAGACGGAGGGTGCAGCTTTACTATCATCATCGGTAAAGCATGGAGTGGATCTCGATCTTGAGGAGTTAGGAAACAATGGTCATCAGGACGAAGGGCAAGACGGCGGATCGGACACAGCGCAGCCTGACGATTCGTTCGACCCATATGCGGAGCTGCTCCGAACCGTCACGCTACCAAGAGATGGAAGCATGTAAATAAAACAACAGAGAAACGTTACTCTCTACTACCCTTGATCAGTGGCATGGTGGCTGAAGTCCTCGGTCTGGACTTTTGGAGTTTCATTGTTGGCTTTTGTGGCAGTGCGTACGTAATTTTGCGGGCGGGAGAAGTTCTCTAACGGATTCCATTTCCTCCGCGGGAACTATTCTTTTCTTCCTTTTTAATCTCAGGGTTTTTCCGCGGACTCGACTCGGTGCCCCGGAAAAGTGAGAACTGCCACTGCAGCAATCGATACTCCCTATTTGCGATCGGTCCCTCCTGACACGCCAGCCACGCGTCTCGATCGAAACCAAAAAAAAAAAAAAAAATAAAAGGTAAAAAAAGAAGGCCCAGCAGGTCTAAATTGAGACAACCTGGCCCAGCATCCACAATGTACGAAATGACGGTAGTCGTAGCGTTCGTAGGATTGAGAGGATGGAGACACAACGGCTGCGGTCATTGCGGCCACGTCAGTCAGTCAGGAACAGAACGTACTTTCTTGGCAAGATTGAAAGTCGAGCGTGCGTAGGCTGTCACACGCACACACGCACGCAGAATAGGGTTGATTGCGCTGCGGTGTGGGCGCGTGATCTCGAAAGCCTCTCGCTGTGCGCAGACGATCGTCATTGTGCGTGCGTGTGTGCTGCTGTGCTATGCTGTGCTATGTGCTGTGCTCTGTGCGCACGCTGCGTGGCAGTGTCGAAAATTGCAACTCCACTGAAAAAAGGGACGAGAGACCAAAAAAAATAAGTCACGTGCATCTATGTGAGTTATGAGGAGCCTTATGTCACAGACGCAGCTCATACGATCACACCGACTACATTCATCATCACATGACATCCTCATCACATGACATCCTCCTTGAAAACAAAGACTCGCGTTTCGCGTCCTTCATCCCACTCTCCATCTTCCTCCATCATTATGGACCTGAATACTCCTACCTTTCACCTTGACCCTTCTTCTGACGAGCAGGAACATAGCATCTCTGCTGATGATCCTATAGTAGAAGACAAGCTAGCCTGTGATCAAATAGAGCAGGTGGTGTCCAAAGCTTTAGACGAACTTGTAAGTGAAAGAGTTTCCTGATGGAGTAAGTTTGGTTTGCAGTTCATTAGCTGTACATTAACAAAGTCAATCTCCAGAACGCAGCTGCAGATGAGATCCGAGAAACTGCAAAGGAGGGCGATGCCGATGTAGAAGTAGACAAAGCAGACATAGAGGTTGGTATCCTTCGATGCTTTTGATTTATATTCTTGCCCTGCCCTGTCGCAAACAATACACTAATTCCAGCCACTTTGACAGTTACTTCGGACGCGCATCACGGAAGGACTTAATGGCATTGTGCTGAGCAGAATACGAGGAGTACTTTCTAGAGATGCCGTTATTCTGCGCTCTGCAAAACACTTCAAGCTTGATCCAAACCTCAGGTTTGTTAGGCTTGATGAGGAGGTGGCAGAGTTCTATCTTGAGCCTCACTCATTCGAAGGCTGGATGGAGAGGCATCAAAGGGCCATCTCGACCAACTTTATTTTTTTAAGAGAGTACAAGTATAATGATCCTGACAACCAACGTCGACTGACCTTTCAGTGTCAGTGCGGAGGTAAAAAACAAGTGCGGAAGGAGAGAGTCAACGGAGGTAAGACTGGTAAAGCCCGTGTTCGACAAGAGAGTATCAAGAAAGGTTGTCCATCCAGGATTGCGGTTCTATATCAACCGGTAATGATGCCAGGCGGCTCTCGCCAGCAGGCATGTGTCGTTGAGTATTATTACCAGCACAACCACACTGTTGGCGACATCGCCGATCTTGGGACACGGCAAAAGTCTGCAGCTATCAAGGCGGCAATTGAACGGCTGCTGGACCAGGGATCATCAATTCACCGGGTGATGCAATAACTGACGATAGGGTACGACAAATTCATGCAAATTACACGAGGAGATGGTGGGCGACTATCAAGAGATGACTTCATCACCTATGATGATGTTTACAACATATGGCAGAAGAAGGCGGCCGCTGTAATAAGGAAGGATGACCATGAAGTCCTATCAGCTATAAAGTGGATGGAGGAATTTCAACAGGAGAATGGATTCACCTTTTACGATAAGAACGATATCACCAGTGGGATATATTTCGGGTTCGCTTGCTTGTGGCAACTACAACAGCTCAAGACGCATGGCAGAACATTGTGCTTTGACGGAACTCATAAGGTCTTCGGGCAAGTCAGTTACTACTCTTACAGTGCACCATCAACCAATCTATTAGTTACATACGCTTATAAAGACTATATTCTAACTATCTGTTCACTCTCGTCTTGAAGAACTCGGATAATGGATTTGGCATCCCTGTCGCATTCCTTCTAATGAAGTCCTGTGACGCCCGTATTCTGTCCAACTGGTTAACTGCCATTCGTATCAAGATGAAGATGCTGTTCTCCAAGGATGGAGAGGATTATACCTTCGCGCCCAATGCCGCTATCACAGATCAAGGCCCCACAGAGATCCTAGCCATTAAAACCGCGTTTCCCGGTGTACCTATCTTCTACTGTGCATGGCACGTCTTAAAGGTGTGGGAACGCGAAGTCAAGAGTAGGATGACAGGACTAGGCGTCCATCCTGTCGACAAAAGGGTTGAAATTAGGGCACTGGTACGTTAAAAACTCAGAGTCGTGCTGATCCAATTGGCCTCCCTGAATGAGTTGAAGCTAAGACCCAACATCCGTTTCTAGCTTAGATCTCAACTTCGCACGATCTTGTATGAAAAGGATCGAGCAGAGGCGCAGAGGCTCATTGCGAACTTTCGCAAAGTTTGGAAGGACCAGGTAGACCTCCTGAATTATCTCAGCAAGAACTATTTCGGCAGGGTTGGGTTTGAAGCACACCATGAGGAGGTACAGAAGGTACAGAGGTCCTGGATGCTCTGCTATCGACAAGAGGTAGCCTACTCTTCGATTGATACAAACAACTATATTGAATCGTGGCACAACACTCTCAAACGCCATTTCTTCAAAGACAAACAGCAACGACGTCTAGATACCGTCATCTACACTCTTGCAAGGATGGCGGTTCCCCATTTTCAACAGAAGTGTATTCGGAGCATCGTCAATGTCGGCAGGATGAATCCGGCTCAAACAAAGGAGCTTCAGCTCACAAATCTTGCCAGAGATCATATCATGACTCGAGAATCGAGGGGCTACGTGGGAGCCTACATGAAGCAAACGTCCGATAACACTCTCTATGTCGAGTCATTTACAAACATGGCAGTAGGATACGAGGTCGAGATCGACTTCTCCAAGACTCCTAGTGGCCACATCACCCAATGCTCTTGCATGTTTTTCTACAATAACAGGAGCTGCTGCAAGCATATTGCCCTGGTGCAGATCGAACTGCCTCATATCAAATACTTCCGTGCTGACTTCTGGGAACATCAAGCAAACTTTCACCTTGGAATGCTCCAGCCTGAAGATGAACCGACGTACTCCTCACCAGAAGTGGATCGCATCAGCTTCGGCATGCAGCGTCTTGGGATGTTGGAAGAACTGAGGGATAAGAAAGCAGAATACCCTCTTCGAGCACAAGTAGAGGCAAAACTGCAAGAACTGATCGACTTGTTTGAGCCTTCATTCCCTCGATTGCCAGGTCAAAGCCTCAGCTCCAAACGGCAACGACAGATGTATTGAAACAATAAACGAATGATATGGACATACAAACACCATTGCTGCTAGCAGCACCCATTGCTCCTCTCTTACTGCTGTTCCGTACTGCTTCCGCACTGCTTCCGCTCTCTCGCTCTCTCCCTCTCTCCCTCTCTCCCTCTCTCCCTCTCTCTCTCTCTTTCTCACTCATTCTCACATTATTTTATACTAGGCCCCCCTGCACTCCTCCAACACACTCTCTCTCATTTTCACGCTCTCCCATGCTCTCCTATACCAACTCTTGCACCCCTCTTAAACTTCCTCTCATTTCCTCACACATTTCCTTGTTTCTTTTCGCGCTCTTTCTTTCATGATTATCTGTTGAATAACAAAAGTCCAAAATAACGACAACTTATTGACTGTTGAGTGCTTTAATTTGTCATTTTCTCGGCCAATTCTCAGTCGATCTCGTTAAAAATTAGACGAGAGAGTTCGCCTGATGGAATACTAAAAGTCTTTATTAATGCAGAAGTGTCCAAAACGACTTCTTTGAAGTTGAAAGTAAAAAGTACGAAAAAGTGCAACTTAATTTTTTTTGTTCTTCCTACAAATCTTTTCACGCGTCTTCACTCCATATTCTGATGATTGGGCATCTCAAGATTTTTGTTTTCACAAAACAAACTACATAGTGGCATCCGCAATATGTTAAACTACAAATAACTATTAGTGGGTACAATTGGGAAATGACTTTTTGAGGTACTTTCCTAGAGACCTACTTGGAATTGTGGGTGGATTCCCTCCCTTTGCCTGCCTAGATACAGGTCGCATCTGATTGGATAATGGGTGAGTATCACATGATGCAACTGCATCCGCCCACAGGGTCACATGTTGGAAGATTGGAATGGCTTTAATCGCATGAGCTTCGCCTGTGACATATACACACTCGTGAGTTATTGGTGGCGAGAGGATCGTGTTTGTTTGAAAATCAAAGCCACCGGAGCAAAGCGAGCCTGCAAACGGAGAGTGCGTTCCTGACTGCTGTGGGTCAAGTGGTAAAGATGCACATTCGACTTGTCCGCTTGTTCGTTCGCATTCCCGTCCATTGAATCAAACCCAACCCGCCTTCGCCCCTACAATGCTCAGAAACTCACTCGCCAGGACCGCTGCCATCTTCCCCCAGGCTGTCAAGGCCTCCCCCATGTCCGCTCACAGCATCGTTGCCATCCGATGCAATTCCAACGCTGCTGCTGGTGAGGGTCGTCGTACACGTAAAGATGCATTGGACAGACGCCTCAGGACATACAGTGCACCCATGCATCTATGCTTTGGTGCCATGCATGAATGGGATCGACAGGAAAGACGAGCTTAGTCAACCAAATGGGAAATGGAATGAAGTGGACCTTGGAGAAGCCTCACGCCGACTAAACATTGTCCATGCTGTTGAATGCTTCGACCAGCCAGCGCTTCCTACGGACGTTGCAACGAAACCCGCACCTGGACCATCATGATACTCCACTCAGGACAGCATCTTTCTAATCAGCTCAAACTAACACGAGGGCCATGGTTTACACTTTGGAATGATAGCCGAAGACGGATTGTTGAATATTCTCAAGTCTTCGATCAACTCACGTAGGTGTTGATATTTAAAGCCATGTACCCCACTCTTCTTTTGTTGGTCGCTTATAAAATGAGCTCACTCTTTCTCTCTTCTATTCGGCAACTAACAGCGGTAACAGGTGCTCCTTCTAACGAGCAATTCAGAGTGGCTCGCGGTAACTACCGCAAAGGCGATGTAAGGACGAATTGCTCATGACAGACCGACTCAAGCATGTACAGGGATATCAGAAATTGACAAGCCAAGATGTTTTTATTCTCGACCGGGTTTCTCTCTGTAGATCTACAAACCCTCAGATCTTAATGACTCTGGACCAACGAAATTCGGCGCTCCACCCAAGCCAGTGGATGAGCTCAAGATCTTGAAGTTGAACCCCGTTGTCGAGTACAAGGTAAGGCACCTACGAATGTCTTGTCCGAGGCAAAAGTGCATGAAGCAGGAAGCATAGGGGTGTTATAGCGACCTAAACGACGTGGTCGATCTGCCTTGATGAAGATGCCTCCGACCAAAAAAAAAAAGGAAAAAAAAAGGAAAGGGCAAAGGCTGACATCACTCTTTTTCTCTTGTTCTCAAGAACGCTGCCTTGCTGTCACACTACGTGTCGCCTCTCGGGCGCATTCTCTCAAGGGAACAGACTGGTCTCTCGGCCAAGAACCAGCGCCGTGTCACGAAGGCTATCCGCCGTGCTCGCGCAATGTGCATCGTCAGCCCCACCGCCAAGCAACACTGAGCATGTCCATGTCCTCCTCTTGTAGTCTCTGCCATTGTTATATTTTTCTCATTCATATTATTAAAACACCATACCACAACCGCAACCACTTTTCCTCTTTGTTTCTCTTGATCGATCTTGTGTCTACGGCGTGCCTGGAGCGGCGACTGTATTCAAAAGGAGGGGAAAGGAAGGGAGGGAGCACAAGAAAACCAAAGAAAAAAAAATATTCCCAAATGCGTTTCCACACACAAAGGAAACTCATCCCTCCGCTCGGTGGCTTGGCTTGTGTTGTCTCGCGCCTCGGGATCTCTCTCCAAGGGTACGTTCGGCCTGATGCTCCTCATGGCACCTTATACACACATCCTCATCCTTCCCTCTTTCCTTCTCCCTTCATCGCCCCCCTCTTTCATCAGGACTCACACCCCTTCCATCTCCTTGGACTTTTTCAGCTTCGTCGGATTGGATTGTTAGTTGCATCTCAAGGTCAGCATCATACTACGCTTGTTACTGGTCTTCTCCCTCCCTTTGAATGAACCCAAACTAATCTTGCCAAAAAAAACTACAAACACGCGCGATCTCAGTCAATTACCTTGGCCCGAGCAGCAGTGAGCTCTATTCATCCCCTTCGGAACTTCTAGAAAAGTGGCAGGAGTATCTCTTCTGTGACAGTACCCAGTCCATCGGGCCTGAAACAGAGAGAAGACTACCCTTGGCTCCCTATCATGGATATTCGAAGATTCTTCACGGCATCCTGTCCGTTGGTGCCGAAACGATGCCTCTCCAATTCTATGCAGCGCCTTTCAGCAGTCAGGGACTCCATCCCAAACCGGCCTTCACAGAAACATGGGTCAAGGCGGATACCAGGAAACGGATCTATACCCAGCAGACCACTCGCTCACGGGCATCCGCGTGTTCAGGATCGACGAACTCGATCACTGTCGTTAAGAGCAGAGGGATACGGATTCCATTTTCCTGACGATCGGCCACATACACTTGCCCTTCAATCAACTCTCAGCTTCACAAATCATCAAAGGATTCGGTCATCTCCACTACAGCCTCATAGTTCAGGATCGTCACTATCGCACCTTACCTTCTCATTGTCACCTCTCCGAATCGCCTGCCAACAAACCAATTCCTCAGGGGCGGCAGCGGCAGGATCGATGAGGATGTTCTCAACTTCAAGAGTCGCCTTTCGGAGCTCCTTCATACCCTCTGATCCTGCACTAGCATCCCGAGTACCGACTTCGAAACCAAAGTCGCATGCTGATCGAACCACTATGACCAATGTCAAATCAACATCATCAACATCACCTTTGCTGTCGAGCGTATTAGACAGGGGCAAACCGCAGAAATTAAAAAGATCTCTTTGGGGATCGCCTCTAGGAAGTAGGAGGAGAAAGCTGGCTGCTATGCACCGAGCCAGGTTACTGCAAGACGTCAAGAGGATGAGGCAGGCGGCTCCTAGACATTCGGCTCAATTGTCAGCTTCGAATATCGTCCAAAGCAAGACAAGTACAAGGACAATTTTACAACAAAAGCGACGAGCCGAGCAGTTGAAGGCAGGACGCGACCATGCCTACACCATGGACGCGTATGGAAGATTGCATCCACGGTACCATCATGTGCACTATTATTACAGAAAGCGGCATACCAAGCGGATCCATTTCCTAGGGTTTCAGCACTTTTTGAAACGCAACCGATTAACCTCACAGAAGGGGCAGAATGCTCTCAGGATTCAGCGATCCTCGAATCTTAGCAAGATCAGTCAGACACGGCATAAGCGGGATGCTACTAGGACACTGCGATTTCAGGCTACAACTAGCAGACTCTTATTTTATCTGGATCGAGCCATTGAGCAAGGCCGCTCCGAAAAGGCCATTAGGATCGCCAAGTCGCTTTTTAGGGTCAAGCGAGGCGGAGCATCTTTGCCACGTGGGAGCCAGTGTACAAAATTGATCGAGTTGAACGAGGCGTGTTACGTTGATTCCAAGAAGAACCCGGCATCAGCCCCGATAGTGCAACTTACGGCGGCCGAGTGCAACGCGATTCTATCTCACTGTGCTGATCTCAAAGATTGGAGCAATGGCCTCCGCATCACCAATGTTCTCATGGCTCGTTATCAGTCGCCTGGTTTTGATTATAATGATCATAGTAGGGGGGCCCCGAACGCAGGAACCATTCATATGATGTCGACGCACTACGCGAACTCAAATCGTCCCGATGCCGCTCTAAAGATGTTTCAGATCCTCACAAAACGTTATCCGAGTCAGATTCCCATCGAGGTCTACACAAACTACTTGTATCAGCTCGCCACCAAACCCGATTCGATCTCATGGATCCGAAGGACGTTGGACCACCTTCTAAAGCATGGACCAGCACCTACGACCACCTCATACAACGTTCTCTTGAAGGCAGTCGGTACCGGAAAAAGTTCCCGTCGCGCAGAGGGCGTCTTGAAAGAGATGGAGCTTCATGGAATCCAAGCAGACCAGCAAACCTTCCGAACCCTGATCCAATTCTCCCTTCAAGATCTCAAGTTCAACAAGGCACACTTTTGGTTGGGCGAGTACAGGAGGCAAGGTTTCGAGGTGCTCCCACGTATGTTGGATGTTTTCATGAAAACTTGCGTGGAGTATTCGATCAGTGCACAGGTTTACTCGGATTCTCTTGCTCGGGAATGGATGTACAAGGCGTTGCACGTTATGCAGCTCATCTCCCGGGAGGGTCTTCGACCAACGCCTCGCTCATACGAGTACCTAATCCAGGGCTTTTTATCGCAAGACAAAGTTCGAGAGGCAAAGGCGACCATGGACATGATGAGAAACGACTCTTATCTGTATACCCCGACCCAGAAGACCTGGATCCTGCTGTTTGAGTACCACCTGTCCAAAGGGGATGAGGCGTCCGCAATCGAAACGCTAAACAACATGCGGAGAGAGCGCACGACCGGGTGGGGCTCTGAAGTTCGCCAGGCTGTCGCATCTATGAACCGACTTCCGGATTATGTCAACCCTGTCCCTACCTCGATGTACCACCAACTCTTTCGTCACTTGCTAGACCACAACAAAATCCCTAATGCCGAGCGAATTCTGTACGAGCTCTTAGTCCGTCAGAAGCAAGCAAAACCCCGAGGAAAGGAGGTTGTAGAGCTGATCTGGCGACTGGAGCGACATCCAAAAGCAGCTGAGCGCGTATACGAGCTCTTGTTCTCTCAGACAGAATTCAAGGGTTCGTATTCTGGACGAACTGCACGCCATCGACGGAATAATCGGATCTTGATCCAGGGCCCTATTCAGATGGCAAATGTCGGTGTGATGAGGGCCAAGGCCCTTTCCGGAGACCGAGCCCTGCATGAAGAGACATGGAAAGCATGGACGGATATGACAGAACGTTTCGAGGCGGAAAGTAAATTGTCGGCATCGGATACTTCAAAGTCAGCCAAGGATCGCCATGTCTTGGCGTCTGCATTTGAAGAGACTGTAAAGGCTTTACGACATTCCGGACCAAAGGAATGGCGCTTCCAGCAATTGCAGCAGCCAAAGCCAAAGGAGGTCGAGCCTGTTGTGGATAGCTGGGATTTCAGTTCTGTTCAGCATGGCTCCCGACGGAAAACTGACAGCGGGACTCGGCGAGGCCTCGTGGATAGGCGTGGCCGACCCATTTCGGAAAGGATCTCATCGGAGACGGTGAATGCTCATTTGGAGGCCAGCAACAAGCACCGAGCACTGCTCCAACAGCTGTTGACACGAAATGCGTTCCTGCGACCGCTATCTCAACGCCGCGCTTCCGCCAGCGACGCAGGAGAGCCTTTGGAGGACGTGCCTGCCAGTGACCGCTTGCTGACTGAAAAAGCAGAGTCCCGCCGATTAAGCCAGTTGAAGAGCTGTCTCGAATGGGCACAGAAGAACCAAGTTCCGATTCAGATCCAGGGATTGAACTGCCTGTTGGAAAGCTTGAAGTCTCATCAAGCGGATGATATAGTCAAGGAGGTCGTGGAGCGATACTTCTTGATCCCTTCAAGGTCTAAGAGAACAAGGTCATCTTCCGAGATCAGAAAACCGCTCATGACCGCCAACTTGCAGACACTGAAGGCGCTGGCCGGACAGAGCAAGACTGCGTCAACAGTGACCAGTGGCAACCCGGAAAGCAACGAGTTGGTCGATCGGGTGTTGTCGTCGACGATAAGCTCTTCGTCCGCGGGTCGACTACGGGAAAATTGGTATCGATATATGGACAAGGGGAGGGCTGGAAAAGACTTGTTAATGTCGAGGGAGTCGCTGGAAGAACGAGGGGTTCAATAGTTTTTTTTCTTTGTTTTATGTTTTTATGCAGCGTGTTTTTTTCGTTTTTTTTCCTTCTTTCTCTACCCACTCAAACACACACACACACACACACACACTTGTAGCAATATTGCAAACACGAACTCTTCATAGATTGTAAAATAGAAAAAATTTGAATCACATCATAACAATTGAATCGGGTTTATAGGAGGTCTGAAAGTTTGATGTTGTTGCCATGCCTGCTTTTGGGAGCTGACTCTTGACTTTGCTAGGAGCAACAACAAAGCGCGTTCCAATGTGAAAGAAAGGCAAGATGAAAAGATATGCAAGGGTTGACTAATATTGACATCCTCCTTTATCAATCATGTGATGATGAAGAATCTTCGTCTCCTTCAAATTCTTGTATGTGAATCCGACGAAGTATCCTTTCTGATTCTGAAGTTTCGTCTTCCTCGTCAGCCCCAGCGCCAACCCCAGCCCCAGCCCCAGCCACGGCCTCGCTTCCAGCCACCGACGTCAAAGGTCGGACATCTTCCTGATCCAAATTCCGGATACAATCGATACTCCCCTGTGGTAAACGCGTCAATGGACAGGCAATCTTTCTCGTTCCCTCCATGGCGGCCCATGTCGACGGTTCAGGGTGTCTGGACGGGGGTGAGGAAGAAGACGAATTGGTGGAGGAGGAGATCGAGGGGTGATCGTCAACAGAAGAGGAAAAAATGGGGTTGTAAGGACTTTGTCTGTTAGAGCTCATCCGGCTTGTCGTCGATCTTCTGGTGACTCCTCCTCCAGCCAAAGTAATATTCGGAGCTGAGGTCGATATACGATAGCCAGGTAGTTCACGGCGTGGTCCCCCAGACCTAAAATAAAACGTCTCCGAGTCCTGAATGAGTCTCTTCCGAAAGAATGGTTTGCACCGTCTCAGGACTGCCACCATGCCGTCCGAGGATCCAAATATCATTGCCTCACAAGGGATCTCTTCTGGAAGATTTGGTGACTGGAACCAGAAGCGCATGTGTGTAATCACGTCGGAGGATTTGGCCATGTCTACTTGTTCCACAAACGAGGCCAGGTCGTCGGCTCGAATGTAGAGCAAGAAAGGTTTTCCAACAATCATCTGTGGGTTCACGTTGAGGAGAGGTTCGATCGAAGGGGACGCGTACATGACCCCCAAATTCCGCTCGAATCGGTTCAAGATCACACAGGTGCGAAGTTCTGGGGCCAAGAAGTTGGGGTCCCAAGAGTTGGCCTGGAAAGCCTCATGATGGCGTTTGACCCGCTCGAATTCCTATCAAGGGAAGTGCGTTTTTTGTTCCGTTCAGTTTTAGGTAAGTCTGGTTGGGGTTACACACAGCAGAAGCTCTCGCGTCCCTGGGTCTAAAATGTCGATCTCTTTTTTGATTTTATCATTCTTTTTAGGATGGTGAGTCCTCTTTCTCCGCTCTTTCTCTCCTTCTCTCCCTGTCTCCCCTCTGTCGTTCTCCTTGAAAAAAGGTGGGTGGGTCCTGCATGAACGAGGAGAAAAAAACCGCTGTGCTGTCTCTAACCCTCTCCCCGCTAAAAAGCAAAAGATGATTACGTCCAAGCCCAGACTCGCTCGTTCCGTTGGTGGGCAACTCCGAGAAAGCTTAACTGTCAAAGTCATCCCACTGGTGCATGTCTCCGTTACCCACTTCCAACCGCGAACCAACGACGGGGCGCTTGAAACGGTGAGGTGTCCTCCCTCTCTTCCATCCCCCTTACCTCTTTCCTGGGTCCCACAAGCCGGGTCATGGCCGCGGAATGGGCACGGATCTGTCTGTCTAAAAGAGTTTATATTTCCACCAAACATGGCGAAAGCAAAAAAGAAAAAGGTCAGAGGGAAGGGGTGTTATTTGCAGTCAAAGCACAACGAGATATTGTATGAGCTGTGGACCATGCTCGATTTCCAGTCCCCCTCCTTCCTCGTGGGCCTGTTTCTTGCATCCAAGGAGCCTAGACTCCTTGTCCAATGTCCCAATGCAAACAAAAGGTCAATGCCACATCCAATTCCCAGGTAGACCTTCCCGAGTTGGTGTCCCTGGTCCCGAGAAAGAAGAGGGGAAGCAGGCAGAGGGATGAAAGATGGCTCTGCACCCCATAAATGAATATTGCACGCCTCTAATTCTGGCATGACAGGAGCAGAGAAGGAGACAGAAAGAGAGAGAGAGAAAGAGAGAGAGGCAAGAAAGAGAGGCAAGAGGAGGAGGCAGGAATGGACTACTTACAGGCTCCATCCTCGCGATCAATCACTTGACAGCAACTGAGAACAAAGTCGAAGCACATGCTGAAGATGACCAGGCAAGCAACATACGTCCCTTGCTTGGTCAGGAACCGAAGCACAATTTGGGAGGCAACAAGGTCATTGAGCATGTTTTCGTGATGGGTCACCCGGGTCAAGGGAACGTCCTCTGGGTGCAGAATCTGATAGGCGGCCATGCCCAAGACCTCTTCGGGATCATAGCCGAGGACATCGGTGATGGAGGACGATGACCAGAGGAAGCGGCCCTCGGGCGAGAGGTCATGGAAGGAGATGAAACTGTCGACTTGGAACATTGTGTTTTGGAGAAAGAGGCAGGGGCCAGGGTGTGAGCAGCGCGGTGTGTTATGCGTGCTGGAGCGGAGAAAGAGCCAAGGAGGGATCCTAGAGGGATTGCTTTGTCCAGAGAGAAGGGAACGCGAAACAGAAAGAGAGGAGGCGGTGTCGAGAGATTAAAAAAAAGAGAGGCTCGAGTAACAGGGTCAAAGATGGGACAGAAGGGAAATGGCGGACTTTTATCTGGTGCGACGAAGGGTGCAAGAAAGGGTCCTAGTGTGTTCGAGGGTGTGGAGAAGAGCAGAGGAAGGAGAGGAAGGGAGAGGAAGGAGAGCAGGGATTGACGAAGGAGGCGAGAGCGACAGAGCGCGAAAGAGTGGCGAGAGGGGCTTTTTTTTTTTTTTTTTTTTTTTTTTTGGACCGCGAGGTGCAGATTGGGTGGTTGGGCAATGCGAGTCTGTCTGTCTGTCTGTCCGGTCGAGTTTTGCTGTGCGCTGTGGGTTCTTTTCTGTTGCCATTGGATTGTTCGCGATCATTCTTTTCGAGAGCGGTGTGATTGGATGTGCAGATGTGCAGACGTCAAATGAGGACATCCTGATCCAGTTTCTTGTTTTCTTTTTTTCTTTTTCTTTATTTTTTTTTTGAAAGGGTGTGAGCGTGCGAAGGACGAGAAGGGGACAGGGCAAAGAGACGGGGCAAAGAGAAGGCAAGGCAGGGCGAAGGAGAGAGGAGGAGGGGGATAGGAAGGAAGAGCGGATGTGCGTCCATCCATGGTTTTCAGCATGCAGCAGCGCTGCAGCGCAGGTAATTGATCATGTGACTAGGAGCGTGACTGTGCATTTGATCCATTTGTTTATTCTTTTTTTCTTTTTTTTCTTTTCTTTTTGGTCCCTGTGCTCAACCACTGCTGCATGCATTTGCTTCATTCAGCCTGAACATTTGAACGTTGCATCTTCTCCTTCTCCACCTCCTCCAAATTATTTTGACATCCTCGACTCACTGTCCTCTTGCAGGTGTCTTCTCTCGTCTTCACCCTAGTTACCTTTCTTCCCTCAATCGTCAATCCCAACGAAAGCACATTTCTCAACTCTTCCTCACCGTGAAAACGAGACTGCAGCCATAATGTCGTTGCAAGTGCAGAATGCCAACAATGTCAAAATTTACACCGTCTCGGGTTCCAAGGGCTCGCGCTCTATACCCGACTGGCTCGCTAGACGCAACAAAAAGACTCTGAAGAATGATCTCGGTATGTGATCATTCTCCTTTCAAGAATTTCAAAGCCGACAACGATCCATCCCTCTAACATGCTTTGTTTTTTCCTCTCTAGACTGGAGACATCGTATTGAGCTGATTCAGGATTTCGAGTTCCCAGAAGCTTCTCTCAAGATCAGGACCACCCGCGATGGAAAATATGTCATGGCCACAGGAGTGTACAAGCCCCAGATGAGAGTCTATGAATACTCAGAGATGTCTATGAAGTTTGATCGCCATACCGACGTAGAGAATATCGACTTTCAGATCTTGTCAGACGACTGGACAAAGACTGTACACTTGCAGGCAGATCGCAGCATCGAGTTCCATGCTCAAGGCGGAATTCATTTCAAGACCAGGATCCCAAAGTTTGGACGCTCGTTGACATACCACTACCCTTCCTGCGACCTTCTCGTTACCGGATCCTCCAACGAGATTTACCGTGTGAATTTGGAACAAGGACGTTTCTTGAACTCGCTTGTCACAGACGTGGACCCCACTGATGGAAGCGGCGTGAACTGTGGAGAGATTAACCCAGCTCATCTGTTGTACGGATGCGGAACAGACGCAGGCACGGTCGAGTTTTGGGATTTGCGTGTCAGAGGCAGAGTCGGTATCTTGGCGCCTTCCTTGCCCGAGAGCGTCATGTCTTCCTCCCTCAGCATCTCGGCCATGAAGTTCAGGGACGACGGGTTGACTATGGCTGTTGGAACTTCGACTGGACATGTGTTGATGTACGATCTTCGAAGCAGCGTGCCTTTGTACGTCAAGGACCATCAATATGGATTCCCTATCAAGAGTCTAACTTTCCACGAGGGAACACAAGGAGAGGATGGTCGAAGCAAGGTCGTTTCTGCGGACTGCAAGATTATTAAGATTTGGGATCGCGAGAATGGACAAAACTTCACCTCAATCGAGCCCGTCAATGACATCAATGATGTCTGTGTGGTCGACAACTCTGGACTCATGTTTGTTGCGAATGAGGGTATCCAGATGCAGAGTTACTATATCCCATCTCTGGGACCGGCGCCCAAGTGGTGCTCGTTCCTCGACAACCTCACAGAGGAGTTGGAGGAGAACCCCGTACAAAACATTTACGACGACTACAAGTTTGTCAGTCGCAAGGAGCTTGCATCGTATGTTATTGGACTTTGGACAGAACACCTTGGATTGTGCTCTTGAATTGCCAATGGTCTAACCCTTTCTTTTATCATTTTCACAATATTAGGTTGGGACTGGATCATTTGGTTGGAAGCTCAGTGTTGAAGCCTTATATGCATGGATTCTTTATCGATTTGCGTCTGTACGAGAAGGCAAAGGCAATTGCGAACCCTTTTGCTTACACAGACTACCGCGAGAAGGAAGCCAAGGAGAAGCTGGCCAAGGAATCTGGCTCTCGTATTCGCGCGACTATGAAGCTCCCCAAGGTCAACAAGTTGTTGGCGACAAAGATGATGATGGAAGATGCCAAGGCCCGTCGCAAGGCCGCAGCTGCAGGAGAGGAGGTTTCAGAGGCACCTACCGCCCCAGGAGCACTCAAGGACAACCGTTTTGCGGACCTTTTCACCAACCCCGACTTCCAGGTCGACGAGACTACCAACGAGTTCAAGCTTATCAACCCTGTGCAGTCAACCAAGAAGCCCAGTTACCGTATCGTTGGCGACGACGAAGTCCAGGAGGCCAGCGAGGCCAGTCAGAGCGACGGAAGCGATGTGGACTCGGACGAAGATCTTATCCGCGTCAGTACCTTCAAGTCTGGAAAGAAGAAGGGCGATCAGATCACCTCTATCCGTTCTGGAATCAAGGATCGCAAGCGTATTCCCAAAATGGAGGCTCTCAAGGTAGGTTGAATGGAGCGACGCAAAGAGCTGCGATTGCAAAGGCACAGTCGATTGTTTGCATTTTACTAACTGTTCTATGCTATTATCTGTAGCAACGTGCAAGCAACAGCTCAGCTCCAGTACTCAAGTCACAAGCCCAACGGTCTTTCGCGGACCGTGTGGCCAAGGACCGGAGCACATCCAATACTATTTCTCGCTCAACTGCTGGTGGCATGGAAATGACTTTCAATGTTGGAGGCAGTCGAGGCGGTCGTGGCGGACGTGGTGGTCGCGGAGGACGCGGTGGTTCATCATCGTCAAGAGGCGGCAGTGGAAGCAGCGGTGGAGGAGAGAGAAGAGAGAGGAGAAGTGCTGGTCGCAACACGATTCGCAATCTGTAGACCTTCTTCTTGCCATCCTTTTTTCTTTTCTATTCTCATTGCATATCCCCATCAGCATCCCCATCTTTCACATAGTTATCTTTATACTCAGACCAGCTTCAATGCAAGCTCTTGCCACAATAGACCATTATCAAAACATTCCCAACAGGCACATCTAGATTGCCGTTCAGTAGTAATGACAAAACGCAAAAGGGTGGTTTTGCGATACACGAAATTTCTTTTTTGTTTTGTTCGCTCCCCTGGAAGATTCCCATCCAAAGGCACGCGAAATGTTTGCTGTGGATTTTTTGTATTGTTAGCTTTGGACGCGAATGTTGTGACCTCTTTGTTCATTGCTTTCTCCTCCTTCTTTCTCTCCACAAACGAATCTACATTTTTTTTGCTTTGCCCTTCGTTCCGGGATATTCCAGTCAGACTCGCATTTGAATTTGGTAGCCTTCCTCCAAATGCCATACTTGTCTTTGACCGCCTCCAGGAATCGGGCTATGCTGATTGCCGCTCTGTTAATCATGGAGTTTCTGGCGATTCTCTGGCTGAAGGACTCTGGGCCATCGCAAACGCAGCCACATTCTCGTCATCAACTTCATCAGCGGCAAAAGCATGGTCAGGATGTGAAAGCTCAAGGAAAAAAGATCAAGGACTCAAAAATGAAGGCTGCCTCCCCGCGCTTTTTGAACGGAGGTGCAGGAATAGCACCTTATCACATTCATGATGAGCAGTGGGATTTCTCTATGAGGGTCGTACGCCCTGAGCGCAGGCAGTTGGAGGGAGGTGAGGACCGTAAGGACTCAGAAAAGAAGCCGTCGTCTGATCACGACCAAGAAGATCACGCAGGGAAGAAGGATTATCTAGACCAGTCATCCTTGTCGGTCAAACCACCACCTCCGCCGCCATCACAAGACCCTAGTTCGATCGACATTCCGGCCCCACCTACGCCGGTCAAGCAAAATCAGCAACAGCAGGAAGGGCCTTCAGAGGAACTGCAAGGACAACATCATTATCATCGCGCAAATTCTCTGGAGTTCACTCCAGAGTTCGCTCCAATCATCAGTGGCACGGGGATTAAGAACACCTCTGACCAGCAGAAAGGAGAGGGAAAGGAGAAGGGTGTTTCTGAGAAGGAACCTGTCAAGAGCAAAGGGGACAAGGACGAGAGGTTAGAGGTGTCGTCCATTCGGGCTGCGCCTGCCAGCATCAGCAACAAAACGGCCAAGAGCAGCAGCAAGCTCTCCGAGAAGGAACGGCAGCAAAGTCAGCAACGGGTCCAGGAAAAAAACCAACGTGGACGGTTCAAATCTACGAAGGAGCGCAAGTTGGCTCAGTTGATGCCTGCTCTTGATGAGTATGGCGTTGTCATCGAAGATCACTTCATCTCTCCAAGAGACTCGGAGGGCGATGGAGTCCCAGATTATTATGTTCTCTTGCGACCTAGCTCTTCCATCGATACAGCGGCAGTGAACATTGGTCTCTTTGAGGACGAAGTTGCAAAGATTCCTTTACCACCGCCATCACCTAATCCATTGATGCCACCCTTTGCCCAACCTCCAAACACGAAAGGACAACCAGGACCAGCTTCATTGGGCCAACTCACCATAGTCGCCAGGAATGCGCCTTCACAAACCTCAGAGCCGCCATCTAGTTCAGCGTCGATAAACATGCCTTTGACTCCACCAGCTCCAGCAACACCCCCTTCGCCATCTTCAGATCTGAGCTGACCCTGACCCTGACCATTTTGCAAACCTTCAATTTGTCAACAATAAAAATAGACGCCTTTTAACAAACAAAAACGCGCCCTAGGCGCGATCAGAATAATATACATGCTCCTCCACTTTCCGTGCAACATCGCCAGTCCCCCTTTCCCAAGGCGTTGGTATTGGAAACCGTCCAAAGAAAGATAAGAACGAGTTGCTGAACTCTGGCCAGTGTAATTCATCATTCAGGGACAGGTACGTAAAAGGCCTAGTTTTCTCGTGATTTTACTCAAGAGCCCTGAATTCATATTGGGGCGCCTTTGAGATTAAAGAAGACTCTAAGGTGGGATGGGGCTGACTCAATCACGAAGTTGTACCAAGAGAGGTTCGAAAGGACCTTTGTAGTCCCTTGCTCGGGCAAAAGAGGACTCGGGTGAGAATTTGGAAAAATGTTGGTAGTACGTGTCCGGAGCATCTCTAGGCAGAGTGGCGGCGATGCCAGGTGTGTGACTAAAACTGTTAATCCTCTCCAAGTTTTCTTTTTCCTCATCCTCGTTTACTTTTAGATCCAGGTCCTGCAATTCGTCCCCCCGCCAGCATCAAGCTCGTCATTATCGTTATCACCATTCCCGTCATTCCCATCGCAGTCTCTGTCACTATCGTCGCTTCCGTTGTCTTCGTCTGGATCGGCAGCCAGCCGTGACGACTGGACATCTGCAGAGTCGAGAAGTGCCTGCTAGGGGTGCAAAAAAGACAATCGAAGGCGGAAATGATGACGAGGATTCGCCGTCTTGGTAGGCCTCGGATTAATGATGGTAAAGAGCAAAACGATGCTGTCACAGATGAATGGACGTACATAATAAGTGGCACTCCTATCCTCTTCCAACATTCCGATGCAGCCTGCCCATTGCTTTTACTTAAGGGATTCATTTATTGTTTCAGCTGCTGAGCACATCGACACGTCGGCGCATTCAGCCTTCATGCCCTACTCTTCTGCATGTTCATCATCATATCCCTGTTGGGAATCATCGCCTTCTCCACCCTCTTGGCCTTCGTATCCGCCAGTGTACCTTCGAAGTTCGTCTTCCAGTAGCAGGATATAATCCACAGCTTTTCTCAAGATCGACGCTTTCGAGTCCGTATTTTGTGCACACCTGCAAATGGGCGAAGCAAGAAACCGTTAGCTTTCCACCTCCTTCATCTTTGGGGTTGCATGAAACTATAACACAAAATCAAAACTTACTCTGGGATTACAGCCTTCAGCTCATCAAATCCTCCATTGATCTTTTCCCTTCGCTTCTGCTCCGAAAGGATATGAGCCATTCGACGAGTCGGCGCAACAACTTCCTTGACTACGTTTGTGATTGGCGGTGGAGCCTTTCTGGATTGTCGACCATGGTACTTACGAGGGGCTGAGGTTTGAGGGGGTCTTGGGGGGATGACCCTCGGAGTTGGTGGAATCACCAACGAAGCGCTCTTACTCCTGGATCGCTGCCGGTCATCTAGAGAGTCGTGCTTCTGAGACAGCTGCTGATGCTGTTGTTGTTGAGGCGCCGATTGGTGCTCATAGAATTGAGGTTGGTAGTTGGAATTATGATGCTGATGCTGGTAGTTGTGCTGGAGATGCTGTTGTTGATGATGGTTGAAGGGCGAAAGTGCAGATTGTACAGGTAAAGAGGATGAGAACGAAGTTCCAGAGCTCATATGATGATAGGGCGACATGCTTTGTTCGTTCTGCCCTTGTTGTTGCTGCTGTTGCTGCTGCTGCTGCTGCCTCTGAAGTTGCTGTCCAAGTGCAGATGTGAACATGTTGGACTGAGCCAAGAGGGAGTTACTTTGGGCGGTTTGGCTTTGATAAGCAGAGAGGTTCTGTGTTGGCAGAAAGCTATTGGAATTGTTGCCTGCATTGGACATTCGACGAGGCAGTCCATTTGGCAAGTTGGAAGAGGGGGTCGAAGACATGACAGAAAGTGCCGCCAGTGACGCCAAAGAAGATTCGATCCCGCCACCACTGTTATGAAAACCAGAAGACTGGCTGCTTCCTGTGGTCTGCTGGTTCACCAGGCCCGAGGTGAACCCAGAAAAGCTATTGTTGTCGGATGTGAATGATCCTGGGGAAGATGGTGAGATGGGTGATTCAGGACTGAACGGTGTAAATCCATGGATGCCACCTGGGGCGAACCCCTGAGTGAGGTGTGGATGAGACATGCTTCGGTGGTGATGAAATGCGCCTTGGTCGTTGTTGTTGTTACCGTTGTGGAATGGCATCTTGATATCCATGCCTCTTATGCTGCTACTGCTACTGTTAGAGCTGCTCAGGCGGTTCAAATGTTGTTGGTGCTGCGAATCGTTCTCGGGATCGTCTCCACTCATGTAGCTATCGTCATCGTCATCATTCTGGATGTTGATATGCTGAACGTGTCCACCGCCGCCGAGATGGAGGGAGTGCCGATTGAGCGCGTAGTTGCTCCCTTGGCTGCTTCTTGGCCGAGCATTGAACCCTCCAAAGCTACTTGAAAGCCTGGACTCGATATCGCTCTTTTGGCTGTCGTTGGTCGGTTGAAAACTGCTTGAGCTCGGGATATCTCTGGTATTCAGCTCGTTGGCTTGGCTGTTTGCTTGTTCACTGCTGTCTGTGTTGATGCCGTTGCTGCTGCCGGTGCTTTTCGATAGACTCTTTTTGTTCTTTGTGGGGATCTGTTGCGCACTTCTCTGGAATTGGCGGTGCAGCTCGATCTGCTCTTGAAGTCTTTGGACCTGTTGTGATTGTGGCAGATGGCTTAAAGGGTTGGAAAGGCCAAGTGCGTCCGCGGGTTTGGACCAGCCTTTCCGAGGATTTAGATCCAGGTCCTGAAGCATTTCTGATGGCGTTTCGTTTCTGGTCTGCAAGAATAGTATAAAAAGGAGAAAAGGAGAAAATCAACGATAAGCATTTTTGCAGCATGGTAGAACATCATTGTTTGTGTCCAAAGAAAAAGAGTCGTGTGCGACCGAAAAGAGCAACCAAAAATCAATATTCGGCCTGAGCAAACAGCAATTGCTGACTGAATTTCGCCCGATCCATCGTTGGGTTCACAGGGTCACTCGCTCACTGTCTTTGTTATCGCGATCATGAGATCTTGCAAGATACAACCATCGAAGGATATGGAGATGCAGGGATGGGTCGCTTACTACGGATCAGCTCTTGGGATAGGGGTTTTATGAATAATGACAGCCAGAGGCACAGGAGCTGTTTTGGTTGAGAGAGGACGACGAAGCAGACGCGGAAGGATTGTCGACCTTGAAACGAAGAGATTGAAGTGGGGGTGCAAGAAATGGGAGGTAAAGCTAGCGAACAAGGAGAGGAAAAGAGAGGAAACGATGAAAGTTTGGAGGCCGGCGGAAAGAGTGGTTGTGACAAAGTGAAATGGCATGTGCTTTAGAACTTTTTGGGAGTGGTGTGTTGTCTGTTTGTGCTTTGTGTCTGTGGGCAAGAAACGATTTTGCAGCAGTGGCTGCAGCGGGAGGCGTGGGGTGGATGCACAAAGATGATGGAGAAAGGGGGACGGTAGTAGTCAAGGAAAGAGAAAAAAAAAGAGAGAGAGGGAGTGGACAAAGGGGGCCCTTATCGCCAGCAAAAGATAACAGGATAACGGCTCGAAGGACTTTGGCCCCTGACAGCGACCTTCAATGAGGTCCGCTCTTTGGTCAGTTGTCAAACTGTCCGTCTCCTTCCCCTCGCATACTGATGATCAATGGCGAGAGCCAAGGAGAAATGAAAAAAATGGTCGACGGGGACTATTTCCGTGACAAATTGAGAGGAGGAAGGAGGAAGGAGACTGACGGTCATGCGCGCGGGCTTCGCCCTCTGTCCTCTGTCCACTTGAACTTGTCCATTATCATGTGCGAATGAGGGGAAGAGGGGAACAGGGGAAACAAGAGACAGGGAGCTCACTCCCGCCTTGTTTGAGTTGCTTCTTGTCCTGTCTCTGTCCCAAGCGCAATGTTGTTTGCCCAAAGCGACAACGACGCCGACAACTACACCTTCACCGATACCGACACCGCCAACGACGAGACCCTAAACATGGTTTGCTTGCGAGGATTGGCTGTGGGAGCGCGGGGTCAAGGGTGATTGAATCGCCTGTCTGGCCGAGCCAAGGGTCCGCGTCGTGGCAGCTCACAGGAGAGGACGATCGAGCCAGACCTGGCCGACGAGGGACGGACGGACGGACGCCCGACCCGCCCATGCATGTCTGTTTGCCCTCACTCGCTCTGCCTCCCTCCAAGCTCTCGCTCACGACATGACTCCGCATCAAGATCTCTGGCAGTCACCGATATTTCAGTCAATTAGAAGGATTTCCCCTCTGTAACTGCACAAGCAAGTTACCCCTGCGTCCCATTTTTGGCCTCTCGTTGATGCATGCATCCTTCATCCTCAAAGAGAAGCCAGCCCCATCATGGCTCCCATCCACAGAATTGCCCAAATCTCTTCTCATCTGAGAACGACCTCCACACGCGTCTCGACCTCGACCTCCTCTCGCAGCCTTGCGTCTGCGTCGTCGTCCTTGTCAACATATAAAATCACCAACAAGGACCGTGCCTTCTATCCCTACGCCCTCGACATTCAGTCGCGCTGGGCTGACAACGACCAATACGGACACCTCAACAATGCACACTACTATGCTCTTTTCGACACGGTTATCAATACATTTTTGATCCAGGAGACTGGTCTCAACCCTCTGGAGCAGTCAAAAGAGAGTGCAATTGGCGTCGTTGCCGAGTCTGGTTGTCAGTATTTCAGCTCATTGTCGTTCCCAGACATGATCGAAGCCCGCTTGGCTGTGATCAAGCTCGGCCGATCTAGCGTTGTGTACCAGGTGGGGATTTTCAAGAAACTGGCAAAGGATGTGTCAGCTCTGACGGGTCGTCCGGGGGCTTCGGCAACCTTGGCTGGCGTCTTTTCCAAGGCTGCTTCATCCGTGGCGACGGGCGAGGCTGTGGACGCGTCCGAGTTTGAGTCAAGTCTGGTGCAGGGCGACGCGGCTGCCACAGGGCACTTTTGCCACGTCTTTGTGAACAACGGAAGCCGGCGGCCAGTCCCAATCCCGCAGCGGATCCGTGCAGGGTTGGAGCAGTTGCAGGTCCAGCCTTGAGCAGGACACTCGGGCCAGAAGAGAGCAAAATTAAACTTTTTTTTTGTGCTGATCAACAATTCGACCGTCACAGATTTTTTTGTGCTTTGCATCAATGTCAATGCAGTTCTCATTCTCCATTCCTTGTTCCTTTGCACCTTTGCACCTTTGCCTTTCGGTCGCCGTGCCCGTCCCCGTCCCATCCTTGCAAGCAACCATTCCGACTGCCAGAAATGAGCTCTCCGCAAAGGTACCCCTTCTTCTTCTACCTTTTCCTCTTCGCCTCTTGTACAACTTCCAGTGTCCTGTGCTAATCGTCGTTTCTTTTGATTGCATGCAACAGCCACCAGGGCCAGGACCAGGACCAGGATAAGGATAAGGACCAGGATAAGGATAAGGACCAGAGCAAGGACAGTTTTCTTGCTCCTGCAGTTCCCGCGGCCGCGAAGATGGGAGACACCGCCCCAACGACATCACCGCTGGAGCTCCCAGAGATCCTTTCCCTCATTATTTCGTACCTCGACACCACCTCCCTCGTCCGCGGGTGCCGTGTCTCCCGTGCTTTTCACCAGGCCTGTATACCGCATCTGTGGCGAGACATCTCTTTGATCAATCCTGGGCGTGACACGGTCATTTGGAAGTCTGCGAAAGGATTCCGAATGGGCTTTATTCGCTATGGACGCTTCATTTCAAGCTTGGCATTGCACGAGATGCCAATTCAGGATGGTGATCTCGAACTGATCGCAGAAAACTGCACCAAACTAAAGAGTCTGGACCTCACAAAAACAAACGTCACTGTCGAAACCCTCAGAGTCCTGATCCACGGAGACCCCTATGAGATTGGAAAGAGAAGAGAAGAGAAAGGCAAGAGGAAGAGAACACAAACTCGTCGTGAAGCGGACCCCGCAGACGAGAGCACCGACTCTGGACTATCGGACCTTGAACAGGATATAGATGCCAAGGACGACTCGGAAATTCAGAGTGATCAGGATGAATGCCACAGACCGCACAAGTACCGCGGGCTGAATCCCATGACAGAAACTGAGACAGAACATGATCCCGACAGCCATTATGAGAGCTTTGGCCCAGGTCCGTCCACGGCTACAGAGTCCGAACAAGAACCTCTGGCAACAGGATCAATCTCCATACCCCAAAGAAGAATCACCGTTTCGACGGCCATGGCTTCACCAGGCAGCGGGCCGTCGCAGCCCAATGGCTCTCAAGCTGCCGTTGCTGTCTCACTGGATGTCCCAGTCCACCGTCGAGGAGGTGCAACCCGACCAGCAAAATTCAAAGGGGTCAGAACACCTTTTCCTCGCTTCCTCGAGACCTTGATTCTCAATCGATGCAACAACCTAGTAGGAACTTCTTGCCTCCCAGTTGTGGCTTTGCTAGGACCACAATTACGATGCTTACAGCTGAAGCATCTCAGTGACACCTTTGACGAAGACCTGATCGCGGTTATGCAGGACTGCCCCAATCTGAAGCAGTTGATGTTAAAAGGGACAGATGTCACGGATTCCTTTTTGGTCGAGTGCGCTACTGGAACTCGCAAAGCAGTCATACCTCCTCAGGGAGACCAGGAGAACCAAGAGGACCAGAGGAACCAGCAGAATAACCTGCTTCGACATCCCAGCGATATTAAAGGGAACAGTCCCGGGGTTGTGAAATACGGCGTTGAAAAACTGAACATAGATATGACGAACACCACGGGAGCAGGGCTGATCACATTTATTCAAAATAGCAGCTGGGATTTGACGTCCTTGTCGTGCCAACATCACAGTGATGTTACGGATGAAACGATTCAAGCGCTCTTTGAACAGGATTTCCCCACTCCTTCAAGATTTCAACCAAACACTGTCTTGACCGAAATTGATTTGTCTTTCTGTTCGGGACTTCGGAGCGCTGGCATCCATGATCTTTTCCAGTACGCAATTGCACTGCAACGAATCGTCATTGAGGACTCGGAGGCAATAGATGACCATGCGCTTTGGAATCTCGCCAAAGTACAACGACAACGAATGGCGCGACTCGGACTGGGCGTTCCTGAAGCCTGGAGAGATCATGTCAAGGCGGAGCAAAGGAGATTGCGACAGCAGAAAGTCCTCAACCCGTCGAAGGCTGCGACTGAAGCCCTCTCGGGTTCGGTGGAGGATACTCAAGAAGCACTGGAGTTGAGAGACGAAGCGTTGCTTTATGATGGATCGGAGAAGATCATAAAGGGTGACCTGGGAGTTCCTGGAGGGCTACGGGCTTTGGTCTTTCAAATGTGCCCTCGTATACATAACCGCGGCATGCGTGCCATTGTACGGTCCTGCATCGGTCTGGAAACCCTCGGCATTCGACACTGTCACGGACTGAGCATACAGTTATTTAATGGACCTTGGGCTGTGGGCACTCGACTGGATCAGCTGGATGTCTCTTCGACAGCCCTCAAGATTGAATCACAAGACGCTAGCATTCGCGATCTGAACGAGGAGGAGGAAGAGTTGGCTCGTTTCCCTCAGGTGTTGATCCCTGTGGAAGCATGCAGGCGAGTTGAAATTGCAGCTCGTGAGCCCCAGGAGCCACATGATATGGAGTTGGTCGACCACATCAATGATATCGAAAATCTTCTGGAGCCAGAGCCAGACCAGGGCCTACAGGTAGATGATGATGCAAATGCCGATCCCGAGATACTAGAGCCATTTGAAAACTGGGAGTCGGGATCAGAGTTTGGATCAAACATGGGATCAGAATTTGATTCAGACTCGGAAGCAGGGTTAGGATCGGATGATGACGAAGATGAACAAACACTGGCAAGACGTCGCCATATTTGCTTGTTTCACGATCCTCAAAACCTGGCATACCTGCGGTCGTTTTATTATCGGCTTGGTCAGCTCTCAGGACTGCGAGAACTAAACATGGCGACAATGAATTTTCGGATCCGGCTACAGGACGGTTTAGATCTCCTTGTCCCTGGTCTTCAAAAACATCTCGAGGTATGGGATCTGACAATGTCACGAGGACTTGTCTTCAAGGACGAAGAGCTTGAGTTTATTGGACAGCACTTTGGCCGCGGTCTGGTGTACCCTGATGGGGTAGAGCCTGCATCTGGTATCGAAGATTCAGATAAGGAGAATAAGGATGATGGGCAAACTGAAATAGCGAAAGGAAAGACCGAGGATGAGGATGAGGATGAGGATGAGGATGCGCGAATGAGTCAGAGTGTTGATCCAATGCATACCAACTATGCATTCGGTATTGATGGCGATCTGTGGTTGCCGAGAATCGCACCTCTCAAAACCATCCGCATGGCGGAGGAGTCTTTGCACCACGTGAAAAGCCATCTCTTGTATTGGTTTGAGGAGCAGGGGTTCAGCCTCGATGTGCAGAACGACGATCCATTCTTTTTGTAAATAATTGTTTCTATCCTTACACAATCCGCACTTTTTTTTTGTACATTATTGCAATCCATTGCAGACAATAAAGCAATTCATGAACGAAACAGAGTGCAGGAGTTTAACGAGATGCTTCACTCTTTTACTATCTAATACGAGTCAATGTCTCTTTGTGAGAGATAGTAGAATGGCACAAAATTGATCCGACCAGATTCCCATGCCTATTGTGGACGAAATGGGGATGGTAGCCATAGTTAATAAAGGTTCAAACAGGCAAATGACGGTTCGGAAGGCCCTTAAAACTTACAATACTGAGCATGGAGCCGCCTTTGAAGTGACTGGTGAAGGCCATCGTCGTTGCCTTGGGCCCTCTTCCCGTGGTATCATCGTCGTCGTCGTCATCGTCGTCGGATCTGGAATGAGAGATAACCTCCTTCCCAGTCCATCCAGGTCCTTGGATGAATCCCATGAGCATGAAAATGTCCAGATCACGAAGCATCGATCCTGTTGGCCTTACAAGGACCACCCCCAAGAGATCTGTGTCTCGGAACCTTACGACCAGTCTCTCTCCGTTCTGATCCAATACCAGTTGCTCAACAGGTCCAAAATTTTCAAGTTCCTGAGGGGATCTTCCGGCGACCCCTTTTTGCTCCAAAGTCCTCTGGAACGCTTCAATATCGCGCGACTGAAGAGTCAGCTTGATAGGGTTCAGGGGAATCCAGGTCAGGTCGCCGCCTCGCTTCTCAAAATGAATAGCTCTGATCTGGCTGTCGCCCTCCAATGCAAAGATGAGATTGAAACCGTCAGGGGTCCAGCTGGCAGTCTTGAGAATGCCCTTCATGTCATTCAGCGCCACATACTCCCAGGTTGCGGTTTCGTAGATCCTAGCCTGTCCTGACCGATACCCGACCAAAAGATGTTCGCCAGTTGGGGACCACTTTAGACAGCAGACAGTCGGACCATAGTGACTAGTCTTGTGTGATGGCGTAGGCATTGAATGGGTATGTGCGCCTGTAACGCTTTCAAAGGCTGCCTTGATATTCGATCCTGTCTCCTCCAAGGATTCAACGCTGCGTACAATACGTGGTGGCGTTGGCAACTTGTTGAGTCTAAGCTCTGTCACTTTTGTGGTCGCATTTTCCCGAATAAAGACCGTAGAAGAATGCTCGGACCCGATTGCCAAAAGTTCGCCTCGGGGATCCCAAGAGATTTGATCCACACCTTTCAGTCCAGTCATCCGAGCTAATCCAAGCCATGCTGTATCACCTCCCTTGTTGACGGCTCTTGAAGGTCTGTTGAACGTTTCGCTGAGGAGTTCTGATGGTCGGTCCTTTGCTGGATTTGGCGATGTCCACGTGGCTTCGGCTCCGGTGGATTTGTGATCTCTGTATACATGCCACAAAGCCACGCCGTCAAGACAGGCAATCGCCAAGACCACGCCAGACATGGGTTTCCACTCCAGTTTCATGACTCTGGATTGAGCAGGATGGGACAATCCGCACGAATACCAGGATTCGACCGACAAATCATAGACCCAAACAGAATTATTCCACAGAGCAATGGCAACCAACGGTTGATGGGGATGCCATGCCACAGTCCTGGTGAGAAGCTTTGCAAGTCGGTCGTTGTGGACAATAGAACTGACGGATCCAGAAATGCTCTAGAATGAAATGTTGAAATCACTGCGGATTAACTTGGAGATAACTATAGGGGTCAGACATCGTCATACTGCTTGAGTCACCTACAACATAGAAATCCCAAGCTTTCTTCCACACTGCTCCTGCACTGTCCAAAATGGCGTCCAGATCCCTATGTCGAATGATTCATATAATGGTTAGCTAATATTCGTCAATAATACACGTCTTTTTATAAGAAAATCCCTTACCATTGCTTCAGAAGCTCTTCAATTTTGTCTGCAATTGGTTGAGGGATCAGTCCTGAGGCTTCGGACTCTTTGAGCAACTCCTCGACTACAGAGTTGATCTTTGACTGATGTGCGATGTGTGTGTTCCTGGAAGGCATCATCAGTGCGGCTTTCAATTCACCCTATGTTTCCCATGAAAGAGAGTATCCCAGTCGTTCTCAATATAGTAATAGTTTGCGGTCTTTCCGAAAGTCATTATGTGGCTGAGTCCTTACATGTTTCTTGATAAACTCACTGAGCTTCGGATCCTGGGGTCCTGCAACATGAACTGCAAAAGAATATTGATGGAAGATTGTCAGTCTCTGGCATACTGGATTCTTGACAAAACCAAAGCGCCACTATCTTGGTATTCTGGAGCTGCTACCTACCCAGGGCCGAGTTTGATTCGCCGATGGTGATGTGCCCCTGAGGAGGAAGCTGCAACGCGTCTAGAATGGAAGCACGGTTAGATGGATGAGAATGGTGGTGGTTCAATGCAATCGCGATCAGTGCCCAGTTGCCTCCAGGGACAGAGTTCATACCAAGCATGGTCAGTGAGAGATCGTGTTTGGTCGGTCTGTGAGGTCCAGTGGCTACGCTGCTGTCCTGTGCTGTCCTGTCCTAACCTGAATGAGGGGATCAGCAGAAATTGTTCGCGACATGTCAAAAGTTGGCGGCGTACCTTGGGTGACTGAAGCGCGTGCGATAGATCAGAGTGCGGTGACCAAACGTGATCGTTTTTTTAGTGCGGTCACAAAAGGCTTCAAAAGGTGAACAAAAACACGCCTCTATTTTTTTTTTCTTTTCTTCCCTCATCCTTCACCCCTCACCATCTCTTCCTCGCCTCCCTCATCTCCTTTGGTAAGTGTCTCCTGCCGTGTTCGCGTTCTCCTTACTCCTGGCCCACCCCTTGTAGCAAACACTATGATGATTGCTTTGCCGCCCCAGGCAGAAAAAACCATGTTGATTCGCTTAGCACTTATTTCTGGATCTGATACTATGTTTGACTACATTCTCGCTCTTCCTTTCTTTGATCTCCTCTGGAGAAGCAAAGCGAATCGAGACGAAATACCAGAAACTCTTTATCAAGATTGCCTTCAATATCGACTGATATTAACCATTCTTGTTATCCTCTTTTTCAGCCTTAGAACACCCTATTCGTACACCCTAAGACCAATCGTGTTTGCCGATCAAATTTGAAGGTAAACCTCCTTCTCTTTCAATCCATTCTTCAATATTCTCACCCCGCCTTTCCTTGCCTGTCCCATTGAAGAGGAATGATGCATTTATCATGCTAATTCAGACCAAACACAAAAAACACTGGTGTCAAATTGTATAATCCTGACCTCGCCTCTATCGAACTCGATCAATTGCGCCCGTCCAAGATAAAGAGTCAATGGGATGTAACCGATGTTAATCATGTCTTTTCTCTTTTTTTCAGTTAAGTAGCGGGTCCAGATTGAACTGCAAAGTTTGAAGATGAAAATGAAAATAAACATTTTTTCACAAAAAAAAAAAAGCCACTTCCTGCCTTGTAAAAAGTTATCGAAAAACACGTTCTGTTGTCCTTGTGCTTGTTTTGAAAGTTATCGAAACACGCGTTGTGCTTTTTATTCCTCTCCGAGGCTGTAGCCAGCAGGACAGAGAGGATAAAGAAACAACTAGTCCGTGTTACGTTGCATGGTCCCAAAAATGCTAAAAATGCACACGCGCATTTTTTTTTCCTGGTTCTTTCCTCTTATCTACCTGTCACCGCGGCATCCATTTTCTTCGCACCCACCCCTGATTCATCGTCGCCCACTTTCTTTTCTGCTGCTCTGATACCCGCACACCCACATACTCTCCACACACTCGTAATGGACCGAGTTCTGCCTCTCCTTGGTGCCTGGGGCTCTTTTGGATTGATGGGCACTGTGAGTTGAGTACCACCAACAGCAACACGCGTTTTTTTTAGTTACCTTGTCTTATCGTAAAAAGAGACATGCCTTCATGGAGCTCATCGCACTTCTTTTGCATTCCTTCGGTCATGGCCCCACACAGGCGCTCTTGCTCTTCTCCATCTTCTTCACTGTCTATTACTCGGACCGACAGGACCGGGAACCTTTTGCCATGCTGGTGACAGTCCTGGCCTTGACCCTCTGTCTCTCGACGGTGGCCCTGTTCCCGGTTGATATATACTTGGTCTCAAGAATCATGGACCCAAACACAGGCCAAAGACGACCCTGGGCCACAGATGAGGCTATTGAGCAGATGCAGCTCTCTGTTCGCATCGTCTACTATGGTAAGAGCGACATCAAGATAGTACTAGGTTTTGCAAAGGTTTTTGCTGTCGGACCAGAAAAAAAAAGTGATCACGCTACCCGTCTCCCTCGGAATATGATTTTGCTGTCCCTGGCTCTTTGTCCTCATACACTCCCCTTTATTCTCGTAATTGTCATTGGATTGAAGTCCCATTGCTGATCATGCTCCCCGTGTTACTTGCTTCCTCTGTGGCCCAAAGCGGCCTATGGTCTCATTGCCAGTTTTTGCTTCGTCTGGATCCCGCTCGCGTACTTTTACTTTGAGGAACTAGCGGATGAGGATCAGACCATTGTCCAGCGGCTGACGGCTGCCATCAAATACACGGTTTATTTTATTGTCGTTGCTGCCATCTTGCTCTTAACTGGCCTGCTGATCCAGCCTGCAATTCACGGCGGGCGACGAGATCCTCCAATCGACGATGAGATTGGCGATAGGATGTATGGTGCCATCAATCATTGGAAAGGCGGTCGTGGTCGAGAATGGACTCGTGATTTTCCTCCACAACTTGGTAAGCAACCATCTTACATTTTTAGTCTAGTGTTTGCATGAGTTGAAAGTACCCAATGGCAGGGTGACTGATTTTCTTTTCTCCTTTTTTTTGGCGATTGCAATCATGCCTCCATTTGAACAGAGATCCCAGTCGTGTTTGGATTTGCTGCAGGTCTGATGGCGTTGGCCGGCACAGGCGTCCTAATCTTTTATACGGTAATGAAGTGCTGCAAATGATTGGCAGAAGACTCACGAACTGCTTTGGAGACTCAACTCTATTGCTGTTTTCCTTATCTTGAACCACGTAGGCACCCGGACTCTCGCTCTTGCCTCTACATCTTCTAGCTGGGCTCAAATCTATCCCAACAAGTATGGGTGAGACACATGCTGCATTGGCGGTCAACAGGGAGCGACAGATTGCTATCCTGAACAGATACCCGCGCCATGTTTTGCCTTACCAACACCATCAGGAACAACAGCAGCAGCCATCACCTCATGTGAACCATTATCAGGCGAGCGGTGGAGCTGGCTATGTAGGAGCTTACCGTCAACTCTCTGAACGTGATCGCGAGACAATGAGTGAACTGGCCCAGGAAGAAGTGCTTTTGGAGAACAGGGCGAGGCTTGTACAACGCGCTCGGGATAGTTGGTTCAATCACTGTCAATGGATAATCCGACCATTCCAGGTAATTAAAGGAAAAAAGAAAACGAGACCATGGATGACATGGCGCCACATATCTGATTCATCTATCATTTCCTTTGAGCTCTCTTAGGTTATCCTGGGTCTAACGGGCACCGTTCTGACCGTGCTACTGATTGAATCGATCGTTGTCACTAGTATTGGCCAGTTGGAGAACCACATCTGCGGGGCGCCGCTCTGTGGATACTTTCCTTCCCGGCCGGACCTGCCTAACTTTCTGAACGCCGCCTTTTTAAGACTGTCGACAGTACGCTCGCCAACGCTCATTGTCAATTTTTAATATGGAAATTGAAGAAGTCCAACTCAACATCTTGTCTCTGCCAATGGAATCTCCTTTAGCTCTTCCCTTTGGATTACACATTCATGGTCATGCTGATCCTGTATATGTTTTGGGCCACGACCAAGGGTATCATCTCGTTGGGGATCCGATTCCTTTGGATCAATCTCTACAAGTTCAAGGTCTCTGCCACTCAACCTCAGGGATTGCTCGCCGCAACCATGCTGCTCATGCTCAGCCTCGCTGGTCTCTGTTACTCCCTCACGGTCTTTGCTGCACCCGACTACTCTATGTTTGGGAGTCAGAAATACGTAAGACTTGATAAGATTATTAGTTACTTTGTTACCTGCCATCAAAAACGCGTTTTTTCTGACATCTGCGCTTTTGACCAAAAAAAAATAGTGTAATCACACAGTCGTCTCAGTTCCGGACCCAGCGAATTCTTTGATTCCTGTTGAGATTATCAAGGACTGCAGTCAACATCCAGAACTGATCATCCCCTGTCATCTGGATGGGTCTCCGGACTGCACCTTGACGGTGACAGCTCAAATGATTCTCCAGATGATGGCCGTAAACCCGGCCTTGGGTGCGGGGCCATTGCAGGCCGTGATACAAGGACTCTTCTCGGTCAGTTTCTTATTGGCACTGATTATTAACCTATTCCGAGGATGTCGGCGCGGCTTTGGACAGGATCCTTTGGACGATGATGATGATGATGACATTGATGAAGATGATGACGATTATTTCGAGGATGATGAAGTGGATGCTAATGGAAGGGACACGTTGGATACGTTGCAGAGAAGGCGGCGGCGCCATTTACAACATCAGCATCAATTGGATCAACAACGCCAACAACGCCAACAGCGGGCCAGTGGCCAGAGACTACCTCTTCGTGACGACAGTGAGAGGAGGCGGCTGCTCAGTGCTCCGACGAGGAGAGGAAGCGACCTTGCTGGACTCCCTTCAGATCCGACCTCTGTTGAAGGTGGGCAGGCTGTCCCTCCGCCTCCATCCCGCTATGGAGCTGTTCGCCGTTTCGGTTAGTCGAATGTGTAGGTCTTCTGCTTTTGTTCATGCAGGGGTAAATAAAGGTTTTTTTTAGGGTATTTTTCACATTTCTGAAGATGTATCCCATGTTATGTATGGCGCCATATTTTAATATCATTATAGAGGAATCGTGAAGTGAGGGTCAAGCGTCAATGGGCACAGTTGAAATTGGTGATGAGGGACCCCACTGAGAAGTTGGGCGACGAGGTATGGAGATTGGTGAGCTACTGTAAACCGGATCAGAGATCACCCTAGAGCAGAGGTCCAACTTGTAGAGTGTCTCGATCTTGAGGGCATCGATGGCGTCTGTCTCTTGGTAATGGGCCTTGTCCACAATCTGGTCCAACATGGGCTATCATGAAAGGAGGAAAGCGTGGTAAGTCTTTGTAAGAAAGACAAAGAAAAAAGAAAAAAAAAAAAGAGACGGACACTTACAAAGGTCAATTGCCAGGAATTTAGTCGTCGGAACCATCCTCCTTCGCGCTGCGAGATCGTTTCGATCCAGTCATCCCAGTAACCCAAACGGGCATTCGTCCTCCAGTCTCCCTTCACCTTGATAGATGAGTCTGTTCTCATGGGGAACGCATTCATTCCAGCCCAAATCACCATCGACGAACCATCCCTGGTCATTGGGTTCTTCCCCATCTGAACCTCGGATAAACTGGCAACTTCAGATATCTTCTGAGCTTTTTCCTTTCGAGATTCTTTCCAACGGTTCAAACGCGTCACAACTACTTCCCATCGATCCGTTAATTGAGCCGTGTTCCACTGACCACCAGCGACAGGCCCTGAGGCAGGCCATTGACCGAGATTCAGAACAATGGTGTCGTAGAGATCCAGGTCCTCGTCTGAAGACGCGATGAGATCATCCAGGAACTGATCTGCTTTGTAGATCAACTCGATCTCTGTGTCGGCCTTGGAACGAGGGATCTTGGTCGCTGTCGTTGGCTCTTGAGACGTAATCTTGTGACTCCAATCCAAGGAATCAAGACCGGGCAGGAATTCGTCATGCTTGTTGAATTTTTGATGTTTTGGATCAATAGGCCGATAATGGTTCAGGATCGCGTTGTAGGTCGAGCGAACTTGTGAATCCCCGGCGAAAAGGATCCGACGGCGGGGGGCCAGAGCAGAAGAAAAGGTATCCTTATCTGACAAGGACTGTCCCCGCATCTCGGATGGAGGGGAGGTCATCGAGTCACAGGTAGCTTTGTACGGATCTTGAGAGGGCGCGTTGGGTAGGTGACTCGTGGGGGTCATTGTGCAGCCACTAGGGACAAAGCGCCAGCCGCGTGTCAACCTTGGCTCTTGATCGTCACTGTCAGCGACGTAGTTGGCCCTGCTAACTTGAGTTGGGTTATCTACGTCGTAATTAATCTCATGATCGAGATTGACACCAGCCCCTGGAGCTCGGTTGATGATGTCAAGATCTGAAAACACCTTCAGGGCCAGATGTTCTTGCCAGTAGGAGCCTCGTGTAGGCGCCATTCGATCACAAGACTCGAATTCAGTCTCTCTGATCGACTTTAGTCGATCCAGGAACGAGTTGAGGTCGCACTCGGAACAAACTGCTAATGGGGAAGACTCGATGTCTGAAGCAGAGTCGACCAGGAGTTCGTGAGTCCACTGGGGCCAGATTCCTGGTCGGCTCTCTGACGTGGCCCGGAATCGCTCGTATGTGAGCCAGCCGGAGATTTTGACTGGACCTGGCAAGGTCATTCTGAAGTTGGCTCTGTAGACCAGTAGAGGGGAATCAGAATTTTCCGCGACGGCCGTTGATGGAGGGGTGGAAGGGAGTGTGACCATCAAGTCTTTCGAGACTAATTGAGCGCCCAAGGCCAGCTTTTGCGCTCCTTCAATCACGAAGTAGAAATCGTCGGGACCAGCTACTTGTCGAAAGTACTGATCGTGGGTTGCGTTCTTCGATACCTTGAAGCGTAAGAAGGGCTCAATGACTGAAATATTGTGATGAGTGATCTGGATAAACCCTTGACTGCAATCTTCGTTTGAGATACAAAAGGCTAGTGTGTAGTCTTGTAATTGAGATGAAATTGAACGGCAATGCACCTGGTCAGGTCGGAGAGCCTGTGTCGAGGCCACGGAGGCAAAAGTACTGGATGCGATTGGAGTCGTGGACGAAGACGCGTGTGAGGGGGGATCGAAAGAGGACTCGGTGGAGAGGAAGGCTGCAGGGCAATGAGCCGGGATCGCCTCTTGGGATTGAAACACCCTCGAACCTGGTCTTGAAGGCCTCGGACGGACATGATGCTTTGGTGCGCTGTCATGGATCCAGGATGGCTGAACACCGTCATCTTCTTCTTCTTCATACTCTTCTTCCTCGCCGTTCTCAGAGTAGTCCCAGACGGTGCCCTCGTCGTCATCCTCCTCCTCGGTCATGATAGTATCTTGCGGGTAATCTTCCTCTGGCATGCCCTCATCATATTCGGGCTCGGCGTACGGTGAAAACCTCTCAGGATCCTCCTTCGTCTTTTCAGGATGGCTCTTGTATTCATGGTCGTGGGGAGGGTCAGGGGCTGTTGAGTGGTCATTGGGGGACGTTGGTATCGATCTATTTAAGCCGGATGAGGACAATTGAATGTGGACAGTGTTGATGACGAGGAGAGCGGAGGAAACGGCAAGAAGAACAAGGGCGGCGCGTTTATAAGAAAGTGGTCTGGCAGTGCTTGATGTTGGTTTGGACGGTTGTTGTAATGGAAGGAGAGGGCCTTCGAGGATACTGAAGGTCATGATGTCAAAGGAAAACGTTACAATAAAAGAAAGGGATGAAATGACGAAAATGATGTACAATGGAAATGATGCAGGTTGGGGGTGGGGGAGGGAAGTGAGGTGTCGTTACAAGATGAAAAGTATGGATCTGAGGAGTATAGATCTGAGGAGTATGGAGCTGAGATGCCTTCAAAGGAAGAAATGGCAGCTGAAAGTTAAGGGAAGGAAAGGGCAAGATCGACCTTCAGTTACAGGGCATGATGAAGAGGGCGGAAAGTAGGGAGAAAGGAAAGTGAGTCAGGGGAAAAGAGAGAAAAGGCAGCTATACCAGGAGAAACGTCAACTTCATCATCGATGATGAACGACCAAGACGACCTTTGAAAAATAAAGGGCGGAAAAGAGCCTTTACCAGGGTTCTCTCTGTTTTTTTTGGTCCGCTGTCAATGGTTGAATGCACCCATCTGGTCCAATCGCTCTCATGCACACGAGCGGGTTAACAGACGGGTTAGTGACCAGACAACAAGACCAATTCGGCATTACCATGCAGGTGTTCACCAAAAAGCAACAACAAAACGATTTAAATTAGGTCCGGGGTCCACAGAAATCAATTTTGCAATCAAATGTTGTCGCGGTTAGACCCTGACTAGTGTAGAATTCTAAGATCGTTGCGCTCTTTTCTGTACTTTTGGGCCCAGCAGTCTTCGAGGGAGGAGTTTTGCCTCCCGTCGTCATTATCGCCAGACCACCCCTGCAGTTCACCCCGTCTAGACGGACAGACGGAGTCCCTGTCTTCCAGGAACGCCCCATGGAATACTTCTAGTCTGCAGCGAACTTGCGCTTATCCAGCACTCCATCAAGATGGCAGGCACTAGATCTTACATCTAAAAATATCTCCCGGACAACGATATCATCCTTCTAGGTGTATCGGGCTGAGTGTCCATGCTTCTATAGGTTTCTATGGCTTTCTATACTTCTGTGCGAATGCATAGCATCTGCCTAGGAAATTATTACGGCCCTTGGACGTCAGACGCGCTGGGAAAAACTGCCGACTGCACTCTTCATCCCGGTGGACTCTTTTTTGCAGAAACGGGACAGACGAGAAGGCAAAAATAACAAAAAGAAAAAAGCGGCGTGTCCCTCTCCACAGCAGGGCGCAGACCATTCCCCTGCTCTCGTGTTTCACGCAAGGAGGCCAGCCACCAAGCAATGGTGAATGTCGACTCTCATCTGGACAAAATCGCTTCATTTCTGGTAATCTCATATTCTTGCTGAAATCCGGCGTGTGCCATGTTGTCAGTCTCTTCGCCCAGAAACATCTCTTCGTCTCCCATCAAGTCTAGCAAGGCAAACCGGACTCGGCAAGGTCAGGCCATTCTCCAGGTTGCGCCTCTCTTGGTTCACACGTTGGACAGACAGACAGTCTTGGCGTGCATAAGGGTCGACCGTGCCTGGAAAGCCGTCTTTGAGCCGCTTCTCTGGCACGACTTTAACCTCTTTCGGGACCATCTCCCTCCACACCTCCTTGGTGTAGCGACAGCAGAGCAAGGCGGCAGTGGTGGATATGGCTACAGTGGACAACCGCAGCAGCATCAACAACAGAAGCGGCCAAGGAGACGATCACCAGCAGTGTCTCTGATGCAGAAGAACGCTCGTCTTGTGCGAAGACTCCGATTCTTTGGCGAGGTTCCTCTCTTTCAGCAACTTCTTCCTGGCTGCACACAGCTCGAGCACTTGGAAGTGACTCGATACACAGAAGAGATCAAGCAGCTCCTCGAACAAAACAGTGCGACCCTGAAGAGCTTCACCTGCAAAACCGATCCCCTGACGAGAGCAATGCAGGACCCGGTGGTGATTGATAAAATTTGGTTCATCTTAAGAGAGATGCCGGAGCTGCGTGCCTTGGAACTGGACACGGTCATTGTGTCAGACTATGAAGGCCGGGCCTTTGGAAAGGTATGCACAAATCTAACCAGCCTGAGGCTTATCGATGTCAAACTGCTGGAACGACCCAAGTCCGAGACGGTCAACTTTGTGAACCTGCGAACGTTGGTCCTGGATCGATGCTATGTGCCGAACGAGGACCCGCAACAGTTGCTGCTGTTCCAGCTCTGCACTCGAATGGAGAGTCTTGTCTGGAAGTCGCGCTCAGGAAAACTGCCGGTCGTGAGCTTTGTCAACTTGTTGAACGGAGCCCTAGATCAGACTCGAAATCGAACACGACTTTTGACAGGCTTGGACCTATCCTCCTCCAAAGTTCTGGATGCAGAATTTGCATTTCTGATCAAGTTGCTTCCGGTGCTGACACGAATCAATGCGAACGATACCTTGTTTGGGCCCCTGTCGACTCGAGCACTTGTTGAACAATTGAAGGTACAACAACAAGACCAACTGGAGCATTATCAGGTCACGCCCACAGCACTACTTCGGATTAGGGAACTTTACTTGATACGGTGTTCGAACCTCACCATCATAGACACCCAAACCTTGCTGACGACCTGCGCGGGGCTTCGAGCGTTTTCTGCTCCGGCTGTGAGTGCCTTAGCCATGGACCGTCGACGATGGGTGTGTTTGGATCTAGAGGAGCTCGATGTGTGTGTCGCCCAAATGGATCGACTGCCCACAAATGCTTTTCCCAGACACCGAGCCGTCTACGCCCAATTGGCTGCCCTTTCAAAACTGAAGGTCCTTCGACTAGGTGAAGTTCCTTCTGCACACGATGGAGGAGCGATGGGAGGAGGGGGGAAGTCTGTCGGGGTGGTACCTGGATCTAGGCTGTCGAACTCGCCCATGGTTCGAACTAACATTGACTTTGATGGCGACCAAGACATGGCTGACCCTGACGCCTTTCACCGTGGGGGATCTGGAGCGCATCAAGAGTATCTTCTGGATCTTAAACTGGACAGCGGACTGGGTTTGCTCTCGACCCTGACCCGAATCCGAGAACTCAACTGTGAACGACTGCGGACAGCGATGGAATTTGGAGACCTTCAGTGGATGGTTCAACAATGGAAGACGCTCGAGCGACTCGTTGGAAGCGTGAACTGCACCCATCGAAGTAGTCATGGTGGCCACCAAAAAGAACAGCAGCACGGGGGGATGGCCAACACTTTTTTGCGCGAGCACTTACCTGGACTGAAGACGTTTAGGAATCAGGAGGAGGCTTGGTTGGCCGATGTGGTTGCCGATGTATAAAGAAAATAATACAATAATACCTGGCATAGCTTGTATCATCGCTGTGCCTTTTGCTCCACCTTACGAAGGAGCTTCGGGTCTTCCTCGAGAAGATAAGCTGAGTACGGTAGTTGGATGGAATTGGGATGGGCTATTACTCCTGTTTGAGTGTTGTGTGTGCACACAACAAGGTGGGGCAGAGACGACGGCCATCCAGCGCACAAATGGTACCATTGCAATAGCCTGAAGACACACATCACAACCCCAGTCGGTCAGGACAAACAACAAGAGCAGTTCGTGTTTGTTGTTTCTTGCCCGTTCTTATTGTCTTGGTGCGCCTCGTCCGTGCTAGGTTGGGAGAATCAAGCGAGCGAGTGTGGGAACAACAATGCGCCCTCTCTTTGTCCAGCTTGTCAAATGCAATGCACCTCGGTCTTTCGGTCCGAGCCATGTGGTGGGTGAGGCAGACCGAGTGAGGGATCAAGCGTGCTATGCGCTGTTTTTGTGGGTATAAAAGGCGTGTGTCTTTTCTTTGTAGACTAGCCCTCTTTCTTTCTTCTTCACATCCGCTTTCTTTCACCATCCTTTTCTTCATCCCCCTGTACATATCGAGACCCCCCAGCCCCTCTTTGTATATTTTCTCGTCATGGTTCACACTGCCCCCACTATCCTTGCTACACCCAATAGCAATGTGTTGACCACATCCAACGGTAGGTTGCTTCTGCCTCAACTTCACTACTTCCTTTCTATCAGGTCTGCGCATTCTGTTCTTTGTTCGCACGCTCACCTTATATACTGTCTCGATAGGCAACCCTGTGGATGACAATCAAAACTCTATGACTGCCGGTGAGTTCGGTCCTGTCCTTCTCCAGGATTTCCACCTCATCGATAAGCTTGCCCACTTTGACCGCGAACGCATTCCCGAGCGTGTCGTCCACGCTAAGGGTGCCGGAGCACACGGATATTTTGGTAAGTAACGAAAACGAGTCAGCTACTGTCTACGGAGAGCAGTGAGGGGGGCCAGCTTCCGAGGCAAAAGGTGATCTCTGGAACAGCTAGGGCTGCGCACTGGCTTTTTGATGCCAACTGCGTCGGACAGGTTTTGCATAGTCGTCATAGTGATGAGTCCTAGAGTGATAGGATGGATGAGAGTCAAAGCCACATCCTGGGAACGGGGCCGCATGAAATGAACGAGCAATGACACTAATGCTCACACCCTGCCGTTTCCCTTATTTGTCCCTTGCTCTCCGAACATTTAGAGGTCACCGCCGACCTGACCAAGCTGACTTCGGCCCACTTCTTGCAGAAGCCCGGCACCAAGACCCCCATCTTTGCGCGCTTTTCCACCGTCGGAGGCGAGAAGGGCTCCAGCGACTCTGCCCGCGACCCCCGTGGCTTTGCCGTCAAGTTCTACACCGAGGAAGGCAACTGGGACATGGTTGGAAACAACACCCCAGTCTTTTTCATGTAAGCTCTCCTGGAAATCACTAAATGTCACGAGAAGAGACAAAGCGCCAACTGTTTTTTCGTTTTACTCACGCCCATCATTTCTCCCGTCTCCACAGTCGCGACCCCCTCAAGTTCCCAGACTTCATCCATACCCAGAAGCGTAACCCCCAGACCAACCTGAAGGATGCCGATGCCTTCTGGGACTTCATCTCTCTCTCGCACGAGACTCTGCATCAGGTCACCATCCTCATGAGCAACCGTGGAACTCCTGCCGGCTTCCGCCACATGGATGGCTTCTCGTCACACACCCTCAAGCTTGTCAATGCCCAGGGTGAGGCACATCTCGTCAAGTGGCATTTCAAGACCGACCAGGGCATCAAGAACCTGTCGGCAGAGGAAGCTGCTCATTTGGACGCTACCAACCCTGACAGCTCCACTGAGGATTTGTTCAATGCCATCGACAGGGGCGAGTTCCCCTCTTGGACCGTCTCACTTCAGGTTATGAAGGAGGCTGATGCCGCCAACTACAAGTGGAACGTCTTTGATGTCACCAAGGTCTGGCCACATGCGGACTATCCCCTCCAGAAGATCGGAAAGATGGTCCTGAACCGCAACCCTGCCAACTATTTTGCCGAAGTTGAGCAGGCCGCGTTCTCGCCTTCGCACATGGTTCCCGGTATTGATGTCACCAACGACAAGATGTTGCAGGGCCGCCTGTTCTCGTACCCTGACACTCATCGCCATCGTCTCGGCGTCAACTACCTGCACTTGCCCATCAACCAGCCCTACCGCGCTCGCATCGCTAACCAGCAGCGTGATGGACCAGCTACCTACTCCCAAAACTCGAACGGTGATCCCAACTACGAGCCTCAGTCGAAGGATCCTCAAGGTCCAGCTCAGCAATTGCACGATATCCGCGCCAAGTATACGTCTGTGGTGTTGAGCGGCAAGACGGGCCGCTACCCTCATCGTGTCTCTGACGATGACTATGTGCAGCCCGGCAATCTGTACCGCCTGATGAAGGGCAAGGAGCAGGATGATCTCATCTCCAACATTGTCGGTCATATCAAGAACGTCAAGAATCAGGAGATTGTCAAGCGCCAGATCGCCATCTTCAACAAGGCCGACCCCGAGTGGGGACGACGTGTTGAGGAGGGACTTCATGCTCTCAAGAAGAAGCACTAAGGAAGGAAGGAATCGAGAACCCCTCTCTATCTGTCTATCCTTCGAATAGGATGGACTCTCGTTCATCCTCCCAAACACACTCATTGTTTTCTCGATTGATCGAGGATGGTCTTTTATTTTTTTTCTAAAGTAAAAGCAAAGTGTAATAAAAATATAAAAACATAAGAAAACAAAGAGGAAGAAGAGGAGGAGGAGAGGAGGAAGAAGAGGAGGAGAAGAAGGAGCAGAGGAGGCGACCTCCTGCAGAGTTCGAGTCAAGGAACAAAGGAAAACGAGGAAGGGGCAAAAGACAAAAGAAGAAAGAAAAAATGTCCGCGAAACCCAAGCCCGACCGAACAACCGACGCGCGCTGACCGTTCAAATAGCGATCAGGAGCCTATGGAAACGATCCGTAATTGGCAGACTGGGCTTGTTTGCAAGCGTGCTGATCACATGAGGGGGATTTGAAGCATGGACGCAAGATTCCACCCCTCCTCATTGAGCTACCTCTCTCTCTCTCTCTTTCTCTTCTCCATTACTCCTTCCTCCTTCCTCTGGCATCTCTTTTGCTCTCCAGCTTCCATCTCCCCCCTCCATCTCTCCATCTCTGTCCTCCCTTTACTCGTTACTCCCTGCATTGTCGTATACTCTGCATTCCACTCCACTGTCACATTCTTGAACTTAATCAACGCCAGGAGGACCCTTGTGCGTCTCTGTGTTCTCCACACTCTCATCTCAACCGACCCTGGCTTCTTGGTCAAGAGCAATGCCATGTGCCCTGCCAGTAAGGAGACTCTCATGTGCTCGACCCTCATGCTGATGAAAGGACAGTCTGTCTCTCTGCCAGTCAGTCAGTCAGTCTGTTGGGTTGTGTGCGCTTTGCAGCAAAGCTGACCAGACACCTGACAAACACAAACGAAACGAACCTGCTTCTTTTTTTACCCCTGCAGCTCTTGCACTAGCAGCAACAGAATCCACGCCGATGGCATCAACAACTCTGTCTGTGCCAGCAGGGGCACCCCCTATGCAAGGCCTTGCCCGAGGAACCGCCCTCCACAACGTCTCTGCCGAGAATGACCAAGACTTGATGTTCATGGCTGGTGCGTTCTCTATCTCTTTTTTCATGATGCATGCGACCTGCTTGTCCCCTTCTTCCCTCTTTTCCTGCCTTTTTTCCTTCCGTGGTTGACACGGAGAGCCTCATCTCCACTGTCACCACCTCCACCACCGTCCGCCCTTCCTGCCATGCATGCGTGTGACCCGCAGCGTATTGCTGTGTCGTCCCGTCACAATCCCGATCTGCCTTTCTTTTAACTTTCAAGACGACGCTTTGCATCGGATCCACGTTATTTAACAAGACAAACCTTTTCCTTTTTCAACACAGGCGAAGAAGTCGTGTTACTGGAGCGCATCGGCGGCGGTCTTTGCATGGTAAGAATAGTTGTCTCGATATCTGCTCTCACTGCTCTTAGATCTCCAAAGGCTCTACCAAGCCTCTGTGGGCACTCCATCTCAACGCCTGTCTCTGACTCTCAGTGTCAATCAATTACAATCCCATTTATCGCTCCAGGGGTACTGTGAGGGCGTCGTCGGCCGATTCCAAGAATCTGCGGTCGATTTTTCAACAGATGCCGCAACATCACCTACAACAAACTCAGAGCTAGAGCCACCTCTTTTACGGCCAAAAAGCCGATCAAGGGCGAGCTCTGCCACTTCAATTGCTTTGGAGAACAAGACTCGTGCCAATCCTGATGAGGGCTCAACTGTGATGCCACCAAAGATCATCAAAGTCAGCTCAACACTGGATGAAGAGGTCTCGCCTGCGCTCACGGTGCTGTCTCGACACACGCTAATGTCGGCCATGGCGATGGATTCAGGCGCTACTGAAAGGTCAGGGCCTAGGAAACTAATGAGTGAAGAGAACCTCAAGGTGGTATCAACTGTCGGTGGGGTTTCCATAGGGAGAAGACAGGTCTTATCATCACCACCAGCACCTGCCCATTCGACCGCACCAGTGATCCCGCCTAGATCATCCTCACGTCAATCTTCGAAGAGTTCTCAGGACGCCCAAAATCGCCAATCGACTGCAGGAGTATCGCTTGGAACAAAGTCTTCGATGTCATCTATAGGCTCTTCCCGGGAACCAAAAAGCGGCTCTTTATCAATCCCCACCACTAGTTCCTTATCACATCGTTCACTGGAACCCGCAACACAGGGATGCCGGAGCCCTGTCCCGCGTCCACTGCGATCGACACCCTCATCATCCAATAACTCGACTTCCTCAAGAGCAAATTCCCCTGTACCGTTTCAGCACATCCAGGGTGGTGCCGGCGTCGTCAGGAATGAGGCAGTGCCATCCAGTACACCAGCCACACCTATCCCAGTCAAAAATCAAGAGGGACGGAGCAGGCGCCAATCTCTTGAGAACTCTGGAGCACAACAGCAGCAAGAGCATGAGCAGGATCAACAGAATCAACACGAGCATGATCATTATCTGCATTCGGTACTTGAGGACATTCGGTCGAAAACGCACCATGTCCTTCAAAAGGCTGGCTTCACTATGGCCCCTAATGCTGGATTATATGCGGACCACGGAACTAAGGAAGTCGATCTGACAGTAGTCCAGATGTCACCAGATGTTGCACAGCCTCCTCTCACCAAAACTCCCTCCCGACCCCGAGCCTCGTCAGAAGCCGTCATGAAGAATGATACTGATAATTTATCTTTGGCAAGATCCTCGGCTACTGGAGTAAGTTTTGCTCTGTCCACTGCAGAAAGTAACGCGGATAAGGAAAAGCCAAAGTCCAAGCATGGAATCTTTGGGAGACCACGTAGTCGATCGGTGAAAGAGAATGGCCCAAAGATCGAGATCCCCCTGTCTTTGGAACAAAAAAGATCTATCTCACCGGGGCCAACATCGTCATCTCCAATTATGTCCAGGTTCGATCGACTTCGGCCTTGGGTAAAGTCTGAACAAAGACAAAGATCCAATTCTGGACCAGCACGGCACTTTGACTCGAATGTTCGACAGAAATTGAACGAATCCCAGGACAAAATATCTTCAAATGTCGCGGAGACAGGAGACCGAGCAGCACGACCACGACAGCGCAGGACAAGTGAAGCAACGGCACATACCACGAGTAGCTTTATCACTACAAAATCTTGGCCAGGTTTATCCCAAGGCCAACAACAATACCAGTCTCAGCAAACAATGTCCTCGATCTCGCAAGTCTTGTCAATTTCCTCGGACGGCTCAAAAGCTCAGAAACATCGATCAAAGAATTGGTTTGGGATTTCAAAGAGAAGCTCTGCACAGTCAGTTGAAGATACTAGGAAACCTCATGTACTCGGCCATGGAATCGAAGGCGGGATTACCCCAGGGCGAGATTTCGCGCCCGCGCTGGATGAGGATGGTGAGGACGGAGACGACTTTGATGGGGCTGAAACAGACTATCATGACGATCAAGATGAGGACGGTATAGATGAGGATGATATCGGTTCCTCTAATGGCGCCAACTCAAGGCTGTTCGTGAATGACTACGGATTCATTTACGATCTGGATGATGAAATGAACCAGGGGCAGGATCTGACCGGCAATGGCTCAACCGTTGGCGTGGATGGACTTGGGTCAAACGTGTCGACCGCTTCGGACCAGGACAGAAAGAAAATGATAAGAAAACAAAAGCTCAATCGTGAGAATGAGATCAAATGGATCCATGCAGCCACTCGACTGAACGCAGATAATGTGAGACGCTCAACCAAAGTAAGAACCAGCAGGTTGTCTAGAATTACCGATCCCGGGATACCTATTTCTTTTCTAACCGTCCCACCTATCCCGCCCTTTAGTACAAAAAACTAATCAGGAGGGGCGTACCCACATCTGTGCGAGGTCGGGTCTGGCTGTTCTTGGCCAAGGCGGATTTTTACCGACAACCAGGTCTATTTGAGGAGTTGCAGAAGCGTGAGCCTTTGCCGATCCACGAGGTTATTGAAAGAGACATCCACCGGTGCTACCCTGACCACGTTCACTTTCGGGATGGGATGGGCGGGACTGGTCAACAGGACTTGCATTCAGTGTTGAAGGCATACGCCCATTACAAACCAAGTGTCGGGTATTGCCAGGGCATGGGGCGGTTGGTTGGAATGATGTTGATGCAAATGCCTGTCGAAGATGCGTTCTGGCTGCTGGTGGCAACGATCGAGGGCTACATGCAGGACTATTATACACCGACACTGAGACAACTACGGATCGATGCCCAGGTCTTTGAACGACTCCTAAAGGATCAGGATCCGGTGTTGGCAGACCATTTGCAGAAGAACGACGTGATTCCCTTGATGTATATGACTCAGTGGTTTATGACGCTCTTCACCATGAGTTTGCCATGGGCTTCTGTCTTGCGTGTCTGGGATGTGTTTTACTTTGATGGATGCAAAGCGCTCTTCAGGGTTGGACTGGCTATTCTGCAACTGTGTCGGGAACACTTGTTGAACAAGTGTCCGACCAGCTCAGAGTTGTTGGCGTATATCTTGCATATCCCCCTGGATATCCTGGGACCGAAGCCTTTGCTGGAAACCGCATTACTAATCAAGCTGAGGAAACACTCTGTCCAAAAGCTGATTGCGGTCACTGCAGAGTCTATGGATTCCAAAGCTGCAGCTCAAGAGAAGGAGAGGGAGAGAGAAAAACAGGAAAGGGAGCTCAAACATCAACAACAGCAACAACTGCCACCATTACCGCCGTCGCCCCGAGAAACAGAGTCCAAGGAGGAGAGTCTTAATACAAGTCAATCACGACCCCTCTCTGGATCAGCCGCGCCAGTGTCTTCAGGGTCTAGCTCTTTCTCACCATTAGGCGTGTTCAAGGCTCGGAAACGAGCAGGAACAGTCAATAAATAGAATTAATTGGATTGCCGACAACTGTTCGCATTGACGACAAGACCACACATTTTCATACTCTAATGGCATTTGATGCAGACATAGATCTGACAACGATAGAGTTGAATTGATCAAGTCAACTGTTCCTAGTGCCTTTCGCCCTGGAAGAACAAGGAGGAGTCTCAAAAACACCTGGAGACAAACAATACAAGGGCTACTATTTTTTTCCTCTTTTAATATCCTTGAGGGAGTGAACTTCTACTAGAAAAGATTGCATCACAAACAGATAAAAAAACATCTAAAGTTTGACATCGCCATGTTTCTTGAGGAGAGGACGAATGAACTCCTCATATCCATCGCAGACCTGTTTTTGGTTCAAGGGCTCGGTCTGAGCCTTGTCCCAAAGACGCTTATAAGCGTTGCCGTCGGCGGCACCCAAGGCTGAGTTCAACAAGAAATCGGGGTGATCAAAAGCATCGACCAAACCAATGGCCTCATCTGCCAAGGACGCGACCAAGGCCTTGACCTGAGCTCTCAAGGACCGACACTGAGCAGGAGAGAAGTAGCCATCCTCCACAAAGTCACTCAAGTTTGTCTGGATGGTGTGCAAGGCATGCAGGTGCGAAAGACGCTCCAAAACCTTGACTGAAGGTCCTTGGGCACGGCGCTCTTCCTCCGTCTCGGGATCCTGAGCTGCATGGACCGATTGGATGAACCAAAGAACCATGGTGTACTGCGCGTGCGCGTGAGAGACACGGTAGCACTCAATGTTGTGGTCGGACCAAGTTTGATGGTTAGCCTGATCTAAACCACCGGCTTCGACGGCATCACTCAACTCAAAGGCCAATCGTGCGCATCGGTGCTCAAAAGCTGCGAGCTGGACCGCGGGCTTGAGCCAGTCCTCGGGCTGGGCTACTGCACAGGCTGTGCGCTCGAACGCGTTCTTGTTCAAGGCCAACAACAAATACTTGGAGTAAGGCGTCACTTTCTCGGGCTGTGTCTTAGCCGTCTTGACCTCCTTCAATAGATAACGGGCCATCTGCTGAGTCAGGACATAATTGTCTCCCTCGTAGGTGTTGGAGGGGACGATCGAGGCAAAGAGATGGGCAATACCAGTGAAATACGAGAATCCGTGACCACCCATCAATTTGCGGCATTCCTCTGTTCCAGCGGCGCCGATCGTAGTGCAGTATGACTTGAGAGCTGACGACATAGCATGGACCTCGGCCAGGGCATCAATGTTTCCAGATGAAAGATCCGTCATCAACGAAATGTATTTGCCCATCATCTCACTACCAGCCGCAAACAGAGCATAGGCCTGGGCAATCATGGGGAAAAGTCGGTTCTGGACCATTGGGTAGTTGATTACTTGAGTCTCCAAACCAGGGTTTAGGTCGGCATCGTTACGCGATGTGGGGTTGTTGAATTGACGACGGACAGTCAAGTAGCGAGTAGCAACAGTCGTGGCGCGACTAAGGTACAAGGCCATTTGCTTGATGAGGACTGAGCGCAACAAGACCATGGAACCATAAGAGAGCTACATTGCAAGTGGAAAGGACATAGAGCACCGTTTGTTAATCGTACAGAATATTTAGATATGAGAAACAAAACCAAGCTATTCTTCTGCTTACCTTGGCGTGAGGAGGTTTTGTATAAACACCCTCCTTGGATACCTTTGAGAATCGCATCAGCATATTTTCGCGAGGAATACGGTACTTGTTGAAGCGAGCGACTATTTCGATCGAACAAAGGTCAGTTTCTTCTTTCATCTCGTATGCATCTCACTTCAGCTTCCGTTTGCAATAAAAATATTCCACCTACAGCCATTGTCCATCTTGTTGAAACCGTTGTAGGCTTTGGGGCCGATATCTCCAAGCTCGACTCCAGGGAAGGGCTTGTGATCGTCCAAAGATCTCAGAGGGACCACAAAAACATGTGCACCATAGTCATGACCTTTGATAAACAATCTAGCTTGAAGAACGCAATGTGTGGACAAACAAGCCAATCCTCCAATCCACCATTTCGAGGCCGTGAATGTCGTGCTGTTGATCTCCCACTCATCCGTTTCGGGAATAAACGTGGCCGTGGTCTCGAGCTTTGAAAGATTGGAACCATGGCCGAGTTCGGTTTGCGCGTAGCATCCCAAAATCTGATATTTCTCTGCGGGAGGGATCCACTTGTCAATCTGCTCTTCCGTTCCTTGAGAATTGATCACGGGAATGAAGGCACCATTGTGAAGGACGATCTGCATGTGGTCAAAAAGATGAAGTTTGAGTTAAAGAGATAGTCCAAGATATGTCAGACAAGACAAAATAATGAGAACTGCCACTTTACAGGAAGGGTGTCGTCAATAGCCTCCATCATGGTGGCAAAGTCAAGATCGTTCAAGTCGTGCTCCATCTTGATCTCGGCCAGGCGGGTCGACATGGCAATACCGCGCTTGACGGCATCCGTGTGGTTCAACCAACCCCTGCAAAGTCGATATTCATGATAATGATGTGAACAATCGGCAGCTACCCTCGGCTCGATCATTTCTTGAGAGGTTTAACATACCAGTCGTCCTTGTTGAAGATGGGCTCCCGTGCGATCAAGTCGATAATGTAACGACGCTGCCCAACATTGGCGGCTCCGCCGTGGAGATAGTTGGTCATGTCGATGACATCAAAGCTGACCTTGGTTCGGGCATGAGCCATGTCCTTTTGATTTTGTGTCTCGGCCATGATAGATAACACTTGAAAAGTAGAGATGGGGAGAAGGGATGATGGTGGAATGAATGAGGAAATAAAAAAAAAGGAATGAGAGAAGAGATGAGGAGGGTTGAAATAGCAAGAGTGAGCTTTTGGCTCGATAACCATGTGCGAGCGCGCAAAGTGGAAGCGAACTGAGTTTGCCCGCTCCACTTTCCGTCTTCCCTTTGTTGGCTTTGCTGGCTCTTCTCCCCCAGCTCTGATTCTGAGTTGTGCTTGTTGAAGTGGAGATGAGAAAGCAGCAGAGGGAGGGGCGGTTTGCACGCGAGAGGGCTGTTGCTCCGATCTGGCACGTTGCCGCGGTGCAGCACTACCTGAAAGGGGCAGACAATTCAATTCGGCTTTGAGTGTTCACTTGGTTATTTGTGTATGTGTGTGTGGTCTCGCATCGCATCGCATCGCGCCACCAGCCCATTCCTAGACTAAACTGAACTGAACACGAAAAATATCCCCTCTTCGGCTCTGTCTGCTCTTTGCCCTTGCATCCGTCACTTTCTGGCATTCACACCAGCCGCGTTCGCTTCAAACTGCGCCCCAAAGAAAATCTGTGATGAAAAGTCGCGTTTTGTCTCCCAGCGTTTTGTCTCCCAAGAGCGTCTCTCCCTCTGACGTGTCCACGCACTTCACACCAGCCCTGGAATGGGCCCCGGGGCCCTGGAATAGTCGCGAAGACGACTCTTATACAGTACTTGATAATATGATCACGTGATATCACGTGGTCTGATTATATGAGCCACCGATCGGGATGGTCAAGTACGTTTTTCAGATATCGTTTTTTCACCTTTTAGGGCAAACTTCGGGTAGTGGTTATCCCGTGAGGTTTAGGCCCTCTGCCTTTATTGGCACGTGGGTTCAAATCCCACAGTTTGCACTTTTGCCTCCTTTTTTAATTTTTTTTTTTCGACCTGGTCGGCGGATAGATCCTCGAAGTCATCAGTCAAGACCAACGCGCAAGCAACCCGGTCTTCCTCTGGAGGAAGATCCTCTGAATTCGATTTTACTTTTTTTTATTTCTTTTGTCTATTACGTCGCAATCGAGTTATGCGGGATGCTGGGTGTTTGAATGATGGTGGAAAAGGAACCAAGGTATATCAGATTGAGAGTATGTGTATTGCGTGTAGAGAGTATGAACGCGTGTTGCGTATTTACTCGCTCTTGACATGATCGCCGTAGACAGGGACCGAGGGGTTCTTCTTCTGAGCCTCGACCTCGCCTCCAAACTCGACAACGGCAATACGCATCAAGCTGAGCAAGTTACGGGCAGCGTTCGAGTGATCGTACATGCCTCCGTTGAAGGCAGAAGTCATGTCCTTGCCGACACCCATCTTGATGTACTTTTCACCACCAGGGTGCTCTGAAGCAAAGTCGGCCACATCGTAGACAACGCCCTCAAGCAAGATCCACTTCTTGTTGTCGTTCTTGCAAGCATGTTGGAAATCCTCATAGGACAAGATAGGCAACTCTGAGATAGGGGTACCCCACTGAAGCTTGGTCTTCTTCTCCATGACTTTCTTCTCGATCATCTGAAGCTGACCCTTGCGAACTTCGTTCTCGGGGAAAGTCTTCAAATGAGTAGCAAGACCGAAGAAGGCACAGGTGGCAATCAACCACTTTGTGGGATCATACTGGTAAAAGCGAATGGCATTCCTGTAATCCTGAGGGAACTGGTGGTGGAAGTTGTGGTAGCCCTCGCCCAAGGTCATGAAGGCAGTAATGAAGTGGTCGCGGGGAGTATGACGATCGTCGAAGGGGCCCTCACCGAGCCAATGGGCCAAAGAGTTAACACAGAATGTGGCGTGGTGGACAAAGACGAGACGAGCCACGGCAGCAAAGAAGTAGCCTCCGCGCCAATCACCCCAACCAAGACCAGCAACCAGAGTAGGGAAAACAAATCCCATGAAGAGCACGAGAGAGAGGTAGTTCTTATGCTGCCACTGAACCAACTTGCTCTTGTTCAAGTCGTCAACATCCGCGTGACCAATCTTCCATCCAGGGCGCTTGACCAACATCCAGCCCAAGTGTGAGAAGAACAAACCACGGTGGGCACTATTAAGAGGGAAAGAATCAGGTACAGGTGAGTATTATGACCAGGTAGAGAAGAAAAAAGTCCAAAACATGCCGGAACCTAGCAAATAAATTTTGGAAAGACAATTGTTGTTGGGGGAGATTCCCCTTTCATAGATCGTTCAACTGGGTGAACAAAAACCTACCTGTAGGGATCCTTCTCGGTATCAGTCCAGCGATGGTGAGCACGATGGCCGCGGGACCACCATTTGATGGAGCCCTCAACAGCACCGGCGCCCAACAAAGCCAAAGCAAAACTCATAGCAGGGCCGGCAGTGTATGCACGATGTGCCCAGAGACGATGGTAACCTACCAGAGAAACGTTTGGTTAGAGTCTCGCAAGCAATCTCCAGAGGGAAGGCAAAGAGAGGAGCAAGAGGACATACCAGCGGTAATACCAAGGCCAGTGGCAAAGTAATAGATAACGGACCAGATCAAAGTCTTTCTTTGAATCTCGGTCGTCAAAAGTCCATAAATGGCGATCAAAGGCGTAAGCCCCAGGCCAAGGACATGCTTCCAGTCCAAAAACTTGTGAATATTGGACACGGTAACCTTTTCAGGGAAGAGTGGGGGAAGCTCCTGGTGAAGGAGAGGATCCCTCCGAGTCTCGGTGCTCGAGGCGGGGACGGTGAAAGATGGGGGAAGAGGGGTAGCCATAGCTATGTTTTTGGGGTTTAGGTCGTTATCGAGTGAGAGAAGTGACTGGAAGGGGTCGAGGAAAGAAAGAAGGTGGATCGAGCACAGAGATCGTTCAGGCGAGAAAAGATTAGAGCTTCAACGACCTTTCTTTTCAAAAAAACAAAACAAAGAAAAGGTACAAATGAAGGAGAGGAAGGAGAGGAGGGAGGGAAAAAGGGCATCACGAGGAGTCCTCTCTTTTAAAGGGTTGTTGAGCTCAACCCATCAATCTTTGTGCTGACCTTTTTTTTTTCGAATTAGGTCAAGTGTGGAGAACACCGACGGATTCGGCCAGTTCCACATCCAGGGGCACTGTCTCGGCGAATGGAGAGGCACCGCTCGGACTGGCATGGATCGAAGATCAAACACCGCCGAGACGGATCGCATTTTGTTGGGTTCGAGTCGTCGTCAACGGCCGCTCTGATTCGAGGCCAGATCTAAAAGCTGCTTGTCAGCCCGAATCTTTTTTTCTTTTATTTCTCATCGATTTGACATTATTCAGGGGTCTATGGGCAACCTTGAGAATACGGGGCCAGCCTACACGATCGAAGGACTTCTTCACTCGATCTTCTCCTTTGCCATAAGACGTAAACCATACCTACAGTTGTCTGGTGATGCGTAGCGAGATTGGTGCTGTCACTGAGCATCGCTATTGTTTCGCCGAAAAATGGAGGTCTCGTTTGAAGGACACTTGTTTGACACATCTGCAGTGATCTTCGTGCTGCAGAGTGGCTGTTGGTGCCACAAGTGGCGACGACATCACGACATCCAGAGTGAGCGAGCCCACACTCACCTGGCCGAATGCGCCAGGTTGGTGGCGAGCAAGTTTGGTGGCAATGTTACCACGTGACCTGATGTGACTGTCCCTTGTGTTGTTGAGATTTCCGGGAGGGATCAGCGCTCAAGAGCCGCCGCATTCACATTAACTCCTACTTGCCTCCATTGACCGTGAAGTGCATTCCATCGTCTCTTCTTCTTCTCCACTCCACTCCGCTCCTCCTCTACATCGCCCCCCTTTCTTCCCGCTTCTCTATTCTCGCCATGTTCGGTCTGCGCACAGCCCTGCCTGGCGCTCGCTCCCTCGGTAACTAACCCTCAGGAACCAAACGACTCAAGGATAGCGTTGCCACTGTTCATTCATCAGAGCTGAATCTAATCTCGGCTGCTTTCTTTCAATCATAGCTGCCTCATCAAAGCCAACGACCACCGCCAGCTCATTTCACACATCTGCGTCTGCTCTTGCTAGGCCTCGCAGATCTCGCAAGGACGTTGTGATTCAGGTCCGCAAAAACAACCTCCAGAAACGGGAATTGAAGCGCCTCGAGGTGGAGAACTCGACTCCTGATTACATCATTGGCAAGGAGACCGAATTCACACGCTCCCTCTTGAGACCTCAGTCAGTCTTCCAGGCGCCCTTGGCTGCTATCAAGCCTGTGACGGACAGCAATGCCGCCGCTCCTGCCACCACTAGCAGCAAGAGCGCCTTCTCGTTCTCTCCCTCATCATCATCGTCCATCTTCGGATCATCCTCTTCTTCGTCCAGGACACCTTTGGTGGTCTCGACATCTGAGCCTTCAGGATACCAGCACTTTTTAGAGGATCAGGAGGTTGATTTGCTTTTCAACAAGGTCCCAGAAGTCCAGGTTCAGGAGCTGATGGTGCGATCAACGCTTGTCAATGAGAAGAACCAGTTGCCCATTGAGAGGCAGAAGGCTGAGCTTGTCCGCCGCATCACTGCCTTGGAGAATGGAAACGCGAAGCAGCTTACGCTCGAGAATGTCCGGAGGGCACGTTTGGCTTTCCAGAGAATGGAGGGTGATACTGGAAGTCCCGAGGTCCAAGGTAAATTACTCGGCTATTCGGCGGCCAAAAACTCTTGGAATGGCATCCTAAGGACTGTATCAGTACGATGTAACGCTGTTCGATGGAATCGTCTGTCTAACCCGTCATTCTCGTAAAAATAGCCGCCGTGATGACTGTCAGGATCCAGAACTTGCACAACCACATTCAGAACAACAAGAAGGACAAGCACAACTACCGTCGTCTTCGCATGTTGATCCATCAGCGCCAGACAGTGCTGAAGTACTTGAAGAAGACATACCCAGACCGTTACCATGTCTGCCTTGATCGCTTGGGACTCGAGCCAAGGGCCATTGAAGATGAGATTGTCATCTAGAGTGATTTTGCTCTAGAAAAACACCGAATTTCGACAAGATTGAGCATTTCAGTACTCGATATCGGCCCAAGGAGACTCGACTATGGGTTTTTAGGAAGCAACAGGGATGTAATTGATAGTTTTCATTCATCATAAAAGCATAGATTCATTGTTACATGTCATTCATTGGAGTGGACGTTGTTTGATCGAGGAGACGCTGCAGAGCCTAAAGAGAAAAAGTCAATTTCGTGGCGTTGTAGTCCTGCAAGGAGCGGTTATCCACTGCGAAAAACTGTCAGGTGTTAACCAGGAGCGGCCCTCGGAGTGAGCTGTTTGAAGGAGGTGTTCAGGGAGCGGAATAGCGGAGGGATGGGCTTGGAGGATGATTTTGTTTGAAAAATGAGTGGCGTGCAGCGGATGCCATAGTTTCCATCACTACCAATGGTTGTAGCTATTGTAGCCATTGTTAGGATAACAACGAGATACGACGCGTCCGACGCGAACTGCGCGCCAAGGACAAAAGTCATGCTTGTGGAGAGTCCAACGGTCACCGGAGACAAAGAGAGTTGGGTCACAATCGGGGCAAGGTCGAGAGCATTCGCGCGACAGGAAGAAGGGTTGATGAAGAGGAGCCGCAACAAAGAGACTGGCGGTTGTAGCGGGTGCTCTCATCATCAACAGGCAAACAGAACGGCACTCTTCATTCCAGTCCTCCGCCTGCCCAAACTCAATCGCAACACGCTCACGAACGAACAACAGACTATAAAAAAAACAGAAAACGGCAGAAGGGACATGGAGCAGAGTGGACGTCGTGGTGCTGGTGGTGGTAAGAACAGGACGGCTTTGTCTCGATTGCTGCAGACAGCAGGTGTCCGTGGTCCGTGGTGCGACCCTCCTTCTCCCTTTTCATCTTCATTCCTGCATTCTCATTTTCTCTTCTCATCCATCTATCCCACATTCTGCCCCTTGTTTTTTTCATGCCCCCATCCCACATTGCCACCTCTCTGCGAATCCATCCGTAATTTGTTGTTCTTCCAACGTCCTTACTGCTGCCTCCTCCCCTCTCTACCTTCCTATTCTACTGCTACCAACCGCAACAGACATACATACAGGCCAGGCAAGTGTTTCTCCCTCCCTCAGTCACTCGCCCACCAAGGACAGGAATCAGCAATAATTTCACCACACAACGACTCAGGCACAGGCACAGAGACATAGAACACGCGCGGTTTCATCCATCCATTAGTCCATTACTGTCCGCGATCCCATCCCCTTTGTTCGTTCTTTCATCCCACGTTGCACAGAGGCGACTCTCTGCGCTCCCCTGTTCTCTTTGGCCTCTTGGCCGCTGACAACCCGCGATTGTCTGCAGACGACCGCTACTCTTCTCCGTGGCCTATCTGTCTGTTTGATGCAACCGTCCCTCGTCGTTAAAAGTGTTTCTTCTCTTCCCCTACTCCTCCCCTGTGCTATCGTGCCGTCGCTGTTGTCAGTTCTTCTGCGACAGATGCATTAGTGCCTGCTGTTCTTTTTTTTGCCTTTTGCTCTTGGGATGCCCTCTTAAAGTCCATGGTTCCCTCGCTCCCCTCGCTCCTCCTCCCTTTTTGCACCCCTCCTCCTCTTTCTCCTTCCCCTCCCACCTCCACCCTGTCTCTCTTCCTTCTCCCTCTCACGATACACGATCGCTCAACCTAGAAGTCAATCAGAGCGCCGACCTTCCAATCATTGATCTCTCATCCTCTCTTCTGTTTCCTTTTTCCATATCCTTCTCCGTTGGTGTTGATCTCCCCGGGTTCATATCCAAAGCCTTGCTCAAAAAGCGTGCGTATATCCTGCATCTCTGACGCATGGGCTGGCAAACAGACAGGCAGCCAGGCGGGCCTCCGTTCTAGTTACCCACTCCTCAAACTCGCCCCAACCCCCCTCTTTTGCCCAGTTCCCCACTACATCCCATAGCGTTGTTTCTTACCTTGCACACGCACTCATCAACAGAGGACTAACATTTCCGCATTCCTTTTCTTTTCTCTCTGTCTCACCAGATACGAAGCCCTTGCTCCAAGTTCGTTCGACATCTGTTTGGCGCAGAACACACCTCAACAGCCCCTGAACAGTCCAGGGTCGATTAGCATTTGTCTAGCTCCCTTCAGGAACACCTATCAGAGACGACGGTTTTCCCTCATTCACCTTGCGCTTGCGCATCCTTTGCAAAATATCTGTTGCAACCCTACCCCTTCCCGACAATATCAACGACCTCGTAATCCTCCTCAGCATATCAATATGGGTGCCGGCTGCTGTAAAGAAGAGGCCATCGACTTCAACTCAGAAAGTAGGTGCAGATTATTTTCGTGTTACCTTCTGGGCACCTTTTGCTCTATTGCATCCGCACTATTCTCCGACAACAAGGATCCAACCCACTAACCAGCTTTACCCCTTCTTCCTCCCCTCCCTCCCAAAACAACCGCTCACAACCATCTGCACTCACTCCAGTCGAGCTGTCTCACTTTCACCTGCTACGGTCGGTCGGAAAAGGTGCTTTTGGAAAAGTACGGGTGGTTCAGCACAAACGCACCAAAGAGATTTACGCACTCAAGTACATCAACAAGGCCAAGTGTATCCGGATGCGAGCCGTCGAAAACATCATTCAGGAGCGACGGTTGTTGGAGGAGGTTGAGTTTTCATTGATTTGTAATTTACGCTATGCATTCCAGGACGATGAGAACCTGTTTATGATTCTGGATTTGATGCTCGGAGGAGATCTCCGATTTCATCTGGAGAGAGCTGGACCGATGCGTGAAGACGTGGTCCGGTTCTATGTTGCGGAGTTGGCCTTGGCCTTGGATGCTCTTCATGCACGTCGGATCATTCACAGGCAAGTGGCAAAATTTATCGTAACATCGTAACCACAGACACGAGAGGGAGAGACAGAGAAAAGGAGTACATCCTAACGCCACACCTCTGACCCTTTGTGACCAAAACAGAGACTTGAAGCCAGATAATGTCTTGTTGGACGAACATGGACACGCCCATCTTACAGACTTTAACATTGCGGTGTATTATCACCCCTCAAAGCCCTTGGTCTCAATAGCAGGAAGTATGGCGTATATGGCGCCAGAGGTCTTGCTGAGAAAGGGGTATTTCGAATCAGTTGACTGGTGGAGTTTAGGTGTTGTCATGTTCGAGTTACTCTTTGGCAAGCGTCCATTCCGAGGAAAAAGCAACGATCTCTTGACTAATTCGATCCTACGTGACCCGTTGCCGTTTCCCGAAAACGTCAATGATTTGGTGAGCGCGCCTTGTTTGGACGTTCTCTCAAAGGTAAGAAAAAAATGACGATTCATGTACGAAAACCAACAGCAGTGTAAAGCTGAGAGAACAGTTACTGACCTCTTGATGAAAAAAAAAAAAAAGCTCTGCGAACGCGACATCAGCAAACGACTGGGTTGTACATCAGAGGGACTGGACGGGTTCAAAAGACACCCATGGTTCCAAGGGATTGATTGGGACAAGCTAGTAACCAAAGAAGCCCTTCCACCATTCGAGCCCGACTCCAAACGGGCCAATTTCGATGCGACCCACGAGCTGGAGGAACTGTTGATGGAGGACAATCCTTTGAAGGCAAAGAAGCGAGCCCAGACTTCACCCGAGACCGAACTATCGGCAGAAATGCAAATGATGGAAGACAAGTTCATTGTCTATGACTTTACAAAGGTTAAGCGATCACAATCGCTCAGCCGAGGACGAACCATGAGACCCGGCATCGACCAAAAAATGAACAGTGGTACCTTGGACGGAGTCGTTACAAAGTCAGGACCCAACACAAATAGTCGCCATGGCGGGAACGGAGGTGGCAGCATTGGACGGATCGATGCCATGCCCCTTGTGCCACAAGCCGCGGCTAAGACCTTTCGGCCGGACAGTCCAAGCGATCGTGTAGGTCAGGATCGATTTAATCCGGATGAGGAGCAGGTCTCGTTAACGGGTCATCATCACCAGCAACAGCAACAGAGACTCCGCGGCTCTCCCCTCAGCAGCCCTACCCTCCATGGACTCCGCGACCCTTCTACACCGTATCGTGCGGGGAACAGTAGGAGCGGCTCTGGCCAGCAACAACAACAGCAGCAGCAGTACCAACAGGAAAAGCTTGGTGATTATTTTCAAAATGATGCCCTCATGAGTGAAAACATCATCCTCCCTTCATCATCCTTGCCCCGACCTCTGCAAGCCAGTGCAGGAAATCGTGTCACTTCTCCTCGAAACTATGCCAATTCGTCCACCACCACGCCTTCTTCTCCGTCCAATTCGTTTGGTCATTCGACATTGACATCCCTGGCGACACCTCCAACGAGTTATAGCTCTTCGCCTGTGCCACAAAAGCAGCAAGGGCCACATCAGAGCGGAACAGTTTTGTTCTCAACTCTAGATTCAGGAAAGACCTTGTCAACGACAGCAGCAGCAGCAGCAGCGGCAGCAGGATTGGAGCAGCAAAAGCAGCAGGAGCTCTTGGATTCGGTCAATATTCCTGCAGTGGCTGCGAGGAGAGCAGTTCGAGGAAGAGAGGCCTCGAGTCATTCCGTGAACTCGATGCCGGCAGCCCTCTCTTCCGGCCAACGTCGACCAACGTTTGAGGCAACGGGTGGCAATCCGTACCAATACCCACAGCCACACTACCCCCAATACCAACAGCAGGCTCAAATGAGACCGATGAGTGCGTACACTACTACGACGACACTGGCCAGTCAGGACAGACCCGGGACTCACAGCCACCGGCAGCCGTCATCATCTTCATTTTATGGCGACGGCGGAAGTAGTAGCAGTAATGGAACCTTGTATCATAGCAACAGCGGCAGCTCATACAAGACTGGGCTGACCACTGTTCCTCAGCAATACGCCATGGCGAGCTATGGCGCTGATAGGAACCAAGAATAATTTGTCCATCTTTTTAAGAAAGAAAAAAAAACAGAAAAGAAACGAACCTCCATCCCATCTATTATTTTTATCCATTCTCTCTACTCGTTCCAAGTCAGGAACTCTCCCACTAATAAAGCATCTTCATAATCATCGCTCAGAGCAGGAGCAATGAGCACACAGCAGACTTGACGAGATGAAGATCGACTCCGCCCAGAGAAGAGCAGACCCGGGCCAGAAGCCAAAAAACACGCCACCAACCGCAGGGGCCATGCAGCGTGACTGGACTCCACACGCGTGCCGTTCGCCATTCGCCGTTTTACCCCACATTTGGCAGTCTGTGGGGGGAGAGTAAAGATGGACTGGAGGTCAAGCATGTACTCGAGGTCCTCGAGACTGCAGTTGCAGCAGCAGAAGCAGTGGAGGCAGCGGTTAAAGCGGTGTTCAATGAGAAGGGTGATGAAGGGAGAGGGTGTTTTCTGTGCAACTCCCTGCATCTCGCCCGCTGGCTGCAGTCTGTGCGCCTAGTTTGAGTCAAGGAGACAAGTCCATGGGTCCAAATGACGCAGACAAACAGACAGATGGATAGACAGACAGACGCACGCACAACAGGCATTGGACAATCACTCGCAGCATTGCCCCTGCTGCTGGTCCTGTCTCTTTCTTTCTCTCTTCTTCTTTCTTTGTCATTCATTCTCCAATCCCCAGCCTGCCTGCCGTTCCTCCTTGCGTCCTCCCCGCACCTTTACCTCGCACCCTTCCTCGCTCTCGTCCTCGCTATCCCTTCCCTTCCTCCTCGTTGTGTCAGCAGCCAGTCTCATTCTCGCCACCTCAATGATGCCTTCATCAGCAACGCCTGCAGATGCATCGAGCACTCCCACCCAGGGCGACATCAATGACCTTGCAGACATGCTCTTGCAGCTCTACACCGCCCCCACCAGTGAAGAATGCGACGACATTGCGCGTGCCATGGCCGCAAAGATTCAGCAGGATGGCCTCATCAACCTCAAGACTCAGAACATCCTCACCAATCTCGAGACTGAGGCCAAGAACAAAAAGTCTGGCCTGGCACGAGAGGGTGCTTTGATTGGCATCTGTGCCCTGGCCGATGTCCTCGGACGTCCTTCAGAGCCGTTTCTTACCCCGCTGCTGCCCACTGTCCTGGACCTCTATGCTGACAAAGGGCCTGTGGTCCAAGACGCCGCTGCTAGAGCTGCAGTCGCCATCATGGCGACGATGCCTTCGCAGTCTGCCCCAATCATCCTCCCAGTCTTGTTCCAAGGCATCAGTGGGCCAGGCAAGAAGTGGCAGACCAAGGTCGGCGCTCTCCAACTGTTGGCTGACCTTTCGAACGCATCGCCTATCCAGGTGGGCATTGCTCTGCCCGAGATCATTCCCATTGTCAAGGACTGTTTGTCAGACACCAAGAGCGAGGTATCAGTTTTGCTGTCTTTCATGCGGCCGTTTACTTTACTAGCTGCCAACCGTTGACTCTGGCTTACAATTATATCTCTCTGATTATTTAGGTAGCTGAGCAGGCAACAAAGACAATGCTAAGGATCTGCAACGTGGGAGGGAATCCAGATATCGCTCGCCATCTCAAGGATCTTTGCGACTGCATGGCTCATCCCGACAAGGTCCCTGATGTGATGGAGAAGCTGTCCGCCACTACCTTTGTTGCTGACATGCATGGTCCTGCCCTCGCCATCATGGTCCCCTTGTTGGTTCGAGCTCTCAATGAGCGTTCGGCACATGTCCAGCGTCAGACCACGATCATTGTCGATAATCTGTGCAAGTTGGTCAAGGATCCAGCAGAAGCCGGTCAGTTCCTGCCCAATTTGTTGCCGGGATTGGAGCGTATCATTGATGTGGCTGCTGCGCCCGAGATTCGTGCTTTGGCGACAGCGGCCAGGAATACTCTTATCAAGGCTGGAGGAGCTGTCAAGCTTGATCCCTCGTCTGCACCAGAATCCATTGTCCCTACAGAAACAGAGGCCCGCAACCTTGTCAATCGCGCAGTGAGCAAGTACGGTTTCTTCCCGTCATTCTTTGACGCAGTCAAGATCCATGTCGCGAGCCTGTCGATTGTCCTCATCAAGGAAGAGAACCTTTCTCCTCGAGAGTGGAATCAAATTGTCGCGCCTTATTTTACCGCGTTCATGCCAGCTTCGGATGCGACTGCTGTGGTCAAAGGCATCGTAGGTTACTACATCGATTTGGATCGGAAGATGAACGGTGAGGGATCCGTAGAAGACAACGAGGAAGGCGAGGAGCTCTGTAACATTGACTTTTCTTTGGCGTATGGCGGTATGATGTTGTTGAACCACACGAAGCTCAAGTTGCACCGTGGACATCGATATGGTCTCTGTGGACCTAATGGCGCAGGAAAGTCAACACTGATGCGCGCAATTTCCCTTGGACAACTCGACGGATTCCCCTCTTCCGATGTACTCCGTACAGTGTTCGTCGAACATGCACTCCAAGGAGATCAGGGAGAGATGGGCGTAGAAGAATTTGTGGCCTCTGACTCGAAGCTCGCCAATACTTCCAAAGCTGAGATCGAAAAGGCACTTTCCGATGTCGGATTCACTGAAGAGATGCGAACTAGCAAGGTGGCATCGCTCTCTGGAGGCTGGAAGATGAAGCTAGAGTTGGCGCGCGCTATGCTCATGAATGCAGATATTTTGCTTCTGGACGAACCTACAAATCACATGGACGTGACAAACATCAAGTGGCTCGAGGACTATCTTATCAGTCAGACACATGTCACTTCTATCGTTGTCTCTCACGACTCTGGATTCCTTGATAATGTCTGCACCAATATCTTGCATTATGAGCGCAAGAAACTTCGTATGTACAAGGGAAACCTATCCGAGTTTGTCAAGATCAAGCCTGAGGCAAAGTCCTATTATACCCTTGCAGCGACCTCTGTCAAGTTCGAGTTCCCTAAGCCTAGTTTTCTTGTGGGCGTCAAGTCCAACACCAAGGCGATCATGAAGATGACCCATTGTACTTACACGTATCCTGGAGCGACCAAGCCTTCCTTATATGATGTCTCGGTTCAGCTTTCCCTGTCATCGCGTGTGGGCGTCATTGGACCTAATGGGGCAGGAAAGTCCACGATGATCAAATTGTTGACAGGTGAGGCTTCACCCCAGGAAGGCACGGCTTGGAGACATCCCAACTTGCGTATTGGATACGTGGCCCAGCATGCTTTCCACCATCTGGAACAACATCTCGAAAAGACACCGAACGCGTACATTCAGTGGCGTTACCAAGGAGGTGCTGACCGAGAGGTGCTCGAAAAGGTAACGGTGGCCATGTCGGAAGAGGAGTTGGCACAGATGGAGACGTGGGTGACAGGAGGCGATGGAAGTAAGCGGCAGGTCGAAATGATTATGGGACGCCAGAAGCTGAAGAAGTCGTACCAGTACGAGATCAAGTGGAAGAATCATGTCCACAAGTTCAACACCTGGATGCCCCGCGAGCGTCTTTTGGAGCTTGGGTTCGACAAGCTTGTCCGTCAGTTTGATGACCGCGAGGCCTCTCGCGAGGGTCTTGGCTACCGTGAGCTAACGCCTTCGAGCATTCGACGACACTTGGAAGATGTGGGTCTGGATGGTGATATTGCGGACCATAATATGATTAGCGGATTGTCAGGTGGACAGAAAGTCAAGGTGGTGATTGCGGCAGCGATGTGGAATAACCCACACATGTTGGTCCTGGATGAGCCTACCAATTACTTGGATCGAGAGTCTCTCGGAGGATTGGCGGTGGCGATCCGCAACTGGGGAGGAGCGGTAATCATGATTTCTCACAATCGCGAGTTCTTGAACGCGCTGTGCCCAGAAACATGGTCCGTTGCCTCCGGCAGAATCACAATCAATGGCAAGACGGCGGTGGAGGAGAGCAACTTTGAACAGGCCGAGAAGCCGATTGTGGTGGTGAATAAGAAGAAGAAGAAGAGCCGGAATGAGATCAAGGCCCAGGAGATTCGTCGTCGCCTCCGTCATCTGGAATGGCTGGCGTCGGACAAAGGAACTCCCAAACCAGCCGTAGGGACAACCATGATTACAGCTCTTTTGTAGTTGCTGATGTGTTGTTTTTGACTTTTGAGGACGTCAGATTGAGACCGAAAGCTAACAGTACCTTCACTGCCTTTTCTCTTTTAGGACACGGACAGCGACTAATGGAGATAAATTCGGTGGCAAGAAATAGTGGATCAACTAGCAAAATCGTATAGCTTTCGCATAGCACTGAAATCATAGATATGAGAAATGGCCTCTAATAGAGCACTTCATTTTTTACGCACAAAAATTCTGTGATCATGGTAAGAGGAGCCTTGCTAATCAAAAAGTCCATTGCACTGTCGACAGGGTCGCTCTCTTTGAGCGTGCTAAGAGAGGGATGTGGAAACCGGGGTTGCAAGAGCTCTGATAGTAACACTAAAGGAAGAGAGGGCGCGGCTACATGGAGAGAGCAGCAGTCGAGCACAATAAAAGAATTAATCCTATAGTAGGCATGGCATGGGTTGGTGGCGCAGAGTGAGAAGAGGCAGGAGGAGGGAGGCGCACGATCCCACGCGCACGTCCAGTGCATACAAGCAAGTCCTGGGAAGAGGATGCAACGCGGCTGTAGCGCGAGCGGACCAGCCACCGCCGCCGTCAGCCATTTGCAAGCCAGTCAATCAATGTCGCGCGACCAACGAATAGAAGGTCACTCCTCCGAGCATGCCCTGAAGGGAGAGCGAGGAGCAGGTTTGTAGTTGGGGGGCGATTCTAGGCGACTGTCGAAGGCAGCGAAAAGAGAATGAACAAAAGATAACAATGGGAAACGGGAAGGGTCTGTGTGGTTGTGGTTGTTTGTTGTCTGTTGTTTGAGTGAAGGGAAAGAAAGAGAGAGAGAGAGGGAGAAGAGAGGAAGGGTCCATCGTCCACCGGCCATCCCATCGCATCGCACGTAGCCAACCAACCACCCAAACAACCAAACAACCAACCAGGCAGACAGCAGACAAGACAAGACAGGACGCGCCTCTTCTCCCTCTTCTCCTTCTTCCGTTTCTCTTCCCTCTGCTCCTTTGCTCCTTTGCTCCTTCCTCTTCTCTCACCCTCCGCTCATTGTCCCGCATTCACTCCACACGACGATCCTCGGAAACTGGCCAACCTCGACCTCATCCATCAGCATTCCGTGCTTCCCATTCGACCTCCCTTTCGTCCCGCATGGAGGCATTCATCACCCTCCTCACCAACAACTCCTATGCCAGCGGCGCGCTCGTGCTCGGTCACTCCCTGCGTGCCAGCCAGACTACAAAGCAGCTGGCCATTCTCATCACTGCCCAAGTCTCGCGCCCCATTCGTCAAAAGCTCGCCTCCGTCTACGATGCAGTAATCGAGATTGGAGAGATTGACTCCCATTCGAAAGCGAATCTCGAGCTCCTTGGCCGTCCCGAGCTCGGCATAACCCTTACAAAGATCCATGTTTTCAATCAAACCCAATACTCCAAGGTCATCTTTCTGGATGCCGATACGCTCGTCCTCCGGAATATCGACGAGCTATTTGACACAGCCGCCAACGGGTCGCTGGACGACAAGGATCGAAACAAGCGTTTTGCTGCCGCCCCCGACGCGGGCTGGCCTGACTGCTTCAATTCAGGCGTGTTTGTCTGCCGACCGTCGTTCGAAGATTATCAAGGACTGATCGACATGGCAGGCCAGGAGGGCACCTTTGACGGTAAGGGAGAGGAGAGGCGCCACCGTTATCAGCGACATGCGGAATGTTGTTATGCTCAAAGATGATTGCGTTTCGCCTCCCCACTCACAAACAGCTGCATTTCTTCCTTCTTTTTTTGTCTGCTGTGAACTGTCACCAAAAAAAAAAAAAAAAAGGCGGCGACCAAGGACTTTTGAACAACTACTTTGGAGGTTGGTCCCGAGGCGAATCTAGCAATCGCCTTCCTTTTGTCTACAACACCACACCAACATCGGTTTACAGGTCAGTATTGGCACCAGAAACCCCTCTGTATTTCGTGGCTCGATGACATAGTGTCGTATTGTCAGCCTTCCGATAGGAGTGACACATGAAAACGAGGTCGAGCCCTTGCACCCCTCCCCAAGAACGCTTCCTCTTGGATCTCCCAACCCAAACAGCAAACAAGGGGTGAGGGGCGGGAGAGACGTGCAGCTTGAACGTACTCTCAGGAGTGGTCAAACAGGCCGTTGCGCAAAAGGCGTGGGGAAAGGTTTCGTCTGATAATCGGATGAAATCGTCCAGTTGCCTTCCCCCCCTACAATCGCATCGTCCTTCCTTGTTCTTCCTTTTGTGCTCTTGTGCTCGCCCAATCCTCATGCGGATTGACGTGTTGTGGTTGTTGAGAAGACTAGTTTTATTTTGTTGGGCCGACTCTTCGCGGCCTATCACCGGAACCACTTCAACCATGATGTTGATTCAATTCTGGCGGTGCTTCTTGCTCCTCTTTTTCTTTTGCGGGCCTACATTACCCGTTGCCCATTCATTCGGGCCTGGCCTTTGAAACAAACAACACAACTGATATTTCCATTTCTTTCGCACCTCTGCGGCAACCTTTAGTTATGCACCCGCGTTTCAGCAGTATAGAGAACGGTTAGCCGTCGTCCACTTTGTGGGCGCTTTTAAGCCTTGGCAATGGCTTCGCTTTGCGGATGGAACGGTCTTTCCTCGCAACACGTCGTCGACAGACTCAATTGAGTTGGTCCAGCAGTGGTGGAACGTCTACGACAAGTATGTCGGCGGCAAGGTATGAGATGATTCATTCCAATGGCTCCAACTTCTTTATCTCAACACCTGGATCACTGCGAGGGGGTGCTCACTTTCCATTTTTTTTATCAATGACCGCAATTCCGATACGTTTTTCTACGAGTGGGCTCAGGCCCTGCGCGGCCATGCCAGGATGGGGTTGGGCATGGTCTGAGCTCGGGATGCTCACTTTTTCTTCTTATTTCTTTATCTTTGGAGCGGAGAAAAAATGTTGACGAGAGAACCAGCGAGCGCGAGAAACCAAGTCTTTGATGGTCTGGGGTGTTAGTAGTGGTATCGCGTAAGATTGTATGAGAGATAGGCCATTGGGTTGTACAGTAGAAAGATTCGATGAGCAAAAGCAGGGCGAAAAAGATAACAGAGGAGAAGACCAAAAAGGCATGCGCGTGTGAGGGGGAAGAAGAAACACGCGAGAACCTTAAAGCAGTGGCGGGATGCATAGGTGCCAAAGTCCTTCTGGGGGAGCTCCGATCGGACCTCCATCGCAGAACTTCATGTGAGATGGGGTACCGCAGGGTAGCAAATCGACTGGTTGACTCAAGAACTTTCACTTTCTCTTTCATGCCATTTTACTAAAACGACATCTATGCAATTAGCCCTCCGATCTCCACGAGGTGACGCACGGCTATGACCTCCCTCCCACCAGTCAGTGGGACAATGTTGGGCTGGATGGTCGTCCAAAGGAACCTGAGCATGAGAAAAAGGTCCACTACGACGGCTGGTTCCAAGCTTACGACCATCAGCAGCAGCAGCAGCAACCACAGCCATCACGCCAGGACGAAGTTCATGGCGCGACCCCACATTGGCAGCCGCCTATCCCTCCTCGTTTGGCCGAGAGAATGGAATGGTTCCAACATCATCATCACCATCACGAGCATCACGGCCACCCACAGGCGCATCATGATCATCGTCAGCACCACGAATATCACCAACAGGGGCACTACCATCACGACCAGCAAAATACCCAGCATCAAGAACACCACCACCACTACCATCATCAAGAGCAACAACAACAACAACATCATCATCATGGCCATCACGACCACCAAGAATATAACAGAGATCACGGGCATCACGAGCATCACGAGCATCACGATCACCACGACCAACACAAAGAGGGGCAACACCATTACCAAGATGACCCGCAATTTGTTCATAATCCTCATCATCTTACCGACTATCATTACCAGCCCCCTCCTCCTCCTGTCAAGATTCCAGAGTTACCAGAACCGGAATCACACCGATATGAACCCAATAGTGCTGACAAAGGTACCGATGAGAGGCAGACGCATCATCTCCAAAATGGTTCACATAGCTCAATAGATCGAGAGATCAACCCACACCACTTGACGGATTACCGGTACCGCTTACCTCCCGCCATTGACTCTCCAGACGTGGCTACTGGCGCCGCGGTCTTCTCCGCGATCATACCTGAGCCTGTCGGACTTCCTGACATGTATTATCCTAATGCCTGGGATCTCCCCGAGGACCCGAGGCGAGCACACCCGAAATTGGAACCCGAGCCACTGAAAATCGAGAATACCACCAACGCTGACAATACTCCTGTTCCCTCTGGGAAGGGGCGACCCGTTTTCCCCTGGGAGTCTAGTGATTCTAGTATGCCAAAGGGTGGCCCCAGAACACCTACGAGAACTTACTACAACTTTTCAGCCCACGCTGAGGAGCGCACACGTCAGAAGGAGCTAGAGGCGGCAAGGAGACTCGAAAGCGAAGAATCCGCTCTAGAGGATATTCGTCTTCAAGAATTCGCCCGCTACGAGGAGGAGCGCCGTCGTGAAGAGGAGCATGAGAAGGCCACCGGAAGCCAGGCATTTGAGAACTTCAGGCTGGTGAATGCTTGGGATATCGACAGAGGTGTCCAGATGTCCATGCTTCAAAAGACAGAGAAGAGGCGACCAAGAAGTCGCAAGAGCAGTGCATTAGGAATCCGCAAAGGATACGGTCTTGAAGACATGCTCGCCTACGAGGCAAAGTCACGTCAGGAGCAATACGAGACTGAACTTATCCAGAAACAACGCGAGGAAGAGGAGCGATGGCAAAAGGAGCAGGAAGAGGCTCGTATCAAAGAAGAAGAGATGCGTCTGGAGCAAATGCGCTTGGCCAAGCTTGCAAAACTTAAAATGCAACGGCTGCAACAACAACAAGAAGGCTCTCAATATGTGTTCAGGAACGCTTGGGATCCTCCAGATATGGTCCTTCATAAGAAGAAGCTGAGAATCGAGGATGAAGAGGTACAGCTGGCGTTGCCTCTCCGGCACGATCGACGGTCGGCTTCGGGCACAACAACTCCCGGCGGTGCGGGCGCCACGTGGGATGGATATGTGCATACTACAACCGCGACCCTTCATGGAGCCGCTTCTGGACCTGGTGTGGCTATTGCAACAGCATCTCCTTCCCGCACATATCAGACGAAAAAAGTGGATGCGAAGACTGAGGAAGTGTCACGTCATGTTGGTAAACAGGAGGCACAATCTGGTAGACTATCGACATCTGCCGCTATGGCAGTAGGGACTGCCGTTGTGGCAACTGCTGCTAGCTCTGTTGGCTCTGTTGGTTCTTCCACGACAAAAGCAGAAAGCCAACTGGATGAGTCTGCCTCAACAAGCGCCACATCGAGGGCAATCTCGGGTGGCTCCTCTACAGCGTTTGAGAGCGGGGCGTCCAGCTCATCGACTTCCACCAAGATTACTACTCCTGGCTCCCACCGGTTTATTAGGACGACTACTACAACAACGATTACCCGCCGAGAGTTTGTAAATGGAGAGATGGTTAGCTCCAAGACCACTACCAGTTCTACCGGTGGCGAAAAGATGTTTGAGATCCCAGCTGGTCCTCGCTCTGGTAGTTACTTCCAAGGAGAAGGCCGCCGTACGGTAACAGTCAGTAGCTCACAAGAGGCAAGTCACCTAACTGCATCTGCTGGCTCTACTAGTTCGAGCTCAAGCACAGCTCTGCAGACAGCGCAGACAAGGCATTCCTCGCAAGGCAATTTTAGCTCCGCCCAAGGATTTGGTTCATCTGCGGTTTCACAGGAAATGGCCAGGGTCGGCACTCCCCCAGGGACGCACCATGTCGGCCAGAGAACGGTCGCCACAACAGAAACAAGAACCTTGACCACAAAGCATGGAAAGACGACGACATCAGAGTCCACCTCTTCTGAGGTGTCTACCTCCGGAAAAGCGTACGATGTCGGTGCTTTCCAAGAGCCTCGTCGCGTGACTGGACTGGCATTGCAGATTGATACAACCAGCCCTGCCCAGGAGCGCACCCTGGGCGAAGACATTGCTATTGATGCCGCAGAGAGACAGAGACGGCTGAGTTTGAGAGAGCAGAAAAGCTCTGCGGCTGCTGTAGCTGAGGCCAAAGAGGTCCTTTCAAGGTATCCTCAAGCAACCAGTCGATACACCACAGCGACATCCAGCTCTGCACAAGGTTCGGCCTCTGGCAGCAGTAGATCTGGGGGACGGCTCTATGCTTTAGACCCTAATATACCACGGGAGTCTTTGCCAATTTCTTCCTCCACTGCTTCGACGACAGTAAACAAGGGCAAGGGACTCAAGGTCCTAGCGGTCCGTACCGATGTTTTTTCAGACGAGGAAGATCAGATTCTGCAAGAGGAAGATCTGGAGGAGCTCGAGTACTTTGGAGAGCGACATACTAGAGCTGCATTGCCCCTTGGGTCGCCTTACATGCCGTCAACACCACTGGTTCCTACATCAAACCGTTACTCTGCGTCCGTGTCTGGGTTCTCAAGCCGGGCAGGAAGTCGCCCTACCACTCCTGGGCCCTCGACCCCATCACGATTTGGACCTGGCACGCCCAAGAGCGGAACATTTACTCCAAAGCGATATGGGGTCAACAAACAGCAGGAGCATCCGTTCCATCAGATGCCCCCACCAACAGAACACCGCCAGACTGCCCAAGCCGACGCTGGGTTCTCAAATTACAGGATTGAGTGGAATTGGAAAGAGCTGCTGGGCAAGAAACCCCGACACTGGAATGCAGAGGAGGGCGAAGAGTATTATGATCCTTACAATGCTGTAAGTCTTGAGTTTTCCTTCCTTCGGCATAATAATTGATGCGTGAGACACTCACTTAACGATACCTTATTTGTACGTTCACGAATAGCTCTCTACTCATGGGTCCTTGATCGATTCGGACGAAGATGACGGCAACATGATCGAGTCGTCGGATGAGGATTCAGAAGAAGAGGACCATCGCATTGGGCACACCAGATCTGGGTCGGAAGGAAGCACCAGCGCGTCGGCACAAAGCCGGCTGACTGGATTCTCGGCCGGAGAGGATTCAGAGCTGGCGCGTGAGAGTGGATTTGTGATCCGTGGAGGCAAGATCGCGAGACGCAGGAGTAGCATGGCCCTGGACCGACGTGAACTTTAAGAAAAGAAAGCAAAGAGAACCAAGACCCCAGGGACCATCGGCAAATGAGTCCATAACCAGACCACGTACACAATAAAGAAACACTGAGCAAAGTCCACCGCGAGAAATGAGAAAAATGAGAAGCCCACGGCCACATCTCAAGCCTAAGGCGCCGCTTTTTCCTTTTTGCTTGTTCACTTGCACTACAGCAAGACGAACCAGTGATTTTTTCTTGGTTTATGTCAGTCAGTGTCCAAACTCCAAAGTAGAAAACTGCCGATGATGGCCGCCGGTCACGTGCAACACTCCCTCTCTCACTCTCTCTCGGTTCGCATGTTCTTCTTGTTCAGCCAACCATCCTTCTTCATCAACCCTTGCCCACATCATCAATGCTTGCTGCATTACGAATCAGTGTCGCCCAGGGTACCTTCCGACGGGCTCATGGAACAGCTATGGGTACGAAGCTGTCTTGAGTTTGAAAGCAACAACGCGTCGCATCGGATGGACAGCAGGATTTTAAAACGAACGCGCCAATAGAAACAAACTCGACCGACCATGGCGAATCAAGATGCATGGAGCTTCAGGAAGAGGCCGTTATCCATACATGCTTGCTTCATCATGTTTATTCTTTATATGATTTTCTCTCTTTACATTCGTTGCCTTGTCGACTCTGTTCTCTTTCACGTCATACTGATTTTTTTTTTTTTTTTTTTTTTTTTTTTTTGCTCCCCAGTGTGCACACAGAACGCCATGACTGCATTCAAGAGTACCAGATATCTGAGCACCTCCTCACCAGTCACCGCCAATGACACGACCTCAGGATCTTCGTCTGCATCAACTTCATCGTCAGGATCGTCCTTGGCCACAGGAGGAGTTGGAGGGGCTGCAGCTGGAATTGGTGGCGTCGATAGCCTCAAGAATGCGATCGAACCCGAAAAGCGGATCCGAAGATCCATCTTTTATGGTAAAAGCCCAATGCACATGCTCCTGATATAACGAGCAAAACGAGGCCTGTTTGAACGTCACGCTTGATTCAAAGCCGAGCACCATTTTATTGCTCCTTCCCTTCTGACCCATTGGTTCCCCGATTCTTGTTTTCTTATGGATCTTAGTTCCTGGAAGCGATGAACGCAAGCTGAAGTCGTCCCTGTCCTTGGCGGCGGATTGTCTCGTCTATGATCTTGAAGATGGTGTGGCTCATAACCGCAAGAACATCGCACGAGAGATGGTTTTTGATGCTTTGGAGGCTTCTGAACACAGAAAGGCCGAGAAGGCAGTGCGGATCAATGCCGTTGGATCAGGACTCGAGTTTGACGACCTGAATGTGGTGGTGAGTATTAAATATGTTATGTCTAGATTGGGGGTCCCTTTTTTTTTTTTTTGACATGTCCCGATATGGCAAAATTTGGACATGACGTGCTCACTCTTTTTTGAACGTGTTTCTTAGCTTCGATCAAGCCGACTTCAGGCTATTGTCATTCCAAAGGTTCAGTCTGCGAAGGATGTCCAATTTGTCAGTCAGATGGTCGACAGCGTTGCGCCATTCATCACGTAAAAAGCCGAATGAGGGATATCGTTTGTCAAGGCAGCAGGAAGTGAGGGCTCACCATGAGTTTTTGTACCATTCTTTTCTGTTCAGTCGGAAGAACGTTAGAATTATCGCATCCATTGAAAGTGCTCTGGGTGTGATGAACCTCAAGGAAATTGCTACCGCGGATCCTCGAGTTGATGCTTTGGTGGTAGGCACTATTAGATATTTCCCCTTGGTGCACTTACCAGATTCTCAACGCATCTAACCCTTCTTTTGTGGGATAAAAAAACGTAATAGTTTGCTGCAGAGGATTACTGTGCTGATCTTGGCTTGACAAGAACCCGTGAAGGAACAGAAATGCTTTATGGACGCTCGGCCATTGTTACTGCTGCCCATGCTTACGGACTCCAGGCGATTGATCTTGTAACCTTCCGACTTTATACTTTGTTTGCTTACCAGCATTTTTAAGACGACCCTGACACCTGTATTGTACATACATGTTCTAGGTGTGCATGGATTACAAGAACGATGATATCTTGAAAGAAGAGTGTGAATTCGGGCGTAGAATGGGATTCTTGGGCAAACAGGCTGTCCACCCTCGTCAGCTCGAAATCATCCAGCGCTGTTTCCTTCCTACAGACCACGGTAAGAAAACAGTTGCTGTAATCACTTGAGCTCTTTGACTCTTTCTTGGATTCTGAATCATATCTTTGCTGAACAAAATCGTAGAAATTGCAAGAGCCGCTGACATTAGCGAAGGATACCAGGAGCATTCTAAGAGGGGCGTCGGGGCATTCAACTACAACGGCAAGGTGTAAGTTGAATGCATAATCCAGAGCAGGAGTATGGAAAGCTGACAAGGGTAAAACATATTGACATACAGGTGCTCTTCTATTGTCATTTTTCTAGAATTGACCTTCCAGTGGTCAAGTGGGCGGAGAAAGTTCTTAGTCGAGCACGTCAAGGAGGAGTGAGCATTCCTAATGCCGATGAACGCCAGAGAATTTTGAAGTTGGGACCTACAGGAGTGGCTCCCGTGGAAGGAGGTGTTGTCTCAAAGAAGGACAACACGGCCGCCGCTGCCTAAAATATATCCCATGCTCAGAACAGCGGAGGCATACAAAACAGCGACCACAAATAAAGAGGCGTCAGATGCATTCCTTTTGTCTGCCTCCAAATTTATTTATCTTTATCCTTCATCGAACGTGCTTGCCAAGGTTGGCGGTAATGGACTCTGGAGGTTGTTTTCTCTTCCTTGGGACACTAGTGTAACTGTTGTGATAGTATGGAGAACTGATGAGGATATCCCGATGCGCTGGAAGACTTGCTATATATACTTCTCGCGTTTCTTGTGGCGCCATCAAGGTCAGAGTATTGCTGTTCTCTCAATATCCGGGCCAAGACAATGTTGTAGATTCTAGAGAACTCTGGATGGCTTCGAAAGCGGCCCAATTTCTCGTGAAGGGCTGCTTGTTTCGCCCTTTGCTCCCGTATCAGAAGCTGTTGATGCTGTTCCCATCCCGCTTCTACTCGTTTCCTTTTCCCATGAGCATCGACCTTTTCGCCCACAGAGGGGAAGCCCTTACCATTATTTGACCCTGTGGCCATTTCCGCCGCACTCAATCGAGTTGATACGAGTTCCGTAGGAGAAAAGTCGACAAGGTGATACTGAAAAATTAGGTCCAAGAGACGCGTCTCCATTTCTGGATATTGATGAGCCCATTGAAACAGGGTCTGAACTGGACATCGTTTTTTAACGCCATAAGTGTACTGCGAGCGCGGATCCGCAAAACTACGGATGTGGCTGAAGTGCTTGTTGCGGACGACGGAGGTATCATCCAGATTTTCTGGATAGCCCTCATGTTCCCGCAAGAGTCGTTCGATTGCCTCATCGACCAAGGGTTGGACTCCAAACCGATAGGCAACTTGAAAAATCTTGCGCCAATCCACATCACCGTTCCCCCCGCAGTGTAAACCCCTTGTTTCTGCTCCCCCTCCTCCAATTCCCGTCAAAACTCCCTTTTCGCCGCCGACATGACCAACAGTTGGCGAGGAGTCGTGTTTTTGGCGACGGCCGTAATAGAAATGATACCCTGTTCCTTGGATCTCTCCCAGGTACAAAAACCGAATCACATTCTGAAGAGTCGGAAGGTCGAGTCCTGTGGGACATTTGAGTTGCATGGGTCGATCCAAAGGACGGGAATGGTTCTGGAATAAACAGTCAAACTCTGGCCAACATTTTAATATTGACCGATGTGCAGCAACAATGAGGTCGAAGTCTCCAAAGGGACGCCACACGCAATGTTGCCTTTGTTGGTCCTGATGTTGGAGCCGGGGTGAGCCATTGGGAACGTGCGGTTGCGTGAGGCTGCTGTTGACAGTCGCCTTCATCGCTGTTGTCGATGGACCTAATGACTGAGAGGTCAAGCCAACAAAGTCTGAGATGGCCACAAATTCAACGTCAGAAGTCCTAATCCTCCCATAACCCCCAAAAGTCATGCTGTCAACGGTCGTCGTGACTTCGTCAACAGAGACGGTAGAATCTGGACAGGCTTCAAGATTATGGTAGGAATTAGAAGCAGCCGCCACGGATTCTCTTGCAGCGCGGGCCAAAAACTGAGAGAGGAGAGATTGTCCAAATGGCTTCTTGTGGAGACGTGATTGAACGGGATTCAAAACGGCGGTCGGGAGAAAAAAACGGATTGGACATCTTGACAGAATGACCAGGAACCGCCGACGGACCTTTGTGGACGTTGTCTCTGAGGCGACCGGAATTAACTCGGACTCATCTAGAAACACTATGATTTGAGTCGGTACCATTAGCTTTTGTTTCTTCAACAGTGTTTTTAAAAACTTCCTATTTTCAAATGGAAAGAAGTATCCACTAACCAGAGACGCCATTTTTGTTCCAGCCCTCAGAATTGTGGATTGCAGTCGATAGATGAACTCCTGACGATCCGTCATCATTGTTCCCTCCAAGAATACGCAGAGTTTTTATAGTGGGGATAAGCGAGCACATTTCCTCATGGCGCAAATGTTGATCTCTCCAGAAGAACGTCAGTTCGACAGCGACAGGTTGTTTTTCCTTTCTCTCGGCATTACCTTCACCAGTCGCTGCTGTCCAACATTAGTTTTCGTCGACATTCATCAGTGAGGTAAGATATGGGAGAGGATCGAATTTGTTTGCAAAGTAGAATAACAGGGAATGTAGACAGATCAGTGAGTGATTCTGTCTCTGTCTCGTCGTATGTCGTGTTTGTCTTTTGGGGATCAAGTACCTGATCGGGATAATCCTCGAACACAGACCTGAAAGCCATGCTGCAGATCCATTGTTATGGTGGCTCCCTCTTTTGGCCAAGTATCCCCTAAAGCCCCTTTTGTTTTAGAAGCATCCGTTTTGGATTCTTCTCTCTCATTTGCAAGGTCGAGCTCAAAGGCCATGGACAAGGGTAAACTCAAGGTCGATCGATCATTAGACAAAGAGTCCTGAGAATAAGCAGCAATGGATGGAGATGCCGATGTCCATCTTCCCGATGTAGGTGATATGGCTCCTGTGGAAGCGTACTCTGAGCGAGGTTTCTTTGTCATTTGAAAGTGGGTTGTTCTTGGAGAAGAGAGAGAAAAAAAGGATAAGAGACAAAGAGGGTTGTTTCTCATGTTTCTCGTGGCCACGCTTCTGATGGCCGAGCCTTAGGCCTTGTCTTGCTTCCCATCAGTGATTTCAAATATTATGTATTTATTATCGCATTATCCTTCTACTTCTTGAGGTTGGCCTTGGTCAAGGTCACCAACTCCTCTGCACTGGTGGGGTGGAGAGCCACGGTATTGTCGAAATCAGCCTTGGTGGCACCCATCTTAAGAGCAACAGCGAAGCCCTGCAACATCTCGTCACTACCCTGGCCGACAATGTGGATGCCAACAACCTTCTCCTCAAGACCAGCACAGATGAGCTTGAAAGCTGAGGGGGTTTTATGAGCCTTCATGGCATTGTACATGCCCGAGAACTCGGAAACATAGACCGACAGGTTATCGGCGCCATACTCCTTCTTGGCCTGCTCTTCCGTCAACCCGACCGCTCCGGCAGTAGGGTGGGAAAAGATAACTGAGGGAACGTTCCTGTAGTCAAGCTTGGAGTTCTTGAACTGCTCACCTCCAAACAAGCGGTCGGAGAGACGGCGACCGGCAGCAATGGCAACTATAGGCAAGAGTTACAGTTAGATCTACTTCATACAGGGTGTTCGCACAATTCTAGATTTGTTATAATAAAGCCCTTAGTTCTGAACTTACCAGGGGTCAATTGCTCGATACCGCAAACATCACCAAGAGCGTAGACGTCAGGGACAATAGTCTCCTGGAAATCGTCGGCAACAACAAATCCCTTGCTGTTAGTTGTGACACCAGCATTCTCGATGGAAAGCTTCTCCAAGAGAGGCTCACGTCCAACAGCCCAGAGGACGGTGTCAAACTCGGCAGAGCCTTCCTCGCCATTGGAGGTGTAGTTGACGGTGATGGCGTTGTCGGCAGTCTTAGCAAGGGCCTTGACGTGGCTCTCGGTGACGATATCGATTCCAATGCTGAGCATCTCCTTCTTGAGGGTATCCTTGATGATGGGGTCGAATGGACGCAAGATCTCCTTAGTTCTCGAGAAGATGCTGACCTTGGATCCTAGTAGTTGTTTAATTAGATAAAAAATATGATTCGTCGCATTAACATCACTTCCGATCTACACCGGGTAGAAGCAGGTACTGCGCAGCAATATCTTACCGAGAGCGTGGAAAATACCAGCAAGCTCAACACCAATGTATCCGGTTCCGACAACGGCAACACGCTTGGGCTGGTGCTCCAAGTCAAAGAATCCATCACTATCAATTCCCAATTCTGCACCGGGAACCTTGGGGATAGTGGGGCGACCGCCTAAAATCCAAAAAAAAAAAAAAAAAAAAAAATACGTTGGTCAGGACATACATAACTTCCGCTGCGCTCTGCTGCTGCCCTTGTTCCGATCTGTTCAATAATCATCCTAGTAAGACATACCGACAGCGATGAGAATCTTCTTTGCATGGATCTCCTCTCCATTGCCGAGAGTAACACTGTTCTTTGAGACGAAAGAAGCCATGCCGGTGATGTACTCTACAGAGTCCTTCTCGAGGTTACGCTCATAGATTCCGTTAAGGCGCTTGATGTAGGCGTCTCTCTTGTGCTTGAGCGTGTTCCAGTCAAAAGTCGAGGGGGCAACATCAGGGAATCCATACTCCTTGGCATCATGAATGGCCTCGGCAATGGAAGCTGGTACCAGTCAAGAGGGAAGTAAAGCGATGTGTGTGAGAACTTTCACTTTGTTGACTCTTTCTTGTCAAAGTTGGATGGGCTAAGCAAGAGAAGCTCCTTACCTGTGTTCCACATGACCTTCTTAGGAACGCATCCGACGTTAACGCAAGTACCTCCGAGACGGCCACTACCTTCGATCAGACCGACCTTGGCACCGTAAGAGGCTGCGCGGCGAGCAGAGGCGAGGCCTGGAGGAGGAGGAAATATGAAGAGTAAGGTAAGAGTGTTAGCGTGGACAGTTCAGACCCTGTTCAGGACGAGATGTGGTACGGTAAGGTGGGGCAGAGCGAGCTGCGCACATGGCGAAGGAGAATGCACTTGCCTCCACTTCCACCTCCAATGACTAGGTAGTCGTAGATCTTTCCGGTTGGTGTTGGTGGCATTTTGAATGAGTTTGCGAGCTGGAGAAGACGGCGCGTTGGAGAAGACAGGGCTGGATGGGCAAGATTAGATCCGATATCGACTAGATGAGCAAACGTTCACACCAGGCGACGGGAATCCGAAGGATTGATTGGGAAGGGAGGGTGGAAGAAGGGAGGGAGGGAAAGAAGCAAAGGGTTGAATGAGAGGAGAATGAATGATTGAATGATCATGACAGGGCCGTTTTTATTCTCCCCTAGCTCACACACTGCGCGAAGGTTCGGTGGATCGCAGATCGATTTGTCAGTCACCGTGCTCAATGACGCCACTGCGTACTTTGCTTTTCGGGGCTCAGCTTTGCTCGATTGTCCGCAGAGGAGGGGCAGCAGGAGGAGGAGGCGAGGGATGCCATCCAGGACACACGGAGAAAGGACACAGACCAGCAAAGAGCTGGATGGCCGACCCCTGTTCGCACATGGCACTGCGGAGATAGCGGAATACACCGGTGCGGGATGCAGGGGTGCTTGAGCATGGTCTGTTAAGGGTTTAAACGTAGACGACACGATTGAACGCGGTGCGTGCACACACGCACACACCATGAGAAAATTCCTTTTTTTTTGTTTCTCCTTCGTCTCTCTTTCTTTCTTGCCCTCACTCACTCACACTGATCCTTATCCTCCCATCATGACTTTCACAAAGGAAGATTCCCATGCCATCAACACCATCCGTGTGCTTGCTGCTGACACTGTCTTCAAGGGCAACTCTGGTCACCCAGGTGAGTGCCCAGACTGTGGTTCTCCTGCGCAGGACTGACTTGATGTCTGTTTTTTCTCACGACTCTGCACTCTCTCTCGTACACAGGTGCACCCATGGGTTTGGCCCCTGTTGGACATCTGCTTTACTCCAAATACATGAATTACAATCCCAAGAATCCACACTGGGTAAGTTCTTATGCGCAGATCATGGTTGAAATGCAGCGACCTTAGGCAAAGAACGCTGACGGCTCTTATCGCGATTTTAGCCCAATCGCGATCGCTTCGTGTTGTCCAACGGACACGCATGTGCGCTCCAGTACATTCTTCTCCATTTGGCTGGGTACCCAACCTCGATGGACGACTTGAAGCAGTTCCGTCAACTTAACAGCAAGTATGTATCAATATCTATGTCCCATCCTTTTTTTTCTTCTTGCAAATGGCCAAGATTCGTGTTCGTCAGGATCTGCTATGCATTGTCTAGTGTGGTCTTCCCCAATATCAAAGCACAATACTGCTATTGAGCCTTTTTGGAGTCAATATTGTCGTCGTCGTCATCATGAATACAAAGGACGCATACATCGTCAATCTGATTATTCTAATAACTTCTTTCCCACGACTGCAATCCCTTGATAGAACCCCGGGTCACCCCGAATCTCACATCACTACCGGTATTGAAGTCACTACCGTAAGTCAACATACTTTCTTGCATCGAGATGAGTCTGAATAATACGGCATGCGGTTTGCGGCTTGAAGAAGAGTATATATTTTTGCCGAATGAATGACCGTTGTTATACAATTGGTTAAGAAAAAAACCTTGATAAAAACATCGTGTCCATCACTTAGTCGATTCTCTGTATCCCGAGCGGTTATCGCTCTTGCACTAACTATCATCACTTTATTCTTATGCTTACCGTGGACAGGGTCCTCTTGGTCAAGGTTTTGCTAATTCCGTCGGTCTTGCGATCGCTGAAGCCCACATGGCCGCTACCTTCAACAAGCCTGGGTTCGAGCTCTTCAACAACCACACATTTGTGATCATGGGTGATGGTTGTATGCAGGAAGGTGTTGCTAGCGAAGCCGCTTCCCTCGCTGGGTAAGTAGCTTATCAATTAAACATGGTAAAATCATACCATGTTGACAAACTCAATACGATACTCATTGCTACCATCCCTCATTAGACATTTGCAGTTGGGTAACCTCATCGTCCTCTACGACGACAACCACATCTCAATCGATGGCGACACTGAGGTTTCCTTCACAGAGGATGTCGTCAAGCGCTTCGAGGCTTACGGTTGGCATACCCAGGTTGTCAAGGATGGAAATACCGACCTTGATAGCATCGCACATGCCATCGATGAGGCCAAAAAGGTCAAGAACAAACCATCATTGATCAAGGTCTTCACCACTATTGGCTATGGCTCCTTGTTGCAGGGCACAGAGAAGGTTCACGGATCGCCTTTGAAGGCCGATGACATTGTCCAGCTCAAGAAAGCCTTTGGATTCAACCCTGATGAAAAGTTTGTCGTAAGCAAGGAGACCTATGACCTATACCATGCCAAGGCTGCCAAGGGCGCCAAGCTCAACCAAGAGTGGGACAGTCTTCTTGAAAAGTACACTGCCTCTAACCCAGACCTGGGCAAGCAACTAAAGCGCCGTCTTGCGAAGGAGCTCCCACAAGACTGGGCCAAGGCCTTGCCTAGCTTCACTCCGGGGGACAAGGCCGTGGCGACTCGCAAGCTTTCAGAGGCCGTTCTGAACGGCATTGCGGATGTTTTGCCCGAACTCATCATTGGATCTGCAGACTTGACGAGATCGAACTTGACACGCTGGAAGACTGCTGTGGATTTCCAACCTGATGACAGCCACATTGGTAACTACAAGGGCCGTTACATTCGCTACGGTGTTCGTGAGCATGGTATGTCTGCCATCTTGAACGGCATCGATGCCTACGGCGGCCTGATCCCTGCTGGCGCTACCTTCCTCAACTTTATCAGTTACGCCTCGGGTGCTGTCCGCCTTTCGGCCCTCTCTGGTCACCGAGTTATCTACATCATGACCCACGACTCCATCGGTCTTGGTGAGGATGGTCCCACCCATCAGCCCATTGAGACCATGGCCATGATCCGCGCGACGCCTGACCTCGTGGACTTGCGTCCCGCTGACGGAAACGAGACCTCCGGCGCATATCTTTTCGCTATCTCTTCCAAGCACCGTCCTTCCGTTTTGGCCCTGACACGTCAGGACTTGCCTCAGCTGAAGGGTTCGTCGGCCGAGAAGACTCTCAAGGGAGGATATGTCCTCCAGGAAGTCGAGGGTGCTGATGTTACCCTGATCGGTACCGGATCAGAGACCTCGCTCTGTGTCGAGGCCGCTCAACTTCTCGAGAAAGAGCACGGTGTCAAGGTAACGGAATGTAACGGAATGTTTCAAAGAGTCATGCCTTTCCAAACTCACTATAACTAACAAAGAATATTTTTCTCTCTTTGAAGGCACGCGTGGTGTCCATGCCTTCGACCACACTTTTTGATGAGCAATCTCATGATTACAGGGTCTCTGTGTTGAAGGACGGCATCCCTTCGGTCAGTGTTGAGGCTATGTCGACCTTTGGCTGGAGCCGCTACGCCCATGAGTCCCTTGGTATCGACACTTTTGGCGCCTCTGGACCATACAAGGACGTGTACAAGCACTTTGGACTTGTTCCTGATGTCGTCGCGGCCAAAGTTCTCAAGGTGATTGCTTTTTACAAGAAGGAAGGATCTGTTCCCTCGCTCGTTCGCAGATACTTCCACTAGGAAGGTACAGTGAAATTTGGCTTCACCCCCTTCCCTTCAATACTTTCCCTGCTCGCTAGGGAAGTCTAGGACTTGAAGTAAGTTTTAAGCAACGAGAAAATAAAAAAAATGATAGCAACACTCAGTGTCTTCAAAAGATCGATGAAAATAATCCATCAAGCTGTATCGAAATAATTTGTCTTTGCTCTTTTCTTTGCTTTGCTGCCTCTGTGCCTGAGCAACAAAATGATGCGTTAGCCCCTTCTCCAGCAGCAAGTGACTAATATGATCCCGGGGGGATCAGATAGAAGGTGCAGGTTGAGTTCTCGCCAAGAGCCAGAAGTATTGGGTACTAATGACTTTCTCATATTGGCTTTCAGTTTTGCATAGAATAACCTCTTTTTTGGGCACGCGACACTGCTTTGTCCAACACCGCAAACAAGGAAGAAGATGCGTTCTTACCGAGAATCATACGATGGCTGTGTGTCACTGTGTCCTCCCACCCTGTTTTCAGTTTTTCATTGTCGGGCAGATCCTAGAAAATGAAGGAAGCAGGCTTTCATCCACACCCGGTCTTGGATGAGGATGAGAGTAGAGCACCACGGCATCATTTTCAATGTTTCCTCCAGCGTTTATCTTGCTGACAATTGACCCGCCTGCTGCTCAAGAGCAGGCTAATCAAACCAAAACAGCGATTATGGCTAGACAAAAAGGGGTACAGGACATGAGTGGTGCAGCAGTCAAACTCCCTTACCCTCGACGCTGTTGGGAGTAGTCCAGACAAAAATAAATTGATGAATCCCAAACAAGTGCTGTATTGACCGGTTGATCCCTGGATCCTTGTGTTCTTGAGTGTCTACAGGAGTTACCGACGAATCCACCTGGGTCAGAGAATACATCATTGAGATGGTGGCGCAATTTTAGGTTATCCATTCTTCCCCATATTCTGCACAGGACAATCCTAAGCAACTGACCAAAAAGAGAGAGATATGGCATCATTTGTGTTTGCTCTCTTTGTTTGTGCATCCTTGGAAAGAGCTCACGTTGGCTTCTTGGTAAGCGTCCAGAGAGGTTCTGTTGCACATAGACTCGCCCACTCCAAGGGGTGGGCACAAAGAAAAGCTTACAAAGGTGTTCTAGTCTCCAGTGGTCGCTGACGGTTTGTTGCTCAAGGTGTTTTCATTGGACGCCTCCTGGAAGGACTTTGTTGGAGAGCACCGAGAAAAAAAGCAAACAATGGGAGATCAATGGTTCTCCCAGTTTCCAAAGGTGGTCCAAACGAGCATTGCTCAGATCCAGAACGAGACGAAGAAATATACCTCTTTTTTACCTTACCGTCTAGTACCAGTAGGAAATGCTTAAAAAAGCATCTGCGCCATGCACGACAATGCACCATCTGCCAAGGCATTGCCGCTTTGACATTACATCGTGAAATATCGCGCCATCGTCCTGCCTCCCCATTTCTTAAAGCTTCTTTTTGTGCAGAAGTGTTCATCTCTCGGGCATTGTCAATTCTCGGGTTCTGGACCATTGCACCATCTCGCGTCATATCGACTAGCGTCTGCAAGCAATAGATGCAATTAATTCTCCCGATAAACGGACCCAGAGACTCCCTCCTCCTCCTTTGCTGCTATCTCCCGTAGCCTTCATTTAAAGCCATTTTCAATGTATGTTCTCTAGAATAAACTAAGAGCCATCTTCTACAGTGAAGGGCGTGATCTCAATTGCAGAACGCAATCTGCAATCTATTCATATGGCCAGCTTCAGCAAGATGTCGTTTAAGAGAGAGAACAAGAGAGAGAGGACTTAGAAGCGTCGCTGCAAGAAGTTGAGAGTGATGGCAGGACGCGAGACTGAACGAGGATCCAGGGACATGAGAAAACAGACACACACATTCACTCACACTAAAACTTTTTTATTCCCTCGGTTCCTCTTTTCGACCCAAACCCAGGGAAAGAAGGAAAAAAAAATCAATCGCGCCCGGTGGTCGCGAAATGTCGCCATTTCTGCATGGGAGTCCGCCTTTTTCATCAGTCACAAAGGTCACTTGAGGTCACACAGACAAAGCCGTCTCTTTGGCTTTGCCCTGGTAAGCGTCGCTTGATCGTCCCCTGGGACGAAAACGTGCTCATGCAGCCAAAAAACGAGTTTTGACCATCGCCGAGGCCTTGGCAGCTAGCCCTCAGGAAGAGGTGTTGCTGCCCGTGCTATTCAATTGCTGCTCAATCAATTGAACCCAAACGAGATCTCGCAGCTCGTCAGAATGGTGCGATCGAAGCCATCCTCCCACTCACTCGTTCTTCGTCAGGAGGGCTCCCGGGTGTACAGTACGACTTATCGCACCGTCCATCGCTTGCGTTGCTCTCGACTGCCTGTTGGTCGCTCCTCGTCCCACCTTGTCTTCTCATTTATTATAAAAAGGTGCCACCTTCTTCTTTTCTTTTCTACTTCTGTTCTTCGTCTTTCTCTCTTTGATTCTCTGATCCCCTCCCCCTGGACATCAAAAGGAAGCACCTTCCCTCTTACCCTTCCTCGACCTTCATCTTCTTTCAGTTTCCCCTCTCCTTACATTCACCACCTCCCCCTCTTCTTCATGGCCGATCAGGAGTTGAAAGCATTTGGCCGCAGCATAGTCAGCTGGGTCAAGGACTTCCCTCGCAACACCCCTCGCTATATTGCCGAGCGTCTTCCCATCATCAAATGGTATTGATCACCTTCAATCTGTCGGTTGGAATCAGAGTCAGATATACAATCCGGCCCCCCTTTTTTTCTAATCGATATTCTGTCCCCTTCTGCAAACGTTTCCCAGGCTGCCAAAGTACAACCGTGGATGGGCCCTCCGTGACATCATTGCAGGTATCACGGTCGGTTTGATTGTCGTCCCTCAGGGAATGTCGTATGCAAAGGTCGCAGGACTGCCGGTCCAACACGGTCTTTACTCTGCTTATATCGGTGCTATTTTCTACTGCTTTATGGGAACCTCCAAGGATCTCACCATCGGACCCACTGCCGTTATCTCGCTGATCACTGGTGAACTGGTTGCTGAGCTTTCTGGAAGGATGACCGCCCCCCACGTCGCTGCCATCTCTTGTCTCTGTGTCGGTGCCTTGACTTTTATCATGGGTATCCTTCGTCTTGGCATCATTCTCGATTTCTTCCCTACGACCGTCTTGGTCGGTTATACTACCGGTGCAGCCGCCACCATTGTCATCCAGCAGATCCCCAAATGGTTGGGCGTCCCGGGCATCAACAACCGTGCCCCGGTCTACACTATCATCATCACCATGTTCCAAGCCATCAAGACCCTGTCCTGGTTGGATCTCGTCTTTGGTCTGGCTGGCTTCTTCATCCTTATTGCCATAGGTTTGGCTGTCGACCGATGGGGTCGTGGACGCTTCTCGATCCAGTTGATCAAGATCTCCCGCTTTTTTATCGTCACTGTCTTGGCCACTGCCTTTTCATATGCTGTTAACAAGAATGCCCCACTTGATGCCAAGGGTAACATCATTCCCCGCATCTCGATTTTGAAGACTGTTCCCTCTGGCTTGCCCCATCCCGAAGTGCCCAGCGTCAGTTCTGAAATTTTCACGGAGATTGTGCCCAAACTGTTCGCCATTGCTCTTGCTACCATTCTCGAACATATTGCTATCTCAAAGGCCTTTGCTCGCCGCAACCGTTATCAGATCGACACCAACCAGGAGTTGCTTGCTCTCGGCCTTGCTAACATCACCGCTTCGTTCTTTGGTGCTTACACCGTGACGGGATCCTTCTCGCGCTCTGCTGTGAAGTTCCAGTGCGGTGTCAAGTCGCCTTTTGCCGGTTTCGTTACTGGAGCGCTTGTCCTTCTTGCTCTTTTCTTCTTGACCCCTGCGTAAGTTACTCTTCTCCTGGGTCATGATGCCATTGGTCGCCAGAGCTTTTTTTAAGCTCCCCGTCACTGCGGGCTGGCATGGTGGCAAATGCAAACAAGCTTCCCCACTCACCGTCTTATTTCGTTTTTAGCTTCTACTACATTCCCGATGCTGCTCTGTCTGCTGTAATCATGGTTGCTGTGTCGACCTTGATCAGTCCCCCTTCGGTCTTCATCCAGTTCTTCAAGGTCAACCTTTGGGATTTCCTTTCCTCCCAGGTTGCTCTCTGGGTCACCATCTTCGTCTCGGTCGAGACCGGTATTGCCGCCGGTGTTGGTTTCTCTCTCTTGGTCTTGCTGTTCCGTGTTGCTCGACCCAACTTCCATGTTCTCCGCCAGCTCAAGGACCGTCCCGATGTCTTCATTGACGCCTCTGTCGATAGCTCCTTTGAAACTGTCCCCGCCCCCCACGGTGTCTTGGTCTTCCGCATTGAGGAGTCCACGACCTTCCCCAATACCGATTCCTTCAAGTCCTGGGTCATTGACGAGGTCTACAAGTATACTCGTTTCGGTGGCCGTGTCAAGTCCACTGCCGAGAAGTTGTGGTCAGATGATTTGGACGTCCATATCCGCAACCTGCGCAAGATTGCTCACGGATCCGAGTCCAACATCACTGATGATGATCTCCCTCTGTTGCGCTCAGTCATCTTTGATTTCTCGGCCGTGAACAACGTTGATTCGACTGGATTGCAGGGTCTCTTTGACTTGCGCGAGCTCTTGAGGGACTACGCCGGTGTTACCGATTACCCCACCACCTTCTTTGAGGTTCACTTTGTTGGTATTCAAGCCAATGTCCTCCGTATCCTTGAGCTCTCTGGTATTACCCGCCCCGTAGCCCCCATTGCTTTGCAAAAGGTCGAGGTTTTGGACAGTGCTGAAGGACAGGGTGAGATCAGAGCTCTGGATGCTCCCTTGGTTGACTCAAAGAACGCTGATGGCTCTCGCCCCGTCCCTGGCGACGTTGGATCGGCCGCCATCTCTATCCTTGGCTCGAGCCCTTTCTTGAAGGAAGAGGGTCTGGTCCACTTGACTGTCCGTGATGCGGTCGACTCGGTTTTGATCCGTGCTCAGGCCTGGGACAAGGATGTGGTCCCCAACTCGCCCGATGATGGATCGTCAGACTCTGACTCGTCCAAGCAGCACAATGGCGAAGCCAAGACTGAGATTCACTATGTGTAAATTCAAGACCTTCCCCAGCGAATCCTTTACTTGTAACATAATAAATAATTTCTTATACCCTTCCTGCCTGTCATCTACGCGTAATAAAAATCCCCTCCGACAAACAAATCAAACCTTTTTGGACTTTGGGTTGCTTGAGAACCGACAGGCCAAGCTTGCTTTGTCCGTGACGGGTTTCGCTGTACGCCGCGCAGGGCCTACAGGGCGAAGATTTGAAAGTTCTGCCTCATCTTCACCTCATCATCATTGCATCAGCACCAATCTGCCAATCCATTCCGAATCCGCACAGGTCAGTAGTGGGCTGCTCTATGTTGTGTCATTCGACCTCCTGTACCCTTTCTTATCGTCCAACCGACAATTTTTCTCTTAAATAGTAAAAAAACCAAAAAAAAAAGGCATGTTCACCAACCATGGTGGTTACGGAAAGCTGACCAAGCCTGCTTCCAGGATTCTGGATCGTGTGCGACTCGTCCCTTTGCCATCGTTCAGGATGGGGCTCGTCATGACCTGTTTGGCAACGATTTTTCTGCTGGGCTTCTACACCACTCGGCTACACTTGAATTACAAAATCTCTCACAACTATATTGGGCAGCCTACCAAGTGCCCTATCCCAGAGGACGCAGAGAACATCTGTATGCATTCTGGAATCAATATGGAACAGCTTTTCAACGCTTGTGGGACTCGGACGGCATCGTTCGGTCATTGTCGGGATCGGACCTATGGTCTGATTGTCGCTCCCTTTGACGTCATGGAAGCAATGACAGCACACACCAACAGAGTTGTTATTCAAGGAACCGACATTGGATCCAAGTTAGATGCCTTTGTCCAGAGAAACTCTCGTTGGGTGATTGACCTCGTGGGCACCCAAGGCTACGAAATGATCACGACGTTCGAGGACAAGGATCGACTTGATCTTCATCTGCATCTGGATCGACTTCAAAATCGTTGCGCGCGCTTTTTCAATGGGGCCGTCGATATGTTTGGATTCGGTTCTGCTTGGCACAATATGGGGTTGGCCCTTGCTATCGCCCTTGAACACGACATGACTCTACTTTCGCCCGACCCTCACAATTACTTCATCCCCCTTACGACCTGCAGCGTCAAGACGATGGAGAAGGCCTTTGCCGTTCACCCGCCAGAGACAGTCTTTGATCGATGGGATGATTCAACCATCAACTTCAAGTCCCCGGAAATCGATGTGGCGATCCTACAATTGAATCAAACGACTATTCTTCCAGAGTTCAAAGATAAGGGATACCTTTGGTGGAGATCCATGCTGACATACTACGCCATCCGACCGAATGCCCAAATGAGGGAGATTTTCAGGACTGCACCGCTGATGCCTAGTTCCTGCATTTCCATCCATGTACGACACTCTGACAAGGATCAAGAGGCGGTCTTGTATGATTTATCAAAGTACATGGAGGAAGCAGAGCGACTCAAGGCCAAGTCGGGGATCTCGACTATTTTCCTTATGACGGACGATGACCAGGTGATCCAATCGAGCAGAAACTATACCGGGTTCCAATTTCATTACAGGAACGTCCCAAGAACGAACCAAGGATGGCAAGAAGACACCAAGCTGGGTATTTCCAGAAAGGACCAGGAGATCAACTTTTTACTTGACATTTTCTCGGCGGCGCGATGCCAGCACAGCGTTGTGACCTACAGCAGTAACGTAGGCCGGATTATCTCCGAGATCACCTATGCCACCCAAAACAAGGAGCCAGACGTTGTATCCTTGGACGTGGAGTGGTTGATGAATCCATAATCGAGAGAGCCGCAAGCTAAAGAATTAGAAGAGAAGACACCAGCATTGATACCTCGGACGACCAGAAACTCGTCTTTGCATATAGTAATAAAAAGTTCGACCCTTGCGTTGAAAGCAAGGGTCGTTGATTTCGAAGTGGAAGCAGCAGTCACAAATGCCCTCCGAGGCGGCCGACCAAAAGATTCAGGAACAACGATCGCCTGTTGGCATTGAACTGCATTCGGGACAGCACCATCAAGGATCAACAGAGTCAGTCGAGCCAGGACAGCGCAGAGAATAAGAGACAGAGCAAAGGATAAGATACACGGAGGCCCGACTTCACTTTCAACAATGACTTCCTTGACTGTTCGTTCACCTGAGTCCATGACCTCCTCGCCACGTGTCGAGAGTGAAGGGGGTTCTTACACACCCATACCCACACCCACACATCGACATCTACCCTCACTAGACCGACCGGAACGCTCGCCTTCTTCTTCATTGCCCTCGAATACCTCATCTTCCACGGGTGCCGATGCAAAGCAAGAAGGATTTTTTCAGTCTGTGATTGGCTCGAACCCTTACTTTTCTGCAGGCTTTGGTTTGATGGCTGTCGGGGCCGGTTTGACTGTCTTGCGCCAGGGTACAACGGCGGGTGCGAGTCTCCTCCGCCGACAGTTGCTAGTAACACTCGAGATCCCAAGCAAGGACAAGTCATATCTCTGGTTCCTGCACTGGATGTCCTCCCAATCTCGGAACGCTGCCATGACAGGATCATCTACCATCAACTCTGGAGGAGCAACAACGACATCCACAGTAACTAGAGGGCGGCCTGGTCTCCTCAACCGATGGAGCGATCGGTTAGCTAACAGGATCAATCAGAGGTCTCAATTCTTGGCAGTTCAGACAGAATTCAAACAACACGACAACGGTTCAGTTTCGACTCGATTCAATCTTGTGCCGGGTAACGGAAAACATTTGATTTGTTACAGGGGAGCCTGGATCCAGGTTGAGAGAACAAGAGATGCAAAGATGATGGATCTCTCGACGGGCGCACCATGGGAGACAGTCACCCTGACTACTCTTTCGCGAGATCGCCATGTATTCTCAGAGCTTTTACAGGAGGCTCAAAAGATGGCGCTGATGAACCAAGAAGGAAAGACTGTGATCTATACCAGTTGGGGCGCAGAATGGAGACCCTTTGGTCAGCCCAGAAAGAGAAGATTATTGCAATCGGTCATCTTGGCTGATGGAATCGGAGAACGCGTTGTGCGGGATGTCAAAGAGTTTGTGAAGAACGAAAAGTGGTACGACGATCGAGGTAAGATATCGGCGCCATTTTTTGCATCAAAAAACCATGAGGGTAGTTCATCAGCCTTATAGAAATCTTGAAGACTAATACTGGGGCAAACTGGTTCTGATATATGAACGTAGGTATTCCCTATCGTCGAGGATACTTGCTCTATGGACCCCCAGGAAGCGGAAAAACAAGTTTTATTCAGGCCTTGGCAGGAGAACTCGAGTACAACATTTGCATTTTGAACCTTAGCGAACGTGGTTTGACCAACGATCGACTGAACCACCTGTTGACCAACCTGCCTGAGAGGAGTATCATGCTCTTGGAGGATATCGACGCTGCATTCGCTAAACGCGAAAAGACTCAAGAAGGGTAATAATTTGCTATCAACGGGATCCTTCATCGCTGTAATGAGAAAAAAATTAATTTCTAATTTACACGTTTTTGTGTTACTTTTATTATGAAAAACTAGTTTCCAATCCATGGTGACTTTTAGTGGATTACTGAATGCCCTTGATGGGGTGGCATCTTCAGAAGGAAGGATCATCTTTATGACGACCAACCATGTGGAATCTCTGGACCCGGCCTTGATCCGACCTGGACGTGTCGACCTCCGCGAGTATGTAGGAGACGCCTCTCCTTCACAAATCAAGAAAATGTTTAAGAGGTTCTATGAAGACCATGAGGAGTTGGCACAGAGATTCGTCAAGAGCTTAGAGGGTCATACCGTCAGCACGGCAGCTCTTCAAGGGCACTTTGTCCACTTTAAGGATCGGCCTGAGGAGGCTTGCGACAACGTTGGGTACTTGTTCATCAAAGATCGAATGGACTGAGGGAGCAGACGTATCAAATTCCAAATAAAACATAGATTGCATAGAAAAATATCATCGCATTTGGTCGCGGCGCCTAGGTTCACTTGCTCAGGAGTTTGAAAAGCCAGGAGATCCCTTCTTGATGGCCGTTTCCTGTGAGCGCGTTGCAACCTTGTATATGCTATTCGTGTCGACTTTTGATATCTCCGCTACTTCCCAGGTTCGTGGACAATCTCGGCAATTCAAGCCAGTCTCGGATCTCTGCGGCAGTCATGGCATGCTTGTTGTCGTTCTTGTTGGCAAAGATCAGAACGGGTGCATCCACTGCGATCCCAATCAGTGCCTTTCCCCCTGCAGTTGGAGCTGTGCTGGGAATCGTAGGTCCATCCTTGGACACGTCGGCCATTGGTCCTTAGTTTCTTAATTCCGACTTCGCACTTGTTTTGTGGAGTCTATAATAAAAATTACTCTTTGGGCAGGTGATTTCTTTGTTTGCCCCTGTTGATTTCCCAGTGGTTGGTCTACATGCTCCTCGGCCCATCTTGACACTCTCGAGCCATGATTTGGGATCTCCCATAAAGCAAACGACATTGTTTGGGTCAACAATGTTGATAACATCCCTACACCCGTCTCATTTTTAGGCCAGGGCCAGGACCAGACCCTCTTCGATAAACTGTTCTCGTTACTGCTCTTCTCCATGCCGATGCTATTTTCGACGGCGGTCTTATCGGTCGTTCTAAATACGTAACGGATTCCACGTTGAAATCCAGAGTCGGGAAGGCATTGACCTGTTCTCCAAGCTTGAGCCGGTATAGAATCAAGGACTTCCGGCTGCACTCCCGCCGAGAAGAAGCAACCGTGCCTCGGTGTGTTTGGGAGAACGATGCGCCCATCTTATTTTGGAGATGGTCGGGATAGTACGGTAGTAAGGGGAGGATGGACGAGATAAAGAAATCGGCGAAATCGAATCAGAAAGCCGAGAAAGGGGCGGGAAGGGGATAGAAGGAGCGCCGCCAGGGACGGGCGGATGAACACACAGGGGGGAATGTGGATCCACCTCAAAAAGTAACGAAAACTTGCATTTACAGAGAGTATGCCATACGCACCTGCCCTCTTAAGTTTACGTTTACGTAGGCTTGCATCCTGTCCAGTCCCAGTGCCTGACCGAAGTGGGTGTACCTGCGTGGTTCCTGACCCGTCGGTCCCTCCAGATTCGTTCTTCTATTCCTCACTGTCTCTCTCCTTTCTTTCTCCCCTTGACTTCTCTATTCCCTTCCTTCCCCCCCTCACTTCCTTCTATCCCCCAATGGGCTGCGTTTCCTCAAAGCACCTCGACGCCACAAGCACCATCATAAGCAAACGCTCCCCCAATTCTTTGCCTTCTTATTCTTCCTCCTCCTCTTCCTCTCACCCACCGGCATACCCAATCGACATGAAGCTTGACATCTCTTCCGAGTCTGCTCCCATCCTCACCGAACCCCACGGTGTCAACAACCCCAAGGCAGCTCTCCGCAAGGAGCAGGTCCAGCAATTGAGGTACAAAGAACGACGGAACGACTGTCATCGATCGGAATCGCGCTGCGTCGAGAGTCGTTGTTGATAATCAAGTTCCCTGCTGTTTTTGGATGCATCATAGCGCCGACTTTGTTGCGGACCCAAAGAACCTAATGGTCCAGAATGCTGCCCACTCTCTTGATTTCTCAACATTGTTGACTAACCGCGAGGTTATGATTGCCGACAATCACGTCTTCAACACCAAGATCCCTATCGAGAGCTTGGTGACAAACCAAAAGAGCTCGGGCCGTTGCTGGATCTTTGCTGCCTTGAACGTATTCCGAGTTGAGGTGATGAAGAAGTACAACCTCGAGGAGTTTGAGCTGTCGCAGGGCTATCTCTTCTTCTGGGACAAGTTCGAGAAGAGTAACTGTAAGTTTTCTTTATCAGCAGCAAGGCTGTTCATTTTCTTTTTGGTCCATGGATTAAGATTGGGAGCGGCTTGTCCTCGTGTGAACAAAATGAGAGCCGCCCAGTGATATTCGCACTTTTTTTTGTGTGACCAAGCAGGTCGTGTTTCTGCTCCATTTCGAGACGGGCATTTCGCGCCGTCCGTTCGGCTACACTACATCCTCCCGCAGTTGTCCACCCGCAGTTTCCCCCATTGACATGCATGGCTCTTGCGAGGAGGTGTTGGCGTGGTTGTTTGCTAAACAAGTGGGCGAAACGTACACCTGGACGTACCTCTACTGTATTCTAACTATTCTAACCCTCTTTATTTTTCCCTTTGTGCGCGTCTCAATTTTTTTTTCTCTTTCCTTTCCATATTTGTCCACGATTTGTTCCCACTACTCCATGCGCTACATGGACTTTTTCACTTCTCAGGGTTCTTGGAGTGCATGATCGATCTTCGTGATAAGGATGTGAACGACCGTGTGGTCCAGCACTTGCTAAAGGAGCCCGTGAACGACGGCGGTCAATGGGACATGTTGGTCAACCTCGTTGCCCGTTATGGTGTCGTGCCAAAGGCTCTCTACCCAGAGTCTTTTAGCTCTTCAAGCTCCGGCAAGCTGAACACCTTGGTCATTTCCAAGCTTCGCGACCACGCCGTCGTCCTCCGTCGCATGGCTTCCCTTGGCCACTCGGTTGAGCAATTGCGCCACGAGAAAGACAAGTGCTTGAGGGAGATCTACAATATCTTGGCTATTACCTTGGGTGAGCCCCCCAAGAAGCCCTTCACCTGGGCTTTCCGCAACAAGGACAAGAAGTACTTTGAGTTTGACAACTTGACCCCTCAGTCTTACTTCAAGGAACATGTCGGTTATCCCGTACGTAATCGAGCCTTTCTTGACAGCCAAGGATGAACTGTGCTGTCGGGAGGTATCATTCTCAATTGCTAAAGCCGGCCATCATTTGTTATTTACTCTTAGGTCGAGGGGACAATTTCGATCATCAACGATCCTCGTAACAAGACCATGGCCCTTTACACTGTGCAGTACCTCGGCAACATCTCTGGAGGTCGCCCTATTCGCTACGTCAACGCCCCAATTGACGATTTGAAGACTCTTGCAATCAAGAAGCTGAGAGACGGCAAGCCCGTGAGTATTTTCATTCAATCAATAGAGCAATTGTCAATCAACGTCAAGAGTTGCAACTTATCATGGAGCAATTGTTTTTATTTTCTCACAATCTTTAGGTTTGGTTCGGTGCGGATGTGGGCAAGTACCTTCACCGTGACGCCGGTATTTTGGATCCCAAGTTGTTCCAGTACGACTTGGCTTTCAACGTAAGCTTTAACATGACCAAGGCCGAGCGTTTGATCCATGGAGAGTCCCTGATGACCCACGCCATGGTCTTCACCGGAGTGCATCTGGATGAATACGGCAATCCTGTTCGCTGGAGAGTCGAAAACAGCTGGGGTGATGTCGGCGGCGACAAGGGATACCTGACCATGAGTGATGCTTGGTTCAGCGAGTTTGTCTACCAGGTTGTGCTCGAGAAGGAGATTGTCCCTCAAAGGTTCTTGGATGTCCTTGAGCAGCCCGTTCACGTACTGCCTGCCTTCGACCCCATGGGCGCCCTGGCTTGAGCTATGAGCTGAGCTGAGCTGAAAAAAAAATACCTTCTTTCCCCTCACACAAATGTATATTCTCACAATTCGCCAAAGCCATAATCTCGACTCCCAAAATATAAAATCCACTCGTTTTTATTGACGGTTCATTTGACAGTGCAAATGACTTAGCTTTGGCCAAGTGTCTTGGATCCATCTCTGCTTTGGTTTCATGGGAAATAATCTTTCATGTGGTGAGCTGTTGATCACAAAGAGTCGCTTGTCACGATCTGCTTCCTCTATTGGCCGCAATTCTCTTCCAGTATCGCGTAAACTGTGCTTAGATATTAGAGGATGCTCTTGCGGTACAGAAAGAACCAGTCTGGTGACGCCTTGATGCTGAGGGCTCCAAGATTCTTCAATTGTATCAATCGATCCAATATCTCTTGGCGCATCTGCGGGATGTCCATGGTCCAAACACTGATGGTCAAATCTCGAAGTTTGTCGCACACCCAAGGGTCTGCTGAGGATCCATCCGAGAGAAATAACGTCGTACCAACAAATCTCTCCAGCCGTGGACATGAGCTCAGGATGATTTGGGAAACCCAATTCTCCTTGAATTTGCTGGGCTGAAGATGAAGACTGAAAAAAGTGCCAAAGTGTCGCCTCCAACCATTCGTAGCTGGTTTTGGGAAGCGAAAAAGTCGGACTCGAAGGTGAGTCAGAAGAGCGGGGCTTTGTTCGAGCATGATCTGAAGATGTTTGTCCCTGAACGTCGTGCCATAGATCTCCACTGAGGTAAGAAGCGGACAGCGAGTTGAACGAAAGAGCTTAACCCATTCTTGACTAAAATCAAAATCGGATGGGTGGTTGCCATGATGGAGTTGCGACCTGTGCTCAGGGGCAGGGAATGTCCAGATGAGCCGCTGCAATGAGGGGCACTGGCCCATCCATCGAACTTGTGCTTCTGCCGTCACATCCTCAAGAATCCAACACAGGTCCAGAAACGTAAGTTTAGGGAATATTGGCCACGACATTTCTCCATGTTCCCAAGTACTCTCAAGCGACTCAAATTGGTAGCCATCTAGGCGGAGCTCTTTCAGCTGTTCCGATATCGTCCACAAGGCGCTAATATTCTCCTTGGATAGTTTGACTCCAATAAGGGTAACGCTGGTGACGGCAGTGCACTGTAGTAACATATCTCGTACAAAATTTGGAGGGACAGTGAAGGCGTCGGATAGGTCTGCCTCGATGTTTAGGTTCTGGATCCTGGGGTTCGACTGGAGAAGATGCAACAGATGGTCTCGATGCCTGCTCCGGTAATAGGCTGTGTGGAAATATAGCTTTTGGATATTGTGGCAAGCGACTGAGATTGCATGAATCTGGGGATGGATAAAGTCGAAGGATAATTCCTTCAAGTGATGACCATACAAAGCAAAGGTCAGATCCGTGGGAACCAGTTCTGGACGCGTGCACATATTCAGAGACGCGTACAGGCAGGGGATGAACGACGCGTGCCAGTCCTTGCAGACGCGAGCACAGGCAGCAAGAGCACTCTTGGGCAATAAGAGGCCGACAAACAATCGAATTTCTGGCAGGTCCATGAAGCGTTACAGGGAAAGACGGTCGAAATGTTGAATGAGATGTTGATGAGTGCTGGGTCGGTCACGCGTGTGGCGGTGCTCTGCCATCGCTGTGGCGCGCTGTTTGTTGTCCAAATGCATGGTCCATTCCTCGTCCAGTTTTCCTTTCACATTACCCATCCATTATGATGCAATCAGCTTCCATTCTCTTCATTCATCCATGGAACCAGCATCCACTGCCATCTCTGCTGTTATCTCAGTGTTTGACCGGATTCCAAACGAAGTCTTGTTTCTCGTTGGGCAGTATCTGGACAAATCGGCGCTTGTTAGCTCACTTCAAGTCTGCCGTCTCTGGCACTTGACGCTATTGCCTCTCGTCTGGACAAAGCTTGATTTTCGTCAGTGGCATCGGCCCTCCTTCCTTCTTCTCCCACATTTGCATCCAAAGCATGTCCCCAGTGTCCACCACTCTGTTGACCATGGGAGCTACACCAGTTCCGTCGTCAAATCTTTACTGTGTAAAGTACGACAGCTAGAATGATGGAGTAATTCTGAAATGACCAAGGTTCGCATTCGTGATCGTCGTGGATACAAGTACACTAGATTCAAATCTGCGTTGTCTCCTAGTACGAAGGCTGCGGAAGCTCGGGGCGATCGAAGTATCGAGGCTCAGGACTGGTGCTTTGATGGCACATCGTATTTGGATGCTTCTAATATCCTCCGCGCAATCTCCAAGCGAAGATTGACCCACCTGTTGCTGGATGAGCTGCCCAACGTAACCTCGGTTTCTCTGAGGTTAGGGTAGTTTTGAGGACGTAGATATGTTACGCTCTTTGGTCTATTTGCCCAGGTCAATGAGAGATTTGAGACTTGTCAGCTTTTTGTGGGGAATACCGGGAGTAGCCATCGAAGACTTGTTCCCATATTTTTCTATGATCCAACCATCCCTGGTATTACAAGAGGATATCGAGTTCAGCATCGTCTTCCTGGGTCTCCTTCTGGGAAGCTAAGCGGCTGGCCGTCAAAGTGGATGGCGTTCAGTTGGCTCAATGGATTACAATGCACCGCTTGAGTGGCGCCTCTGGAAGTCAGCTGCCGCTCCTTCTTTCAAACCGTTGGTGACATGTAAGGACTCTTTGAGGATCTTCAACTACTTCAAGATCACGATGTCTTGCCCCGAATTACAAGACCCTATTGACACCTGGACGCAATTAGAACACTTGACGGATCTGACCTATTCCGTTCATGACGTTGACATGTTATTATTCTTATGTGAGCAACATAACCCTCATTTGGATCAGCACCAGTTTTTGGATAGCCAAGACGGCCCAACCTTGGAGCGGGGGATTCCAGGAGCAAGTCTCATAAGGGCGAGATTGATTGCCCGTTGCCCGCATCCGCATGTGTTCCTACCCCACTTGCAGCATCTCACAGTCAATTGCCTCCAAGATGGACTAGGTACAACACAACCAGAGATGATTTCTCACTGTCTTTACTGGATCTTGATGACGCGGACCAAACTCTTGACGTTCGAGGCATCACAAATTTGTCTGGATCCAAAACTCATCGCACCCAACGGGCTTTTAAACCTGGAGCCATCGAGCAGCAGCAGAAACAGCAGCGGCAGTAGCCATGGCTTTGGAAGTGGACAGGAAGATCTGACAACCCCTCCGCCACTCTGGCCATCCATAGCATCATCGAATGAGAGGATTTTGACAAGAATGTCACCTGGTTTGACAAGGGCTCAGTTGGCCTCGACTCTGCGTTCTTGACACCTCGGCCCAATCGATTTTGGGCTTGCTCACGGTTAGAGACGCTCCATATCAGTATGAAAGCGTGCGATACCGACAGTTGGAAACCAATCTACCGACAGCTGGCAGAGCCCACCGAGCTTAAGTTCCTAAGTGTTTTTAGCTATCGCCTGGAAAAAGGGGCCGATTCCGGTATCCTTCAGTTGGCTGACGGACTCTCTGCGGTGGATACTCCAGAATCAAAAGATCCGGAAGATAACGACCCAGTTGAGAGCCTCTTGCAAAGTCTCAGAAGCCAGGAAATAGGAATGGACGCCACGGGACCCCCTATAGCAGACCATCTTCCAATGACGCAAGGTGGCAGCAGCATCATTGACTGGCACAAAGAGTAGCACCGGCCTTTTGTACCAAAGTTGACCAAGCTCCGATATCTGGACCTACGAGGTGAACCAGCTTCAGAATGGTCAACGAGATGAAATTCGACGACTGCTTCTGTTGCAGCCTAGTCTCGAGCAAGTGAGGCTCAAACCTTTGCTTACGAGATATTATAGAAACGTAGACCAGTGGTTGCACGAATTTGGTGGTGTACCAGACCAGAGCACGACAACACCTAGCTCCGGTGGTCGAAGGATACCCGTGCAGTTTCTCTATCACTGAATTAGTATGGGAGGTGTTGATTTATTAGGGGGAATATTTTTAGTAAGAAGGAAAACGATAGGCGACATTTTATAAAATTAGGGTTGTTGTAAAAAAAAAGTAGGGACAGGGCGAGAGGGGAGGGCAAAAAAAGTGTTAATCAGAAAGTGCTCTTCACACTACATATCTTCACGTCCAACTCTTCGACGTTCACGGAGTACACCTTCTCTGACTCTCAGTGCTGTTTTTTGTTCGAGCTTCAAATCTTGCAGCAGGAGAGAGGATCACTGGGTGAGAAGAGCCAGCAATTGGACGAGAATTGGATTGGGGTTGATAAGGAAGAGTCGAGTGTGGCTTTAAAAGAGCATTCTGAATAGGCGATTTGATGGGTGGTTGTGTCTGCGGAGTTGATTGCTGATACTGGGTATCCGGCTGTGAATGCGGTTGTTGTTTCTGGTGTGGGTATTGCTGTTGATACTGTTGGTACTGGTACTGGTGTTGGTGTGGGTGCTGGAGCTGCAGCGGATGGATATGTTGTTGATCATATCCAGGATTGTCCCGAAGGTATCGGTACTCGCTCGACGCTGACATTGAATAACCTATCGCGTCTGCTCCGGCGGCGGCATCCTGGATGGAGTGATGGTCCAAGAGTTTTTGAGGTTTTGTCGGTTTGACGGTATTGGCTTTTTCTTTGTCCTTATCCTTTTCTTTCGCTAGGGTGTTGGCCTTTGCCACCAAATTCTCCAACATTCCTGATCGAGCTCTTTGATGGGGTTTGATCAGCCTGGGAGCCTTATAAGCTGCATTCTCGCCATTGATCATCTTGCATAGCAAGAACGCGCGAAGATCGTGCGCGTTCTGAAAGACCATGGGTTGATCGTGATTTGGGAAGGGCGGTCCAAATTCTGGCACTTGTTCATCGCAGGCGATCGCGGCAGAGTATCCAGTCTTGCCGTCTGGCAAGAGGATCGGGTGGATCACCACAAAGATGTGAAGGAACTGGGATTTGATCGCGGACGGATAAAATGGCTGGTCACCATCCACAAAGACAATGCATACAATGTCGTTTCCAATATGACGTTTTCTCTGGATTTGTTGTCGGTCGACAGTGTTGAACGGGAGAAGAGTTGAGACATGGTACATAATCTCAAAGGATCCGTCGTCTCCCCACGTGTCGTAGTAGGAAGAGTCGTCAGAGTTGCCTACAAAATAATAAACGGAGCATGTTCATTAGATGGTCTGTCAGACTAGGAAAGAATAAAAAAGAAAGACCAAAGCTTACTTCGAGTGTCCAAACCGCCCGAGAACCGTTCGAATCCTTTGAGAGGTACTTTCTGACCTAAAGCCCCACTCTCCAAGAATTCACAGAATCGCTCACTGTCCTTCATCTGATTGCTGAACCAATCCTCTTCCTTGACCTGGCCTGGCAAGACCAAGAGCACACCAAATTTGTAGTTGAATCGCAGCATGGTTTCATCAAACTTTGCTAGCTCCTTTTCAAAATGTTGGTTGTTTTGGACTTTCTTGAGTTTAGAGGCCACCTGTGGGGTGATTGCAGAGTGGATGGACTGGAGGATCGCCTTCCACTGGGGTTTGCCGGCTCGACGAGTCAGGTTGTTAAGCGGACTGCTTGGTTCCGGCTCTGGAAGGGTGATTCGTATACTATCTGCATCCTTTAGACGGAGGATGCAGCGGTACTGCCAACGAGCAGGTGCAATTGCGTATGCAGAAAGACCAGAGGCGCCATTGGACTGCTGTATCGGCTGTCCAGGTTGATGGAGATTCTGTTGTTGAAGTTGCGGGTACGAATGAGGATAATGGTGATGTGAGTGTGCAGTGTGGTGTGCCATCTGTTGAGAGTCTCCAGAAGAATGCAACGCCCCATAGCTCTTCGAACTGTGTGCTATGCCCAAGCTAGATGTTGCTCCGTGATGACCGTAACCAGATCCCATTGGGCTAGGATGACTGTCCCCTCCGGATCCAATGAGACTGGAATTCGAGGATGCAAGAATGACGCGCATCGCCTCGGTGCTGGTGCGACTAGTGGACGCGCCTCCACTGTGAGGCCCTTGCCCATTATGGAAGCCGGGGCCACGTGGATAATAAAAGCTTTGCGTAGAATGGACTAGTTCTGGACGTGACAGCGATGCTGGGACTGAGTGGCTGTTATGTGAAGTCAAACCGACAGATTGTCCAGCCGAAGCTGACACCCGGCTTCCTGAGGAATAGGTTGTCAGTGGTCCCGAATTTGAGCGTCTGCTCGGGCCCTCTGGCCTAGTTTCTGTCGGCACCACCATATCTTTAATGATGGAGATAATCACAGTGCCCAGACCTTCGACCTGGCCCACAAATGTCCGGTGTTCTAAGGCAAGCAATATGTCGAATTATCAGAATCGAGTTGATGCCTGCAAGGAAGCTGAATTACCTTGTGTAATGAGATCTTTACCTTTTCCTAGGAACCAATTACGGTAGTAGTAAGCTTCATGACCCATATGTTCCTGGGAATACTCACCCAACATGGATATATTCGGTGTCAAAGCAGAGCCACAGCTTTCACTTCGCTGTTGCTGGCGAAACTGTGTTGGAGATTCCACATCCGGAGACGCGGCTCCTACGCTGACATTGCTGGAATTTCCTTTGCGCTGTTGGATTGCGGCCCACTCGTCTTTGCTCTCTGGTAAACTCTTTACCCTCACCATTGGCTGTCCACTGAAGAAGGAGCTGGAAGAGCTCATTGCAGCGCCCGAAGAGTAATCCGCAGAGACGCTCTCAGCATTAGAGCCATCGGAAGCAGGACTCAACGCTGGGCATGTGCTTGAGCTCAGGGGAGGAGACTCAATGTCCAAAGGCTGAACTGAGGTCATTGTCAAGGTTGAGGTTGATGGCAAGATCGACATTGTAGTCGTCGTCGACGCAGCAGCGGCAATATCTGCATCATTAACCTTGTCCAAAGTTGGGGTCGTAGTCGGACTTGCAAATAACTGTGCGTCCTGCATGATCGTAACCCTGCTCATCAAAGAGGGCTGGGCTGCCGATGACTCTTCTGCTCGCGTCCCCGACAGGGATGGCAAAGGGAATGTCTTTGAAAAGTTGAGGTGGCGAGAGTGGTTGTGGTGCGGATTATACTCTAACCTCAGAGCGCGCTCGATCTTTTTGAGATCATTGCATCCCTCAATACGATAGCGCGCTGTAGGCACAATAAACATCTAGAGGAAGCAAAGCCGAAGTTAGGTCAGGAACTATGTACCATAGACATCAGTGATTTTGCTCTCCAGTATTTCATTCTCTCTTACACTGTTGTACACGCGAATGAATTCGGTGATGCTGATTTCGACCATTTCGAGTACCATTCGAGCCTGTGATGCGACCTTTCATGTTATTTTATGTGTTGATTTTGGACATTACTGTTCATGTTTTTACCATCTTACATAGTCTCTCAGGTTGTCCTGATGCTCTTCCAGCACCTTTTCAGAAAGAAGATTCCGTGGGTTGGCTTCGATAGAGTCCCTTGTTTGAGGAAAAGATGATCCGGGAGGCCCTCGGTATCTGTACTTTGGCTTGCTGTGACCATCATCTTCACGCGATCGTCTGGAAGATCGATCCGTGGAGTTCACTTGTCGTTGGGAGCGATTACGATCCACACGATTGTCATTTACTATGACCTCCTTCAAGGCCTCTTCTAATGACAGCAGCGTCGATTCGGCATCGGATCCTCCTGTATCTTCGTTGTTTTCCGCAGGCTGCATTGCTTCCATGGCGACTCGCTCCTCTCCAGTTTCAAGATTCCGCTCAAAGTTGTCTGTAGACGATTGCTCTTCTTCCAGTCCGACCTCCATTCGCCATTTCCGTCGCCGTTCCATCTCGAACCGAAAAACTTCCTGAGAGCGAAAACACATGTCGTCCGTCTCGCTGATCAGTTTTGAGAATTGATTTGTCGAGATGTGTTTAGAAAGGATCTCCAACATTTGCCTAGCCGTGTGCTCGATCTCTTCCAAAAGAATCCCTGTAGTCTCGATCAAGTTTTGGTTCAGGTCCATGTCTTCAGGATGCAAATAGGTGACGGCGTGATGTTCCTCAGCCTCTAAAACAGGCTGTGACGTCAAGCTGTCCGTCCTCGGCGCTGAATCCTGTGGGTCTCCCGCTTGGACTCTCTCAGAACTCTTGGTCGACTTGTCATCCTTCTCATTCTGACCATCATCTTCGATTTCTTGTACCAGGATCAACACTTGTGGACCCGGCACACCTTGGATGTCGCTCTTATTCTTCACATCGTCTCCATTATCGTTTCCTGAACCATCCAGCGTATATTCAGAGACCTCCATTGTTTTTGCTGAGGACAAGGTTGACTCTGAGCCAGGGATGGTCTGATGGTGAGTAGGCGCAAAAGGGCAGTTAACAGCCGCCAATTGCTTCAGGATCAGGTCACTCTTGGCCTTAAGCGATTCCTGATGTGCGCGAAGAGTCACTATAGGGTCCGGGATGGGTAGCGCCTTTGATCTCATGCACCAAGGATTTTCTTGCAACTGAAAAAAATGCCACCAAAAAAAAAAGAGGTTAGTCAAGAAACAAGGAAAAGTTCTAAAATACAAACAAATTGAGAGGTACGTACAGTCTCCTCAGAGCTGAATCTTCTTTTTGGAGGAGTCTCCTCACCACTCATGTGACCACTGTTTCCAGGCATCAGCGCAATGAACTGATCTGCAGTCAAAAGATCGGCATCTTGCAACGACATGCTCCTTTGGCGCTTATATTGAATACCCGAGCAAGAATAATCTGCAATGGCACTCCGAGGCTCTAAGTGCAGCATGTTGGACGATCGCGATGAAGCTGCTGCCGCCGCCGCTGCTGTTGCGGTCACTTCAATGGCAGCGTTGGAAGTAGGCGTGTTGGTAGACGAAAACACAGTATGGCTGATTGATGGCCTTCTGGGAAGGTATGATGAAAACGGCACATGGTGATAATGGCCATGTGAGGTGATTCCAGGGATTGAAAATTTTGCCTTGAGTGAACTGCTTGCGTTTGAAGTGTATGTAGATGAAGACGGTCCTGCTGAGGACAGTGAAGATCCAGACACTGACATTCCAAGCGGCGATGGCGGGGCTGGTGAGGACGACCGACTCTTTACAGCTGTCACAGATAGTCTTCCATGCTCCTTCTTTTTGTTCGGTGCCGAACTCTGAGAACCTGCTGTAGGTGGGGCAACAGATACTGGCGAAGTAGGCTTGTACATGTTTCTCACGCTTTGGGCCACTCCCCCATGACTGTTGGTGACTGTCGGCACATTGGTGCATTCAGAGCGTACCATTGACTTTGTAAGATGATCTGTGGGAGATATTGAAGAGGTCGAAAGCGTTCGCTGGCCGGCTGTGTGCCGCTCCGATAGCGCCGAGGTCATTTTGCGCAGCATGGGATCTGAAATTCTTCGAAGCCCTCCATCCTTGCTGGTGGCTTTCATATTACTTTTCGCTAGAGACAGATCATCGTTTGAGGGCAAAAACGCTGGGACCAATGGCATGATGTCACAAAAAGGGATCGGCATTTCCTCTCGGGTTGACAGTGAGAAACCTGGACCAGGATTAAACGTCGCCAGCACAGGTTCCTTGGTGCATCTGACAGCAGTGCTTTCCATGTCCAAATAGTTATCCTTTATCATATCGTGTCCATTTGGGTGAGTATCCTGCGTGTATGTTCCGGGGTCTAGGTGACCAAAGGCCATCTGCTTAAGTTCACTTCCAAAGAGATATCGTCCCACCGACCTTTCACCTTTAGCGCTAATAAGATGCTCCCCCCCTGCTTCCGATTCTGTTCTAGGATACTCATCCCGTGCGACCAGTCCTTTGGCAATCACCTTTGGAAACGATGCTGTCACGATCGTGAGCTTACAAGTACATTCTGTGGAGTCCAGTCCACATTTGCATGAGTCGGCGTCACAGTCTGTTCCTTGCTTTAGGGAGTTGTCAGTGCTAAACATCTCGTTCGATGAAATATGGCTGGCGCTGACAGTACGTCGCGATGTCCTTCTGAGCAGGCCTGATCGAAATCCACCTCGATTGTCTTGGGTGTCTTGCGATGGGGGTCCGAATTCGGGAAAGTTACCATGAGCCGTGTTGCTGGTGGTACTACTCGTGAACCTTTCTGATCCGAAAAGCCCTTTGTACGCCCCTGATCCACTGTTGCCTCGAGGATGAAGGTGATTTGTGTGTTTCGGGTTCTGAGATTGATGATTGGGACCCTGATTATCGCTTCCAAGCGGCAAAGCAGTGCAACATGATCCTATCGAGCCTGTAGAGAGTGTGGCTGCCAATGTTGAAGAAGTAGAGCTGTGATGAGGATGATGTGCTTGTTCGTCCAAGAATGCTGCGAGCGACTGTCTTGTGATTTGTTTCTTGCCCATGCTGTAACTGCTGACGCTGCTGTTGTTGCTACTTCCAGAAGATGCTCCAGGGTGGGTCGTTGCTGCCGTGTTGAGAGACGACGCAAATGTCGATGATGAACCTGAGGCGTGGATTAAAGGTGGGTAGGGTGCAGGATGTTTCCCAGAAGGGGTCAGGGAAACTTGAGTGGATTTCTGGACTTGAGACGGGGTCGGCAATAGATGCTCTTTCTTTGCATCCAAGGCGGACAACGCGTTGCTGACGTGTTTGTGACTTTTATGAATTCCACTGATTGAAATCGAGGGGAACCGAAGGCGTGCAAATCGACCCAAGCGCTTCGAATTCGTCCTTGGATTGTGAGCATCGACTGAGATCATCGACGATGGGGAAGGAATATCCCTGTTAGCAACAGTCAGAGTCTCCATCGCCGTTGCCCTGTCGAGATCATGTTGCTTCTGACTGATTTCTATTGATGGCAGCCCACGCCTGGCGATTGAAGATGAATCTCTGTACAGCTGCTGCATGATGACTTCAGCGGATTCCTCACCTGTTACAGCATTATGGGGAACATCCTGCAGTCCTAGTTGATGATAGAGCTCCAGGCGCTCCATGTCGCCAGGGCGATGAGGGTGGAGCTCTCGAGATGATTCCATAATGTCGGCGATACTCTGCGGGTGATGGGAAAGGTGTTGCCCATCTAGAGCCCGAGCATGTTCAGGGTTCGCCGTTGCCATCTCGCTGCTGGTATTCACTCTTCCCCGTCGATGGTTCTTTTGTCGCCAAATCAATCCTTTACGGGTTGTGAATTGACCTTCATTTTCGTCTTGGTCGACTCCATGTCCACTTTCTGCACTTGCGCTACTTGTCGTTGCCGATGCATCTGAATAGGGTGAGCTAGTGGCATGGGAGAGTGCAGCCTCTGATCGACCGTTGCTGGTGTCCTCTTTACTATTGGTTGGGGTCACGCAACTCGAGCTCTTGGGAGAGAGTCCATCACTGGAGGTTGAGACTCTTGGACGCATCAAAAAGTGACTGATCATACTCGACCTCCGCTCCTTTACAAATCCTGACAGGTCCACAGAGCCATCGGTGCTCGGACGACGATGGGCAGTGCCAACGGTCGAAAGACTATCGACCGACATCTGTCTGCCTCTCTGATTTTTTTGTTGAGATAAATCCTGATCCTTTTCCCTTAATCGCGATTTTGAGCCGCCAGACAAACAGAGCGAGGAGAGACCAATGGCCATCGAGAGTCGTTGCCCAAAATGCGGATGATGTCCATCCTTTTCTTTGGATCGCTTCTTTGAGCCTTTGTCCTTTTCCTGTTGATTCCTGTTCTCTAAAGGATCTTGCAGGTCCACAGATATCTTCCCAAGCGAACTCGAGTTCGACGTGGACTCCTCGCTTTGCACTCGAATACCTGGCGATCCTGCAGTGGGCTGAAATCCTCTAGTGGGCGAAGGCGAGGGTGCCCTCGAGTTCTTTCTCGAAGTCAGTTCTCTGATTTTTTGTCGACTTGATTTTGGACTGAGAGATCCAAAGAAAGAGAACGCCTTATTACTAGTCTTTTGCAAAGGCGCAGATGATACGACAGGAGCAGGGTCAATGGTTGAAATCGCGCTTTTGGCGGCTTGAACAGTGGCTGTGGCTGTGGTGCCGGAATTCACTGAAACAATGGATGAAGGCGGATTATTGAATGTGGCATGCTGCGATGGAATTGAAGGTGTGGGAGATGGACCCTGAGTAGGGGATGAAGACGATGAAGACGCCGTGTGAGTACAATCACACTCCATCATCGCCGTTGCAGTGGTAGGAATACTGTTTGCTGTCATAGCAGTTGGGGACGTAGGTGAAGACGACAGCACCGTAGCCTGACTGGGTTCTTTAGGCGCTGTCTTGGGAAAGTCCGAGATCACAGGCAAGTATAATGATGATGGTGGTCCTGGTGCTAATGGTGTTGACGACGCGAGTGATGGAGGCTCGGGCGTTGCTGAGAAGGTGTTCATGGTGTCCTTGAAGATGGTGTGAGTGCAAGGTTGGGGTTGGGTCATGGGCGGAGCACCCGAGGGAGCAGACGCCATAGTGGCTTACGAAACGGAGCCAGAGGCAACAGTCTCAGGTGGGGCTCACTTGGCACGTAGCACTCGTGGCTTTGACACTGCGCGAGGGGAGCGAGAAGAGGGCGCGCCGTCTTCCTTTCTTCCCTGAACCCAACCGACTACTACGTGGAAAAGGAATGAAGTGAAAATCATCGGGGTTGGGCAACGACCAGGAGGTGTTGTGCGAGGGAGAAAGGGATGGAAGGAAGGAGGGATAGGAGAGGAAGAGACAAGGAGGTAGATGGCATTTGTTAATAATTGGCAGTTTATCGTGTTGACGTTAATGTTGTTGTCTTGTTGCGTCCATGACGAGAGGCACCGAGATGTGCGACGACTGCAGAACAAGTATGGTCGTTCTACAAGTTGCGACATGCCTACGTCGATGCCAGCAAAGAACAGGAGAGAGAGAGAGAGCGCATGTGTGTTGTGTGGAGAGAGAGAGAGTGGATGACGGTGGCTCGAGCTTTGTCTAGTGTTGAAGCCATGATATTCGTGTCGTGTTTACCTTGATTTTGCTTTACTTTTTGTTTGAGGGGATATTGGGGGGAAACGAGAGCGAGGAGGGCCGGCAAGCAGTTGGACAGAACAGCAGTAAGATAGAGGAAGAGTGAAGAGGGGCAGGCAAGAAGGGAAGAGTAGGACGAGGAAGAGGAGGAGGAGGAGGAGAAGGGAGAGGAGGACGAGAAGGGGGGGGGAGGGAGGGCAGGGATCCTTGGCTCTGTCGCGAGAACGGGTGGATCGAAGAAAGGGACGCGGCATGTTCGTGTTAGTCAGAGGCAGGCAGGCATGGAAGGAATCATTCATTCAGCAGGGCTCACGCGTGGCAAGCAGCAAAGACGCACACACGGGCCACCGACTGACACACCTTTGCTCAGTTCCTGTGCTGTGTCAAGGAGGCGTGATCGTGAATGGCAGATGTGAATGTGGTTGATGAGGAGGAATAGGTGGACCATCAATGGGCCATGGTGATCATTCTGCAGCGACAAAAAAAAAAAAAAAAAAAAAGAGTTCGAAGGGTGGAGGAACGGACGGTGACGGTTGCGGTGGCGTGGAGTTGTGGAGGGGACGGTGTGTGTTTCGGTGTAAAGGGTATAAAGGGTGAGCGAGGAGAAGGATGGCACGCACGCCTGACAAGCTGGCTGGCTGGTGGGCTTGCTGCGAGATGAAAAGGGTCCGGGGAGGAGGAGGAGGCGGGCGGGCGGGGCGGGTGAGGAAGGAAGAGAAAAGCGCAAGAGAGAAAGAGAAAGAAAGAGAGAGAAAGAGAGAGAGAGAAGGAAGGCAATTGAAGGGGAAGAGGGCATTCAAGCAAGCGCAAGAGAGAGAGAGAGCAGAGTCCACGAGGAGACAAGGCGAGGGACGATCCTCGCCCACAAGGCTCTCTCTCCCCTGAGCAGCCAGCGGAGCACGATATGCCCTATCCTGTCTGTGTCCCTCTTGTCCTGTCAATGTCCTTCTGTCCTTATTGTCCTGTCCTGTCTTGTCCTGTCTTGTCCTGACGTCCTCTTCTGTCCACGTCGTGTGGACAACCCGTCGTGTCTGCCCTTGCCTTGGCTTTGCTTGTTCGTTCATCTTGTTGCAACACGCAATCTCTTTCATATTTGCAAGGAGGCGAGAAAGGGGGCTGGGAGGCAACCCGTACCAACAAACGAGGGGAGGGACAGTGACCTCAAGTGACTGACTGCTTGCCTCGAGTGCTCTTCCCGGAACCTGTTTGTGGAGGGGCACAAAAAAGGGTGCTCTGGGCTTTGGTCTCCCGAGGGTGCGCAACAAGAACACTAGTCTAGCGAATGAAGGGAATCAAGCGCACTGCCCCTGGAGAGAAATGAAATGAATTGTGTCCATGCTATCCAGACAACGGTCTGTCGCACCAAGATCAAGCACGCGGGACCCTGGACATCATAGAGGATCACCACAGCATGCCCTTCCTTGCCCTTTGAGGTTCCGTGACAATATCTCCATGTTGGCAGCCTCGCAAAGCCTGCAGTTCCTACTTTTGGTGTGGTAGGACAGGTGAAAGTGTTGCCGTAGTTATCTGTGGACCGAGCGTCGATTCCACCCCTTTCTCTTCCCCTTGCTGTCAGCTACCTAGCAACACCCACGCACACGGCCGATTCCCTTCGGCACTTAGTCTCCGTGGAAGATTAGGAACTTTCAAAAAAAAAAAAAAAAAAAAAAAAAAAAGGGCAAGCTCTCGAAAGCCCCAGTCTTGCGATAGAATATGTCCCGGACCCTTTCGCCCCTACAAAGTTACCCATGAATTGAGACACGAACGGTACCGTTGATAGCGTTGTTAATGCAGCCGATCCTTCTTTTTTTTTCTTTCGGAAAAACCACATCCAAGGTGGGGAGGACAGCTTTAATACCGCCTGTTTGCATGAAGACACATTCCAGCAGACTCCCTCTTTGTTTTAATGCAGACCATGTCGTTTGAAAACCCTGACCAGACCGTAATGGGATGCACCCACTGTGGTTTTAGTCTCTTCTCCTTCCATTATGTCATGGTGCCTTGACTTGTTCTGCAAAAGAGTCCTTCACGCGCTTCAAGAACACAGGGTCCAGGATGCATTCTAATCCCGTTACGGCCAAGGCTTTGGAGGCTCTCAGGGTTGCAGTGTGACCTACGGGGTAAGCTGCAGCTGCGGCAAATTCGACTGTGTGAAGTCCCGTACTATGATCATCGGCGCCTTCGAGATTCATGATATTAAACATGGGGTGGATGCCCGGCATCTCATAAGTCAGATTACCCATGTCGGTCGATCCAGAGATTTTGGAGTGCTGCTCTTCCTTGGATGCGTACTTGAGTCCCAAATCGGACATGGCGAGTTCAAAACGCTCCGCAAGCGGGCCATTGGTCATAATGTCTACTCAGTTAGCAATTGTCGAACGAATTAGAAATGGCTGAACAAGAGATGCTCACTATCCATCAACGCTCGAACTACCTTTCAAGTACTTGCCGTGAATCCGAGTTCCCCATTCAATTTTGACGGTACATCCTGTTGCCTCTGCCGCGGACTCGAAAATGGTTTGAACACGAACCATCAGTTCTTTCATCTGTGCAAACTTTGGTGCACGCACTGTGTATGCACTCTTTGTGTACGCAGGAATGATGTTTGAGGCCTGTCCGCCGTTCATAATAATACCGTGAACTCTCTGATCTGGCTTGATCTGTTGTCTCATCAATCCGATGTTGGTGTAGGAAACAACAGCTGCATCCAACGCATTGGTACCTTCCCACGGACTGGCAGAAGCGTGGCTGGCTTTTCCAAAGAACTCGACATCGGCAGTATTGAGGGCCAAAAATGGGGTGTGAATCACGTCGACGTTTGCTCCATGAAGCATCATACACACGTCCACGCCCCGAAAATCCCCGCTGTCAAACATGGATACTTTGCCGGCATCATGTTCTTCTGAAGGTGTTCCAAATAACTTGACTTGAGCCTGCAGACCAAACTGCTCTATCACAGTTTTTATCCCAATGGCAGTGGCCACACCTGCGATCGCAATGAGGTTGTGCCCACACGCGTGTCCAATTCCTGGTAGCGCGTCGTACTAGTCGATTCAAGTTAATATGCGAGGATTAAAAGATGCAAAGGACACGACACCATTGATCCACCGATGTTGGTCTTCGCCGTTACCTCCGAGCAGACGCCGATGATTGTCTGAGGCCGAGCGTGACCTGCATGGGCGATAAAGGCAGTTTGGAGTCCGGACGCACTCTGTTGCATCCGAAACCCCTTTGTGGCGAGATATTCAGTCAACCAGGCATGAGCCTTAAACTCGCTCAACCCCAGTTCTGGATGGCTGTGGATCTAGTTTCAGAGACATACATGTTCTGGTGGGTGACTGAAGAGAGAGAGGCATATCCTGCAGACTCTGTCCCATCCTACCTTCAAACTTAGGGAACGAAGCTCTTCAGAAACAGAGTCAATAGCATTGTAGATGGAGACCAAGTGTGGCGAAAAGCTGCTGTGAGTAAGCGAGGCCATTCGAGGGAATAGGAGGGTGGAGGAAGGAAGAGCAAGAGAGGAGAGAGAAACGAACAAAGGCAAGAACAAAAGAAAAAAAAAGAGAGCGCGGCGTTTGGCGGCAATGATGCTCTTCACCCTTCAGTCGATCGGTGGCTTTGTCGCCTCCCGCCCAGCCAGGCACGCGGCCCCAGAGGCAGGCAGCATTGATGCATCTCGCTTCTTCTTCACTTGCCCACTTGTTCAACTCGCCCTACACACGATCCCCTCATGGCAGCACAGCACTCGGATAAGCGCATCAAGCTCTTTCTTGAGCGTAGCATCGAGCGCCTGCCCTTTGACATTACCGACAAGGCCGAGGAGATCTATCTGCCGTAAATGAAACAACAGTGCAATTTATGGACATGGATGGCATCTCGTGTCTGACACTACTTACTCATTGAATGCTTCTCCTGTTTTGCCCTTCTTGTCGTGATGATGCAGTGATGGAGATCCCTCCGAGAAGCTGAAGCGCAAGATCAAGGTCATTAGCGATGTTGCTGGCGAAAAGTTTGACGAATTCACAGAGAATCTCCCATCACCTCGAGATCACCTGGACGACAACGTTGATTCCCAGGAGACAACAGCACAGGATGATGGGGCGTCAAAGGGCCAGAATGTGGGATCTGCTGTCACAGCTACGGCATCAAACGCTGTAGCAAACGCGCGTGTAACTTCACCACAAGGGATCTACGCCAAGTTATGGTAAGCAGCAGGCGGGCGTTCTGGGGGTTCGTAAATTGCGACTTTGTATTGCTAACTCGCGGTATACTTTATAGGCATGCGCAAGGAGAGATCGGGATTGCTTTGGATGTCCTTAACATTATTATTTCCTCTTACCAGGCTACTGGAGCTGGGGGGTCTGGGCTAGGGGGTCAAGGAGGCTCAGGGCCCGGCGGGCTGTCCATCTCCGTGCCTCAGAATGGTAGTCCGCCTGTACTACCTCCAGGCTCGTTGAAATGCGAGTACGTTCCAAAGGCGAGCCAAAGTACGGCAGTTCAGAATGCAAACGATAAGCTTTCACTCGGAAGCAAGAAACATCATCTGAAGAACGCAGCGAATATTTTAATGCAGGGTGCTCAGAAGCTCAAGCGCGTCATGGCAAATGAAGACCAATTCTGGGCAGAGGCGCTGAAGCTCAGGAAAAATAACTGGTGCATTGTCTCGGCAAAATCTGGAGGAGGCGGTTACCATGCGAACCGGATGGCCGGCGCCTCACAACTTTTTGTACAATACGGATTCAGAGATGGTAAGGATAACCGGGACCGTATCCTCTTTTTAGACTGTCTATTATTCTCGCCCCAAGCTGATAATCTTTGTCCTTTTTGCTCTATGGCAGTTGGCTCATTATTCGGCGATCGAGCTTATGCAGAGTTGATCCGAAATCACTCAATGACCAAGGCGAAAGGCATTCAGCTGAGCATCCCTAATAAGACAAGCAAAGTCATTGTGATCAGTCTTGCAAGACAAGGGCAGCCACATACCCATGGTGAGATTTGCTCGATGGCCAAAAGAACATTATGGAAGCACAGCCACTTATTCAAGACGTCTCTTGTTTGCTGCGATAGAATCTCGATCATCAAAATTCAAGGATTCTCGTACACTACACAGTCAGATTCTGAATGCTCAAACAACTTTGTTTGACGCAGAGCTTTTTCAAGAGGTATCAAAATCTGGACCAACGTCGGATTACTTTGATTCATATGGCTCAAGACTAACTACCTGTTGTCTTTACAATAACCTAGCTTGTAAATGAGGCCCGGAGCATGACCAACAGTGTGTCGATTGTGGACAATGAGATATTTTTGCCAATTAATGATGAGCTGGAGCTAAAGATCTCTTACAAAACACCCTCTGGGGAAGATACGATATCAGCGGGGGAAGTGGACAACTTGCAAACAGCAGCGAGCAGATCAAGTGATATAAGGAGACTTGAGGGCACGGCCGATATATTCCGGTGCGCCATGCAGCTCATTCAACACCGACGGCACCGCCTCAATATCAAAGAGCGGACCGACAGTTTTTTCAAGAGTTCTCGTCCTGGTGGAGGTCGCGTAGCTGGATCGTTTGGACAAATTCAACAGACATTGCAACATCGTCCGACCGCCATGCTTTTTCTGACTTTACAGACATTACAATACTTTTCGTTTTCAAAGAAAATTCACGGTGTTATTTGCAGAGTTACCCGTAACTTGCGACAAAGCTGGTGGGAGCCCATTCGAGTCCATTCAGTGGATGTTAAATCTGCCCCCGGTGGTGCTTCGTCGGTTCTCGAAGCTTCATCTATCTCTGCTGTAGCAGCAGTTGCTTCCTCCGTGGCTTCGACTGCTGCAGCCGCAGCTCAAAGAGTGACCAACCACGGAATGGGATCAGCAGTAACCATCAGCATGGGCACCAAGACACCTGCCGTTCGGTTTGTACTTCGGTCGCACCCTTCCCCTTGTGTAATCCTCCAGCTCTCAGATCGGCCACCATCCCCAATCACCCATGTAGCCGAATTCGAAAGGATCCTTGAGGAGGAGCTTTCGAGCAAAGCCATCCGAAGAATTTGTGAAGTTCTTAACTCAATTGAGAGGTGGTCAGACAAAGTCCCGACGATGCAAAGTCCTAGTTTTGTCATGGATATCGAGAAACGATGTGTAGGAGTCTTTGTGATCCCTGCAAAGCAGTCCAACGGAGCAGTCCCACTGCCTGGCAGCACAGCAAACGTGTAAGTTTTAGGCGCTTTATGATTGCCATTGATGATCTTGAATTTGTTACTGAGATTACATCTTGCCGTCCTCGTAACACTTAATCAATAGCTTGTTGGAGATACACATGAAGGCAGAGGCCATCAGTCTGACATTGAAGTGCAACCAGGGTGACCGAACCAATACAAGCAGGATTTATCTTGAGGACTATCAATTGGCTAGCACAGGTATCTTTGATGACTCTCAGTCGAACAGAGTCCACCCGCACGATGGTGTTTCTGACAGTTCTTCGAAGGCGCGGACTCTCGAGGGGTTCCGACAATGGCTCCAAGATCGCATCGTGGCTAGCCTCGACTTTGACGCGAAAACGAAATAAACCATTACACGTGACTGATGCCCCTATCCAGGTGGTGGGCTACAGTTTTGGACTGTTGTCATATCTGCCGTTGAAGAATAAACTTGTACATCTGTCCAAGTTGAGCCTGTCTCTCCTTGACGCTGGAATGGAACCTGGATGGGTCAAGAGATATTTTAAAACACTACAATTTTTATTTTATCTTTTGATCACCGAGAATGAGTACGTTGCAACTGTGCGATGCTTCTGGTAGCAGTAGCAGCGGCGGCAGTGGTGGGCGCAATTTCGCTTACGGGTGTTGCAGGGATCACCACAGGGGAGCTCGGAGCAGAGGCGTTTGAAGTCACATTGACTCCAAAGTTCAATGCAGACCCAAACAGATCCTCTTGGCTTCTGAGCATGCGAGCATGGTCCCATTCGTTAAGTTGCCGCGTCCACGAGATGAGTCGCCATTGTTCTTGGAAGGCCTGTTGTTGTTGGGACAGCCGCTCCAACTCGGGCGAGCATGGGTGGTGGAACCGTTGAAGTGGCAGTTGTTGGTAAGTACATGCCATTTGTTGAGCCCCGATTTGATGATGATGGTATGGCTGAGAAGGGGTGAAGGGGGAAGACGTCCTGGAGTTGGCAGAGAGGTATCGGCTGCCTCGATAGGACGAGGAGAGCGGGTGACCGGAAGGGTAGGATATGGAAGCGGCAGAGGAATGACTGGTAGCTCTAGATCTCTCCTGGGCAGAGCCCATTACCTTTGGTGAAGAAGACAGGGATACGACGCCTCCACCTCCACCGCTGTTACCCCATTCTATACCTTGAATGTGACTATGGCTACGACGATGTTGACGAGCTGCTGTTGAGGGAGGGGACAACGGAGGTAGGCTCTCCACACGAAGATTGGCAGATCTACGACGCTGCAAGGGAAGAGCGGGAGGAATACCTGCAGAAGGAAGAGGAAGAGGAGGAGTAGGAGTAGTTGAAGATCCGACAATGATGCTAGATTGATCGCCTATCTCGAAGTCTAAGAGATCGCTGCAACCACTGCCACCATGAAAGACTGGCGATGTTACAAAGTCATCCAAACACAATCTTGGTCCAGATCTTGTCCTCGAACGATCGTTGAACGAGTTGGTAGGGTGGTATTGTTCAAACGACGACAATGCCGCAGGTTTTGATGCCGCTATATTCGACTGGCTCCATTCTTCTGAAGAGGACGACGAAGAAGAAGATCCTGAAGAAGTTGAGAACGATCTTGACGAGAAGGACGATCCCATGGGTGCTTGAGACGATCCCATAGGTGCTTGATTAGAAAGTCTCACGCCATTCCTCTCATAACTTTCGGGAATAGGTGGTACAGTCGAATAGGTTTCATTGCTGAGAGAGGATAGCGTTGAAGCCAGTGAGAGCACAGAAGAGACGGAGGGCGCCGCCGTAGCGCTGCGTTCAATCGCCTCCATCAAAGAGTGGGTTGAGGCGCTGGAGGCCCGTCGTTTGTTGTCCCCACTCCCCGACCCCATGCCATGGATGGTGACATCTCCAATAAAGCTAGACCTCTGACGAGAGTGTTGACCGTATTGTCGAAATAATCCTGACCCGTTGATCTCGGATTCGCCTTTGATACCGAGATTATCAATCAGAAGCGATCTCATCATCCCACTGTTGTCCATGCCATCGCCTGAGTGATGGCCGCTTCCGATGCTGCATCGACGACTCCTTTGCAAATCCTCTTCCAAATCCATCTCAATCTCGAGTTCAAGGTCACCAATGTCGTTTGTGACTTGAAGCATGGTCTTTCGAAGCTGATGATACATGGACGCGTTAAAAACCGAATGGTGGAGGGCATCAAACAGGTTGAAGGGACTGAGCTCATATAGCTCTCGATTAAAGTGTTCCTGCGGCTGAGTCGCATGACGTGTAGGTTTGATGAACATGACTACTCTGAACGAATTTATCCTCCGAGCTGAGGAGCCTTTGGAATCCTGTGGACCGAGATGCTGACGGATGCTTCCGTCGTCTGAGTTGAGGAAATCTTTCCAAATCGGATCTTGGTTCATCGCAGAAATACCCTGTCCCCAGCCATGGCCGCTGTTCATTGTTTCCGTCGAATCGACATCAATGTCGTCGTCTTGGACAACCACCTTCATCGTATCGACCGTGTAAATGTCTGATGGGTTCCACTTTAACTGTGTGAGCCTGGATAACTTTGCGGTTGAATGCGCAAACTCGACTTTGAGATGGTGCAATGGATCATCTTTGGATACGGCACAGTTTTTTGCCAGCTGGTTTAGATCCATAGTTGCCGTGGATTGCATCCAAGTCCATTCTTCCTCAGTTAGATTTTCTTCCTCTCGGACTTTCACCAATGGTACAAACGTCCGTCGGTTGCGAGGTACTAAGATCTGCAATCCAGCCATAGTACTCTCAGTGTAATAGAGTCCAACGTAGAGTCCTGAGGTTGGACGCGAGACTGTTAAGAAAGAGACTGGGAGTTAGAATGTACATTTTTTTTCCAGAGAAAGACAACATCCCTCCTTTTTTTTTTCTTGCATTGAAGTCAGTTACCTCGGATGTTATCGTAATAGCTCACAAGCTCGGACCAGATCGGCTCCTTTCTCGTGTAGACAGAATTAGACACAGACTCAACATGCCTCCAACGGAATGATCCCATGTGTAACAACTCTTGAGCAATTTGGTCCCTTTGGCTATCCTTGACGTACTGAATGGCCATGATACATTTCGCACCAACTTGAGGCATATCCATTACCCGGTCATGAAGCAAGTCAATGGGCGCAATCCCCAGTCGTCGCTGCAACCTCTCCACTGCTGCAACGTACTCCTGTCGCAGACTGTTCTCTCGCCTGTAATCGTTTTGTCGATCCTTGTATTGAAATGACTGACGTCCTGGCGCTGCACTTGTAGCTGCAGCAGTGGATGAAGCCATTTGTGTGGACGTAGCTCCAGTCGTGTCAGAAAGTATAGAAGATCGATCCACAGAGACAGAGCTAGTACTGCTGCCAAGGGCATTTCGATTCGGGAGAAGATGATTTGGACTGCTGATTCGACTGAGGGAGAGCGACTTTCGAGAACTCGATGGTGGATACAGAGTTGTCTCTGGTTTGGTATCTGAGGAAGGAACTATTGGTTTCATATCCAGCTGAGAAAGCAGAGTAGCCGCATCCGAGGAAAATCGACGTTGACGCGTGGATGAGGAGGATGAGGAGGAGGGGGGAGATGGGGCCTGGAGTAAAGACGTGGTAGATCCCATGGAAGAGGATGATGGGACCATCTCCGTCTTTTCTGAAGACCAGTCAAGAGTTGTCTTGAACATCCATGCGAAGTCTGCAGACTCTGTGTCGAAATTGTAATAATTCCCTCTGTCTACTGTCGAGACCATGATGGTGGGAGGGAGACCAGCCGGACTGAGTAATATCTTGCCGTCGCTGTTCAATAGGATAACAGAGAGATAGATGCTTCCGTTTTGAAACTTTGAGACGAGCATTTGGTGTTGTTGACTGTCGTCTGAGGATCGGAAAAAATTGAAGAGTCGGTGATGATCAATAGGAGAGCTAGGTCCACGAAGGATCCCCGAGTCGCGTAAGGACGTCTTACGGGTACAAAGGGTTGAATAGTAAATCCTTAATACAGTTAGACGTCGCATCTGGGGTGCAGAGACTATTGACTTTAAATAGTACACTCAGGACCTACTTTAGATTGTTCCAAATATGTGGAAGGAGACACTTCAAAATATGAAGGCGTCTTTTTCCGAAGCTCTAGCGCTTTCTGTGATGCACGGACTCGACGTGTCAGGATAGCTTCCAAATGTTTCAACATTCTTCTACTGCCTTTTTTTTGGGATACGAGGAGGACTTACTTGGCCCTTAAATTCAATATCGACGAGACGCGTGTCATCGTGGGCCCAGCCTCCGTGCTTTCTGCTATACCTATATTTTGTGAGCAACGATTGGGGTCAATAAGGTGGGAAATGAACAGATTGGCAGCCTCCTTTTGTTGTCTTGCGTGAATCCTCCACATACATGGCCATCATCCAATCACTGTGCATGGCAAAGGCAGAGCAGACCTACAAAGTACGAACAAGTGTAAAAGGTTTGTCAAAACTCACTGAACCCTCCCCCCCCCCCCCCTCCTCTTTGCCTTTCCCCTTCTCACAAGCAAAAGACACGAATATGTAGATTCCGATTGATCCGTTACCTGCTCAACGGCTTGACGACAAGTCAGCTCTGGCAGAAATTCAAAGGTCTTCTCCAGCTTCCTGCTGTCTTCGCGGTACGTTACTTTGATTTCGTACCGCATTGGTCTTCCCGGCATTTAACTTTTTGCCAGTGTGGATTGATGGATGGGTGGAAGGATGTAGGTAGCAAGGAACGGGTGCGGTAAAGAGCAAATGGCAGGAACACCACGAGGGAAGGAAAAGAGGCCAGTCGGTTTATAGTTGAGTGGGAAAAGGAGGTGGAGAGTGGGAGCAAGGGAGAAAGTGTATAAAGTGTCAAAAGTGGACGATCATTGAGGAAAGCTTATGCGAAAGCGAAGGCGAAAGAAAAAAAAGAGAGAAAAAGATCAATTGAGCAAGGGGATCCAGCCAAACTGCAAGATTATAAAGACAGAGGAGCCTGGCGGAGACAAGAAGGGAGAGCGATGGTGAAAGTTTTGTGAGCGGAGGAGGGGAAAGAACGGAGGAAGAGGTAAAAGAGGAGTCCTTGTGGTGTGCGTGTTCAAGAGCAAGAGGTATCGTTCGTGAGGGTCGTAAAGACAAAATGACAGAAAACGTTGCTTGATGACAGAGCAAAGAGGAGAAGAAGGATTAAAAAAAGGCGGACAGGTGCAGGAAAAAAAGATTAACGGCTTGAAAAGGATGTTGCATGAATGACTGCGAGAGGGCGTTTGTTGACGACTATACAAAAAAAAAAAAGAAGGGATCGTGGAAGAGGGGGGACAAACGAAGGCAAGAATCGAAGAACAAAGAGACAGAAAGAGAAAAAGAAAGAGAAGGAGAAAGAGAAAGAAAGAAAGAGAGAAAGAAAGAGGACAAAGGAAAAAGGAGGTTTGATCCGGAAGTGGGATATGAAAGGGGGGATGGAATAGGTGCGGGAGAAGGGTTCTGGAGAGCACCCCATCCCATGCTCGACCACCAGCGTCTCTGTTCTCTGTCTGTCTGCATCAAAGATCAAGAGACCCATGGAGTCCGAGAGGATAGTCTTTTTCAGTTCTCATCCCTGATCCTTGACACAAGCACTTGGGTTCGGAAAAAGGGGTGACAAAAGGGCTCCACCTCGGATTCCCGCCCTGGGAGCTGCCGCCTGACCCGACTGCCATTCGGAGCAGGACCACAGACATGGCGGTCATGGCTGTCCTGTGCACGGCTGATGGATGCCACGTTTGCTTGCCCAGCCGCTACCGGTCCTTGGCCGATACCCCCTTCCCTCCCCCCTCCCCCCCTGGGATCGAGCCTTTGGGTTGCATGATGCCATGGCATGGGACAGAGGGGGCAGGGGAGACAGACGGAGACACGGCCAGTCTGTGCAACCCGCGCGTTCCTGCGTGCAACCAGCGCTTGACTCCCTTCTGTGCTTGCTGGCCAGTGATGACAATAATGCAATATACTCTGCCCCTCCTCTCTCTCGTCTCTCCACTGCCATTCCACGTACATGTGCAAACATGTATATCCAGAGGAAAGGCCACCATGTCCACACTTGGTGGCGCTTCTCTTCGCTGCCTGCCCTCAAAAGCGGTCACGCAAGTTCTTTGGTCGCCACCAACGGTTCATTATTCATTCATTCATTCATTCATCTTTCAACTCCCTTTTCCCCTTGCTCTTGTCACTTGCATTCCCACCCCCTCGTCCTCCCACTCGTTCCAAGTATTGTTGCAAACCACACCCTCCATTCATCACATCAGTCCCTTCCACTGCAACCACAGCGACCTGCCCATTTGCCCACTCGCGCCACCAAATCAAAAGTCACTAGTCCGCAGAAATCTTCTCAATTGTCTATATACCTCCATAGGATCTAATCCCCCCCATGACACGCCCAGAAAGCATGTACCCTTGTGAGGCTAGCAGACAGCATTTGCTTATAGATGAGGCCAAACCTAGACTGACCCGTTGCCCTTTATCGTGACACAGATTCTCTGACTGCTTCGACTCCACCTCCTCAAGAACAGTTGGATTTCATCAAAGACCCCATGGATGTTGACCTAGAGGATGAGGGCCAAGGAGCTGGAAGCGACACTTCCTTATCGACATCTCTCCCAGAATCATTTTTCCAGTCACGGATAGACTCATTACGGTCCAGACGGGTTTCGATTTCGGCATGCTCTACACCGCTTCCTCATAAGAACCCCTTGCCTCTTCTCGAAGGAGCAAGGGATGTTCCAGCAGTTACCAAACGATTCTTTATGATGTCAAACGATAGAATTGACGTCGGTTTTGACGATGAAGGTGCACTTTCTACACCATCAAAGTCACGGGGATATTATCGACCTTTTGCCAGGTCCAGCTCGTTGCTCACGAGAATGCACGAGAGCGGGTCATTGCTCGGAAAACATCCACAAACACCAAGTCCAGGGGAGGGTCCGAGATCAAAGAACAAAGGGCTCAGGTGTCCTCCAGCAATGGGTATGATCAATATTGTGGATTTGGAGGAATAGAAAAGTCTTGATTCTGACCACCGACGGCTTTTTTCCTCCTAGATGCGGACACGCTCCCAAAGCTGCCTGATTTCCTCCGCGTAGACTCGGCAGAACTAAGAACGGCCCCAAAACTACCAGATTTCATCCGCGCAGACTCCTCAGAACTGGAATATAGCCCGAATGGATTCTCACCTGTGCGGCCCATCAACTTTGGCACACCCCCTGGAACACCCGTAAAATCCAGTCCTTTCCATTTATTTGGTTCATTACATCCAGGAACGACATCTCCTTCAGGAAGCGAGGATAATCCATTCATCAGTTCATCAAAACCAAAAGCGCGGTTTGAACTTGACTATTTGTCAGAAAGTCAGTGGTATTCCGATTACCCACATCATTTGACCGAGGAGTACTTGGAGGACCTCTTCCGACTTGACAGGAGAGGTATGTCTGGAGTTCAAGTACTGACCATATGGTACATCATTAACCCTGACCTAACCGTAGTTTTTTCTTAGTCATGTTTACACAGTCCAAGGCAAGATCTCGAGTCTATCCGGATTATTTGAAATCAAATTTCTTTGTCAACGAGACGGTCCTCGGAGCAGGGCAATTTGCGGACGTTTTAAAAGTGCAGAGCAAGAAAAACAAGGAGTTTTTCGCAGTAAAGAGGCTACTGAAGACCGTTCAAGGTGCCTTGGAGAGGTGAGTCGAGTCCAACTCCATATAATCCCGATTTTACTCGCTGCCTAGGAGGCCTGCTCACTTACCGTTACTACACTTGCGATTTTCTCTCTAGAAAACAATATCTGAACGAAGTTCGAAATATGTGGCGGATAGAAAAGAATCCACATGTAGTGCAATTACTGGAAGCTTGGGAGCAGAAGGGAAAGATTTACATGCGATTTGAACTCTGTAAACTTGGAAAGTAAGTGCAGTGAGAGTAAGGGGAAGAACTGTGGAGTAATTTTTAAACTTCCATAAGGCTCCATTATTTACCATTTCTAACATATTTGTATTTTGACATCAAACCAAAGTTTCAAGGCAGCACTTCTAGCCCAAAAAAAGTACAAAGGTTGCGATGAAAGACGAGTCTGGAGGTGCCTGACGGACCTCGCATCGGTAAAATTCTATTATCTCCTCTGATAAACTGCACTATATATAATATGTCTCGCATTGTTTTTCTCACTATCGTGCTTTAATTTTTCTTCGTTCTTATCAGGGGCTACGGGCCATCCATGACAGTAATATTCTTCATCTCGATATCAAACCAGAGAACGTTTTTATCTCAGCGACGGGCTCACTTAAAATCGGTGACTTTGGATTATCGATGGCTCTCCCTCTTGAGCATGGTCACGATATTCCGGAAGGAGACAAATTCTATCTACCTCAGGAGCTGCTGAGTGGCAAATGCGGCAAATACTCTGATATTTTCAGTCTGGGTATGACGATGTATGAAATGATAACGAACCAGATTGGAGATCTGCCAGGAGAGGGCAAGGCGTGGCATCGACTACGAGACGGTGAATTCCAGATGGAAGATGACATTGGCGGGCCGAAAGCAGTGGCGGCAGCTAGTTTACAGGTAGCCATTCAGTCGAGCGGTGATGGTCTATCAAGCAGTACCCCTGAGAATTTACGGTCGCCATCAGCAATATCTCCTTCATACCCGCAGTCAGAGATCTTGACAGCGAGTCCAAAGGAGCGACAATTCTCGCAAGAACTCTTGCAGCTAACAAAGGACATGTTAAAGCCCGACTATGAACAGCGGCCGACAGCGACATCGATCATGAGCCTTGAGACGATCAAGACGATCCTGGTCAAGCGAACTGAAGGCGCGCGACGAGGGATCCGCACAGAAGAGGCCATGGCAGGATTACTTCTGCAGTCCGTGTAATTTTGAATCTTTATTAATGGCAAATCAGATAAAGACAAAAGCCAAGCCACCACGCGTTATCAGATTTTTTTTACTCCTTGGTCTGCTGTGTGTGCGACTTTGTGACCCGTCGGATTGAGCCGGCTCTCTGGAGATGACTGAGAGGGGGAGAAAAGTAGGAGTGGCTTTACTGCACGGGGCACCCTTTGACTCTTTCTTTTCGTCTCGCCTCAAAAGAGTCCTTCTTTCACCACACTCCTGCTTTCACCCACATCATCGCCTTGCCCTGTCTTGACTGAGATATCCTCCGCTTGCTTCTTCTCTCTACCCTCCACCCTCGCAACCTCAACCGCACCGGCGCCACCGGTACATAAAACCACCATGGGCGCAGAAGACTACTTTTCGCTCCCAATCTTCTTTATCATCTTTCGAGAGACTACAGAGGCTGCTATCATTGTCTCGGTCCTTCTCTCCTTCCTGAGCCAGGTCTTGAATGACGATGTCGCCATGAGAAAACGTCTCGCTCGTCAGGTATATTTGCAGGAATAGATTACACATGAACGGGTGTGAATGCAGGATTGTAAACCGACAATGCAGCATTCCATTCTCTCGCTCTACGCCCATCGTCTTCTAACTGCTTTTCTTGCTTTGTTTAACTGTACCTTTCCTCGCCCCTGCCTTCTCGTGCTCCTCTCCTTCTCGTCCATCGTCGTTGCCCTTGCAATTGCAAATCAAAACGCAAGGTCTGGGCGGGGACAGGCCTGGGGCTTCTGGTATCGATTGCTATTGGAGCGGCGTTCATTGTAGTGTGGTAAGTCCCTCCCCCTGGAGCTGTTGCTCTTTTTTTTTTTTCTTTTGTTCCTACTGTTGTTCCTGTCGTTCTCTTTATCAGATCGTTTTGTGCGCCCTATCTTGTCTTGTTCTTCTTTCCTTCTCGATCTATGCCTTATTTGGGCCTGAGAGTGTGGGAACTTGGGAAAGGTCTAGGGTCATTCATCCGGCCCCATTCTCTCTTTTTGCACTCTTTGCCTCAGTCTGCAACAGTCAGAGCGCGGGCAGTCCACAGGCTGATTAACCCTGGCGACCTGTGCGGGACACGACGGCCGCCCACATGCCAAATTTGTCCTTCCATCTCTTTTGTCCACCCACCCACCCCTATTTCCTCAAACGCGCAGTTTGGTTCGTCGGTTGCTCTTTACTTACTCGATGACTCGCTTTGGGATGTATCCATTCATAGGAACATGTATGCTACCAACCTCTGGGCTGCCAGTGAGGGGCTTTGGGTCGGTTGCTTCTCCTTTGTGGCCGTTATCATGATCTCCGTAATGGGTATCGCCATGCTGCGCACCAACCAGATGCAAGAGAAATGGAAGATCAAGCTGGCCAAGGCCATGGACGACGAGAACGCTCATGGACTTGGGAACCAATCTCGAAAGTACGCGCTCTTTATCCTCCCTTTGATCACCGTCCTGAGAGAGGGATTGGAAGCCGTGGTGTTTATTGGAGGTGTCACCTTCACGGAGGACCCCCAGGCGATTCCCTTTGCGGTCCTGGCCGGCGTGGGCTTGGGCATGTTGATTGGCTTTATGCTCTACAGAGGAGGCAACAAGATGCGACTGCAGCCATTCTTTGTCGGATCGACATGTCTGCTGCTCTTGGTCGCTGCTGGTTTGGTTGCCAAGGGTATTGCGGCGTTCGAGGCTGATCGATGGATGCACCTGACAGGGGCCCTTTCGGATGATGCAGCCACGTACGATCCTCGCGTCAATGTCTGGGCCTTGAAGTGCTGCGACCCTAAGTTGCCCGACGCAGAGTGGTGGAGTGTCTTCAATGCTATCCTAGGATGGAGCAACATTGCATCGTACTGGACCATTTGTGGGTACATCCTCTATTGGGTTGTCATTGCCGTCAGTTTGGTGCATTTGGACGCTAAGCGCAGGAGAAAGAGCCTTGGAGGCGAGGATGCATCAGCAGAAAGACCTCTTCTCTCTGGATCTGCGACTGGCCCAGGTTCTTCTGTTGAGGACGATGCCGAGGAAATCGGTGGCAGCTCTTCAGACGCCTACCATCCAGTGCTCCATGCTGGCGATGAGCCTACTGGAGATACCGGTGGCCACCATGTATTCGGAAAGGGCCAAGTGACACGTCGTCACGATGGTGCTGGTGGTTCAGTGGTGCCAGGCAGCAATAGCTACGGCGCGACAGATCAGCGCCACGAGTGAATCGACCCAAAGCCGTGGAGTCCGCATGTGGTGATTCCTTTGGTCCCCCTTCGGTCTGTCGTGTCTGTTTCGATGCCAGCGCTCGCCTCGATGAAGACACGTTGGGCCGCAGGGGCCAAGAAGGAGTCGTGAAGACATATTACCATAAGTTATATTTAAACAAGTTGCAATAAATTGCGCCCCTTAATTTCCACGAGCCGGCCTCTTTCATCCTTCAACAGTCGATGGAAGTTGATGGAGTCTGGCTCAGAGAATACTCATCTGCACCGCTCATTCTCTTTTCTTTGACTCATCTGCTCTCTTTCCATCCCCTTGCTCCACAAATGTCTGACTCACAAGCTGAGCTTCTCAGGAAACGGCGCGAGGCCCGCCAGAAAAAGATTCTCGCCTCGGGTGAATCGCGTTTGAGCAAGATCACCGGCACATCAGGAACAAACGCACAGGTCGCGCCCACACCTTCAGTTCTCTTGGCCAGAGAGCAGCTCTTGAAGAAGGAGCAAGAAGAAGAAAAAGCCAAGGCCACTGGCACCCTTTTGCAACCCCAGAGCGAGGCCGAAGGAGGACCTAAAGGTATTTTAAATCGATAGACACCTGGTTCCCTTGGTGGGACTCTGACCTTCCTGAGGCCAACAACTTGTTTACCATCCTTTTCTTTGAATGTTTTAGTCGCGGCCAAGGATGACGATGAGGCTGACAGATCAGAGGCTGCTCCTAGGATATCTCGCCAAGCTTCGTCGTCTTCTACAACTGCGCCTACTCACTCCTCTGCAGCATCATCAGGATCCAGGACAAACACAGCTTCCAAGGTGGAAGATTTGAATGATGCCGATCCAGATGATTCATTAGGAGCTCCTTCCCCTTCCACCACACCATTTGCATCGCCCTTTGGAGCCGATCCCTCCTTCAACCCTTTCATGAACAACCCTTTCTTGGACCCACAACAACACCAATCCTTGACCAGGAGGATGCAGTCTGAGGACGGTGGAGCTGGATCCAAATCGCCGTCAGCCATGGCTGGTTTCGGTGGTCCTGGCTCAGGCATGCCACCACCGGGATTCACAGTTTTGACCCCGGTTGTGGATTCGACGGCTCGTTGGTGGAAGTTGCTGCACTTTGTACTGTCAGTGCTTTTGGGCTTTGGGGTCGTATACAGAGAGTATTCTAGACAAGGAGATCTTGGACGCTTTGATGCTCTTGCAACGGATAAGCCCTTGTCTTATGGAGTATATCAAGTCGCACCAATGGTATGTGTGATTGGCGATTTGGAAGACTGCTGTTGCTCTGGGCATACTCGGCGTATGTCCTCCTTTGATCCTCAAAGTTTTTGTTACTGAAGCTGACACCCTCTTTTGACGTCTTCATCTCCTGTCAACAATAGCCCGTGTTCTGGTACTTTGTGACGATGGAACTAATCTTGCAGTCCTCTCGGATGTTCTTGCATGGAGTCACAGCTTCGCCTAGTAGTACGCTGGGCACCGTTGCTGGATTCTTGCCACCCCCGTTTTCAGACATGATCCGAATCTTTATGCGCTACCGACTGATCTGGTCCTCGCTTGTGAACGACCTTGCCGTCGTCGTCTTTATTGTCGGTCTCACCATTGTTTTCACTCACATGTTTTCTTGAAAACCTCGCCCTATCTCACTAATTACAAAATGAAAATATCCTTTTGCCTTCAGATCGAGAGCTCTTCACACGTGGTTTCTTGAAAATAATGCTTCTTTAATGGTCTGTCTATATGTTGATGCAGTAGAAGGATAGAAGGGGGTCCTGCGTCCATGTCGCCCCCCTTGAAGATATGCTGTTTTGACTACCCGCCCGCTTCGTTCATCATTTGTTTGTAGTCAAGGGGTAGAAATGTTATCTCTGCTCTATGCAGATCCCTCAGTGGTGGCGGTCAAGAACTGTTTGCAGATCTCGCTGGATTGTATCCTGGAGCAAGAGATCTTCTTGATGTCGTTGTTGGCTGTTTAAAAAAAACATAGAAAACGACGAAGAGAGAGAGGGAGGAAGGGTGTTAGCTCAAAATATCTTGCTTCGCTTGAAAAAAATATCAATTTGTTTATCACTCATCTATCCCAATGGGAAGAGGAGTGAGAGAAGTGGGTTTGTTCCTTACCGAACTCAATGGTCAACTCGGGGCTCACACCGGGTTGCTGGACCTTTTGAACCTCGAATTGGATCGAGGGGTTGTTGTATTGGATCCTTGGAACGTTCTCGCGGAGGAAATATCTAGATCGTAGATATATGAAATCCTTCATGTCAAAAGCAGTTTCTTTTTTTTTTTTTTTTTTTTTTTTTGGGATCCCTGTTCATGGAAATGACTCAATTCTTTCCGTATCCATCTCGATCCTCCACCAGCTACCACCCTTTTTGATCCAAGAGAAGCCTGCATGTTGGAGGAAGGCAGCATGAGATCCGGTGCAGTATCATATTCTCCTATCTTCAAACGATCTCCTGTCTAGTAGATCACGCTGTCGAACAGAAGACAAAAATCACTGCCCAATCCTTCATCCTTCCTCTTCATCCCTCCTGTTCCAGCTCCGTGTTCTGTCGTATCGTCTAAAGGAGTGTCGAAGTCTGTACCTGGCGCCGGCATTGTCAGAGCGTCTTGAGAACATGAGGGTGACCTTCTTGACATCAGAGCGCAACTTGATGGCTCCAAGGCCATGACGAAGGTCCGAGACGACAGCAGTGAGTTTCGATGCCATGATGTGATGTATGGTTGTTGAAAAGTTATGAACAGGACAATAATTTAGACGTTTTTCGCATCCCAAAATTTACTTCGAAATCTGCACCATGAATGTGGCTTAGCTATTTTTACAATATCAAGGTTTTTGCATAGAAGAAGGGTTAATCGCACGTGTTGCGGAACGTGTGGGGCTGGCGGGTCGGGAGGTTCGAAAGTGATTGTTCCCTGGCGGGTTCAGTGGGCCAACGGGGAAGAGACCGATCTCGTAATTATTTTTGACCTCTTCGCAGGCACTGCTACTGACTCTTCCGTTGCTGGCCGCTTATGGTGTTTGAGTCGGTCCAGGAAATTAACATGTTCCTTCGGAAAGATTTTTCCAAAATTGTTGTCGTCAATGTGGATAGAGACACGGCGAAGGCCTTTCAGTTCCGGTTCAGGGTCAGGACGGACGACTTGGAAATTGACAACATCTGAAGGATATGCAATAACCATGCTAATGTATGTTCCAGTCGGACAATAATCGATGATATTTGGTGGTTGCGCTGGGGTGTTTCTGGTCTTGCCTGTTGTCACCTCATTTGGAGTTCGATTTCGGCTCTTTGACACTTCTTCTTGCTCCTTCTCCATCTTAGCCTGTATTGAGTGGCTACTGACAGACGCTCGTGCCTTCTCTGCATCGCTGCTGCCCAGAACCTGTCGCAACTTTAGCCTACCAAATGCAAAAAGGAGGGTTAGAGTTTGGAATGTACATCCAAAGCGCTGCAACGTGGTGTTAACTTACTGGACAAAGCAGGGATACAATTGGTCATTGATCTTGACATAGAACATGATGTCAGGTCCAGAGGTATGACGTTCAGGAAAGTAGAATGGAGGAACGTCTTGATTGTTGTGTTTAGATCCGTTCTTGACGTGTGCCTCCATGAAGTCGCGTGTCGTGATGTTCTTGTGTGAGATAGCGAGCCTTGCGTCATGTTCTCTGTGTCCAACTACTGTCACATCGCCGTGAACGACCCATGTTCAATGGAGTACAGTCAAACTTGTACAAATGAATATTTTCAAATAATAAAGGTTAATAGACATTTTTTGCGCCGCTATTGTTTCGACGGAGGGGAAAAGTAAAGACCACAGGGGTCCATAAGACGAACATTTGAATCGATGAACCTGCTTTCATATCTTTCCTTCCTCCCACACTCTTGCTCTCCTCTGCACCTTTCTCTATCTTGCACTCGCATCCACCTGTTCACCAACCCTCGAATCACGACATCTATCAGCTCCTTCTTCAACAGTACCCCATCCACTGTCGTCACCAGAGTCGGTCTATCCGCCACGACGCCCTGTTCTAAAGACTGCAAACAGCAAAGACTGTTAGTAAGTGAGGCGAGTGAACAAAAGTGCCAACTTTGTCTTTCTTCCTAACAAGTCTTCTTCACCCACAGGCAACCAGCTGCGCTACAGTCGCCCTCGAAGGCAAAAGCTATATCTTGTACGAAGGAAAAGTTCCGAGGTAAGCTAAATGACCTCTCGGGGTGCTGTGTGTAGCATCCAGACAGGGATCTAACTTTGATAGTACTCGGCTTGTAGACATCTCAATTATGGGCATTGCAGGATTGTGGCCCTTGATCAAATCCGCAGGCGTTCATGTGGATCCAAAAGCCATCACCATCAAAAATCTGCATTACGACGTGATGGCTTGCAACTACAATGATTTTATCAACGCCACAGTTGATAAAAAAAGCCTGCACTATATCCCCGACTCCTCTCTGTCTGGTGGCCTTGGGGCGGGAGACCAAGGCGGGCTGGTTGTTGCAGCCGCAGCGGTTCCAGCCCATCAAGAGATCAAAGCTTTGGCAAAAAAAATCTTTGCCGACACCTGGGCCCTCTTCCCACGATGCCAGTCCATCACGTTCCACTTGGATGGCGCGGACGGCTACACCAAGGAGAAAGAGCACCTTCGCCGAGCAAATGCGCGGCAACAAGCACGAAAGCGCGCTGGCGCTAACCTCGACGTTCTCAAGAAGAAATTTGATGGATCGCGTTGGATCCCCAAGGGCCTTCCTGACAAAATCTACCGAGACCTTCGCAAGGCCCATCGCCTGAGTGATGCTCAGAAGCGAGCATTTGTCGAAGGCATTAAGGAGTGCAGCCAAGCACAGTTGACTTCCTCTAGCAGCTCTACCGTGTCTACATTTGATGGTTTACCTCAAGTTTCCAATCGACTCACCAGGGTCTGTGTGTGTGCCACTGAGGCAGACACTTGCATTGCGTCCGCTTGCTTCGTATCCGACGGAGCTCTACAAGTCCCAGCCAGTCAGGGTGATGAACTCAGAGATGAAAATGTCGTCGTGACAAAAGACTCTGACTTGATCATGTACTCAGAGGTACAAACTGTCTTCCGGCCTAACCCCAAAGGTTCTTTCTTTCTGCGATACAGAAAGGAGATGGTCAAGAAAGTATTGGAGTTTTCCGAAGACGACCAGCTCACAGCTTTGGCCATTGTCTGCAAGAACGACTACTCGACCAACTTTCCCGGCTTCGGAATCAAGAGAAACCGAAACATCATCCGGGACTTTGACCCGGTGGTCGTTAGGGCGCGTGAAGCAAGGCAGGCGGAAGAGCGGAAAAAGAAGGCTGCTGAGAAAAAGGCGAAGGCTGAGGCCGCCAAGAAGGCAGCCGCTAAACAGGCAGGAGTCGAGAAGGCAGCTGTCAAAGGCAAAGGCAAAGCTAAAACGACAGGCAAGAGACGTCACTCTCCAACCGAATCGCCAGGAGAGCCCGCACACAGCAAATTCAAGGTGGTCAAAGTTGTAGGTCCAATGGCGACGACTTTTTCCTCCAGCTCTTCAGCATCACCTGCAAAAAGATCAACCCGAAAGCGAAAAGTTTCCTCGGAGGACTCAACGTTGCCAAAGATTGATGACGACGAATGGCGGAAAATGACTCCACGTGGATACCTGAGCCGTTACTGCAATGTGGTAACACGGTGTCTAAACGACGGGCGAAGTGTTTCACCGGGTCGATATGAGCTATCCATTAGGGCTTTTGCTTTTCTCTGCACAACCCTGGCTGGGGGCGGCCATGCCAAGATTACCACGTTTTGTCGGAAAAAACACGAGTACGAGGATCTTACCCCCGAACAGGTCGCCGAGGTCGAAGCAGAGAACGACCAAGATCACCCACAGGCACCTATTAATATCGACGAGCCTCAACTGTTCCAGAATTTGTACACTCGATATATCCAGCAGATGAGGAGGAGCAGAACGGTTCCTATAAGGCCAGTGCCAGTGCAGACGTAAGTGTTTGATTTATGAGTGCAAGAAAACAGCAAGGGCTCGATGCACAAGACTAATCCACGCGTTGATTGTCGAGTTTAATAGTTTGAGAATGTACAACTGCAGTTACCGCAAAGATGGTCCCAGTAGTTGGCGTAACCCTTACGAGCACATCTTTCGGAGTAAAGATTCGTACGGCAATCCCGATGCCTCATTCCTTGCAGGTCTCAAAGTGGCAGACATTGAGAAGTGCCAATTAAAACTCACTGGTCCACGCCAAAAGCATGGCAGCGGCAAGGCCAAGGGCAAGCGTAAGCGCAAGGGCAAGGGCAAACGCAAACGCAAGAATAAGGCTAACACTGGAACGGGCCGGGTAAAGATACATCAGCAAAAAGAAGAGGACGACCCCACAAAGGACAAAAAGCCCGCCAACGTCACTGCAGAAACAATAGAGCTCCGCGAACTGAGGAAGAAGTTTGGGGTCGTCACTATCACGGCAGGGTCTCTACTTGGCAACATCGAGCAGTGTTTGCCTGCTCATGAGGCGATCGTTGTGAACAGGCGCATTCAAGACTGTGTGAAGACAAAACTCAGACTGGAAAACGACTTGTACGATATCTATGCAGTCTGCATCGACCAGTTCCGCCAAATGGCCTCATCCTCTGCTGGTCTATCCTCCGCTGGTCCATCCTCTGCTGGTCTATACTCTGCTGGTCCATCCTCTGCTGGTCTATACTCTGCTGGTCCATCCTCTGCTGGTCCATCCTCTGCTGGTCTATACTCTGCTGGTCTATACTCTGCTGGTCCATCCTCTGCTGGTCCATCCTCTGCTGGTCCATCCTCTGCTGGTCTATACTCTGCTGGTCCATCCTCTGCTGGTCCATCCTCTGCTGGTCTATCTTCTGCTGGTCCTCGTTCCGTCACCCAGCCACAGCCACAAGACTCTCATGCTCTGCCAGCAGACTTTCTCGAAAAGATTGTTGGCAGTACCAGTGGCCAGAATATCATCAATGGCCTGATAACCTTGTTATTTAAAGGTTCCAGATACGCGACGAAGAGTCCAGACGCTCAAACTTGTGCCAGAATGTTTGCTCTATACAAACAGTCCTTACCGAGCCCTTTCAAGAGCTACCAAGAGAGGGGTTGGCAGATATTTAACGCAAATGGAGGACAATCGTCAGCTAGAGATGTTCTCAAGAACATCCGAGTGCATTATCGGACCGCAAAAGTGCGTATTAATGAGTGTTAAATATCTATCAATAAGTGTCAATGTACTGACGGCATCTTTTCTCTGTGACGAGTAGATTGACCATCAGGTCTGGCCACGCTCCAACAAGAACGACTACATTTCGTGGTTCTTTCAGCATAACAATGGTCAATTTGCTGACTTTGTTCAGGGCAAGACAGCGGCCACTTTCACACAGGTGAACAGCGATGATCTGCTGATGTTTCTGGAGGCCAAACCACCTGGAAGCAAGCTCCATGACCCCATTTTGAGCAACCTCCTTACTCGCATCTTTGGCCCAAACCGGACAACCAGCCAGCAACGAACAGCGTATGTCACCAAAGAGAAGGGATGGTTCATATCCAAAATCCTCTATAAGATTGATGAGCCAGGGTTCCGTCCCTCCGCCAATCTCCCTGGGACAAGGTCCAGGACGCCCGACAAGTCTCGACGGTACCACCGTAAAGTACGGCTCCTGAGTGACAAGCCTGAAGCGGCAACAAACGATAGGTCGAAAGAGAAGGCAAGAAGAACGATGGTGCTGATGCAGAGTTTCAAGACGAATGGACTTGTCCTCAATGTCCCGGTGCTCGACTTCAAGCGACCAAAGCCAGCGAAGAAAAAGCCAAACGACCACGACAGTCAAGACCCCGAAGGTGATGAAGATGGCGATGAAGATGACGATGAAGACGATGAGGACGATGATAGGGATGGTGACGACGGTGACGACAACGACGGATATCTCGAGTACGACAATGACGACAACCCCAACGAGATGCCACCGGATGACAACGATGGTGCTGAAGAAGGTGAGGAATATGATGACGGGAATGATGACGAGATCATCCCGGAAGATGCTGGAGACCAACAGGTGGGAGCCCAGGGCGGAGTCGTCCCACAGTCGAAGAATCCAGGTCCCGTCAGGTTCAACAACGGGACTACATACACTTTTGGGGGAGGGACAGCTACTTTGCCCAATGCCAGCGTGTTTGACTTTGGCAATCTTACCCAAGGAGATGTCACTGTCATTGGCATCGATCCAGGCGAGGTTTTTTCGATGACAGCCACGCGCCTGACTCTCAATGCCGAGAAATCAGGGACAACAAACGACCGTGCGTCCAAGCGCATCCGACGGTCATTCCTTTATCAGCCAGTCCGACTGTTCCAAGAGGCTGTGAGGATGAAAAAGATCAAGGAGCATGTCCATCTGCTCGAAACGAATATCCCGCCCCGCAAGCACTTATCTATCCAAGACTACCTGCATTACATGCATGGTCCAGCCAAGCAGATTCTGGGGGGATTGATGGAGCCGAACACACCAGTGCCAGACCTTGTAGGCACGGTGCAGGATGTTTTATTTGACTTTTATCACTCCCATTGGATGCTGAAGAGAAAATGGGATCTGAAGAAAGCGCAGCAGAGGGCGATAGATCTTGCGATAGATCAAATCTTCAAGCTTGCAGGAGTCTACTCGGGCAAGAAGGCGGATGGAAGTACTGGAAAAACGGTGGTGTTTGCTCTTGGTCTTGGCTCGTTCAATTCTCGAACGGGCCTGCCATCTAAACATGGGCCATTGGAGCGGCGATTCACTCAAAGAGTAAGTATATGAAGCAAGGGGAAAGGGTCATTGTGAAGCCCTGATGTTGTCATCAGCTTGACATTTCTTTTCCACATCGTTGTGATATAGGCTAGGCGGCTTGGATACATTGTTGTGGGTGTGGATGAGTACTACACCAGCGCAAAGTGCCTCCGCCAAAATTGTGACGCGTTCCTGCAGTATGGAGAACGGCGATCCAAGTATTGTACAAATTGCAAACAGTACTTTGATCGGGATGTGGTTGGATCGGAGAATATCGCGTACATCTGTCTTCAGTTCATACTGGGCCGAGCGAGACCGGCAAAGTTCTGCCCTCCTGGGGCCGACGCAGGCAATGCGCCCGCGGGTGACCCTGCACTGGCTTTGCAAGCCGCCGAGTACCTCCACACTCGTTTGGAGGAAATTGGAGATAAGTTTGAACAGACTCTAGAGAAGATAGTAAATCTGATCGCAGACGTCAGCCTGCCCGAATGCCGCACCAGCTGAATCCGCCCGTACCAAGAACCATATAAGCACCCCGGAAGGTTGCTACCCGATGTAAGTGTTTACATGTGTTTCTATGCCCCTGCTTTTTCGGACAGCAATGGTCGTTGAAAGAGTCTTGCCTGACATTCAAACCTATCACTTTTCTTGCTGTTGAAAAATTAGTTACAAAAAGTGCTGGGTCTTTTTATTCTCAGGTAAAGAGATACAATAATTTGCTGTATTATCACTAACCTTCGTATAGTGAACTAATTTATTCTCATGATTTTATTCATTTGTACGAGTTTAGCTGTAGACATCCAACAACTGCTTTCGGAGAATGAAACAGTCACTTTTGTCCGTTTGTTTTTTGGTTATTGCAAAGCCACTTTTAATGTGATTCCTGGTCAACCTCCATGGGCTCAGAGCTTGGCTGAAGTCCAGAGGGGACAGATGCGGGTCCTACGGTGACTACAGGGGTAATATCTGAAGCAGGTGGATGAGAAGCTACGGGCAAAAGGGTGATGTTGGGGACTTTGTGATCGGCTGATGTTGGCTGAACCTCGGATGTGATGTTCTGTGGATAGTCATGGATAGGGTGAGGAGAAGAGTCAAAATCACGCTCGGGTGCTTTCTCCAAAACTTGGGTCGTATGCTCATTGCCAGACTCGTCCTCTCCATCTTGCACCTTAGTGCGTTCGAATGCAACGCGGATCGAAGTATCAGAATCTCTGCCGACACTAGAACGCGAAGACGAAGCGCTCAGCTCTCGCTCCTTACGATCCAACGTTGAGTTATGAGAATGCTCGTGGTCCCCGTCTCCTTCGCGGTGTTCCTCAGCTAAGGAAAGACCCATCCCCTCCTGCTGGTCATCCTGTTCCTGAGGGTCGTTCAGTCTTCTACGACTGTTTCGACTTGAGGGACGTCGATACATTGCAAACTCATCCTCCTCGTCCTCGTCCTCCTCGTCATCAAAGGTATACTTGGGTGCATTCAGCCGATTAGAAGAACGAGTCCTGGTGGATCTTGTAGCGGCCATCTCATGGTATAGCGCCAATGACCTCATCTGTTTCTCCTGTCTTTCCTTACGCTATATTCGTCGCAGGAAGAAAAATGTATCGATTTGAATTAGTCACAGAAGTAAAAGGTTGACACGTATTATAGCAAATCGTCGTACCCTTGCGCTTCTTAAAATCTTTTCGTTGACTGGCGCAATAATTTCGTTGCGTAGCCTTTCCTGGAGTGTCTTTTCCAGTCTGGAAGTAGTATTGTCGAAGGAATTGGCCAAAGACACAAGCTCGTCAAGATTGTTTGCAACGGTTTCCCATTTTGCATTCTTCTTCTTTGAGTTTGTCTCGCGATAGAGCCGGACAGTGCCTTCTAGAGAGACGATGAGAACAGTCTATTTAGTTCGAGTCTTACGGAATAGGACGGGACAAATCCAGTCATGTTCGCTCGATATACGTCCATTACCTCCAAAGTACCAGTAAACTCGCTTGGTTTGATCCTGACCAAAAGGTTTCACAACATAAGCCTCCATCTCCTGATCTATTCCCCAACGCACAGACGGGCCTTCTTGCAAGACCCAGTCCACAAGAGCTTTCAGAATAAAAACCCTGTCTTTTGTCGGAATGGTGTAATAATCGCCGTTGTAGAATTTGATGGGGTTGTCGGTGTAAAGCAATTCTCCGGTTTTCAGTTTTGCGTCCAAGGTCTCTGATAAAACTTTCTGCCACACTTGGGGACTATGATTCAGTGGAAGTGGGGATCAGCAATTCCTTTAGTCACCGAATGTCTCTTCGATCAGTCATTATCTGTTCAGATGCGATATCAAAGGTTCATACGTAACAGCCTTCTTTCGGTTAGGCAGATTCGAGAGCAAATTGCAGTGAATATCTTCAAGGCAGGAGTTGCTAGAGTCGGCTTGAAGGCCCAGTTCCAGATCCTAAATTCAGTCAGCGGATAGTTAGTGTCGTCTAACTCTTGCTCAATTGTGCGTTGTCGCCAGCAATAAATAAAAGAATGAATTTGATGTCTCCACTTACATCAATCGTAAAGTCTTTGAGCGGGCAGGCCTGTCGTAACAGGGACTTGAAGCTGACCAAGAAGCCATAGACAAAAGCAATCTCCCAGTAGCTAGATAAGGGCAGTTCCTTGTTCGGGTCTTCTTCCTCACCTGCCTCATCGTCTTCAACTTCCTCCTCGTCCTCCTCGTCGTCTTCATCATCACCCGCGTCACTCAGCGAGGAGGCATCCGACAAAGGAGGACTGAGACTCCTTGAAGAAGAGTCCCGCAACTTCCTGAGTCTCTCTTCTTCCTCATCCTCTTCCTTTTGCTTTCGCTCCCTCTCCAAGCGTTGTTGTTCCAACAGTACCTCACGCTCCCGCTTAGCTTTTAGTTTCGCCTCCAAGGCTCGTTGTTCTGCCTCCTTCTCTTGCTGCTTGATTGCCGTCTGACGGGCAGATGTGCGGACCGGCCGAGCTGTAGATGTCATGTGAGTTGGGGAAGGATGCAAAGATGAGTAGAGGACGCATGCCTTGTCCATGTCTTTTGCCATCTTCATGGACGCGTTTCAAAGCCACCATCATGGTCAATAATCGGCGGTCACATGACCCGATCAAAAAAATTCGATTTTTTACTTGTACTTTGCAGGTGGAGGATCGGACGGGCTCATGAAGAACGTGTTGACCATTTTCAGCGTCGCGCGAGACGGCCGCGCTGCAAGACGATGGGACATGATCTGGAAGAGTCGTCTTTGAATCAGCTCCTTATTTGCCGAATATTTTCGATCCGTAGATCTGCAGCTATCGACAAAAACTCCACTCTCCTCGTCAAAACAGGCAACAAGCAGAGCAAGAGCGATGCCCACCGACCGATCCATCCCTTGTTGACAATGGACCAATATCCGAGGGGTTATTTCGTTCTCAACATTGTTCGGTGTCTTCCGCTCGTTGATCTTCAAAAATATTTTGCGAACAGCATCAATAGCAACCGGTATCATTGCTAAAAGGTCGTGCTGTCCCTTCTTACCTTCCGCAATTGGAAGATGGAGATAGTAATAGCTCTTGTCCATCTGTTGTGTCTTATAACTTTCAGTGTCTACTGGTGCAGACCACTGACTACGCTTGATCTCACAGAGGGAGGCTTGAACACCCGCATGCCCAGCACCACAGAGAGCTGTGACACAGTCCTGCTCCCCTTCAAGCTCGAACTGCGAATCTCGCTTGATTTCTGCTCCACAATTGATTACCATATCATAGCCGGCATCCCAACATGCTGGTATCCTCCCGCTGGCGTTATTTCCGATCCAGATAGGGCTAGGTAAGATCTCCGAGCAAAGCTCCATCGAAGGCGTGAAGAGGTTGGCCGTTCGAGTCGATGTCAACTTGCCACCTTGGCTGGAAGGTAGAGAGCTTGGCTTAGAAGTCTCCAATAGACTTCTTCTCGAATCTTGTACAACTCTCTTCGCTCGGATTTCGCATTCCTCGGCAGTGATTCCATCCTCCAGCAAATAGTCCAGATTATTCCAAAATAGATCCGGAGTCAGCCCTTTCGACCACATTTCTTCATCGTCGCCTGACCCTTGCACGTAAAGGTACCCATCCTTCTCTTCCATGCCATCCTGAACCACTCGCGATGCACTTAGACAGATCACGGGATAGAACCCAACTTGGCTATAGTCCGGCGGATCGTCTTTCATGATAAAGCTCTGAGGAGTAAGCCAAATGGGTCGGATGGGCTTAATAAGACGTGTTGTTAGGGGCGTCATGTCCGTGAAACGCTATAAGGCGAATTGAGCAGTGAAAATGAGAAACCAGTTATTCGCAAGTAGAGAGAGGAAGAAATATATCAGAAATGAACAAGACTATGACTTACCATCAGTTTGTCAGCAAACCCATCGATCTTTTCCGCAATCTGCGCATGTTCGGACCTGGAAATTAAACTAGGCAAGGAGTGGTATCGAAGATCCCAGCGTTCGTAATCCAATGCTGGTACTAACAGAGTGGACGATATTTCTATATCGGTTCCCTCGACAACCACGGCCTTGTTGGGTGATGTAGCGTCTTTGTCTGTTCTTTGATTTTCCATAGCCTTTTTTTGGACAGCATTGTTAATTGTCGCACACCAGATCGGTATCGTTTTTGACAGGGCGTCCGGAACTCGTTTTCCTTTCCGAGTAGAATCCACAATGATGCATCTAACAAGAATCCAAGCACCGAAAATATAGCTTGTGGGTCAGATCGATGAAGAACTGGTCATAGAGGTCTTTTTTGCAAGCTCTATCTTCGCGGGTCCTACCCTCCGTTATCGACAATGAGATTAACCAAATGCGGGTTGTAACGGCGCAAGTTGAAGTCCCACATTCCTGTATGACCATCAGTCGATTTAAAGTACACGCCTGGTCGATGAATCTGTTTTCAAACTCATTGAAGGTGAGTACTAGCCACCTTTTTTCAGTTAGTTATCAAGCTCCTTCTCCTTACCTTTGAAGGATGGACATACCATGTCCCACAGCGTTCGTTGGCTTTTGCAACGGTAATTAAGAATTAACAATGAGCTGTGGTGTTCACACTTTCTCCTCAATCAGAGCATTGACCTCTTTTTTTACCTAGTATTGGAAACTGAGGGAAGAGATCAGCCATCTCGGAGACAAAGGCAGCGTCCGCCTGGATAGATCTGAGGCGGTTCAGGCTATCGCGGCCAGGAAAAGCAATGATCAGTCAGCTAGTGAAGGAATGGGCAAGTGTGGCAAGCTCTTGAATAACAGCTGGCAGCCTTACAGACTCTTTGCATCGCGCCTCATGTCGTCCCTGTCCTTGCCATGAGTGTTCCTGAGGGCTGCCATTGGGATCAGAAGTGGGTGGCAACTCGGAATGATTTGAAAGAAAAATAAACTTTTTTTTCCAGCTTTTTACACTCCTCCCGTGATTTGGCGGCGCTGACGTGGACAGAGGAGGCGACGCAACACAGACCTAGCTAGTCAAAGGTTCGACTAGTTTGTTCGGATGGGGGACGATGGTGCCACCCGCCTACAGTACTTGCTCACGAAGCTACATGATACTATAGAATAATGAAAGAGCGGGAGAAAGGAGAAAGAAAGAGACGCGGTTGATCTCACCCACCGATCGATCCGATCGTGCGTGCGCGCGCCCTGTGGTGCTTCTTTGTCCTTCGCTGCGATTCGCTCGACGCCCCTTTTGCTCACACGGCCTTTCTTCTTTCTTGTGGTCACTTCACCCATCTCCATTCTCTCTCTCTTCCTATTCTTCCTCATCCTCCTTCGCCCTCAATATCGAATACCCGTGCCAGCTCTCTCACCTCTCGCCTCCCACCTTCCCTTCTCCTCACCCAAGCTCCTTGTCGCTCCCACTCTCACAAAAGCGCACGCTCACAATGTCAGAAATCTCCATCAACGTAAAGGCCTCCAACGACAACAAATATGTCATCGTCATCGACACCTCCAAGACGGTTAAAGAATTCAAGGCCAAGATTGCAGAAAGTTGCGACACTCCGGCCGATCGCATGCGTCTAATCTACTCTGGCAGAGTCCTCAAAGATGACGATACCTTGGAATCATACAAGATTGCAAGCAACCACACCGTCCACATGGTGCGAGGAAACGCCCCTGCTGCTGCTTCCGCGCCCTCTGCCACAGCTGCCACCACGCCTGCTGCTGCTAACACAGCTGCCACGACCGCCGCCGCCGCCGCTCCTGCTGCTGCTCCTGCCGGTATGGTATAACGCGTTCATTGACTTTTCTCCTGTAGTCTGCGATCGACATGCTGATGTGTAGCTGTTCGTTCGTTTATAGATCCTTTTGGTGGTGCTGCTGGAGCTGAAGCTTTGCCCAACCCCTGGGCAAACATGATGGGCGGAGGCATGGGTGGAATGGGGGGTATGGGAGGCATGGGAGGCATGGGAGGTATGGGTGGCATGGACCCTGCCATGATGAACCAGATGCTCCAGGACCCCAACTTTGCTCAGTACATGTCAACGATGCTCCAGAACCCTCAGGTGTTGGATTCTATGATCTCGATGAACCCGACATTGGCAGCCATGGGGCCTCAAGTCCGCGAGATGCTTCAGTCGCCTCACTTCCAGCAAATGATTGCCAACCCTGAGATGTTGCGTCAGGTCGCGCAGATGAGCAGCCAGATGGGCGGCGGTATGGGTGCTTACGGAGGAGCACCTGCGGCCAATATGTATAACCCTTGGGGCGCCACCCCAGCTTTGCCCACATCCACACCTCCAGCAACTACCACCACGACCTCACCACCCACCACCAGTGCCGCAACACCTGCATTCAATCCTTTTGCTGCTTTTGGTGGTGCACCTGCAGGAGCGCCTGGAATGGGGGCACCTAACCCTATGGCGCAATACTGGGCTCAACAGATGGCAGCGATGGGGGGTATGCCAGGAGCTGGAGCTGCCCCTGCACAGCCTCAACAGGCGCCCGAGGAGCGTTTCCAGGTCCAGCTTCAACAACTCAATGAGATGGGATTTTACGATGCTGCCAGGAATATTCGAGCTCTCCTTGCTGCTGGGGGAAATGTCAACGGAGCGATCGAGATGCTGTTTTCTGGGACTATTTGAACGGACGGATAATGAACGGGGGCCCGTCCTATTGCACGGCCACCAAACGAATAGATGAGGTCCTTGATGCTGGATGGCGCGTGTACGATATATAAAGACTTGTGAATGAAAAATGAAATATGAAAAATGTCAGCAGCAAGGCAGATAATGCCAGGTACAAGACGCACGCAGCAGACACATGGCGCATGTGATCAAGCAGCAGCTGCCAACGCACAAATGAGCAGCAGCAAGATGATCCCCAAGAAGGTGGCAAAGACTCTGGCAGATTGCAAACACAAACTTGTAAGGTTCCATCCACTCCAATGTCCGCACAAATTGCAGCGTCCTTTTCGATCAGCTCAGCAATAATGCTTGATCTGGACGGTGGCGAGTGTGTTCCCCTATTGTTGTATGCGTGCAACAGACGGCACCCATTGGATCTTGGGGGAAAAAAAGTGCAAAGAACAGGGGGGGTTCCACTAATGCACCATGCACTGCACCGCACCGCACTCTGCACTTCTGCACGGCGCCTCCTCTTTGCCCTGGGTGTACTCCTCCTTTGTCTCTTTTTTCCTCTACTCCTTTGCCTTCCTTTACTCCATTCCACCACACTCGCCTCCATTCACCCTCTGCACTAATCGCTCCCCTTCGTGTTCCTGGCCCTGCCTGCCCTTTGCGTCTCCTGGGCTTGTCTCATTCATTCCAACCAATCGTTTCATCAGTGATCATTCGTTGCCTCTGCCACCATCCATCGCCGAGGACATTGCTCTGTCAGACCATTCCCTATACCCTCTCCTCTCCGTTAGGTTCTTCACAAAGCGACGACATAACCATGGCTGGACTCTTTGGCAAAAAGAAGAAGGACGACGGCAGTAACACCAGCAATAATCATCAGCATAATGCCACCAATTCGAGTAACACGAACACCCAGAATAGCAAGCAACGTCCTGCTCCCCCACCGAACGGACTCGGACTCAACATGAATGTCGCTGCAAATGGCAACAGCAATGCACACACATCCATGTACATGTACCCGCCACCCCCAGGGAGCGGGATCAGTCTCGAAGACTCTGCCAACAATCACTCTCAACCATACCAACACCCACCGCCACCGCCGCCTGGATTTGTGGGTGCAGCGTCTCAGAGTCAAGGATCAGTTCCCCCCGGAGCTGGCTCTAAGGCGCAGAGTCTCGCACAAGACAGCAATCGCTCTTTGCATCAACAACAACAACAACAGCAACAACAACAACAGCAGAAGCAGCAACACTATCCACAACAACAGCAGCATCAACAGCTGTTTCAGCAGTCGGTCTCTCGAGGTGTTTACGGATCATCCCCGTCTGCCTCAGCTTCAATACCCAACCCCCAACTCGCCCCCCCCCCTCTTTCGAATGCAACCCCCGGTTCTGTGCCTAGCTCAGGCACGGCGCCACTGATAACGACAAGTGTTGCTGCTGCTCCTGCTACCCTCCCCACTCCTCGACTGTTTTGGACGCGGCGTCCCATCATCGGATCGAACCCCTTTCCGCGGTTTCAGCATTCTAGCTCGATCACCTTGACCGGAACCGATATTTTTGTCTTTGGGGGTACGCATCGTGGAACCCCCAAGAGTGATCTGTTTGTGTTGGACTCGGGTAAGTGAAGCTTCCATAAGGCGTTGGTTGAGATTCTGTGTGTGTGTGGGGAGGGGGGGGAGGGGGTACAACAGGGGCCAGATAAAATTGACGAATCGGATCTTTGTCAGTGCGCTTGTACAAAGGGATATTAAATGAACAAGTGCTCACTGGCATGGGAGAGTTAATGGAGGCGTACCGGTGCTCAATTGGCTCTCCTCTGTTTGGAGAATGATCTACAGTAGTTACAAAGGTGATGGTGCGTACTCATAGGCCAGTAATGAGATCTTTGGACCAGGGCCAGAACAGGACGCAAGTCTGGGACCAGGTCCAAGACCAGTGCTAAAGATATTGCCCCAAATCATCCCCTCTTACTCGCCCATTTCATATTCCGTCGTTTCGAACGTCCCTCAATTCTCACCCCTGCAGCCAAAGCATGGCCATCTCGGAAACTTTGAGTCCATGCAAGCATGCCTGGCTAATTATAGCGCTTCAATCCTTTTCTCTGAACAGCAACCCTTCAATGCCAGGCTGTGTCTGCTGCTGGGGCAGACCCACCGATGCCAAAAAGTGGCCACACTGCCGTGAATATAGGACAATATGTTATTTGTAAGTCGAAATATTGTTTGATCTGATCTGCGTGGTTTTCATTTCCCTTTGGTTTCACGGTCGCACAGAATTTGTTGTCAAGGGAACTGACTGACATTGTAAATTTATCTTTCAAAAAAAAAGATTTTGGTGGTTGGGACGCAACCACAGGTCAGTGCGACGATAGCCTGCACGTATTGCACACCAGCAGGAGAGAGTGGAACCGGCCAACGATCCAAGGAACCCTACCAACTCCTCGACACTCGCACGCTGGATGCAGTGTGGGGACGACCATGTATATTTTTGGAGGACAGGTTGACAACTACTATCTTGGCGACATTATATCATTCGATATGAAAACAAGTATGACTCCGTCTACAGAGGACTAGATTTCTATTCTTGTCTGCTAAACAGCATGCAGCTTGTTCTAACTGCTCTTCGTTTTGAAATTATAGTTACGCAGAATCCTCACTGGGAGGTCATTGAGCCTCAGTCAGATTCGCCTCCTGCAAGGTCTGGACACACAGCATCGGTCCATGAAGGAAAGATCTATGTCTTTGGAGGTGCCGATGCCGACTACTTTTATAATGACATTTGGTGCTTTGATACACGTGCACTGACGTGGACGCCTATCCCAGCCTCGGGGTACCTCCCCTCTGGACGATTCGGACATTCTTCCACACTGATGGAAGGCGTACTCTATATATTTGGTGGCAGCAGCCCTGATGGCACAGAGCTAAATGATACCTATGCATTCAAAATCCATGGCAAGTAGAGGATATTGACTTTTCCGAGAAGAGTATCTTTGCATGCAGTTGCTATCTGGTATTTGACTGCTCATTCTCCTACATCCTTGGTATTTCTCAAATATCTTTAGAGCGTCGATGGTATCTGTTCCAAAACGAGGGATCTACCCCCTCGCCTCGAAGCGGACACACCATGTGCACAATCAAAGACAAAATCTTCGTGCTGGGTGGAGAATCTGGACAGAAAGCTATGGATGATGCCGATCAAGTCTTCTCCCTAGAGTTGTGTAAGTCATCATGACATATCGACGGGTGCGCGCCTTGTTCTCGTACACACCTTCTGTTTCTCAGTATCTAACACAGCATTTTTATTATTTCCTCATTTCAGCCACAATTCGTTTTCCCGATTTGACAGCTGGGCCTCCTCGCCAAGTTTCATCTGCGAAGCTTGTCCCCACACGCCCTGTGGAAGTTGCAGCTGGACAGATGAACCCCTCTTCCCAACCCTCCACAGATCCAAAGATCGAGCCCAATAAGAGAACCTCCGATCCTTCTGGCACACCAAGTCGGGTAGAGCGGCCAGAGCGGCCTGATAGACCAGCACGTCCTGATCGACAGACCCAACGCCCAGAGTCACCCGCGAGTTTCGCCTCATTGGACCGACAAGGCAGCACAAATTCATCCAGGTCTAACCCGCATCTCGGACAGAGATCAGCCACTAGCTCGAACGGAGGGCCACCCTACCATGAGATTGGCAACGGAATGCATCAGAGTCCTGCATCTGGAGCAGGAAGTAGGCGGTCGCGGGAGTCTCAAGATGAGGAGATTATTTCCAATCATAGGCGAACTCTTCAAAGCGGGTCAGGTACCCAAACTGCCGTTGCTATACCCGCGACCTCTCCCAGCAGCCAGGGCGCCAATCGAAGGACACTGCAGCTACAACAACAGCAGCAGCAGTCACCTGGAGAAATGGGACGAATGAGCCCAACAATGATAAGAGGTGTAGATCGTAAACTTTCTAATTCAGGTGAAGCTGTGCCTCCGTCATCGCGACGGGTAAACGGTACTTCGAACAGTCAGGCAGATTATGATCTTGACCCATATGCATCGGAAGCCATTGTCCCGGCATACAGACAACAGCAACAGACGCAACCTCAGGCGCAACAAAGCGTCCCATCTCCACCTCGCACGGGACCGCCTGGTTCAAGTAGTCCAGCACTCCAGAATTTACCCCCACCGCCGCCGACTCCATCGCCTCCTGTGTCTGCTTCTATTGCATTACCTGCCCCTGCTGGAGTTGACAAGAGATCAGTCAATTCTGCAGGATTGCCTCCCCTCCCTCCCAAATCAACAAAGTCTAGCCCAGCTGTTTATGCCGATTCGAGTCGCTCCCCTTCTCCAGGAACGCCAAGGGTAACAGGGCGAGTCACACCTACTATTCCTTCAACAGGATCCCCCCCTCATCTCACATCTACGGCCTCGTTCTCACAGCAGCAGCAACAACAACCGGATACGTCCTCCGCTGATGCTCTATCGGTCAGTTACTCCAAAATGGCGGCCTTGGAGAGTAAAATCGAGGCAGCACAAGAGAGCTACTCGAAGCTCCAACAACAAATGAAGGAGCGTGATGAAGAACTAAATACCATGAGGAGGAGGGAGAATTGGCTTGTGACCGAGGTTTTGATCGCGCGGCAAGGAGATAGGGCAGGAGGGGCACGGAAGGGTAGTATTGCATCACTGGTTAGTGACCAGGGTTCATCAACAACCTTGGCTGAGAAGAGGCAATCTATGGCGGATCTAGAAAAGGAACTGGAGTTGCAGCCTACCGAGGGATTACAATTCCAGATGACAAAGGCCCTGCTAAAAGTCAAAGAGGAGCTTCGGCATGCAAAGGTGAGTTTCATCAAAAAAAAATTAAAAACTACTGCCAGTAAGAGCATCGGTTTGCTAATGCTTTTGAAATCTTATTCATTGGGCCGTGTTGAATCAGGTGTCCATCGTGATGCAAGCTCAGGCAGCGACGTTCAAAATCAAAGAAGCTGAGAGGGTTCGCACGGGTGCATTACAGGAAGCGGCATACCTAAAAGCCAAGCTGTCGTCCATGTCCAATGCACAACAGGATCCCGGGGCACTAGCGCGTGTGGAGATGGATCGCGCAGCCGATCTGGAAAAGCGACTGACTGTGGCTCTTGGAGAATTGGAGAATGTGGAAACACAGTATGCGAGCGCCCAGGAGAATCTTCATCGAGAGAAGCAAGCGAGGATACTGGCCGAGGAGCGGTCACATGGCTCTTCGATCCTTGCAGAACAGGCCCAGACAGCACACACGAGGGCTTTAGCTGAGCTCGCGTCGCTTCACAATCGTGCGGCCAAGGCAGAGGCTGAGGCAAGGGAAAGCGCCACCCTCCTTGCAGAAACTCAGGCTGGTTATTCCGGACACCGATCACAGTCGACAGGCATGACAGAAAAGATCGAAGACTTGAAACAGCAATTGGAGGAACACCAGATGGTTTTGGAGCGAACTCAGATGGCATACTCGGCTGCAAATGAGCGGGCGATGCGGTCTGAATCCCTTTGCGACGAAACCTCGGACAAACTGGAAAGACTGGAGAATGCCAGGACAGAACTATCGAGCGAGCTGTTGCGGTCTAGAGGTGAGACGGAGCGACTGCAATCCAAGGTAGATGAATTGGAGAGCCGTTGGCAAATTTCAAAGGACGAGGTCGCTACACTCCGCAAGCTAGTCGAAGATGGACTGGGCGCCTTTAATCCACGTGGAAAGTCCCAACCCACTCCAGAGCGAAAGCACGATAGTATCGCCATCATGACAAACGTCTCCAAGGTTTCTGAGCTGGAACATGAGCTGAGCTCGCTTAGAGTCTTGCTCAAGTCGACCCAGTCTACAGCATCTCGATCCGCCGAAGACTTGGCTAAGGTCATGATTGAACTCTCTCAGATGGAGCAGAGCTCGATGCAGGCCCAATCGGAAAGTATTTTGCTGCAAAAACTTCTTGCGGAGGAGCAACAAGTGAACGCCCAGCTCCAAGACGAACTTCACCATGCCGAGCAAGAGGGGGAGAACAAGATCAAAGAATTGGAGGCTCAAGAGGTTCAATTGGGTCTTTTGAAGGACGTCATGAGAGAAAAAGGCTTGCTGGCAGAGGATGTCATGCTCCAGGCAGCCATTCGTGGGAGTGGCGACTATACAGCAACACTGGAGAGTCGAGTTCGCGAAGCTGAAGAACGGTCACGCTCTTTGACCAAGGAGTTGGAGCAGACCAGGGTTCATTTCACAAGTCAACTGGAGTCCTTTGAAGTCCAACGACAGGCCACAGTTCAACACTCGGAAAAAACGAGCCACCTTTTGAGGAAGCTCAAAAACGACCTAACGGTGATGACCAAAGAAAAGGAAGCCATCGAAAACGAACTCTTGATCCTTCGAGAGGCGCATAAGCTCTGCGGAGACGAAAGGGACTTGGGCCATGCTCGTGAGGAGGAAAGACAGGAGATGGGTCGACAAATGAATGAACTTCAGAACTCGCTTATGGAATCTGAGCTGCACGCAACAGAACTTGGTCAAAAGGTCATATCGATGACGGAGAGGATGCAGGAGCTTGGGCAATTGAACGAGGTGTTGTCCGAAGAGGTTGAGGCTATGCAGGAACAACGCGACGGATTGCTGAAGCAACTCAAGGAGAAGGAGGCGCACCTGCTACAGGAGGTTGATCGATTGAAGAAAGATCTCGCCAAGGATCGAGAGACCTCCCAGACGAAGCACCGTGAGCTGGAGAAGGCGTTCCGTTTGAATCAGGATTTGGAGTCCCAGCTGGAGCAAGCTCTTCATGCACAGGCACCGAATGGGTCTGCCTCTTCGAATAATGCTGCCTACAAGGATCTCGAAATTCGACTGAAGCAAGCTCAGGAGACGATTCAAATTTTGGAGGGGGACAACTCTGTTCTAGAGGCCAGATTGGTGGACTCGGAGAAGAAGGTTACCCTGTTACTTGAGGACATGCATAACAGCCCCACTACTGTTTTGCCCACTTCTTTGGTTCCAAAGACCCAGAATGGCCACTCAAGCGTTGCAGGTGGAGGATACCTGCGCGCAAGTCCGGGAGCTCAGAGTGTGCCGACAAAAGCCTACAGCCCACACCACAGCTACGACAATGAGGACGATGATGATGACATGGATGATCTCTATCCCCAGCATCATGTTCCTTTAAATGTCCAGCCTGCAGGGAATGGACTACAGTACCAGAGTGGGCATACCCACAGCAACTATTACGACTCGGACGACGACGAAGATGACAACAATCCAAAATCCCGCGCGTACCGTGACTCTGTCGACTCTATCACTCGGGAACTCGAGATGCTCAAGGTTCCATGGAACAAAAATTCAGTTGGACATACCGGCGGGGATAGCCACACGAGCAGCATGACCTCTCTTTCGTCTTTGGCGTCATCCACTGTCCCTGGTCAACAAGGCGTGCATGGAAACGGAGCTCGACTCAAAGTGAATGGGTACGCAACATCAATTTCCAACCAAAACAACCAAAACAACGTAAAGCCGGGATCGTATCAAATCAGCGACCCTTATGGAGGTCTTGAGGAAGACGATGACAGTGACGATGACCACATTGGCTTTTTGGCACACCTTCATCCACGCCCCACCGCAAAAACTTCTCCCGTACCCAATGGTGTGTCACAAAACGGCAGTCTTCGGAATGGACACAACTATCCCTCAAACCAGGTCGTGGATACACACTCGCTTAATGATAGAAGCCCATCGCGACTCAAGGAGTATGAGCAAATGATTGATGAGATAGAAAACGCTCGAAAGCAGCACTAGAATTGAAATACAATTGTCATCAATCAAAATGTGTAGTAATTTTTCTTAGACGAAATTTGTCATTCAAATCATTTTGGCTGACTTGATCGAAAAAAGCATAAAAGAAGACACGACCCTGCTTCAACTTTCTCCTCACTTCAAAATCCATTGACGTCAACAGCAGCTTCGTTAACTTTAAAAACAAGTCTATCAGAGCAAACCAATAACCAATAACCAACTCGAACCTCGCAACACATCCCTCAATATGACTATCGCTCTCGTGAACAGGCTGAGGGCGTCGGTGCATGTGTCTGGCGATCCATCGATCGTCCCGAACTTCGACACCAAGATCTGTTCTTGATGCTCGACGAGTTCAATGTTGACAAGACCGGCGGCTTTCCCGATCATCCTCACCGTGGCTTTGAGACTGTGACCTATATGCTTGAAGGTCAATTCCACCACGAAGACTTTGCAGGCCACAAGGGAACCTTTGGACCAGAAGATTTGCAATGGATGACAGCTGGTCGTGGTATCGTTCACTCCGAGATGCCAGTCAAATCCAACACACGAGCCCATGGACTGCTGCTCTGCATCAACTTGCCAAAGGAGCACAAGATGTGCGGACCAAAATACCAAGAGCTCCTCGACAAGGAGGTCAAGAGAGCGCGACCAGAAGAAAGTGTCGAGATCAAGGTGGTGTCTCGAGTCAAATCTACACTCGCACACCGACCATGTACTTGGACATCAAGATGGACAAGAACAAGACCGTGGTGCAGACCATCCCCGCCTCTTTTATAGGATTCATCTACACTCTCAAAGGAACAAGGAACAATTTTGGGGGGTGACAACGCCTTCAAGGGTGAAGCACATCATACTCTCACATTCTCTGAAGATGGAGCCAAGACTTTCAAGATTGCGATCAAGGACGACAGTACGCACTTTGTGTTGATTGCAGGCGAACCTCTTCGAGGGCCAATTGTTCAACACGGTCCATTTGTCATGAACACCAAGGAAGAGATCTATGGCGCCATTCGCGACTACCACTCTGGAACCAACGGATTCGAACGTGCCAAGTACTGGAGCTCGACTATCGCATAAAATTCCAAAATACACTCTACACCGTGTAAATGAAATGAACGAAATCTCGAATCTACATATCGAATCCGATTGCAATAGGAGCCAGAAGTGAATCGCGTGATGTCACCATTAGCTGTTACACCGATTAAGGCAATCGATTTTACCTGCAGGAGCCAAATCATGATATTTATCGCTGTCGATGGTCATGATTCTAAAGAGAAGAACAGCTCTCCATTGAACATTTCGAGCTTGTGTCTTCTGAGCTTGTGTCTTCTGAGCTTGTGTCTTCTGGGCTTGTGTCTTCCGAGCTTGTGTCTTCTCGGAGGTCATTATACAATATAATATGCGAGTAGAATTCAAGTGTCTCAGACAGATCCTCATCGCAGCTGTATTCAAATGGAGTTTCACTCAAGATCATAGCGTTCAGAGTCGAGTTGACATTGAGTGCATCAACCAACGCCTGAGCTCCGTCGTAACAAATTTCGTTACGATACAAGTTCAAAGTGCCCAGAGTTGAGTTGGTCTTAAATGCCTCAGCCAGCGCCTGAGCTCCTTTGTCTTCAATTTCGTTGCAACTCAAGTCCATATCGATCAAAGTTGACTTGGTTTTCAGTGCTTCAGCCAGCGCCTGAACTCCGTCGTCTTCAATTTTGTTGTAACCCAAGTTTATATAGGCCAGAGTTGAGTTGGTTCCAAGCGCCTCAGCCAGCTCCACTAGGTCCGATCGAGTTGGAGTCCATGTTCAAAGTGACCAGAGTCGTGTTGGTCTTGAGTGTCTTAGACAGTGCCTGAGCTCCGTAGTCTCCGATTGAGTTGCTCCCCAAACTCAAAGTGATGAGTGCCAAATTGTTGTGCACCGCAGCCAGCGCCTGAGCTCCTTCATATGCGATCGAATTGCTCGACAAGTTCAAAGTGGCCAGAATCGGGTTGACCTTGAGTGCTTCAGCCAGCGCCTGAGCTCCTTCCACTTTGATCGAGTTGTTATGTAAGTTCAAAGTGGTCAGAGTCGAGTTGGTCTTAAGTGCCTCAGCCAGCGCTTGAGCTACGTTGTCTCCGATCGAGTTGTTGTTTAATTCCAAAATGGTCAGAGCTGCATTATTGAGTGCCTCTGACAGCGACAGAACTCTGTCGTACCCAATTTTCCCCAAGTTTAAAGTGGTTGGGTTTGAGTTGGTCACACGGGCCAAGGTCAATGCCAAAATCCCTTCAGGTCGGATGGAGTTATGGCGCAAGTCAAGAAACGCCAGAGTTGTGTTGATTTTGAGTGCCTTAGCTAGGGCCCAAGCCTTGTCTCCGATTGAGTTATTCTTCAAGTCCAAGGTCTCCAGCGTCGAGTTGGTCTTTAGCATTTCAGAGAGTGCCTGGGCGCCGACGTCTCCGATTGAATTAGAATCCAAGTTCAAAGTGGTCAAAGTTGGATTGATCTTGAGTAACTCGGACAGCGACTGAGCTCCTTTGTCTTCCATCGAGCTGCCAACCAAGTCCAAAATGGTTGCTGTCGAGTCGTTCCTGAAAATTTCGGCGAGAAATTGGGCTGTGCCTACTTCGCCTTTCTTTGTGTACTGTGCAAAGCCATGTCCCGTGTTGCACAAAAAGAGGATGTGAAGGAGACTGAGAAACAGTATAGCCTTCTTCTGGCTGAGTGCTGCGTAAGGGGGTTCATTCAGAGAAGAAAAGACTTGAATTTGAGGGCAGGTGTGCTCCCCTTGCGCCACCAATTTATAGAATTACTGTATAGAATTGTAGTCACGTGGCTTTCGCGTGCTGCTTAATGGAGGAAGGAAGGAAACGCTTTCATCAACGACAAACCCACCAAAGCGATCAGGAGAAGAAGAAGACAAGGAGTCACCACCATCTGACCCGCAGAACATCTTGACATAGGACGTTTATTGCCAAACTTCATTTCCATTCTGATTTTACCTTGAAGAGCCATGTCTTTCTCGGAAGGATCGTACAGCAGTGGCAATCCATTACAGCAAACCCCTCTATCATCAGCACCTGCACCAGTGGTCTTGACCCCCGCCTTACTTGGCTCTCTCAAGGTCTCAAAGATTTTCAAAGACAACACTCAGATCATCACATCACTCGATTTCGATGACTCGGGAACGAAATGTGTAACTTCGGCGCAAGACGAGAGTCTGCACGTCTACGACTGTGTCACCGGAAAGTACGACCCTTTCTTTCTTTTTGTTCTGGGATCGCACCAACTCAAGAGGGTTATTGCCGCAAAATCAACACCAAAACGACAGTCGAAGGTGCTTCATCGTAAGGAAAAAAAGTCTCACACTCCTTGTTTCTTTATTGAATTTTGCTAGATTGGACAAGACTCTGTTCAGTAAAAAGTATGGCGTTCATCTTGCGCGATTCACCCACCGATCCACCAATGTGGTCTATGCGTCTACAAAGGAGGATGGTAAGACCCTCAGAGAATAATGGTGCATGTCATGGAAAGTTGACCGGGATTACAAGTGTGTGATGTTAGACAGTAAAGGCGTTCCCTGACTGATTCGTGATTGTTGTTCATAATAGATACTCTTCGATACCTGTCGTTGCACGATAACAAATACATTCGATACTTCAGAGGACATGAAAAGAAGTAAGGGATGATATATCTCTCGATATCGCTACAAGTCATTCAATTCGCAATGTTGATCAATTACGTTCTCTTTCTTTTTCTTTTTCTTTCCTTTTCAGAGTTGTTGCATTGGAGATGTCACCCTCGGATGATACATTCCTGGCAGGCAGCGAGGATTCAATCAGATTATGGGACCTCCGTAGTCCCAACTGTCAAGGAGCAGTATCAATTGTCGGTAGACCAGCCATGGCGTTTGATCCCAGTGGAATGGTCTTTGCTGTTGCACTGGGCTTTACACTTAGACTTTATGATGTCAAGGCATTCGATCGGGTATGAGACAGTTTCGCATTGAAACGAATGGTTTGCAGTGAAAATAGATGATTTTGTTGAGTCCAAGTCTGTTGAACAGCTATTAACTCTCATCCGTCGGTCACTTGTCATTTTGTTTTGCAACCAGGGGCCTTTCAAAGTTGCAGAAATCGGCTCAAACCTCGGAGTCAAGAAAGAGACAATCATCGCAACACAACTGGAGTTTAGCACGGACGGAAAGAACCTCCTGGTGACAACGGCTTCTGAGGCACACTATGTGGTTGATGCCTATGATGCGACCACCCGATTCCGACTTGTTGGTCACTACAGTTATACGAACGAGCCCTTCCAAAGTGGCGGAGAAGCATCATGGACACCGGATGGCAAATATATTGTTTCCGGTTCCAAGGACGGCGGAGTTTACGTTTGGGATATTGCAAAGGCTATCGCGGATCAACAGGCTAATATCAACAATCCTCAAGGCATGGGTTCCAACTATATGAATGGCGGTGGCAGTAATAACGGAAGCAGCACGAGTCTGCTGAGCGCCAATGGAGAGCTGAAGCCATTCAAGGTTCTGAAGGCACATGGAACCCCAAGTCATATCGTTTCATTTAATCCAAAGTATCTGATGATGGTTAGCGGGTCAACGGAACTGGTAGGTTGCCTGTGCTTTTGTTCTTGTAAGGGAGCGGGATCGGTAGACTAACAAGTCAGCATCTTTGTATACTGTCTAGGCATTTTGGGAACCAGATCCGAATGCCATTGGGGTGGATGCCTTGCACGATTTTTCAAAAGGAGGCCGACACTGAAATAAATGAGCAAACTGTATATCGATCTTAATGCTGTTTCGATGCAGTTGGGGATGGTTCATGAATTTATGATGGGTTATCGTTTGTTAAATATGCATGCCTTAGTGTGAGCAGCAGGAGGGGCTACCGCATCCGCCTCCAGAGGACTTGGCATCGCCGCCCTTCTCGGCATTACGGAGGCGACGAAGTTTTGAAGCTTGTCTGAGAGTCTCGTTGTCTCCGAGCTCATGTTCTGGAGTCAGCTTCAAAGAGAAGATATTGGGCTTGTCTTCAGTCTGGACAGCCTGGGCGAGGTTATGGCGAAGGAGGGAGGCGACTTGGTTGGCGAGTTCGAGCTGCTCCTTGATCTTTGTCTCATCAGTCTCATTGCGCTTGGTGTCGAACTCGGTGTAAGTCTTTTGACGGGCAGCTGTTTAGAAAAGTAATAAATGTAAGAATGAGAACCAAAAGGAGCCCCCCTGTCGTTTTCTCATTTCATGATTGACGCGATCCATTGAGTAGTTGTAAAGTTGAAACGGTCAGTCGTAAAACATGGCTGATCGCTCCGCCGTTAGTCCTCCCATAAAGTCGTTCTCGCGTTGTCATTCCGACTCTATTTTCTCGGTGTATTATGCTTCAATAGTTCCAGAGTCCCTGAGATCATGTGCCTTTGTTGCTGATCCTGGGATCGATTTGCCAAGCTAGATGGGAAGGAATACGTAGAGGATCTTTCATACCAGCCAAAGTGTTCCAGTCGCCTAGAGGTTTAGAAAACAGCAAAGGGAAAGTTTTAGTACTGTGGCCATGTATAGATAGGCAAGCGTCCTTAAGCTGAACGACGGAATGAATGCATGTCAAGTCAAGTTCTCGGTCCAAGGAGCCGAATAGCAAACTCTGTACCCTTGAAGGTCTGCTTCTGGGCCTTAAGAAGGTTTCTGTAAGCGCCGAGGACCTGGTGCCTTGTCACGGACATGTTTGGAGTATGAAGATGAATGGAAGAAAGGGGGGGCAAGAGAGAGAGAGAGAGGGAGCGAAGGATGGACACAACGAGCGGGGGGAAAGAAGGGAAAAGAAGGGATGGATGGCTGGATGGAAGAATTGAAGAATGGAAGGAAGCAAAGTCCGAACCTGTGGAGTCTTGACAGACGGGCAGACAGCGAGGCCAAGTGGCGGCAGACACAGGCAGGCAGACAGGGACCGAGTCGGGGGAGGAGGGTGTGCAACAACAACCAAGCCACCGTGCCCGTCTCTCGCACTCTCACACTCTCACACTCACCTCTCACACTTTTGCTTGCCAGCACTGCACACCCAGAGCCCCGCAACTGACTTTTCTCCGCAGTTCTCGCTCCTCCTTTCTCCTTTCTTATTCCTCATTCAAACAAATCGCCATGCTCCGCACTCTCGCCTCAAGGATTGCCTCGCCTTCAAAGGTCTCCTTCAGAGCATTCCACCAGAATGCACCCCTGAAGGATCAGATGTCCCGTACGTACTCGCCCCTTCTCCAGCCCTGGTTTTCTATAGCGATGAAAATGCCATCACCGTTCGACAGTCTCGCTGACATATTTCGTTGAATGCCTTCTTTTAACAACACAGGTGCCGAGGTCTCTGGAAAGCGCTTCTGGGACGTTGCAGGAGTCAAGGAAGTTGGTGATCGAGTTGCTGTCACTTTGGATGGCAGAGTTCTGAAGACCCCAGCTGGAAACCCACTGACTCTCCCTATGGACCAAAAACACCTTGCCCTAATGATTGCCGGTGAATGGCAGGGTCAGAAGGCTCTCTTAAAGTCCCACTCGCTGCCCATGGTAAGATGAAACTGCAAGACGTCTGATCAGGAAAAATAAATCGAAAGAAAATGTTCTAACAGCTCGGCCTCCTGTAGACTTCGCTTGTTGCAAGAGCCATTGATGGATTCATTGGAAATGCTCAGGGTCGCAAGGACACTTTGGATCGTTTGATCAAGTTTTTGGACACGGACTCGATCTGCTACCAACAGGATTTCCCCGAGTCGATCGTTGTGGCTCAAAGCAAACAGTGGCAACCCATCTTGGATTGGGTCCGTGAGGAATATGGACTCAACATCAAGGTTTCTCAGGGTATCACATATGTCCAGCAAGACGACGAAGTCAAGGATAAGCTGAGAGAAATTGTCAACAGCATGACTGATATTGAGCTTGCTGGTAAGTGGACGATTACCATGGCCGGAACTGTTGGGTTTCCTTCCTTTAAACATGAAAGCCTCTGTATTGTCGAGTCCGCTATTAATTTATTCTTCTTTATTATAACTTTTAACGTACAGCATTTGAAAGAGCAACTCTTACTGCAAAGTCGTTCTTGATCGGCCTCGCCGTTGTGAAGAGACGTCTCTCGGTTGAAAAGGCATGGGCGGCAGCACAACTTGAAGTTTTGGATCAGATTGAGCGCTGGGGTGAGGTTGAGGACAGCCATGACGTGGACCGGGAATTTATCAAGAGTCAATTGGCAAGCGCTCGCCTTGCCAACATTGGATCGTACTAGAGATTAGTTCGAAAACATTCGGACACCTTTTTTCATGGACAACACCCTTTCATGGACAACAATGTATATTATGAAAATTAAATCATAGACGTCAAACGTTTGACTACTACTGGTCATCATCTTGCACATCCCATGCTCTGGGAACTAATGCAACAGGAACAAGCCAGGTGCTTGCAAGGATAACACCCTTGCCCTCATTTTGTGCCTTGATTACTGCAAACTCCAGTCCAACATAAGCAGCAATGTACCCCAGAAACGGAACGATTGCTGGAACGACCAGACCAACAGAACCTAAAAAGCCAAGAAAGGCCGTCGATACATCCTGAGCAGAACCGATCCGAGAGAGGGCGTCCTGTGGGATAAAGATTTCATAACCCCACCAATAAGCATGACTGGACACAGTGTCTTTGGCAGGGCGGAATTTAACCAGGGTCACAGACGATGTCTTTGTGGTCTCAGGTCCTGTCATATCAACCTCTTGCTTCTCTTCAATGCTTTCCCTGAGAGCATTGCTTTTTTTGCGACCGAGGGTGAGGGCCAAGGTGGCAGCTGCGGCAGATGTGGCAGCTGCGGCCGCTATTGTTGTGGCCGCAACCACTGTCGGTGCGTCGGGTCCACTGGTGTCGTTTTCTTCAGACGGAAGAGTTTTTTTCTGGGCCTTGAGTGACGCGACGGCCGCGCTTTCAAATGAAACAACTGCCTCAGCCTCACCTTCCATAATGCTGCCGTTGTCACTGTCCATGTCTACCCCCTCATCGATTTGCCAACCATCGGCCTTTGGACAAGGCTCGGGCATGCTCTTGAGGATCTCGATGACTCCCGCAAGAGCCTCAGGCCATTGAAGGGCCTTTATGGCCAATTTGTTGCGATGAGCATGTGAAGAATGATCGACTCCAGTGAGAATATCTCGCACTCGATCCGCGATTGATTCCTGATACTCGTGCGTAAGGGCATGAGGCGCTCTTGACCAGAAGTATCCCATGTCAATGATTTGGCTAAGGTGTAAGGAACACGGGGGAGGAGGTGGAGGCAATTGCAAGAGGAGATGTGAAGGGTTATAAGACTCAAACAAAGAGAGGAGAGAAGGCAGGGGATGATGAATAAATGACCTCGAGCGGGTCTTGACCCCTTTTTTGGCCTCAAGGTCAGCTGGAGATCAGACCAGACTGCCCTGCGTCATGTGTCGCATAGACTTTGCCCAACAGCAGGAAGACTCGAAAGGCGGGGCAGGGACAAGGCCAGGATCAGGAAAGAGGAACCAAACACACGAGCTGGCAGTTGCTGAATACAATTGAAGTTGTCCCAGTCTCTCAATGAGATTACGCCCTGTCGAAGTTTGACCTGAGTCTTTGTATATCGCAATTGTGATGGAGCCTCATTTCAGCGACGAAGCAATTCATAGGGGGGTCATCGAGCAATTGGGTAATATCGCCCGGCCAGGGCGCAGGGGCCATCAACAGTGATAAGTGTCGAAGGGGAGCAAACTTCCAACGGGAGTTGGCGCGATCGAGAGAGGAAGGCAGGAGAAGCAGTCCGCGTGCGCCACCGTTTCACACTCTACTTCTGCAGGCACAGCAAATGGAGCGTGCGTGTGTGGAGTGGGGAACGTTTTGCTTCTCTCTTGCGTCTGTCATCAGTCTCAATTCATCCATCCTCGACACCATCTATTCTGCTCCAATGGCCACCACTAGCTCCCCATCTGCCAGCCAGGCCAACAACTTCCAAGCAACAGACATGGAGGAACGTGATGGCTTTGTCGAGTACTGCAAATTGCGCACTTGCGAACGTCTGGCCGTCGACCATGTCGATGGTAGGTCTTTGCCCGCTGAATGCCTGGCAAATGAGTAGCAAAAAGAATCGGCAACCTCATCGTTTGCGCTTCGCCTTGAAGAGTTTGACATCGAACGGAACAGCGGCTCACCTCTAACCACTTGCCCTACCTTGATTGTTCCAATACGACCGGCCTTAGCTCTCGAGGAAGCAGAGGAAGCAGATATTGACAAGATGCGCGTGATTGCTATTGAGTCCAAGATTGAGTGGCGAGGATTTACAGACGACATGAAGCTGGTAAGACCCTCACCCCCTGCGTTGCCAACTTTTCTTTGCAAGTGCTTGATTTCTGACAACTACTCTTCGGCCCGTTGGATGTAAACTACGCTTAGTTCTGGATCAAGCGTGCGTCTGTCAAGGCAACCCTCCATTGTAAGTCTAACGAGAAAGACAACTGAAGGCTCCGGGCTCTCCAAATAGTCGAATAGCCATGCTAACAGACAGACTCTCTTGCATCATTATCTAGCTTGGAAATCCTTCTTGGTAGAGAACAATGTCAGCGTTCCAGCTGTCTATGCCACTGGTCCTCCTGCTACTGGTTCTACCGCGCATGTTCATTCTCATTAGGCTATGAATTGGAGTACGAGATGGTAGTTTATAAAGTGCCTTTTGCAGCCGCTCTACGGATTTTTAAAGACCTCGATATTAGTGGACAGAATGATGTAAGATATCAACAACAGCACAAAGCTGAGATATATAAAAGATGCGCAAACTCGCTCATGCTTGCATTTCCTGTAGTACAGCCTAGGAGGAAGATAATCGGCGTATAGGAGCAACGCCGACAGTCATGTTTTCGACGTCAAACACGCAGTAGTTATTGCGAATGAAAACGTCTCCAAAAACCATCACGTCGCCCGGTGTGGCTGTGACGGCGCTATAACAGAATCCAGGTTTTGTCTTGACCTTTTCCCGGACAAGGTCCTTTCTTCGTACCGAAAAAGCCTTTCCACCCATAACAAAATCTATTGATCCTTCCTGATTGGAATTACAGGGAAGGATCCAGCCTTCCCAGGGATCTGACTTTGCACCGATGGCCTTGTTGACTCGTTTTGCGTGAGCAATCGGAAAGACGAGGAGGGTGGTACCGGTGTCGATGATAGTTTCTCCATGAATCCCGGGCATGTCCTCGCCGTCCAACATCACCCCTTGAACGTTGACTTGCCAAAACTTTGGATGGGTGATAGGCAAGTAGGTCAAGTCGCCTTCGAATCGAGTTGTGTCAATGGAACCAAAGATAAACTCTCCATCACCACCATTGGGATCGTTTGAAGGTCCGTCTCCGTTACCAAGCCAAACACCAAAGATGGGTGCAGGAATGAGCTTGTGGCTCAGTATACTCCCAAGGACAGTGTTGCTGATTGGACCATTCACTAGAACTTCTGCGCTGGCAGCATCCTCCATGACTAAGGCAGAAAGCCCCGGAAACCCAAGCCCAAAGACTCCGTCCACCACATCCTCCAGAAAAGCGCTAGACTCACGATCCGCCATGCCAAAAAGTTGATTAGGGATTGTGATCTCTGAAAATTCGAGTCGGTCAATGGCCAAATGGCCACTGACAGTTGACCCATCTCCATAAGCAATCTTCCAAGGCGTTCCTAGCTCGGTTACGGTTGAAGACATGGACGGATCGAATCGTGAGTGTAGTTTACACTTGTGATGCTCGCACTTCATGGAGGGCACCCAAAGGTCTGACGAACCCGTGTCCATGTCGAGCTTGAACATTTGGGGTGGAGTCCCAATCCCGACGATGCCATAATACTAGTCCGTTCAAAAGAACAAGAATGGTTGAAATTGCCCTTCTAGACTGTTAGCAAGCAACGATCTTCTTCTGTCGGCAAAACAGAGATCACCAGTCTGCTTCTTCTTGTATATTTCAAGACGAAGGAAATAAAAGCTCTCACCTCCACATCGTTTTCCACGTCTGTCACCGGCTGTCGACCAAAATCGCGAGCGCGAAGTCGATTATGGTGACCGTATTTCTTTAAAGTCTTGAACGCGCGAGCGCGAGTGTTCGGCCGATAGTGGGTGTTCTTATGGATGGGGATTCTAAAACGTCAATTGACACTCGATTAGGGTCATGGTATGTACGAATCCCTTCGAGAGGTGTGCATCCTACCTAAATGCTCCAGCTGCATTAATGGCCACAATGCAGCTGGCCGAGGCGACCAGAGAGCAAAGAGTTGTTATAGACCAGGGTCTCATATTGAAAGGCTGGAGGAAAACTTTGAAGAATCCAGGATGGGCGAGCGTGGCGATGAAGGACAATAGGGTTAACGAGAGGACTTGAATCAAAAAATAAATAGATACAAGTTATATAAAAATAGATGAAGCACCGTCAGCGAGAGGCCAAGGGTGCAAAATGGAAGGATGAACGAAAAGATAGTAGAAAAGTGCGAAGTAGTAGTCTTATAGCAGAAGCAGGGTCAACCGTGATCTGTCTTGGAAGAAGGTTCTGGCGTTGTGTCAGCTGCCTACGGCCTACTCATCGCAGCAGGGGGCAAGGAATGGAGGGGATAGGAGACGAAGAGGGGACCCGTAGGTAGGACAGAACGCCTCGATCCACCGTCATTATCGTCCGACCAGAACCCAACGGTCTCGGACCTTGATCGACATCACGACTCATCCTGGACTTGTCTTTTTTTTAGAAGGTGGTCGCACACGTGACAGCAGTTCTCTCTGTTCGCTCAAACAGCAAGAGGTCAGAGGACAAAGGTTTAGAAAGAGCAGCAAGAGATGCATCCTGAAGGTCTACGGCTTTGAAGGGGGATGAATTGCACAGGAGAGACGAAAGACAACAAATTTGCAGTCGCGTCAAAAGCGCACGGGGCACTTTGTCTGCATTTTGCTCATCTTTCTTCTCCAGCTGCATTCAAACATTTGTGCATCCACTCGCGCACGCGATCCTAGTCCCTTATGTTACCACAGTGGCCATAGCCGCCCTCTACAGGCCTTGCAGCACGACAATCTTTGACGACTGGAATCAGAACAGTCAGGCACAACCTCATTGAGATTTGGAATCCAGACAAGCATGACATGCCGCATCGTCCTGGAAACTGTTGACTCCTGAATGCTTTGCATGCATTAGTCCATCGACTTCCTCCATGAGCCCCCATCAGTCGCACAACCCCCATTCCTACGTCCCTACGCTCTCACATCTTCTGTTTGCCGTTATATACAGCCCGTTCACTTTAATCCCTTAATTTTCAACGGATCAGGAAAACAGCCGCCTCCCCCCTCGGAAGACAGACGATGCTGCGCCTAAGTCGACGAGGCATTATCCTCTCGCTGTTTATCAATAGCCTCAACATAGCTCTTTACCTTATCATCCTCATCGCCGCATGTCTTAATATAGCAGAGGCTTCTGTGAATTTCATCATTCTCAATGCCTTCGCAGCGTAAGCGCCTCAAGTCGTCGCTTGGTCTAGAGAGAGCAATTTGATCTTGAAGTACTAAAGCGCATCATATACTGGACACATAGAGCGATCGCCTGTCTACTCATCGTATCCGAGATCCGGTTACCACAGCTGACATACGAGTACTTTCGATTTTTGGTAAGGATTGGTGATTCTAAATCTGTATCCCCGTCACATCAGCCAGTTAGTCGAATGCAATTGCTCACCTTTCGTTTTGCAGTGCACATACCGAGGCCGAGGAATGACATATCTCTTGTAAGTCAACGTAGACAAGAAGCACGCGGTAGCCCTAGGAGGCTTCACTGACACAAGGTGCTGCTTCTTCCGTTCTCATATATGTAGCTTTGGATGTCTGGTTGCATCCAGGACACCCTTCAACCTTTATGGCGGTATAATTGTTGTGTGTATGGGCCTGGCATTTTTCATGTTGTCCTACGTAACGTTGATACCGCCCTTGGACGGATTCATTCTCAATTACAAAAAACTGGATCAATGGAAGGAGCAGAAACACTTTCGAGTTCGACTGGAGGCGCAAAAGATCTTTGAACAGCAGCTACAGCAGGAACAAAACTTGGCCCGAATCATCCCTGCTCATCATCCCAACGCTCTAACGATACATGCGCAAATGGCTATGGGTAGCCCCAAGCAGCTGCGGACTTTTGGGGCCATCAACTCTGGAAGCACCCATTTCTCAGGAGCAGGTGTCGGCACGACTACAACAGGTGTTGGCATAGGAGCCGGCTTTTCGGGCGTTCATGGTCGATCTGGAGAAGGCGCAAAGTTGAAATCGATGTACTCGCCACCCTTATCACCCTCAAAAAGAACAGGAAACTATCCATTCTTACCGATGCAACCCGTGAATGGGGGACACAGCCAACAACAACAGGAACAACTGCAGGATCAGCAGTATCCAGACCAGAGCGCGCCGCCGCCACTATTCCCTCACCATCAATTGCAGAGTAAACCGCAAGGGTCCCTCAACAACTTTGTGAGCCCCCAACACCCACTACAGCTCCAGGGACTGGCGAAAAGAGCGAGTTTAGATTATCTTCCTCTTGGACATGGCTGCTCAGGTAAGTTGAATGGAAGCAGGCAACCGGTTCAGTATCGAGGCCAACTGACTTCTTATTACTGCAATGATAGATTCACGGGTTATATCCTCGCAACCAACTCCAGCACTTCAGGCACAACAGGCCATCCCTGATGTCACTTTGGCAATGCCGACACCCACCGAGTTCCAGTCGCAATAGGTGCGACGGGAACTGTGATATCGAGATCAATAAAAGACAGTGCTAAGCCACATTTGCTGCATTCTCTCTCTTTTTTTTTTTTTTTTTTTTTTTTTTGGCTGGCAGGCTGACAACTCACTCTACATTCACCCATTAAATCACCATGGCGAAGGCATCCACGACAAGACCCAACAAAAAGCTGAAGGCGGAGGTTAAAGAAGCGAAAGTCGCATTGGCCGATCCTATTTCTTCAGACGAAAATGAGATCGACCTCAGCGAAGAAGAAGAAGAGGAGGAAGAGGAAGTAAAGCCTGAGGAAGAGAGTGACGAAGCTGATCAGGACAATGAGGACGACGACGAAGGACTTCAAGGAGAGAAGCTTAGCGGAGAGAGCGAAGAAGAGGAAGGAGAAGAGGATAGAGAAGAGGAAGAAGAGGAAGAGGAGGAAGAGTTCAGGTCTTCTCTCTCATTCTCTCAACTCGGTCTGGCTTCGTGGTTGGTGAATGCACTCAAAGCCATGTCGATCACCTCGCCGTCCGAAATTCAAACCAAGTGCATTCCCCAGATCTTGGCCGGTAAGGATGTTATTGGAGGTGCCAAAACTGGTTCGGGAAAGACTGCTGCCTTTGCCCTGCCTATCCTTCAAAAGCTGTCCGAGGACCCTTACGGAGTGTTTGCAGTTGTTTTGACCCCAACAAGGTAAGTCGTTGCCGTGGAACTATGATGTAGCATCCGGTGCTTCCAAACGACAAAAAAAAAAGAAAAAAAGTTCTGGATCTGACTTTCTACATGTCTTTCCTTCTTATCTAGAGAATTGGCGTTCCAGATTGCAGAGCAGTTCAATGTGCTCGGAAAGACTATCAATCTCAAGGACGTGGTCGTTGTCGGAGGATTGGACATGATGACACAGGCGATCGCGCTCTCCAAAAGGCCCCATATCATTATTGCAACCCCAGGAAGACTGAGGGATCACATCAACTCATCAGGAGATGCCATGAACCTGTCCAAGGTCAAATTCCTGGTCCTGGATGAGGCCGATCGCTTGTTGACAGAAACTTTTGCAGAGGATCTTGGAGGAATCTTAGAGGCTCTTCCTCAGAAGCGACAAACACTTTTGTTCACCGCCACTATGACAGACGCAGTGCTGGAACTTGCTGGACCTTCCGCAGAGTCATCAAAGCCAGCACCATTCGTGTACCAGTGCAAGACTGCAGTGTCAACCGTCAAAACCCTGACTCAGTCTTATATTTTCATCCCCTCACACATGCGGGAGACGTACCTGACATACCTTTTGCGCTCAGAGGATTTTGCAAAGAAGTCGACTATTATCTTCACTGGAAGGTGCAGGACAGCCGAGACACTGAGAGTTATGCTGCGAGAGTTGGGTATTGCCTGCACAGCCCTCCACTCGGAGATGTCACAACAGGAGCGATTGAACTCTTTGGCAAAATTCCGAGGAGGAATCACTTCAGTTTTGATTGCTACAGATGTCGGATCTCGGTAAGCGAGGCTGCATGCTGTCTCCTCTATTTGAAACCTGCCACGGACTGCTTCTGACAATTTATGTTGCCGTCTCTATTATAGTGGTTTGGATATCCCAAGCGTTCTTTTGGTGTTAAACTACGATATCCCGCGTGATCCAACAGACTATATTCACAGAGTTGGTCGTACAGCCCGTGCTGGTCGCGGTGGTCAAGCCATCTCCATGGTTTCTGAGAGAGATATTGAGCTCGTTCATGATATCGAGGCTAGGATAAGTATGTGCCTATCTTTTGAAGGAGAGAACAGTTCACTTTTATAACAGGAGAAAGTGACTTCACTGACTAACTCGTGTGCTCTTCCCTCACTATAGACAAAACTATGAGCGAGTTCCCAGTCCCTGAAACTAAGGCTCTTGATTTGTTGAATGAGGTCACCTCGGCAAAGCGTGCTGCAAACATGGTAAGAAATCATATCATTCGAACGAACTTCTGCAGCTTGTTGCCTTTTCCCCATTTTCCTAACGCAAGTCCTCTTCCCTCTTTTTAAATCGTTTAGTCCCTCCATGACAGTCAGTTTGGTGAAAAGAGAAGAATCCAAAAGCAAAAACGGGAGGCCCTCTCAGAAGCCCGCAAAGGCGGATCTTCAAAGAGAAAGTCCAGTTCAAAATAGACCTCAATCATAAATCTCATTTGCATATTATCATATCATAATTGTCTGTAACAGCTTTACATCCAAATAACCCACGACAGTTCAGGAAATTGGTAAAGAAACTGCGCATGTATTTTCCATTCTCACTGTCATGATCTATCCTTTGCTGCTGATGTTTTCTCTGCAGAGTTCACAACGGGAAATGTGGTGATCCCGCGTGCTGCTTCCGAACCAACACGTTTAATCTCCCAGTCATCATCATCGCCTTCCTCGGCCTGCAGACGCCAGTATTCCTCCTGCAAGTTCAAGCGCCTCCTGGACTTTGACATTTTGAGGGCTTCCTCTTTGGATACCTAGAGTTGAAAAAGGATAAAACATTGTAAGTCAATCATGAGCCAGGAAACATACAACAAAAGAGCCATTCAGGAAGGTCTAAAGTTGACGTTACTGCTTTGGTTCTGTTGTCATGGACATTGTATTTAGTAGCGGTCAGCTCCGAGAGTGCAAACGAGCCAACCACAACCGTTAGGAGAAAAGGCAGGCCGAAAAGGAGAACCGGATGCTTCTTGGTAGCCTTTGCGAATCGGTCAGCTGGGGAGGCGACACCGTATGATTTGTTAGCAAACACCATGGTTTGTAGGGTTGAGAATCGAATAAGCGATGGGAGACTAGGTTGAGGAGAATGGACAGAGATCAAGCGGAATGAATGCATGCAATGCCCGAGAAGGTCCTTGTTCAGCCACCAAATTTGGGCTGAGATCAAAAGATGGCCAGTGTTGAGAAAGCTGCGATCGACTCTCTGTCGCCACGCTTTCTTCATTCTTCTGTCCGCTTTCAAGATCTCAGGGACAAGTCTCACTTCTCTTTTGCAATGGCCGCCACCGACGACATGGTAACCCGGGCGAAAGAGGCGATCCTGGGTCGACTCTCCGAGCGATCCATCCCCATCTCCCTCATAGGACTTCAAGAAGAATATGGGTAGGGACTCGACACAAAGAAGCAAAACGTGAAGCATTGTTGGTCCAGTTAGCATTACTAAAAGGCCAGTGAATGTGTTACCCACAGAAAAGTTGTTGGACTGATGCGACGCACAATCACCATGGGCGAGAGTAATTCCTGTCTGATCTTAGGCCCTCGAGGAACGGGAAAGACAATGGTATGACGAACAAGTTTAACGAAATTGACGGGGGGGGGGGGGGGGGCTCTAGGGTTAGAGGTTCTAACCACTTTGCTGTCTGTAACTATAGCTTGTGCGCCACGCCTTAAAAGAACTTCAAAGCGAGTTCAGTTTATCACATTCTTTGGCCGACATGGATTCAAAAATGGAAGTCGAGGGCGATCGAAAGGATTTCATGATTATCCGACTCAACGGACTCGTGCAAACGGATGACCGTATGGCATTGAAGGAGATCATGCGTCAATTATCTCGGGAGGGCGAAGCTGAAATGGACGGCTCTAATGTATGTTGGACTTTTTGGCCTTTATTGACTACAGGTATAAGGTTATGTTGCAGTCATTTTCCTTGCTAACCTTCAGGAAATATTTTCGTCCGTCCGTGTTTTTCCAATCAGACGACATTTTCGGATTCTCTGCCGTCGTTGCTGACCTTCCTGAAAGCTGGAACTCGGGCGCAATACCCCATTATATTCATTTTGGACGAGTTTGACCTATTTGCTCAACACACGAAGCAATCTCTGCTTTACAACCTCTTTGATGTTGCTCAGAGTGCAGAATGGCCAATCGCAGTAGTCGGACTATCCTGTCGAATGGTAAGGATTTTTCAAATGTGGTAATATGCTGTAAATCGTTCAAATTATTAACAGCTACCCCCTAGGACGCGCTCGAGCTTTTGGAGAAACGCGTAAAATCACGATTCTCTCATCGTCAATACTATACTTTCCCAATGAGCACGTTCAAGGAATATGTCGAGATTTGTCAAAACGCCATTCGATTGTCGCCATCAGATTTCAGTACAGCATCATACACCGTGGACAACGATGACCTTAGCCTGGAAATAGACAACGATACCAGGACTTTCATTTCAGAGTTCAATAGAAGAGTTCAGGTACTTCACTTTTGTTCAGATAAACAGCCAACCTAGAAATACGTCCTTACACCTTCTTTCTCCGAAAATAGGCGTTATTTGAAGACGAAGGATTTTCGGATGTTGTGCAGCAGTTGTATGACTTCATGAAAGATGTTCGAGGGCTATATCGCCTTTGTGTAAGATTTGCATGGGCATAACGGTTCCAGTCTCAATTTCCTTGCGTGTTGCACACTGGAGCTAACTTCTGTCTGTGGCCTTGAACCTAGTTTCAACCTGTATCTGGATTGTCGGTCAATCACCCATACCTTCAGCCGTCGCAGTTTTACGACTCGCGACTGCAACAGTGTGTAGATAATAAGACAGAGCTTCTCAAGGGCGTGTCGCTCTTGGAGCTGTGTCTATTAATTGCCATCAAGCACTTAGTAGGAAGGGAGATTACCACTTTCAACTTTGAGATGGTGTACGACGAATACAAAGAGTTCATGGATATGGCAATTGCTCGCGGATCGTCGTCGTCGTCAATAGGTATCAGTAGTGGCGGGGCCATGCTGTCTTCAGAATCCACCACGCTGAGGCTTTACAAGAAAGCTGTTGCTTTGAAGGTATGCTCACTCTTGAGAACCATATTGACATATGTCCATGGCGTCTACAAATAGTATCCAAGATATACTTACTAATGACAACCCGCCTGATCCACATAGGCCTTCGAGCATCTAGTAAACTCGGAATTGCTTCGTCCAGCCGATTCTGGTGGAAAAGGGCCTAAGGAATACCGAATGATGAGAGTCATGCTTGACACTAGTCAGATCTCAGACGTGGTGAAGAAACATAGAGATTGCCCGCATCTCGTAGCCGTGTGGGCATCTAGAGCCGATTAATAAAAGAAGCGAATGAAAATACAATAGATCTCGCGTGTTTATTTCACTCTTTCCCAAGGAAAGTCCACCGGCTCAAAGTCTGGACGGTCATGCAACAACATGACGAGCCACTCTGTGCACTCGACTAGACGAGGGCCACTGCGGTTGAACATTTGATTGCCGTCGACGAGGGCCACGGTTGTAGCTTTACTGGCAATATCCCTGAACCATTCCTTCTCCATCAAGAAATCATATTCCTTGCGAGTCGCTGGCATGTCCAAACCACATGGGCAGATAATAATCACGTCCGGTTCAATGGCTACCACGGACTCAACGGATACACGTGTTCTGACGGTATATTAAAGGATATATAGGGTTAGTTACTGTCATTATCTAACGCAATAAAGTCAACCATAATTGCAAAAAACTTACGAGGGGATGCCTGCAGCATTGATGGGGTGCACGCCACCCGCGAATTCGATCATCTCTGGTGTCCAGTGGCCAGCGGGGTAGATGGGGTCGGTCCACTCGAAGAACATGACTTTCTTTGGCTTGTATTCTGGGCTCTTTGCTTTGATATCTGCCACCACATCCTTGCACTTTTGAATCCTTCCTTCCAATTCAGCCCTGACCTTGGCAGCGCCCTCAGAATGTCCAATCGCCTCTCCCACGGTAGTGATACTTTCCATGACTTCATGAACTGAGGTTGGGTTCAAGGTTACGATTTCAGGGCGGGGGTTCATCTTGCTGGCGACTCGCTGAACAGAGACCAAGTCGATAGAGCAAACGTTACAAAGGTCCTGAGTCACGATGACTGTGGGTTTGAGTGCTTTCAATTGGTCAACATCGAGCTCGTAAAGACTGTCCCCTGCTGAGAGAGCATCGGATACTTGACGGTCAACATCGGCTGAGGTAGTAAAGCGGGTCTTGGCTTCGGTCAACATTGGCAGATGCTTGATCGAGGATGGAAAGTCGTCTTTTTTGATATGGAGAATCAGAAGGTTAGTTCCTTTGGAAAGGGTCAGGGTTTTTCGAGTAGTGTCAAAGAGGAGATTGTGTACGATTAATACCTTCATGGCTCCTGGCGACCATCTCGGGCTGGCCTCCTACCAAGCAGACCTATAGGGAATCATTGGGCAAAGACACGGGGCGTGTGAGCGGAGCCGTTGGCAAAGTTGACTAGGTCGTACAAGACACCTTCCGAGAAAAAAAAATCTTTGTTCGTGGAGCAATGTATAGGAATGGAGGCCATACATACAATTTCAGCGGCTGAGGGCAGCAAACTAACGATTCGCTGCATGGTGACGAGTGTGGGAGGAGTCAGGCGGAGATGTGGAGAAGGAGACGAGATCAAAATGCGCGCCAGCCGAAAGGTACATGCACTTTGGGGCAAAAAGTAGGCACGTGACTAGTGCGCGCGCGTTCCTGGAACGAGTTTTTTTTTTTTTATTTTTTGTTGTTGAGTTGAGGCATGCTGCACCTCGACCCATCAGAGACCCACCAACTGGAGGAACGTGAGCGCCAATTCTCGAATCTATTCCCTCTGGAACACGATGACATCAGGTAGACAAGGGCACAGGACAGGGAGAAAATTATTGGTGAAGAATGTGAAGAATGTGCATCTCATGAAGAGCCGTTCATCTAATCAATTTCATCTCGTAAACTTGAAACAGACAGCCCTGAGGCCGAAACAACAGACCAGGTCATCACAGAACTGACCTTAGACGAGGCAAATGAATCCGTGGAAAATGCTCTGGAGAGAATCAGTCGAAGTAATTACTCATGTAGCTCATGGATGCAGACCAAAGGACACCGAAACAATGAACAAGGTCTAACGTTGTCCACTGTTTCTCTTTCCTTGCTTTGTCAGACGCTGGCGTTCGTGGAGGCAAACCTGCAGTGACCAGAGCACTATATTCACTAGAACCCCTGATCCGACACTTTGGACTGTCGCCTGATCAGTTGACAGAGATGCTGGACATTATTCTGAAAGGGAAACAAGGTAGGAACCGTTGATTATGTCTGGAGACTTTTTTTCAGTCGCACTAAATATGTTGACCACGACGTTTTGCTGTAATTAGATGATACAACAACAAGGAAGATGATAAAGCTCCTATTGCCTCGCCAACACGTCCCCGAAATGTGTGCGGTCAAAGTGCTGGGCTGCCTTGGAAGGCAATTGAGCTATGCAAGCCAGGCAGGTTTTTTATTCTAATGTTCTCAACTGGATCAGAAAATTGTCGACACCGCATTAACCGTGTCTATCTCTACTACTTTGTATCCAAAGGCCGCCTTGATTCGATGGGTGATCCTAGTATATGACATATTTGACAGTCGGACAAAACTCCAGCAGCTCTATGGCGCCGCTTTCCACTATCTCACCTTTGAAACTCTAAGGTAACAAACTCAAGATAGAATGCCTCTTTAACGAGTTAGCCATCGGTTCACGGTATGCTAACGTTTCTTTATATGTTAGGGTACCTCTGTGCCACCTTTTATATTACCTCACCAAGCGAGAGGATGTTAAACCCTTCAGGATTCGGAAACTGTAAATCTATTAGAGATAACTCTTGAAACAGAATGAAGCCTTGATCAGACGTCTAAAAATTGTTTGCTTGGTACTTAGATTGGATCTTCAAGTGGCGGTCGGAAAAGAGCCCGCTTTAACGGGTCTTCTGCATGTTTACAAGACTTATTTTCCGGATTTGATCCTGACACCGCTTCAATTGTCCAACCAAACGATATTCAAATGTCCGGATCAGAACATTGCAGACAGTATTTCTGTATTACAGGATAGATGGAGTTCTCTCACAGAACAATCCCAGTCAGTGTCAATACACGGATCGAAGGATCCTATTATGAGAAATGGGGTGCGTGTGCAAATGCGTAGTACTTGGTGTAGTCTTGAGCTCATTTATACGATGATACTTACCAAGACTGTATTATTTTGTAGGCAAAGCGTCAAAAGTTATCTCACAGTTCTATACCCGACGCGTTCTCCGTTTACAGAAAGGGAGCTGACGTAAGTTGCCCCGATGAACGCTTTGTAGGATGAAGGTTGACACCACAACCTAACATTTTATTCCCTTTGAGCAGGAGAAGTCATTGCCAGTGTCACAGATAACTTCGCTGGATTCGCTCGTAGAACACATCGACACCCTCACTCTTCCCGATCAACTGTCGTCAGTCCTTTCCAATAGACTGATGCAACATGTTCTCTGTCTGCAACCTTCACACTCCATTGTCGAGAGGATCAGCTATTGGCTTGGACAAGAATTAATGGACCTTTGGTATTGGAAAGAGAAGACCGAGGTTACCAAGGCCAGGTTCTCGACAATTCTTGGTCGAGTGGCTGAACTTACGATGGTGATCAAGGTATAAAGGCGCTTTTGCAGATACAAAGAATTGGCCGCTATGTGGTTTCGCCTGCTAAACTCTGAGTATTGCTTCTAGGATCTACTACCTGTCATGGAGAACTTTCTGATCCCTTACCTCCGAGTATGGAATGGGGTTGATCACCAAAAGGAAATTTTTATTCTGTTGACATATCTACGGCCACGGAGCTATGAAGGTGCGTGGAAAGCCACTCCTACTATAAATCTTTGACTATACTCAGGACATGAAGCTGACCTGTCATTTTGTATATAGAACTCTATGTTCATATCCTCCAGCCTCTTCAAGGAATTTTCTATCTAATGGGCCCAGTTTGGAAGGTAACATGTTTGTATATAAACTATATAGCTTAATGCTAAAGACCTGCACTGACGCTTTCAATTCCACGAACAACCCCAGGGAGAGCTCATTCTCTGTTACTCTAAGCTGCTGCAACGTTGGGTGCAGTACAAGTGGAAGGATTATCTTAAGCTTGGAAAAGACTCCCAGTTGTCGAAATTAGCTCTACATGAAATGTAAGTTCACAAGATGCAAGAGGTGGAGTGTTAATCATATTGCGACTAACGTACATGTATACCCATGTATTATAGGCGACGACTGATTTCACATTTAAAACCAAACGTGGACTACATGCAAACGATCCGGGCTTTCATACGACATGTCGACAGCATTTCGAGCGTGGCCCTGGAGATAGAGTCCGATCATATTCAAGTTCAACACGGGGTTCTCTCATTCTTTGATCTTGTCTCGTCACTCACAGCAACGTACAACCTGCCACTGGCTGTTGTAATCCCTGACTCTGCAATTGTGTATCGATCCTTTCTCTCGACGTCAGGAATGGCCGTCACCAGAATATGTGGAATTGTATACCAATACAAGAAGGCCTTTGAGACTTTTGAGAATGAGCAGCAACTTTTGTACGAGCAGTCGGTACTGTCCTCCGCAGTCACGGATCTATCGTCCCTTCCCGGTCCGCCAGAAGTCCCAGGATACAGTCGCGACTATGTGGTTGTTTTCAATAGTTTTGTGATGGACTTTTGCAACTTTTTATGGAGGAATCGAGCGTTCAATAAGTCGGACAAAAATGCCCTAGGATTTATGATTGACAGGTAGTTTGAGGGTAGCAGATACAGGGAGGTAACTATTGAATCAATGCGCATGGAGAACTGATACTTTTTATTATGTATATTTAGGCCGACAATAATGAGAACAAAAAAGATATGTATAGACGGAGGCCTTAGCGCAAACAACATGTTGTCGTTCACACACTCAATTGCCCTCTCGGGATACTCGGCGCGATTCTTAAGGGTAAGGAAATTCCTACTCCGCTTTGGGTACTTCTTCTACCTGTTCTTTTCACTTACTTGCATGCCCTTGAACCCTGAACCATGGCAGTCCTTAGAAGATCTTAATGTGGTTCCACCAGAGAAGCGACTCAATGCCCCAGCATCATCACCAGGGCTCCAGGACATGATCTCCAAAGGAGGACTCCAGATTCAATTTGAGGAGTACAGGATCCGATACCTAAATCATCTCGAAGCCAGCGGATACACTGGTCTTTCACAATTCCTGTTTGACAGCATCACCAACCTTCTGCAGCGTAAACTTCAGTCGCAGGATAGCCAAAAGGATCAGGAAACCAAACAACTGCAAGAGACTATGCAGGATCAATTGCAAATAGGCGAGACTTCGTTGAAGCAAAGCTAGAGACTTGGCAACTATTGCCCACCCATATAAAACCCATTATCATGTATATAATTTGTCACCGTTCTCACGCTGAAAACAAGAGCTCCCACCTTCGTTGCCCTCTGTGTTTTGACTTCAGGAACCAGCTGAGTTTCGAACTGGACACCGATTCCTAAAAAGGAAACAGAAAATGCGGGGGAAAGATAAGGGGGGTTTTTGACTTTTGTTGTTAGCCTTCGATAGCTTTGTGCAGACAGAGGAGCTGACACCATCAAACGACATTGATAATGGGTGTTGACCCTCGACCAAGAATGAATATTAGAGGTGTCACTGTGACAAAGATTCCAGTTCTTTCTGGCGTGTAGGATAGACAGCTGCGTTGTGCGGAAACAAAGCCCCGGAGGCACCTGGCGGACGCTGTGAACATCAGTAGAGAGGCCAGGGACAAGGGGGACAAGGGAAGTTCAGGGACGAAGACGAGGAGCAGGATGGAAAGAGCAGGAGCAAAGTCAGCAAACAAACAAACCAAAGCGACAACGGCCGGTCTCTGCGTGCATTAGACCAGTCCAGGCCAGGCCAAGCGAGGAGAGACCAGCTTTTTATACACATATTGACAACAGCACCGTATCAAGATTCAATACAGTCGGGACGGGCAATAGATAACCTTTCTGTCGGTCAGTCGGTCAATCGGTCGGGATCTCAAAGGAGCCAACAAAAAAAAGAAGAGTCAACGAGCAGATAAACTTTTTTTTTTTTTTGGAAGAGTGACTGCTCGCCCGTTTTACACGGCGCTGGTGCGGGCATGTGACAGCATCCAACCCGTCCCCGGACACACGCCTCGCGTGCGTATCTTTTCTGCACTCCGAGGCGGTCCTGCTATAAAAGGCGGCGGAGCACCGGGAGCCTCTTCTTTTTTACTTTTTCTTTTACTTTTTCTCCTGTTTTTGTTCTTCTCTTGCTCTGTATCCTATCCCATCCTTCCTCCTTCTTTCCGTCCCCTTTCTCTCCTCTCCTCTGTACATATATATATCCAGCCATGGCAAACCAGGCCCGCATCGAGTCCCTCCAGGACAACATCAACCGTCCCACCCGCTCCATCACATATCCCCGCAAGGCCGATGGCAAGCCCGTCTACACTTCCGAGCTCTTTGGTGAGAACGTCTTCCACCTCCAGCAGATCGCAAAGGCCCTCCCCAAGCCCGCCTATGCCTCGTTCCTCAAGCAGATGCGTGGTCGCCAGGCCCTCGACAAGTCCACCGCCGATGCCATCGCCCACGCCGTCCGTATCTGGGCCATGGATCGTGGTGCCACCCACTTCACTCACTGGTTCCAGCCCCAGACTGGCACCACCGCCGAGAAGCACGATGCCTTCCTCTCATTAAAGTCTAGCTTTTCCGCCAACGGCGAAGAGGTAAGATTAGTTGAAACAGCGTTTTACGGATATCAGGACAGGGATCGGATGCGGATGCTGATTAGCACAGACTAGACCAGATCGACAAGGGCAGGAGCTATGGCAATGTCTGGAATGGCACAGGGACAAGTCGATGATGGCAGGGACAGACCAAGGAAAAAAGGAACTGGCTGTACTTGGATTCACTTGTTGAGAAAGTCCATCGGACTCGCGATAAGTATCGATCCTAACCAATCCGTTTGTTGCTTTAGGTCACCGCCATTGATGCCTTCTCTGGCTCGCAGTTGCTCCAAGCCGAGCCTGATGCGTCATCCTTCCCCTCTGGAGGCATGCGCACCACCTTTGAGGCTCGTGGATACACCGTCTGGGACACCACCTCGCCCATGTTTATCCAGGAAGGACCCCACGGCACCTCGGTTCTTTACATCCCCTCGGTTTTCATCTCGTACAACGGTGATGCGCTTGACGAGAAGACTGTCCTTCTCCGCTCCACGTCTGCGATTGCGAAGTCTGCCTGCGAGCTTTTGAACTTGATTGACCCCGTTCCCGTCGGTGCCCAGCCCCGCACTTCCCATGTCTTCACCACACTTGGAACTGAGCAGGAGTACTTCTTGGTTGATCGTTCCCTTTACTCCCTTCGCCCCGATCTCAAGCACACTGGTCGCACTCTTGTCGGTAACTTGCCCCCCAAGCATCAGCAGATGGATGATCACTACTTTGGACGTATTCCCTCCAAGGTCCTCGCCACCATGTCCGAGGCCGAACTTGAGCTCTTCCGTCTTGGTGTCCCCGTCAAGACCCGCCACAACGAAGTCGCCCCTCAGCAGTTCGAGTTGGCTCCTATCTTTGAGGAGGCTTCGTTGGCTGTTGACCACAACTTGCTGACCATGGATGTTTTGTCCAAGGTCGCGCACAAGAACAAGCTCAAAGTTCTTTACCACGAGAAGCCCTTCAAGGGTGTCAACGGATCTGGCAAGCACTGCAACTGGTCCATGTCCACCGACCGCGGCGAGAACTTGCTCGACCCCACCGTCAAGCCGGAAACCAACTACCGCTTCTTGCTCGTCCTCGTTGCTGTTCTTCACGCTGTTCAGAACCACGGCGGTCTTTTGCGTACCTCCATTGCCTCCTCTTCCAACGAGCATCGTCTTGGTGCCTGCGAGGCTCCCCCAATGATTGTCTCCGTCTTCTTGGGCGAGCACTTGACCGAAGTCTTGAACTCCATTGAGGAGTCTCGCCCCATCAAGAACTTCTCTGTTCCTGAGATGCAGACTATCAAACTCGGCGGTACCGCTTTGGATGTCAAGGTTGCTTCTCTCCCCAGCATTGCCCGTGACTTGACCGACCGTAACCGTACCTCTCCCTTTGCCTTCACTGGTAACAAGTTTGAGTTCCGTGCCGTTGGCTCCAAGCAGTCCCCTGCTTTCCCTGTCACCATTTTGAATGCCGCTGTTGCTTCTGCTCTCCAGGATGTCAGCAGCGCTCTTCGCGAGCAGATGGGCGACCGTCCTTATCCCTCGGATGCTGACAAGATTGCCGTCATCAAGAAGTTCATTGCCTCGACCAAGGCCGTCCGCTTCGAAGGCGATGGCTACTCTGAGGCCTGGATCCAGGAGGCTGAGAAGCGTGGTCTCCCCAACATCAAGACCAGCCCCGAGGCTTTCGAGCAGCTTTTGAACCCTGTTCACTCGGAAATGTTGACCAAGCTTGGAATTTTCACCGCCTCTGAGTTGCAGTCCCGCCACTTGATTCTCCAGGAGCGTTACTCCAAGGATCTTTTGGTCGAGGCCTCAACCCTCCGCACCCTCCTCGCCTCCCAGATCTTGCCCGCTGCTTTCGAATACCGTGGATCTTTAGCCCAGACCGTCCAGCTGTTGAACGGTATTGCCGGTGAGGAGGCTAGCCCCGAACTCTCTGCCCTCCAGGCCTTGACCCCTGTTGTAAAGGAGCTTCAGGTCGCTGTTGCCCACTTGGACAGTGTTATTGAGAAGATGCACCACGTTGGTGATGACCCCGTTGAGGAGGCCAAGTTCGCCTGTGCCCACGTCCTGCCTGCCTTGAACGAGGCTCGCAACGTTGCTGACAAGCTCGAGGTCTTGACCGCCGACAAGTTCTACCCCATCCCTCGCTACAGCGAGTTGTTGTGGTTCTAAACAACGCAAATCAATAATAATAAGAATTTAAAAGTCGTTGTTGAACACATGTAAAAAACCAAATAAATGAATACACAAGCAACGAAGGTCTCAGGCTTCCGGTAGAGTAAATCGAGTGCAGCGATGAAAGATTGTGAGAGGAACTCTCGTTGTATTGAGAAAAGGTCTATATAGCTCTAATGTATTCTCTTCCTTTATGCCTGAACCATCTTCTCCATGGCAACCAAATCCTCGAGGGCTTCTTTCCGGGTCTGCTCCAACTGCTGCTTGTAGGCGGCGGTATCGATCATGCGGAAGGCCCTCCTCCTGGGCTCATCCTTGGGTGTAGGCAGAGTGAGATCCTTGGTGAGGGTGACACCGACATAGGTACGCTTCCAAAACTTCTTATCCTTGACAGGGTCCTGGTAGTACTGAACCCACCCAGATTCCAGAGCATATAACGTATGATCCTTGCCCATGCCAACGTTCTCTCCTGGATAAAAGTGAGTTCCTCTTTGACGGTAGATGATGTTGCCGGGGATCACGGGTTGACCTGTATTTTCCCAATGGAGATCATAGAAACAAACGAGTTAGTCCTTGGATCATTTTTGGATGGAAATTGATAAAATAATGACAGCGATTTCTCTTTCACGCCCTTGTATTGTTCCCGTTATTTACCTCCAACCTTCTTGGCTCCGAGACGACGACCAGCGGAATCTCTGTTGTTCTTGGTCGAACCTCCAGCCTTCTTACTGGCATGACGGACCTGGTTTGTGAACGCTGTGTCACATGGAAGAAAAAAGTGCAAAAGAGCAGGAAGTTGTTAGCCTAGGCAGCAGGCAATCCCTCATGCGCCAACGATGAGCTCCGGTGTAAATGTCGGAGGAAAAAGAGATTCAATTTCCAATTCGCGATCTCTGCGGAAACGAGCGACCATTTGCAAATATGATCCAGACAGAAAGAATGAATTCTATAGCGTCTTTTTTCATGTTCCTGAACGAGGAATGCCTCAGTTGAATTGTATAGCTGTCTCTGGGTGTCTGAAAGACTATTCATTTTCAGTCTCGTAAGGTCGAAGCTGGTTTCTGTTTGTAAACTGTCTCTTCAGTTGTTTCCACCCACAGCTGATTGACTGCCATCGTTATTGTCCAAAGGTGAAGGCTGGGTTGAATCGCCAGAGTGGTAGAAGTTTCCTGTTTGTTGTCGTGTACCTGAGGATTCAGTCAAGCCAAGACGGGCGACCTGACGGGTCAAAGTGAGAAGAGACATGGAGTGCTGTGTATTGTGGAAATGCGGCGTGAGAGGGGAGAAGGTGTCGCTATGTGCCAAGGAAGGGAAAGACAGGGGAGCGCATGCAAAGGACCAAGCACCTTTCCGAGGTCGCAGGCGTGAGGGGACCTGTTATTATTGTGGCTTAGCGTCTCACGGATTTGGTGGCGGCCGCACGTGATGACTTCAACACCTTTGAACTGCAAGGCTGCACAACAATTGCCATTTACCTTCACCTTTACTGCATTCATGGCTGTTCAATCAAGGTAGGAAGACCCTACCATTGGGTAACAAAGACACCTCTCCGGTTCCTCACGTCTGACTCTCTTTTCTTTGTTTGTTTCTTCATTTTTTTGTCTACTTTTTTTTTATATATATTTTATTGAAACTAGGAAACATAGTGCTGTCACGTTTCTTCAACCCAACACAGTCCTCACGTCAAGGGCCAGTATTTTCGGCGACAGCAACAGCGGCTATGCAAACAACCAACCTATCCAAAAGTCCAAGAGGGGTCGTCCAATTGTGAAGTCAAACAGATTTGATCAAGACGAAGACCAATCGCAAAATGACTCTGATGATGACCAGGAAAAGGATGCCTCTGACGAGGAAGAGGCTTATTCAAAAGCTATGTTAGAAAGACTTTATGGGAAATTATCAGGAGAGATTGAAATTAAAGGTAAATATCAGGAAAGTAAGAACTGGGTAGATGTACTCTCCATTGGAGTTGACATTAAAACTTTCCTGCTTTTACTATTCTTTTAGACTCCTCGACGTCCAAAGGAATCCAACCATTGACCAAGGACTCATCCCACCATCATATTTCATCAGCAGTGAGCGAAACGCGATCAAAAATTGGTGGAGAGGACGATCAGGAGGAGGAGGAGGAACAGATGATGGAGTTTAGGTTGTTTGCAACCTCGGATGATAAAGATGATACCCCGACTTCAATAGTTGTCTTGAACCCCAAGGCACCTGTAGAGATCTATGTCCATCGCGACCGTGAGGATTTGAATGAATCGCCAGGATCAGAACGCATGCAGCAGATCATTGCTTCCGCCATTGACGCAAAGACGATCCTCAACCAAGCTACTATTCCCTGGGTAACGTAGTGCATTTTGGCGAACCAAACAAACCCCGAGTACAAAAACATGGAACTGCAATGCTCTTTCGATAGGCCTAACATTGCTGTTGTTGTCGTCTATCTTATATATATATGTAGGCAAGGACATTTTTCGCCCACAAAGTGACTCAAGTACCTCTCCATCAGAAAGAGACCAAATCACCCGCCAGGAAATCAAAAAGGAAACGGGAATTCGAAAAGAAAGTCAAGGCAGGACTGATTTCAGCATCTGAGTTAGCCTCGACTGCCAGAAAGGTCAAGGTCTCTGAAAGCTGGGGAACGAAACCATTCATAATCAGAAAAGGATTGGATCGCAATACGATCGATTCTGGAAATTCCCCAATAATAGGGAGCGGAGGTCGTGGCAGAGGTCGTGGACGTGGCAGAGGAGGCCGTGGGGGCGATCGAGGTTCGACTAGGGGCAGTCGTGGAGGGCGAGGAGGTGGACGAGGAGGTTCATCTGTATCTGCAGGGGTGGGGAGAGAAGAAGGCGATAAAGTAACTCCAGTCCACGTCTCGTCTGACTCTTCAACTACTCCAGCGAAGCGGTCACCGTCAGCCTCTGCGGATCAAAAGAATGGCGTCTCCAAGTCTCCTGCCAAGAAGCCAAAAAAATCGGATGCTGGATCTACTTTAGAGAACAATGGCATCGCATCATCATCACAGGATTCGGCTACAGCCTCCCAGTCAGATCCATCTCCAACTCCAACTATATCGACAAAGAAGGCGAAAAAGGATGCGCTACCGCCAAGAGAGCCAAAAACCAAGAAACCTTCGTCCAAGATTGATAATATCATGGCAATGCTCATGGGTAAATAAATGATATTATGATCTAAGAACTACAACTACATTGGATACCCTGGCCCCATTCGGGCACAGGTCCCACAAACTCGCCGTACGCCTCCAATCCAGCATCGTTTCTCTTGACTTCACAAGCATCGTCGGTCTTGACTGTGTCCTGCACCGTAATATCATCTGTGCCATAGGGGTTCTGACACATCCAGAGAACCTTTTCCAACAGATCCTTATCGGGGTCTTCTTCTCCAGTTCTCATCTTGGTCATTTCTACGCTTTTTGTTACTCGCTCAATCACCCTTTGAGCAACCCAGTTACGGAGAACAAATGCTGGGTTGACTCGATTCATTGCCGCTCGTCGCTTTTGGTCGTTCCTCGATTCCTCGGACTGGATCAAACGTGCATGATATTTCAGCATCCAGTCTTTCGCTTCCTTGGTCGCAATCTCGCCACGGACCTCCCAAACAATGGGCGGGACCAGAGTTTTCACCAACTGCTCCACCTGCGCCATATTGTCATCCACGGTAGTCTTATCGGAGACCCTGTACTCTGCCAATGTCCTGAAAAAGGAGTGAAAGTCTACTTCATGATCGTCCATCCAGGCCAAGGCGGGGACCGCGATTTCAATTAGATCTTCGTCTTGCGCCGGTCCAGCAAGACCCATTTTGGCATTCATCCGCTCCCTGTAGTCTTTCAAAAAAACGTTCCTAAAGTTTGTGTTCAGAATGTCCACCACAATGTCGGCGGCCGATTCTTTTAAATCCTTCTCCTTCTGAGGGTCCGACTCTTGCGCCTGCATCCAATCCAGATCATCCACCTTTTCTTGAGCGCCGATCAAATTTTCAAGAGTCAAAGCCAGGCGACCCAGATTCCAGAGGCAAATGGCGGGCTGCTGTTGGAAAGAGTAACGGCCCTCACTATCGGAATGATTGCAAATCCAAGAGGGGTCATACTTGTCCAGGAACGCATACGGACCGTAATCAATCGTCAGACCCAGGATGGACATGTTGTCTGTGTTCATAACTCCATGACAGAATCCAATGGATTGCCAGCCTGACACCATGATGGCCGTCCGCTCGGCGACCTGTCCCAACATTCTTGCAAATCGGTTCTTGTACATAGGCTTAGGTTTATCCTCCTTTGCTGATGACGTTGATTCTGTGCTATCTTTGGTTTCTGACTCTGCAGAGGATGTTGCATCGGCGTGAGGAGCAGAGGCATTACCGTCGAAGGTCGCCCATCTAAATTGCGCCGCAAACTGTGCCATCTCCTGGGGATCGTCCTTGGTCAGATTATAGACCTCCGTACAGACATATTCCGCCAACCTGCGCAAGTTTTTCCTGTCCTTCCGGTAAAAAAAGATCTCGAAACTTCCAAACCTGATCCAGCTCGGCGCTACACGGCACACGATCGATCCAGGCTCAGGTCCCTCTTCGCGGATCACATTTGTCTCGGTGGAGAGAATAGCAAGGGATCTTGACGATGCAACGTTCAACGCAGCCACGGCTGAATTATTAAAAGAAATCAGGAGCAATAACTGTTAACATCTATTCCTGTGGGGTTTAACATTAAGAAAAAAACATCATCCTTTCTTTACCTTCTGCGCAGAGATATTCTCGGATGGATGAACGAAGAACAGCATATCCGTCTGCAAAACGACTATATGGCGTCTTTCCTGCTCCTTTCAACTGCAATTCCCACGATTCACCCGTCCTTGGATTAACGGTTTCATCTAAGGACAGTTGCTGCTTGTTAGAAACGTGGTGACAATGCAGGTCGATAGCAGGCAAAAAAGTCGACGCCAGATGCAGAGTCCTTACAGAGTGAGATAGCACGCCCATCTCCCAATTGACCGGCATAGTATCCAAACTGATGACCCCCATAACAATGCGCCCACGGCTGTGCCAAGCGCGGCCTGCTTCCTGACTCGACTGAAGTCTCGTCCGATCTGGGCAGCGATTTCCCCCCGCCGGTCAAAAACTTGATCAGCTCCTGACGCTCTCGTTCAGACCAGGAGTTAGGATCAGCTTTGCCAGCTTCCATTCCGATTGTTGCAGCAAAGTCCTTGTTCCAGCTCAGAAGAAGACCGTTCTTGGATTGATCCTCGGGGTTCACAAACGAGTAGACTGCATTGCGGACCATGCGAGGTGTCTGCAGGATGCTATCAGGCACCGGCATTTGGTCGCTATCTTCATCGTCATCGTGCCCCATAGACGAGATCTCATCGGCAGGAAGTAAAGAAGTGAACTTCGCAGGGTACCGAGGAGACGGCAGTAGTGAAGGCACAGGTGTGGCGAGCAAAGCCCGCGCTGCAGCCGCAGAAGAAGACATGGAGAATTTGACTGGACGTGAGGTGAAGAAGGGTCTGCGCAGCAGCTGGTATAAAGGTAAACGGGCACTTGACAGGATACGCCGGGTTTGAGGGAGTGAAGACACGGGTGCAGTCGGTCTGAGGGGTGCAGCAGTGGCGATGACACGCAGCATGCAGATGAGGAGTGAAGTGAGAAGTGAGAGAGGCAAGAGAGACAAAGACATGCATGTCAAAAAGGAGATCGTTGCATGCATCAACACAAAAATATGTGACTGTGACATGGCCCGACAGAAAGCTAAAAGACTACTTCTTGACTCGTGATATCTTTCATCCTCTCCACTCCGTCCCCACACAAAAACCCACAAAAACTGCGATGGCTTCTCACCAGTCGCCCGTAGAGGTCCCAGAGATCCTAGCTCGCATTGCCCGCCTCACACCGTGCTGGAGCCTGGACCACAAGTGCACAAAGTCGAAGGCCCATTCCGTATTCGAGTACAAATTCCGACCTGAACCCCTTTATCAATGCATCCTGGTGTGTCGCCTTTGGTACCTGACCTTCAAGCCCTACCTCTGGGAGATGATGAACGGCAGTTATTTCAGAAATATTCCAACGGAGGTCATCCATCGAAACTGTATCTACTTTCGGACCTTTGATTCGTTTCGAGCCCACCCAGGTCCTTACAAGGAGTGCACAAACTTGCTGGACTTGAGTCTTTCGCAATGCGAGACTTATGAGTGGGGAGTCCAGCTTCATACCCAGTGTGAACTTGTGAAGCAAAACCGGAAATTGCGGACACTCTATTGGCACGGACCCAACTCACTGATGGACCTGGATATAGACAGTTTGATCCCTCCAAGTTCTGAGGCCGCAGCAGGTCAGAAATATGGGTTTGTTCATTTGCGCAAATTGACCTTGCTCAAGTGGAATGCCTCTGCCGGTCGAATCACCACGATCCTGCATTCTGTCGCAGATACATTAACCTATCTAAGCCTCTATTCGATATATGGAATCAGGAGTGAGGATTTGTTTCTGCGATCAGACGATGCCAACCCTGAGACAGCAAGACCACATTATGACCAGACATCGCCTGCTGAACAGGATAACAAACCTTTCCTGCTCCTGCCCAATGTCGTCCGTTTAGGATTTCGAATCAACCATGACGAGAGTACTGGACTCGAGGATCTGGTCAAAGCCTGCCCGAATGTCCGCAAACTGTCCATTATCCTGGAGAAAGATTACGACATTAATCGATTGGCGTATAACATTCGAAATTACTGTCCAAAAGTCGAGGCCCTGACCATGAAGAATTGCGAGTACGACGAAGAAGACTTGTCCAAAATCTTGGATGCCTGCAGAAGCCCCCCTCAAAGAGGCGAGTCGACAGAGGAGGCGCATTCTAAATATCTCAGGGGGTTAGTCAGGCTGAGGGCCCGCGTGTACGCACTGAATCAGAACGCGACAAACAATGTCCTCGAGCACTCCAACACCTTGGTCATCCTGAAATTGAGCGTCAATGGCCATTATTTCGAAGTCGGAAACCTGCGCAAGATCTTGACATACTGTAAAAAGCTGACACGACTTCAGATCACTGGTGGAGGGAACACCAGGCTGTCCTTGCTCGAGGCCCACTTGTTGGGATCAGGACCGTGGGGCTGCCAGAAGCTGGAGCGACTTAGACTGGACTTGTTCTTGATTGCGGAAGCTATTTCTATGGATGAGGCCACAACATCGTCTATTACATCAGCGTCAACAATCGCTCCCGAGCAAAATGAGGAATCGGATGATGATATGACTTTCAAGATCTTCCGGGAGCCTAAAGCAAAGGAGAACGAGACCGAGAAGCAGCTCCGGACCCGCCAGGAGATCAAAGCGCTCTGTAGGGCGATCGGACCGACTGGCATGGTGGCTCGCTTTGGAAAGAAAGCCTCAATGGGCAAGATTGTGCGCGAGAGCTTCGGCGAGCTACAAGAGATGGAGAGGATGTCTTCGACCCATCCTATCTGGGGTTGGATTTTGATCTCTCCAAGAGGCACCACCAACATGACCATGGAGAAGGTCAGGCCCCAAAAGAACACGCGGTTCCTGCGCAAGTTGCTACAGCACTGTTCGACCATGCCGTCGATGGAGATGTTGTTCTGGAATGACCTGAGCTTTAGAAAGGCGAAACCGCCTTGTTTCCATGGTTGAGAGTTCTCTTTAGTGTTGATTTTTTTTTCATTCCCACTTTCTACTACGATGCCATGACTATGCTCAATGTATACTTTTTTTCTTTAGTTGTTGTAGTGTGGTCGCAATATAACCCATGCGTGCTGTAGGGATTCTGGTATTTCCCCTCCCATATTCTTTACGTCCGCTGTCCGAGATTGACATCCCCTGTTTTCTTTTCTGACTCACTTGTCCTTGGGCCAAATGTTGAGAGTCTGAAAGTCTTTGATGATCTCCCGCAGGCTTGTCTCTGTCAGTTTTGGATGCTCATACTGGAATCCGGTCGAGATGCAGATCTTTGAACCATCGACTGACAAGTCCCGGACGAAGAGTGATTCCTTGTCAAGATATGGGGTCAGGGGCGAGTTTTTGATGTCCTGGATCTTTAGGAGTTGATACCATGGTCCCATATGAAGGTCGTTTGACTCCTCGACTGCATCCTCTGCGTCAGTCTTCTACGTTATTAAAAAAAAATAGTACAGTGCCCCCGTTAATATCAACAGATTAAAGGAACGGGGTACATTTGACATGAAACGCGAATCTCTTTTACCTCGGCGTCAGCAGAGAACTTATTGCCCTTGTAAGCAGTCTGAATTCCAAAGATGGAACGGATGTGCACGTTGATGGCCTCCTGATCCGTATTGTTCTCGTCAGCCAAGTTGAAGATGATCTTGCCGCCTTGGTCTGGGTTATCGGAGCCGACGTACCAGTTGGCACTGTGCCAGATGGCACGGACAACGTCCTGGACATGTACCGTGTTGATCTTGCGGTCTCCATCCCAGAGCAACTCCATCTCCTTATTTTCTTGCTGGTAGACTCGGCCGCAGATCAGTCTTGGAGCTATGAAGGGGGAAAGGGGGGAAGAAAAGGGGGGTGGGGGGGAAAGAGTCAATAAAGGGACATCAAAGAGAACACGGACCAGAACAGGGAGGGTCAGTGGGTAAATGAAACGGGAAGGTTGCGACAATTGGAAAGCAAATCTTGTGGACATGCACGCACGCACAGGGCAGAGATGTGGTTCAGGCGAGCACACAAATGAAGGAGTCAAACAGAGATAGTAGGGAGGCACTTACTCAGTCCCGTCAATGATCCAATGCCATAGACCACCGCAGGCCGGACAATCACCACGTTGAGCCTGAAGAAAGGGTTAGAATGAAGGCGCTGTGTCAGGGTCAATGTTTCTCTCTGATCGAGTGTACTCTTTTCGTCTCTCGGCAAACGTACCCTGACATGTTGAGCAGCTCATTGTCGACCTTGAGTTTTGCTGCAGCAAATTCATTCCAAGGAGCCGTCTCGGAGTCCTCCTTGCTTGGGGTCTAATTGTTTAGGGGCAAAGAACAATTAAAAGTCTGTCTCTTGCCCTCCATTAATTCCCAAGTCGCTACGGGAGAGGATCGCTTACAGCTGTTGGCTCATAAACATCTGCTGCTGAGACTTGGACAAAGACTTTAACGTGCCTCTTGGCCGCCTCCGCCGCACAGTTGATTGATAACTTGTAGATCCGGTCATTGTAAATCTATGTTGAAAGGCAAAGACTGTCAGTCTGTGGCCTGCCAGGCGAGGAGGGGATGGGGGCGTACACGAAGGGCCTGCACTCAAAGGTATCAGAATCATATGCCGAGGGTAGTACAAGGGGGCTCGTTGGGAGAACAACAAGCAACTGCTGTCCAAGGCCACAAAGGAACAGACAGCCCACAGACCAGCAACTGTTTGGTTTTGCAACCCCCTTCCCCTCGGTCTCGATGTCTCTCCAAAGTGAGCTTTGAGCACGGCTTGACCTTTTGTTGTGCAGCTCATCGTCAAACCTTTACTATGTCTGTTTGGGTGAGTTGAATGGGACGGGAAGAAAACCTTCCCGACAAGTCCAGGGCCTGAGAACCACAAAATGCCGTCTCTCCCCCATCCTCCAAGTCTTGCATGGTCGCATGCATTGTTCTGTCAGTCCTCCTCCCTCTCCCTTCTTCTCTCCCCCCTTTTTTCCCTCTTTTCCTTGATCCGTTCAACGAAATCTTCATGTTCGCCACATTCCCGTTGACACAGTAGACTGCATTGACGCTTCGCTCGCGCGCGTGCGTGAGCGAGTATGATGTGTGTGTGTCTTTGTGTGTGTATTTGTGTTTGTGCGTGTGCGCGCGCGCCCCTGACACCAACCCTCAGATCGTGCAGAAAATGCAATTACGTGAATGTGCTCCAAGACGACCGTCGATCCAACAAAGACGAGAAAATAAAAAAACAGACAAACGACCCAAAAACCCTACCTCTGCTGGTTGCGATAACTTTGTCTCCGATGCAAAGTTGATGACATAGTCAAAAGAAGAGCCATCGTCGCGCTTGAAGATGTTTTGGAACTTTTCTGGGGGAACTTTTTTTCAGGCAAAAGAATAGGAGAATACAAGAATCAAAAGATGGTTAACTTTTAGCGTCACTGCCTCGATTTCTTTGTACTTTTTTTTTTTTTTTTTTTGCTACCCCATCTTACTTGTGTTGGAGAGATCGCCCTGCATGAAATTGACCTTGCTGAAGGCAGTCTTGAAGCGCTCGTTGAAATAGGCAGTCTGAGGCAAGACCTTGTCCACAACCCGGATATGCCCTGCAAGACCATTCTCGACCAGATGCGCTACAAAGTTGCGTCCGATAAAACCCACGCCGCCAAAGATGAGGACTGTCGGTTGAGGTGCCATGTTCTTTGTGTATAGTTTGGGAAGGATCGGATCAAGGATTCAGGTTGCTGATGTTTTGCTCGAGAGAAAACTAAAAGGGGTGGAGTTCGGTTGGACGTGCGTGTGTGTACGTGTGTGCGTGTGTGCGTAGGGGTTGATTGTCGAGAAGGTAGCGGTAGCCCTAGGGATCGATTACGAACGGATAGATTAAAGTATGAAGACGGGTGGTTGAAGAGGAAGCGTCCAAAATCTGTTGACAAGCAGGCTGCAGTAAAGGTCAGGAGGAAGCGATGGAAATTGAGGTAGAGAAGGAAACAAAAGTGGAGGCGCACAACAAGTGGGGAAGGGGCCGTTGCTTAAATACTTGGGACAGCAGCACAGGCAATTAGCGAGGGGACGCAAGAGCAAGGAGCAAAAGAAAAAAAAAGAACAGACCCTGTTTGAGAACAGAGATGATGATGCTGCTGCAGCTTGTAGGTTCGTGTGCAGGTGGTCAGTTTCCCCTTTGTGCTTCCTGTCCCCTCTCTAAAACTTGGACACAAACAGGCGCGGAACTCCTTGTCAACGCTGTCATTCGCCACAACAAAAAAAGGGCAGTGCAATGCATGCATGTACTCACGTCCACTGTTGCTCAAGAAACCAGGCATTGCCGCGGGATGGGGGAAACGCGAAAGGAGGGGGGATGCACTCCCCTCCTCCCCCCCCCCCCCACTTGTCTTTCAGGAACGGATGGGACGTACCCTGGGTCTTGCTTCGGTTTCGTCCACTCTTTGCCCCTGTGGTTTTTTATTCTTTTATTCGACGCTGTGCTACTCCAAACGGTGCAACCCAGTGCGGATGGATCGGCAGAGAAGAATTATTAATAATTGCACAGGAAGATAGTGGCAGCCATCGCATGGCAGTGGCTGACATGTCTTCCGGAGGATAGAGCGTCAGCGTGTTGGAACTTTGATACGCTCACGTTGCGTTGCTCGGTCGTTCTTTCGGTCGTTCTTTTGCTTTTACTTTCCGTCGAATCCAACGGTCGTCTGTTGCGCCTTCCCTCGTGCAAAAAAAAAAAAAAAAAAAAATAGAGAAAAATGGGTACAGGGGGGAAGAGGCCCACAGTCTGTGCCTCTACGACATAAGCATGGCGTGGCGCAAAACAAAGGGCAAGGGAGAACAAGCAGAGAGTCTCCTATTCCCATCAGCTCGACTACAACAGCAGTAGCTCTCAGCGGACTTGCTCTGTCTGACCCCTGGAAATGTTTTGGACACCAAACGTTGGCTACCCAGCATTGGTACGACACACGAATGCCTCCTTCGCTGTACTTGATCCGCACTCGTCATCCTCATCCTGCGGCCCTAAAGGCCACATCTCGTTGCTCTTCGAGATCAATTAGCTCAGTCTCTCTCCTGCTCTTGCTCTCGATGGCCCGTTTCGACTTTTCCGGTTCCTTCCTGCTTTGTCCTACCCCATCCTATCTGCTGTCGCCTGTCTTTGGCCACAAAAACCACATCAACTCCTACCCACTCCGCACTTGGGTCGATCAGTCTCATCACGTCCGGGTCGTCCGCTGGACCCTGCGTTTCAGAACAATGGTCAAACAAAAGGGGTTCAGCCCTCGTTTTGATTGTCACGCTCACTTGGGTGTGTGTTTCGTTCGTTACCGCTATCTTCTTTCGCCTGCCTTGCTCTCTCACTCCCCCGCACCCCCCTTTCCTTGACACGAGCTGCTCTCTTTTTCGCCTCTCGCGCTCACCCTCTTTTCTTACTAGTGTATGTGCAGTACTTGTTCTACGGTGGGACATGCAAGAAAACCACACTGTTGCTTTCAAGTCTTTGAATGGCGTCGTTATCTCGGCTTTGTAGAGTTGCAAGTCCTTGAGTGCACCGTTGTAAAAATCTTTTGAGGGGCTACCTTTTTGCTCTTTTGCGATCGCAATAGTTTCATTGAAAAGACCGATTTGTATAGTAAAAAAGATAGAGTCATCCTTCGAATTCGAACTACATCGAAATAGGGGGGGAATCACGCGCGTGGGCGGCACGCACTCTTGGCGCGTAGCTGAATGGTGTTGGCTTCCCCACTGCCCGTCAATGACCCAAGTCCGGTCAAATATCCGTCCCCAATTTCGTTCTCTAACGTCATACACTTTTCTGAAAGTAAAGAAGGTGACATCGACGCCATAGACTGTCCTCGATCCTGTCGTTCTCGAATGGTCTGATCCTGCTCTTTTGACTGATTTTCCTTTTGGCGCTCCAACTCTTCTTGTTTGGCCTTGCGGGCTCTGAGGGCGCGACGCCTTCGGCCAAGCAGATACTTTCGGAACCAAAAGATATGGACTGCCAAGGCAAGAATGTACACCTGTACTCCTCCGGAAGGGGTATCGTAGTTGAAGGAGACCTCGTGTAGCATCCCAATGACAAAGACGATTCGAGCAAAAAAGAAGGTCAAAGGGAACCAGAAATCTTCTCGGAGATTTGGGAACATGTTGCCCAGGGCCAGGAAAATTGTCGACACTAAAAAAAGGGGGGAAGAGGGGAGGGGGAAGGAGGGAGTCCCAGTTGAATAGCGGACGTGGGCCAATAAACGGGTAAGAACAAAGTACATGTTTTTGCGATATGTGCCCGTGCCCAAAGAGACAAGAGGCACTCAAGAACTTACATTCCAGCGGTGCACCAGCCACCAAGATCATGCAGAACTGATCTTTTCGGCCAACATGAAGAATGAGACCAGAGAAAAGGACATGGTGCATCCACCCAGATGCTGGGTCGACCTCTTTGGCATAATGGAGAAGCCCTAGAACCAAATCCCCCAGGCAGTATCCGACAAAGTACCCGCACAAGACGGAATTGAACCAACTGTCCCTCGGAAATTCCTCCATGGAAAGAAGAAACCGACCCCCGCCTCCCAGAAAATAAGGCCGACTTGCGGAAAAGAGTTGCGTCGGTTGAAGAGGTCTCAAGGAAAAGACGGGAAGAGAGATCACCCATCTCATCCAGATTCCTAGAAGACCTTTCCAGGTCTCTGCATCCATGAGCAGAGGAATGAGTTTTTCCTGCACAAGTTTAATCGAGTCCTGGAACGATATCCAGCTGTCGGATGTCTTCAAAGACATTACGGTACTGACGAACTCTATCGCCGATACCGCATTTTGGTCATCACTGCCTCTTCGGAACTGAAGAATCCACTCGTTTAGGTTTGGGGTCCAGTAAGAGAACAAGGTAGCCTCAGGTCCAGCGAGCTTATCCCAGCCCAGAAACGAATAGAACGTAGGCCGAAGGTACCCCAATTGGCAAATTCCTATGATGATTATAACGACTGCGCTGAAAAAGGTCAAAGTCCAGCCGAGCCTTTTTCTGTGCTTTGCAAGGTCCGGAAACATGAACCAGGCCGAGTACAAAAGCACAGGCTGGAGGAAAAATGAGACGACAACGGTCCTGAAAAAGAGAACATTTGTTGGAGTCAGCTCAATCCCGAGAATAGAACCAACGGGTGCTTTCGGAGAGAACGACAATGGCTGGTCCAAGTCGCAGGGATATTCGGCGGCGAGATCTGACATGGCTTGGAGCATGCCCTGGATGGTATCACTTGGGAGAACAGTATTCTCTGCGATCATGGATGTTGGATGGGAGAGCGTGGGGCGAGTCGGTTTTGTGGGAAGAAAAAAGTTGTAGAGGAAAAGAAAGGGTGTTCTTCTATTCAAGGGGCAAACAGACATGCGAGTGCGACGAAGGGGCAAACGCAATGAACGCGATGGGTAGCGGCCGGCGTGGCTCGTGCGATGTGCGATGTGCGATTGGGCGGTCGGGCCCTTAAGCTGCTAGGGGGTGGAAGGATGCCCCTTCATCTTGCGTGCTTTGTTTGCTCCCACTCCTTCTTTCAGAGCTCACCACCTTCCACCAACATTCCTGACTGAGGAGAGAAGCGCCCAGTCGCACTATTTCAATTTTCACCCCTCTCGCCTTCAACAAAAGCCGCTGCTGGATCCAAGGACACAGGGATCACAAGTCAGTTCTTTCTCGACCACACACCATGATCAGGGCTCCAAGTCGGTATGCGAGAATCATTCGAGTTTTCGTTCCATTTGCTGCCTTTTGTGGCTTGGGATATCTCTTCCTGATCACCTTTGCCCCGCGGCACTTTGGACCAGAGGCCAAACACACTCTTGCACAGGGTAAAGTTCATACCGTCTCAGAGCCTCCTGTGCTTTCTTCAGAACATCATCGAGAGGTCCACCTACCGGATTCGGCAGCGGTGATACTCGACCAAAACGCTCCTCCTCTTCACCTTTCACAGGAAGACCAGACAGGAGAGCTGGAAAAACGTGAGCCTCCGGATGTCAATGGGATCGAGAATTGGGGGGAAGTAGACCTGTCTCCTCTATCTTTCAGCGACGACCACCGGGAAGAAAGCAGGCTCTCGCCACAACCCCCTCAACAACTTCAATTGCACGAAAATGAGAAGAAGGAAGAGTTGCAGACTCAGGAACCAATCTATGAAGTTATCAAAGCCAACGGCGTCCTCGTAATGCTGATCAATGAAAATCAGCTCCAAGAAGCTCGAGAGACGATCCGACAAATGGAGGACCGTTTCAATCGGGGACGGAACTACCCTTGGATTGTCTTTACCGGTGTTCCTCTGCGAGATCAGTCCAAAGACTTGCTTTCACCACTTACAAAGGGAACCATGACCTTTGCCCCCATCGACAAGGATCAATGGCGACTTCCAAAGTGGGTCGAGATGTCCAAGGTCATCCAGTACGACTTTGAGATGATGTTGAAGAAGGCCGTCAATAGGACAACCATGCCCATCCGATATCAATGGAGATTCATGAGTGGCTTCTTGGCCAAACACGAACTGCTGGATCCGTTTGATTTTTTTTGGAGGGTGGACCCAGGCGTAAATATTTTTTGCGATATACAAGAAGACCCAATGTTGGCCATGACAAAAAGCGGCCAAAAGTTTGGTAAGCTTCACCTCTGGGTGTTATCTCTGAGGACAATCCTCTTGAAGCAATTACCATCTCTAAACTCTGTTCTTATACGACTCTCTCACATGTGTAACTAGCATGGTCATCAACTACAACAGTGTATGGAGCAGGCGTTCCAAGCGCACTAGCGATCATTCAAAATTTTAAAAAGGAGCACCCACAGTCGATCCCAACATCAAACGACGAACCATTCATTATCAGGGAATCAGGAGACGAGTTGTAAGGGAACTTTGGTTTCGATAAAGAGGGTATAATCAACCAGGGCTAACATATATTTCCCAACCTGCTGTTAGTACGACGTGCTCTTACGCTGTGGAAAATTCAATCAGTCGCACTGACTTTTTCCGTTCACAGGCATATCAAACACTCTTTGACTCCATTGATAAGGCGGGCCTGTTCTTTTACGAGAAATGGTCCGATGCAACCGTCATGACTATCGCACTGGCGCTGCTCGCCACTCGTGCCGATACCCTGTATCTAAAACAGTTGGGATGGAGTCTGAACAAACTCTCGTACTGCCCTCGGATGCCAGAGTACAATCAACACTGTCACTGTGACCCATCGGCGTTAGCTTCGCCTATTCATGTCAGCTGTACTCCGTTTTGGATGGGCATAACAAAGAGCCCTCGGCGTGTCGAGAGGCTGCAATGTCGAGCGGACGGAAAGTGTAAATTATTCATTGGTGGAGATCCCTTATCCGCCAATGCAGGACAGGGGCTAAAGTCAGGGGTCTCAAACATTGGCTTTGCCATAGACGGTACTGACAATGCTGGATTTGATGATGATGAAGAGGACGATGAGGAGGTAATGCCCAGTATCAAGCCCACACCTCGGCCTGAAATTGTTTTAGAGGGTATTGAGGTCGTTTAGGTCTCGGTTCTCAAACAACAGTAGTGAAAGGAACTTGAATAGTGTATCAAAGACGATCCGCCATAACGCTCTTGGATAATGCTCTCTTCATCGGTGAAGAGTGGTATTATATTATGACTTGGTAAATACTGATGAGAGGAGTGGATGCATTTTCGTGATGCCTCAGCAACGAATGAAGAGGTGCTTATGTAGAAAGAGAGGGAGGTAGAGCCTAAAAACGAGAATGATTAGACGACAACCGTCGTATTTTCGGATACTTCAGCGACCACTTCGGCTGCAGTCTCAGCCTTGGGGGAAGTGGATGCGGTAGAAGCCTGAGGATTGTAGCGCTTGCAAGGTTTTTGAGGCAAGACGGGGAGACTGCCGGGGTTAGGTGCCTGAGGTAAGTACATGACCTGAGGGCGGTACTCGCACATCTTGAGATAGCCTTTGCTCTGGAGCCAGAGGGGCAAGTTGTAAACAATCTTGCGCATCTGACGCTCCAAAAACTTTTGACCAAACATGAGCTTGCCCATAGTTGCACTGCGTTCCATAGAAAACTTGACGTGAGACTCGCGTTGAGCTTTAAAATCCTTGAAAGCTGCACGGATATTCTTGTAACTAGGTTCATACATATCATAGAGGCAATTGGCCAAAATGACTGCATCCTGCATCGCACTCATCGCGCCTATCAGTAGAAAATGGAGATAAGTTTCGAAACATGCCAGATGTGTCTATGTCGCTGTAAATCCTTGGAGCCTCACCTTGTCCACCAGCAGGAAGATACTGTGCGAAGAAGATAGACAACATTAGGATAGAGGGTGTAAGTATGAGGCTTTGAGGAAGTTCGTTTAAATTCGGAGAAAATTGACCAATATTGCAACAAGTTGCCTCAATGGCTACATCTTACCTTGTGAATAGCTGAAGCATTCGGATAATGTCAAAGGTACGAAAGAGAGGGTTTAGATGCGATATAACTTTTTTTAAATTTTCTCTCGAGTCTTCCACTGCTAACTTACCATCTCCGATCAATACGGTACGTCCCCCGTGCCAAGTTTCGAACAGTTTCTCTTCCAAAAAGACCTTGGAGATGTTGTCACGGTCGGTAGCATCAATCAACTCGCCGAGGACGCCTCCAAGGGGGTTGGAGAAGTCGTAAACTTCCTTGATCATCTCTTGGTTTCGATCTGCATCCCAAGATGAGCTGCGCTGCATTTGATCTTTGACTTCCTCTGATTGACCGATCTGCAGGAAGACAGCCCAACAGATGACGTTGTTCGGGACGGTAATAACATACCAAGAGTGAGGCTTGTCCTTGCCCAAAACCTGCAAGAAGTGCGACTCCTTGTCTTTGAGCATTGGGTACTTTTCAGGATCCAAAGGTTCGGTTGTGCCCAAAAGACACGAGTACGCGACATCCAAGCCCTGCGCGTCAGATCTGGGCAACTTGTTTTCCTTTGAGAGCATCTCGTACAAATTCGCCCTAACGGCGCTATAGGCGCCATCTGAACACGTGCGTTAGCTAGATGGATATAGCAACGATGTCCAAGTTGGACATTCTTTGAAAATGGTGTCAGCATGCCGACACGACTACGATACCTGCACCGATGAGGATTTCACCATGGTGAACACCTCCATCCTGAGTGCGGATTAGAACGCCGTCTTCACTCTGCGTCATAGACAGAACGCGCTTCTTCAGATGCACGTTTTGAGGAGGAATCTTGGAAAGCATGAGGTCATAAAGGGCAGCCCGAGCAAAGCAGATGACTTCGTATCCACTCCTGCGAGGTAAACAAAGAGCCATCATCAGTGTTCAGTTACACAGGATTCCCGTGGCATTTGTCAGACATGCATGCACAAAGAGGGAGAAAGAGCCGTACTTCGCCTTGTACTCGAGGAACGAAAAGGCTCCGATCTTGTTTCCATCCTCTTTCAGCATCTCGATCGACTTGCATGGGTACGCCAACGCCATGACTTCCTCCAGCATGCCGAGTTGCTCGAATACAGGAAGGATGTTGGCCGCGAGCGACAAAGCGGCGCCTGAAATGCAGTGGACCGATTAGCATGAGGGAAGAGGCTGTTGGTCATTGGCAATGGCATACAACGCTTAGTCTGTGGTTACCAAGGGGCTTGATCTTCTCGGCTTTTTCAAAGAGCTCGAACGAGATGCCAGCTTTGTCAAGGAGGATGGCCATGAGGAGACCACCGAGGCCAGCGCCCACGATCAAGACATGGAATTTACGTGGGGGATCAACGGTATCAGAGGCAGAGGACATTTTTCAATAAGGGAAATTTTGTTTAGAAGGGTAGAGTGAAGAGTGGAGAGTGAAAGGATGGGAGATGGAGATGAAGAGAGGATGTAAAAGAGGATGAGCGAATGAATGACCGAATCAGATGGGAAACGGGGGAAGGGACAGGAGCGCTAAAGGACGAGAGCATTGGATTGTTGCGGGCACTCGATCGAGATTGAGATAGGGAGAGAGACTCAGTCCTCTCTCCCGACTTCTTTTCCTGCTGGAGGGCATGGGTGAGCTGCAACAAGGCGCGCAAGATGAGAGCCATGCGACGGACATGGTCAGCCAACGTTCAGGCTCAGCTGAAAAGAACAACCGATATTAATGAAGCTAATCCCCCCCGCTGCTGGACACGAAGCGTGGCATCCCCCGTCGTACGACCATGGGAGCCTCCCCTGACATTCCACGGAAGAACAGGATAAGCACCCGTCGCACGTCACCCCTGTTCCCAGTCCTGTTGTCCGACCTTTTCTCCTAGGAGACCAGTTCTCTGAACGGACAGCACGGACATCATTTCGAGGAAGGGATGGCACCGCCACAACGGAATAAGAATACAAAAGATCCGCCTGGGCACCTCTTGGCATGGCTTGGCGCTGTAGGCGGTGCGACGGGAGAGAAGGGAGCGACCAAGCAAAGAGGCAACCCGGTGCTGAGAACATGATTAGACTGCAGTTGGCCACGTTGTTTTTTTGCCAGACAGGGCGCCAAGGAACGATGCAAATGACGAGATGTGAATTGCATCATGCATCCGAGGAATCGCTTTTATTGCATTATTTTTTTTTGCTTCTCTTGGTGCCACACCCCCTTCCACCAGCAAACCGAGGTCTAAGAAACAACAATGGAACAGGCCGTTGTTCTGCCCGAGATCATTGCCCACATCGGCAAATACCTCAACAGGAATTCGCTTGCTATCGGCTGCCGCGTCAGCCGCCGCTGGTTCGCATCGCTGCATCTCCAGCTCTGGTCCGACCTCAAACTGGATTGCAGTGCCTCCTCAAATCGGCGACCCTCGGCGGACCAAGTCCAGAGGCACCTCCAGTTGATCCGACATCTCGAGCTCAGTGCCATGTCTTCAAGCGAGTTTGCTCTCTTTCAAGGTGCGCGTCATCTCCGGACCCTGATCTATGACAACATGTGGGAGCAGTTCCAGACCATAGATCCTTCAGATTTCCAAACCACCTCAGGACCCTGGTCCACTCTCTCCAACCTGGTCATCCATAGCGGCCCAACTCTGAAAGACCTCTCCATTTTGACCAAACAAAGCGAGCCCCGAATCGACAGAGACTTGGATTCTCTTATCGAGGATCCAAGAGCACCCAGGCCGTTCTGGAGAACTACAGCTGATCACTGTTCTGGAATTGAGCGACTTGTTCTACGCTATGTCACCATTCACGAAGAGGATGCACCTGCATTCTGGACATTGTGTTCCCGCCAGCTGAGACGACTGCATCTGGCCAAGGTTCGCCTTCCATCTCTCGCTCCGGTCCAGGCTACTTTGGACGACATTAGTGATGTAGACACCGAAGATCTGTTAGAACGTCAGTACCCGAGGATGGACAAGATCGAAGAAATGACATTTTATGGAGTTCAGAGGCTCTCTCCTCGGAAACAGGTCCAACTTTGGCAACGCTGCCCCAACCTCCAGACCCTGGTCTGGGATGACACCCATCGCAGAGACAGGGCAAAGTTCGCGGCCGAGGCTTTTGCAGAAGCCCTTGCAGAGTCGAGTTGGCCCCATCTGGACAACCTCTCGATTTTCTGTGAATGGCTGAATGCGAGCCAGGTGGCTGCGGTTTTGAACGCAACTAGGATTTTGCGGTTCTTGCGACTTTCGCCAGTCCAATTTGATTTAGAGGCGTTCAAGGCTTTGAATCGACCGCATTATACAGAAAGAATGGAGCACCTAGTACTCACCTCGCCCGATGCCTTGGATCACTTTCAGACCCTGACCATCCTGGAAACATTCAAGTTCTTGAAGAAGTTCCGTGGAGGGCGCCTTTGTCTAAATTTGGTCAACTTGAATGACTCCATTGTCGCTCTGAGAGATCATGCCTGGGCGTGCAAGGATCTTGAGAGACTCTCGATTGATATTTGTGAAGAGGTTCCTCCCGACGGGGATCCACAAATCGATTCATCGATGGGCGAGGAGAATGAACAAAATGGTCGCCCCGCTGGTTCTACGTGGATACAGTCAACTCCAGTCAAGGAGCTTAGTCCAGAGAGCCGGATTCACATTCAAAAAATCCTTCTCGAGCAGCTCGCAAACCTACATCAGCTGCAGGAGGTCGAACTCCACCCTATCAAAGACTGGGAGCGAGCTCCACGAAGACGTCGAACTTCATTACTCCAGCCCGACGTCTTGCCGTATCGACGCGCTAGTCCTTTGATGCTGTGCTTCGATGCTTTAACCCGGAGCAAAAGTGAGCATGACTCGCAATACATTCAGCCTCCAACTGGGGGCGTGGCGTTTCTTAAGAGTTGGAAGAAGTTGCGTATTCTACGATTTCAAGGACAACAAGATCTTGGGGAGGCTGAGATCCAGTGGATGAAGGACAATTGGCCATTGATCTGGATAGTCGAAGGGCCTTTGCATTCAAGCAGGGCCCATCACGAGAAGTTGGTCGAGTACATGGAAGCAAGAGGAATACTAAGATACTGAGCTTGTTTTCACTATGTACAGACTTTCTTTTTTCATTGATAACATAAACATGAGCAAGTTGATTAAGAAAAGGGAGACTCATTTACGCGATTGTTGAGCTCCAGTCCCTGGCACGTTCGAATCCATTGGTACCAGAGTGGTAGTCGCGAATGGTGCCATATATCTCTTCCTTGGTGTTCATGACAAATGGACCGTGTTGAACAATTGGCTCTCGGAGAGGTTCGCCTGCAATCAACACAAAGTGCGCACTGTCGTCCTTGGTCGTGATCTTGACAGTCTCGGCACCATCTTCAGAGAATGTGAGAGTATGATGAGCCTCGCCCTTGAAGGCGTCGTCGCCCACAAAGATTGTTCCTTTGAGTGTGTAGATGAATCCTGTAAAAGAGGCAGGGATCGTCTGGACCACGGTCTTGTTGTTGTCCATCTTGATGTCCAAATACATGGTCGGTGTGCGGGTGTAGACTTGACTCGAGACACCGTGTGACTCTCCAGCAATGACCTTGATCTCGACGCCTTCTTCTGGTCGTGCCCTCTTGACCTCCTTGTCAAGGAGCTCTTGGTATTGTGGTTCGCACATCTTGTGCTCCTTTGGCAGGTTGATCCAGAGCTGGAGTCCATGTGCTCGTGTGTTGGATTTGACTGGCATCTCGGAATGAACGATACCACGACCAGCCGTCATCCATTGCAAGTCTCCTGGTCCAATGGTTCCCTTGTGGCCTGCAAAGTCTTCGTGTTGGAATTGACCTTCAAGCATGTAGGTCACGGTCTCAAAGCCACGGTGGGGATGATCGGGAAAGCCGCCGTTCTTGTCGACATTGAACTCGTCGAGCATCAAGAACGGATCGTGGTTTCGAAGTTCGGGACGACCGATGGATCGCCGGACACGTGCGCCGACGCCCTCAGCCTGTTCACGCGAGAGCACGGCTTGAGTGATGGATCTTGAAGCGACAGCCATATCGAGAGGTGTGTTGCAAGGCTCGAGTGGTTCAAAGAAAGTCGCGTCTTATACTTTTTCTTTCCTTTGTCGATCATGTCAGCAAAATGCACTTCGCCCAACGAGTGACAAATTTTGAAGAAAGGTTGCTAAGCCACATTTGTCACCAATCGGATATCTGAATAGGAAATGTGGCTTATTAGCCATCTACCATTGTATGATTTGTAAACAAACGCGTTGCACAACCATCCACCATCTGGAGGCGAGGCGTCAGTTTATTGATTGCCATATTTTCGAATGTAGAGAAACATATCGGTTATCAATAGGAGAGGCTGGTGATCAAGCAACGATAGTGGTCGATCCTTAGGAAGCGTTTTTCCCCATTGTAGCCGATATTCGGTTCATTCAGCTTGTCGAAAGACAAATAGAAGTCGGAATCGTCCTGTCCAGCTGGACACAGTTGTTACGGAAGTCGTCTCATCCTTCGCGAGAGGCTTTCGAGGTCCGGACAGATTCGCTCAGGAAGTCGCTTTTCTTGATACTGTCCCAAGTTCTGATTGCGTACCGTAACCTATGAGAGAAAAGCCATAAGCATGTTAAGACTGATAGTCCCAAACCACATAGTAAACCAGCCTGGCTGCCCTCGTACCATTCACGCTCGGAAACCATGCCCGGCTTGTTTCTAGGCCCAAGAGCTGGTCCGCCTTGAGGTCTCATTGAGATGGAAAGAATCTTGTTCCTTAGGCCATTTACCCAAACAGACCAACGCTCTTGACTGTTTATCAGATTGGAAAATGTATCTTGTAGTGAGCGTTGCTTAGAAAGAGCCGTTGCGGGGGAAGCGAGAACATTTTGTCCTTGTAGGGACATTGAAAGAGATGAAAATATTGCAGACACAGACAGAGGCTGTGATGTCGATGCATCATTATTGCCATGGTCGAGTTGAGGGCGGTAAGAGTGAGAGGTAAGCAAATTGTCAAGCGGCAAAATAACAAGGTTGAGACTCTTGGCTGTTTGTGGCTCAGTTTCTTGTCCATTCGGCTGGGGCTGGCCATCTGCTCCGGGTATAAGCTTCGTCACCTCCTTAAGTTCGACAGGTGCAAACGCCTCTTCAAAACGCGGGAAAATTGACGCCATATGAATCGAACCAAACATCTGCAGCGCCGAGAACTTGGCCACCTGAGCTATCTCTTCTGCACTTTGCTTGTAATAGTTTGGTCCGAATTTTGACACCGGAACTGAATTGGATATCAACACTATTGTAATGCATTTGAGGACATTAATTTAGACCCAACCATGAGTACTGAATACAGTGAGCGAGTCGTATTCTTCTCCACATACCAATATCTGCACAACCATCGCCTAGAGTATATCGGATGGATTGCTCGGATTGCGCACCGGACTGAGTTGAGATTCCTGGCCCATCGTTTCCTGCGTGATTGCGATTAGCAGTAGACATTGCGAGCATGAACAGCTCCGCCTTCTGAAGTAGCCGAAGTATTCTCTGGTGACTCGTCCCAACCGAGGACTCGTCCGTCATTACCAAGACCACATTGCAAACAGAAAGCAAGAAAGTGGCCAAAATAAGTGCCTGCTGGTCCAACCAAAGATCGACTGGTACGCCATCCGGAACTCGCTCATTCCGGAGAGCATTTTCAAGGTTCGACAGACTGAAGATTGGCTCCGTGTCAAGCAAGATCATACGCTCGGGCGTGACATACATATCAATTCCAAGTGTTTGAAATCCAGATACACTCGCCATCTGAGGAGGCTGTTTCGAAAAGGCAGTTGATGCATGAGGCGGGCAAAGAGCAGAAAGCAGTGTGGATTTTCCAACTCCAGGGCCTCCCAAGATGCCGACAGCAAAGTGCCCTGGATGCTCAGATAACCACTAACAACGAAAGAGCAGGTTAGTCGAAAATAAACAGATATTTTCCCATGCAATCCCTGGTTGAATTTGTCGTAATTACCTGCTCTGCAGTTTCTTGAATTTTGCCGTTTTCATTCATCAGTTTGGTTGATTGCGGCCCCATTACAGGGGGAATAGACACAAGGGGTTGGCCCTGCATTGGTCGACCCCCGGCAGAGAGCGCTCCTCCTGTTGAATAGAGTCCCTGGCCAGCAACTCCTGTCATTTGAGGCTCTCGAAGCCCTGGCTGTGAATAAGGGCCTGTAGAATTACGCGAGTTAAGATGCTGTTGATGCTGCTGGTGTTGCTGTGCTACTTGCTGTGGTGTAAGATGCGATTGCTGAGAAGCTTGTTGTTGAGGAATATGAACTGAGCTTGTTCCTTGCCATGAATATACTGTGCGTCCAGCAGGTACTTGTCTCCGACTATTCCCTTTACCGGAATCTAGCGCCAAAGAACCTCCACGAACTTCCACATCGTATAAATCGACGGTTCTTCCAACACCTCCACTGCTGCCTTGCGGATTTGGTGGCATAGTCTGCCTTTGAAAGCTGTTTGGATCGACAATCACTCGGTGCTGCGGCTGCTGTTGTTGTTGTTGCTGTTGTTGTTGCTGTTGTTGTTGCTGTTGTTGTTGCTGTTGTTGCTGCTGTTGTTGAGATACCTGGTTTTCAGACTGTTTTGATGATCGATCACGCCGACTCTTTTCACGTTTTTCGCGTCGAGGTCTCGTTTCCTTGGAATCGTTCTCTGGGGCAACTTGAGGTTGCATGTTGGTGTCTGCCGGTTGCTGAAAATGTGTTTGCTTAGAGTAAGATGATACATGGGTATTTTGTTGGCCTTTAACAGACCCTGAACGTTCCCGCCGCGAGGACGTTGATCCGGCCCCGGATCCTGATCCTACACTAGCGCCACCTCTGTCAGACACTACCTCGTCCTTGCTCACAGACATGCTTTCGAATCCAGGAGGTGGAGCCAAATAAGGTTGATGTCCTCCTGCGGCAGGCACAGGTGTCAGAGGCATAATTCTTCCGCCTGTCTGCCTTTGCTGTTGATGTTGCTGCTGCTGAGGATGTTGTTGGTAATGTTGGTAGTTGTACGCGCCGTAAGATTGATCGTACAAGGCATGAGGTGTGTGATGTTGGGATTGAGGAGAACCTCCGTCACCTGTTCCTCCTCCTCCGCCTTGGAGGCTTGGCGCTAGTTGGCTGGACCCCGGACGAATGTGACTCTGTGAGCCAGTACTGGCACTTCCATTCGTATTCCTGACAGCTCCAGTCCCAGCACCTTCTCCCTCAATCTCTTGAGTCCGTGTCAGCAATTTGAAGGCAACGCCTTGCGTCTGGCCATGTCCTTGTCCCTGCGCTCCTCGCCCATGAGAGCCTTTGGGGCCATGACCACGACCGGATGCACCCTGACCTTGTCCTGTGTTGTGGCGTGATGGCGAGTTACGGTGCATCTGGGCTAATGCTGCTGGCAAGATTGGTCCGCAAGCTTGGGATGAAGAGAAAAGACAATTTGAACAGGCATTGTTGAATGTCGAACAGAACAGGACTTTAAAAGGATAAACCCGGAATAGTTTAATTTTTTATTCTGAGGTCAAGTGACATCACCGGCTGTTGTTGGATACCGAGTGGCTAGGGTTGGAGTTGGACCCATAATTGTTCATCTGATGCAGTTGTTGATGGACAGGATGTCCACAACTCTCCAAGAACTCGAGCGCTACCTGCGTCTGGTCCACCGTCTTCATGTCAGGCGTTCTCTGGACCTTGAAGACACAGTCCTGCGCTAGTTGGATCCTCTTCAGTTTCCCGTCCTTGCCCTGCCAATCCAACAATGTATTCTTCAGTAAAGGTTTCGCGCTTTTGTCCGGTGCTTCAGCCTTCGAACACAATTCGCTCGCCTTCTTGAGCGATTCCGGTGCAGACGACAGCAGATCATTCTCCAGTAAAAACCAAGCTGAGAGCACTCTCAAGTTCTCAGCCGCAACCCCCAGAGCGTTCCTTCTGTTGCCATTCTTGAGTCCAGGGTCCGCTCCATAGAGCAGCATCATCTGCACAATCTCCTGGTTGTCCATCTTTTCAAGGACCAAATGCAAACACGTCGACTTGCGCGCATCTCTTGCGTTTACCTCTGCTCCTTTCTTCAGCAAGAGTTCCATAACGGGCGCAGGCTCTTTGCAGTACAGGATCGCGTAGTGCAGCGGCGTACGTGCACATTGGTGATCAGCGACTCTGGTCTGAGCGCCGGCTTTGAAGAGATAACGCATGGCATCAATCAAGACCTTTGTTGCGCCGATATGAGTATTTTGAAGGAGGACCATCAAAGGGGTTCGCTTCTTGGCATCTCGAGAGTTGCAATCCGCGCCTGACTTCAGCAAGAACTGAATCGCTTCGATTGGATTCGCATATTGCTCGCAGACAAAATGAAGAACCGTGGTTCCGTTGTGGTCTCCTCTGTCCAAGGCTGCCCCATATTGAATGAGGATTCGCATAGTCTCAGTTGGATTCTTGGAACGGGCTGCAACCAAGATGGGCGTCGGATGAGGCCAGAACCCGTTCGACTCGTGAATCAGCTGGGGGAACAGCTTTAGCATCCGTTCGATGGTCGCAAAATCCGAATGTGTCACCGCGTTGAAGAAATCTGTAGGCTCATCGTGCTTGAGGGTCTTGTAGGGATCCTCCAGGCTGTAGAAATTATCAGATTGTACTTTGCTTTTAGAAGAGGTTGCAGACACAGGAGTAGTAGGAGAACTCGACAGGGTCGTTCCTGTGGTAGTCGTCGACGATGATTCCTTTGAGGGCGGCAGTCTGGGTCGAATACTGTGGGGCTCAGGTGACCGCAGGCCCGCAGCATGGTCGAAAGTCTCCTCGCATCTTAAAGGAGTATCTGTTACAAAGCACGGTAGAAAAAAGATGTTGGCAAACATGAGCGGAAGGAGTTCTAAACAAAAACAATTTGTGATGCTTACTATTTTGTTCTCGCCTAGTAAAAGATTCGACAATTGGAAACCCACCATTTGCCATGGCTGTTGGAAATGCTGGTGAGGCCGGTCTAGGGTTCAAAGGACCCAAGTGTGGGCTTGGACTGATGACGACTCTCTTCTCGACGACTGGTAAACCAGCAGGTCTAAGACTAGGACTGCCTAAGACCCGACTATTCCTGACTTCTCGTCGCAGTTCTGGACTTTGGGCACGCTGCATGTTCAGTTGGTGAGGAGGGACAATATTGTTACTTGGGTTTGGGATGTACGCATTGTCGGCTGGTCTTGCTGGTCTTGCTTGATCTGCCCTAACTGGGTGCTCCGACTGTTGCTGTTGAGTCAAGAATGAAACGGGGCGGAAATTTCTTCTGTTCAAAGTTGGAGAGCTACCGGAAGATAGAGCAGTCGCAGAGTTGTCAGACGAAGGCGATTCATGTTGGGTCGGAGCTGTCGAGGATGGATTGGAAGGAGTAGACGATGGCGACGCGTTTTCAGGTGCTAACGGTGTTGGTCGCTTGTTCCAGTGAGGTGGACTCAGTGGTGTGACAACAGGGAACCCCATTGGGATTAGTCTGGCCGGCATGGGACGGGTTGTCTCTGCTAATGTGTTCAAAGTCAAGAGAGAGCCTGGCTCAATTCCGTCCGCTCGGCCAATTGCTTTTGGGCGATCTTGTGTAGGCTTCACCTTTGGAGACGAAGGACTATAAGTTGTCGCTGGTATATAGTTAACAGATGCTCCAGGATTACGCAGAGAAGTTGGGTCTGTGCTTGATACTCCTGTCAGCACTGGTGCAGGTGGAGGTCCTTGTGGTGGTTTGACAGCAGAATTTGGAGGCAGACCTGGTGGTGGCTGGATTGTCTTTGAAGAACGAGGAGGCCGCGTATTGGGTGGAGAAATTACTCGCGGACGGCTTGCCGACGGAGGCGAAATCACTCTCGGAGAGTTGGAATGACCAGCCACTGCTCCCGGTGGTGGTGGTGGTGCCCCTGGAGGGGGAGGCGAGATTGTAGGGATGTTGCGAATAGACCCTAGTTTGAGTTTGCTTACTACCTCAACCATTGATAATCCTGTAGAAAATGCTATTGCTGCTGTTTCTGGAAGCTTGTTGAAAGGTTCTTGAACTGGATCAGGGATTGGCATGGGAATTTCAGGAGGACCGTTGGATTCCGTAAGAGCCCCATCAGTCGATTTCGGTTCGAGCACAGACTCTGGTGATGATTCAAGCGCCGAAGCATGCGTCGGTGAAGGTGCCGGTGTAGATTCCGGTGTAGGTTCCTGTATCGGCAAAGGGAATGAATTCTTTGACGATGATCCACCGGTGGAGAAGGACAGCGCTGTGAACGAAAGAGGAGGCAGCAGCTGTAATATAGAGGCTGAAGGGGCTGCGTTCTCAGGATGTTCCTGACTAACGTTACTACCTGCTGCGCCGTTTTTTGGCGTCTGGGTTGGTGTCAGTCCTAAACCATTTTCGTTTTCAACTTCTACTTCTTGGATTGTAGGTTTTGCTGGGCCGCTGGGTATAATGTCATTCATAGTCACATCCTGTCCGGTGGGAGATCCGTTGACTCCAGCCGCTCGATTATTGTTGACATGGTTATTGGTAGCGCTTGCGTTTGCGCTAGCATGGCTGTTATTCTTGTTTGGTACGTGGGTTTGCTTGACATGTCCATTCCGCCCTGCGTCCATCTGTGGGGTCCCGGCTCCTTTTGAGTGGCCATTAGCGTGGGTTTCCTTGACAATGGGCTCCCCTAGATATGATACTCGGGCGCCAGATCGATCTGTTCGAATTGGCACTGATGGAACAGTCTGAAGTGCTAAAGGGCTTAATCCTGCAAAGGACTGTCGCACTCCAGGTCTTTGAAGAGAGGGTGGCGAGGCTGGCCGGACATGGTTCGTGTTTTCCGGAGAAGACTGGCCAACTGTATCATGCTCGTATGGAAATGACACGCTTGGAGCGACCATGGAGTCGCTTGACAAGGGTCGAGTGGGCTTTGGCGATCGCGGCCTTGGAGCCGCAGGCCGTGGATTGATTTGCTCCGAGGCTAGGAGCTCCACCAGCTCTGATAAAACAATCTCCATTTGCGGTCTGCTCTGTGGAAGGCCATCCCAGCATCGTCTGTAAAGCATCTCGTACTCCACTGCTGTTCCAGGTACAGTCTTTTCACGCACTCCTGCGATGATGTTGACAGCCAGCATCACATCCTGCAACTGTGATTCGAACGGAATCACGCAGCTGGATAGCTCCCAAAAAATAACACCTAAGCTATAAATGTCGCACTTGGCGGTGTAGGTGACGGTCGGGTTCTGCATCCGCTCTGGAGCAACATAAGGCACAACGCCAAAGAGTCCAGCTTTAGTGGTGTAGATTGTCTTGTTGACTGACTTGCTAAGTCCAAAGTCGGTGATAAGAGCCTTGCCGGCAGTATCAATGAGGATGTTGCGAGAGTGAAGATCTGTGTGGAAGATGTTTTCGCGGTGAATGAAGTCCAGGCCACTAGCGACTTCCCAGGCCAGCCGGTATTTTGTCAGCCAGGTGATGGAGACATTTTGAGTCTCGAGATAGTCCTGAAGACAGCCGTTCTCTGCAAACTGCATGACGATACAGGTGTCGTGGGTCAGAGGGTGCTTTGTGATGCCGTAGAACTTTACAATGTAGTTGGAGTCATGGACTTGCTTGTGCATTTTCAGCTATCGATTGGATCCAATGAGATGGCAAGGAGTTAGATGTCGCTCTCTCTTTACATCAAGAGGGTCAAAGTGCAGACTACGTAGGTTGTCGTTCACATGGCTCAAGAAAGACTGGCTGCACCGGTGCGAGCACGTCTGTTTGTATGTGCAGCGTTGTTGAAGTCAGCAGAATCTCCTCGGAGAACCAACCAACATTCAAACATTGGATGCTGCGAGGTCAGGAAAGCTCTACTGCCTATATGTACACTCATGCCAACCCCATGCCAACCTCATAAGAAAACAAAAAGACCCCCAGGACTCGGAGAGACGAGACCCTGTCGGTGTTTCTACCATCTAAGGATTGCCACCAAAAAAGAAAAAAAAGGGAATTGACGACGCGTGAAGAGCGGACGGGCCAAGACACGACACTTTGGGCTTTACCTCTTTGATAAGATCGTTGGTGTTGTGCTGCTCCTTGATGGCAACGTGCATATTGCGCCAGGCACCGAGATGGATGGTGCCTGAGCCGCCCTTGGCGACGTTGTATTTGACTTTGCTGATCTCTGAAAAGGGAATCAGGCGGACGTGTTTGTCCCTGACCGAGTTTTTGAGCCATTCCTCGGCACGGTTACTCTTTTTCATCATGGCGGACTGAGTCCGGTCACTGACCATGATCGTCGTCCTTGATGGTACGAGAGATGGGGGATGCCTGTTCAGTTACTCAGCCCGTAAATGTTGTTCAGCTCTATTCCCTGTCTTGACCTGTAGATGGCAGCTGCTGCAGAGGGCTGATTGCAAGGGAGGTAGGGTGTCGGAGGATAGGATAGGGGAGGAATAGGATGAAGGATGAGAGGAGAAGGAAAAGAGAGGATGGAGCCGATGGAGTGATGGATGGTGCCCAAGGCCAAGCAATAAGTCGAGTTGAGTAGAGCCAGCGTGGGCGGTGCAGAGGCTTCTTTTTCCCGAAGAGGGCGGAGGCTTGAGGTAGAAGGGAAGCGGGGAAGGAGGGAGGGAGGGAGGGAAGGAAGGAAGGGACAAGTCAGAGAGTGGATGCGAGATGAGGATGAAGAAACAAGATGATGGGCGCGCTCTCAAGGAAAAGAGGACAAGCACGAGAAGGACAGAGAGAGAAGGACAGAGAGAGAAGGAGAGAAAGAGAGAGAGAAGGGGGAGAAAGAGAAGAGGGTGAAGGATACGGATGGACGGCCATGCCAATGCCATGCCATATGAGATATGCCGTATGCCATATGCCATGCAAACAGTGTGCGCGCGCGTGTGTTGTGCGCCTGTTTCTCCCCTGCCTCTTTCTTTCTTGCTCCTCTCTTGTCTTGTCTTGTCCTCTCTTGTCCTCTCTTGTTGTTGTCTCTTGTCCTTGCTCCCCCTTGCCCATCAACGGCCGCTCTTTGTCCCTCTGTTGTCCAGCCTGTGTCCTCCATGCCTTCTTGGCTGCTTTATCCATTCTCTCTCTCCTTCTCTCTCTCTCTATTCTCTCTTTCTCTCTATTCTCTCTTTCTCTCTATTCTCTCTTTCTCTCTATTCTCTCTCTCTATTCTCTCTCTATTCTCTCTCTCTCTCTCTATTCTCTCTCTCTCTCTCTCTATTCTCTCAAAAGCAAAAGAGCAGAGAGCGCGTCCTCGTCTTTAATGATGTTCATGTACTCGCCGTGGAGTACTCTTTGTTGCCATCCCCCCCACTTGGACCTGTGCAACAGAGAGAACCCCGCTCGTCCCTCTCTTTTCCTGGTCTAAAACTAATAAATGAAACGCCAGAGGACCTGCATGCTCGTGTGAACGTGCGTGTGTGAGAAGAAAAGACCCGCCTCCATAGACAGGAATGTTGCTGTTGTGTGCTTACTTGGACTCCTCGCCCTCCTCCATGCACTGCAGTTGTCTATCAAAAGAGCCAGCGCGCACGCAGAGAACAAAAGAGGATTCAGAATCGAGTTGCGGTTGGTCGAAACAAGGAGGTCTCTCTCTCTCTCGATCGGTCTGTTGTCTGTTGTCTGCACCTTCCTTCCCATGGTATGGTCCAAGGCAGTCTCTGCTTCAGCCCTCCCAAAACAAATGTCTACACCGCGGACAAAGACAAGAGCATTTGGTATCTTCGCAATTGCCTTGCCTTGGCCTACAGACAGGGCACAACACGGCCTAGACTCACTCTCCACAGACAACCGCCCCGCCAGGATGAGAACTAACGCTAACAGAGGCACTCTTTCTAGCCTCTCCTCAGCATCTCCATCTGTCGTCTTCCCATGGATGAGTGCTCTTTTTTCGCTTCCTCCATCTCTTTCTCTCTTCTTTTGATTCACTCTTCATGCACTGCATCTTGTCCTCGTCGGCCTTTCCACCTCTCGTCCCAATTGCAGGCACGAGGCTCGTCGGGCTGGTGGTAGCGACCCTCCTGGAGCGAGCTGGGGTACTCTTCAATGTCTGTGAATGTGCTCGAATATTCTACTGCTTTACTACTGTTCTTAGTTCTTGGTGTCCCTTCCCTTGGAATCTCTTCTTGCTTTTCAGCGTGTTCTTCGTAACGGTCCTATCTCCTTGTCGGATATTCTCTTCGCGCATCGGGATGAGGTTTGTTTACAAATCATACAATGGTAGATGGCTAATAAGCCACATTTCCTATTCAGATATCCGATTGGTGACAAATGTGGCTTAGCAACCTTTCTTCAAAATTTGTCACTCGTTGGGCGAAGTGCATTTTGCTGACATGATCGACAAAGGAAAGAAAAAGTATAAGACGCGACTTTCTTTGAACCACTCGAGCCTTGCAACACACCTCTCGATATGGCTGTCGCTTCAAGATCCATCACTCAAGCCGTGCTCTCGCGTGAACAGGCTGAGGGCGTCGGCGCACGTGTCCGGCGATCCATCGGTCGTCCCGAACTTCGAAACCACGATCCGTTCTTGATGCTCGACGAGTTCAATGTCGACAAGAACGGCGGCTTTCCCGATCATCCCCACCGTGGCTTTGAGACCGTGACCTACATGCTTGAAGGTCAATTCCAACACGAAGACTTTGCAGGCCACAAGGGAACCATTGGACCAGGAGACTTGCAATGGATGACGGCTGGTCGTGGTATCGTTCATTCCGAGATGCCAGTCAAATCCAACACACGAGCACATGGACTCCAGCTCTGGATCAACCTGCCAAAGGAGCACAAGATGTGCGAACCACAATACCAAGAGCTCCTTGACAAGGAGGTCAAGAGGGCACGACCAGAAGAAGGCGTCGAGATCAAGGTCATTGCTGGAGAGTCACACGGTGTCTCGAGTCAAGTCTACACCCGCACACCGACCATGTATATGGACATCAAGATGGACAACAACAAGACCGTGGTCCAGACGATCCCTGCCTCTTTTACAGGATTCATCTACACACTCAAAGGAACAATCTTTGTGGGCGACGACGCCTTCAAAGGCGAAACACATCATACTCTCACATTCTCTGAAGATGGTGCCGAGACTGTCAAGATCACGACCAAGGACGACAGTGCGCACTTTGTGTTGATTGCAGGCGAACCTCTCCGAGAGCCAATTGTTCAACACGGTCCATTTGTCATGAACACCAAGGAAGAGATATATGGCACCATTCGCGACTACCACTCTGGTACCAATGGATTCGAACGTGCCAGGGACTGGAGCTCGACCATTGCCTAAATTGTAAAGAATATGTCTTTCTTCCTGAAGGTGTACCATATGTAAATTAAAAAGCGTTTAAATAAAAATAAGAAAAAAAAAATGGATCGATTCTTTACTGAGCAAAACTAGAAAATAAATAAACGAAAAAGAAAGACAAATTGCCGAGCCTACTGACGCGGCTGCGAAGGAGGTGTAACATTGGGGGAAGAAATCTCGCTGTTGTCGCTGGAGGCTGCGTTCACGCCCGCTGCAGCGTTGCTTGCATTTGCAGCCGTGTTGACCCTGGTCATGGTGCGAAGGCGATTCGCGGCCGCAACGGCACGAACCGTCTTTTTGAACATTCTCCTAAAGATCAAAGGCACGGATAGATTATTAGTAACAAAGACAAGTCCTTTCATTCTATAATTTCATAATAGTATCATAATGTCATAGCGCCGCCATAGCATATCCTGCAGTCACATACTTTGCGTTGAATCCCTCCTTGACATTGTCCAAAAGATCCACGTCTGTGCCAGTCTCAGTTGTAATCCATTTGTGCTGCAGGGCTTCTGTGGCAGTCAATCGCTTCTCTGGATGAGCTCTAAGAAGACACTTGATAAAGTCGCGTGCTAATAAAATAAAACAGGTTGAACGTAAGCAAGGGGGGTTGCAGAGATGATTGGTGTCGCCTGTTCACAAATGAGTTTCATACCTTCAACAGAGACATCGCGCCAATAGCGCTCATGGAAAACGACATTGCATCTGGCAATTTCCGCCACCAACTGTTGATCATTCTCCGCTTGGAATGGCGCGTAACCACAGAGACTAAAAGAATATGAAAAAAGACAAGTCAGTAACAACAAACCAATAGTACAGAGTCATGCTGGCTAGAGGTCTTGATCTGCTTACAGGGTATAGGTGATGACTCTAAGGAGTTAAATAAGAACAAAAGTTAGAATTACACTACATTATTGTACTAATGACATCCAACGATAGGATTTCCATCTTTCTCACCCGATGCTCCACATGTCGACTGGCTTTCCGTGACCTTTTCGGAGTAGCACCTCCGGCGCAGCATATCTACATCAAGAAATTCCAGACAAAAGCAAAAAGCGTCAGGATTGGTTTGGCTTGCACCAGAAACGTGAGGGCTTCCACGCCGGTTGATTTCTAAATGAAATCTTGAACCTTACCCGTAGCTGCCACACATGGTAGTGAGAACCTGATCTTCAGAGTCCATGATTTTGGAAATACTAAATCATGATATCCTCCTGCTAGTTAGCAACGTGTCAAAATGTAATAAGGTGCCCTTCCGAGTCCATGCTTATACACCGCTCACGGTCTCGTACCCAAAGTCCACGATCATGAGCTTCGAATCGGGAGTCTTGTCCTTGTAGAGCAAGTTTTCAGGTTTCAAATCTACAAAACAGGGGGGTGAAGGAGATGCAGGTTAGTCGTTTGACAAGCAAGAAAGTAATGGCGGTTGCAAAAAAATCCAATCGCAGATGGGTGAACGAACCTCGATGGACAACGTTCTTGCTGTGGAGATATTCGATTGCACTGATGACTTCCTTCATGATGGTTGCAGCGTTGTTCTCTGTGAATCTGCCTTGATCACAAATCCTGTCAAACAGCTCGCCTCCAGATGCGCTAAAATCAGGTCGATAAATAGAAAAAGTTGTCTGTTAGTTCCCTCGCATCTTGGGTCAGATGGGTAAAAAAATGCCAAAAACAGGACTTACAGGTCAAAGACAAGGTAATACTTGTCACGACTCTCAAACCTAGTGAGTTACACACGACGAAGAGCAGATGGGTCAACATGGACACTCTTTTTTGGGATCGTCGCACGGCTGCTCAGCCCGGGCGCCTCTTCTGTTGCTCATTCGCGATCGTTCAAGGCAAAGGGAAAACACAGGGAGGGTTTGGAATCTCTAAAGAGAAGAAAACACAGCCCATTTCCCGGAAAAGCCGAAGAAAAAAAAAGGAAAAGGAAAAGGAAAAACAATAAGGGCCGCTCACCAGTCCAGAAAGTTGACAATATGAGGATGGCTCAGGTTCTTGAGGACACCAATCTCTTTCTCGACCATGTCCTCGTGCCCTTTGACGGTCTTCTTGAGAATAATCTTGACAGCGACATCAACGCCAGTGTCCAAGGACTTGGCGAGCTTGACTGTTCCGTAAGTGCCGGTTCCTGCAAAAAAGAAAAAAAAAAAAAAGGGCACAAACACGAAAAAAGAAGAGAGCGCGCGTCAGGAGTGGATATGGAGCTCTTTCAATGTGCGATGTGCGAGTTGTTCTACAGTGTGGACAATCAGAACAGCACATCTGTTCATCGCCCATTCACACATGAGATGTCCAAGGAGTCCTAATTGCAAGTCAAGCGTACCCAAATCGCGCCCAAACTCGTAGTGCTTCTTGCGCTCGTAGGTGGGAGGCTGGAGATGCAAGATGCTGGAAAGGTTCATTGTTGCTGCTGTCGCTGTGCTGTGCTGTGCTGTGTTGTGCAAAGGGAGATAGGGAGAGAGCGCGCGCGGAGGAGGAGGAGTGTTGTGCAGGAAGAAAGAAAGGCAGAAGGAATGTGTGCCCGTGCATCTCATGCAAGCATGCAGTGCTCTTCTGTTCTCCCTTCATCTTCATCACGTGCATTTTTTTTCTTTTTTTTTTTTTTTTGGTGACGAGAAGAGCGAAAAGTTGCTGCACTAGACTATTGTCTTTTATTCTCAGGGTATTCATGTATCCAGGGGCTCCTCGGCGCGTTCTTGCAGATCTCGCAGATCTCGAAAGAGCTCAGAAACGATCGCACACTGATCCAGCTCTTCGGCAGACTCAAACATGGAGAGCATCTCTGGGTTCGGCAACCTTCTTTTACAGCGCTCCATTCTCTCTTGCCAAATCGTCTCGGCGTGCAGAGTCGCCGCGAGGTTGGAAGAATTGGGCGAGCTTGGTGTTCCTTGTGTCGACTGCACAGCTGCTGATCCTCCAAAAGGCGTCATTGGATGCAGCAGAGGAGACACAGTCGAAGAGGACGGTGCAGACGAAGGAGTAGTCGAGAAAAGACTGGTAAAAGAGTTCAATCTAGTCGAGGTTGCAGTTCTTCTTGCAGGCAGAGGAGGGGGAGGGGATAGATATGGCCGATCCTCGTTATCGTCATCATCGTCATTGGCGTCAACAGATGGGGGCTCTTGGGGCTCAGTATCGGCTATAACATCCTCTTCCGACTCGTGTTCGTTTTGGTCTCCAAGGAACAGGCCGTCTTGATCCAAGCTAGTAGAGGTGTAACTGCCGACCGCTGGGAAGGGATAGGCCTGATATCGAGTTGAGGACTCCTCCGTCGCTGACACTGTCCAAGACATGGTGAGCGATGACGACAGAGGCGATCCAGGAGACATGCTTCCTCTCCTCCTCCGAAAACCCGCCCATCCGCTCTTCCTGCCTTTATCTGTGATGTTGATAGCATCAGAACCGACAGGGCTGGTTGCGTTTTTAGAGTTCTCAACTTCGGAAAGGGAGCTGCTGGAGCTATTGCCTTTAGAAAGATTGGATAGGAGATTGGTTGCCGAGGACGACTTCCTCCTGAACGCCAACGTCGACTGGTTCATAATTGCCCTAAAGTTCATTGTTGCTCCTAATTCTCCTGATGCTGTATCACCAGGCACTTGCTTCGAGAACGGATGAGGAGGAGATTCATTCGAGACCGACACCAAAGAAGCCTGGGGAGACAGCGAGTTTGAATGCAGAGAAGATGAGGTGGAGGCCCTAGTCCTTGAGAACAAATGTCTGGGGCTCCTCATAGGAGACGAAGGGGATGAAGATGACGAGGTTCTGTGTTGCTGGCTCTGCTGCTGAATCGGAATGTTTGTTACATCTAAAGGTCCACTTGGCTCCATCATTGGCCCAAGTGAACCTTCTTCGTCGCCTACTAATGTCGCGTATATCTTTGTTGGCGATGACGACCTGGTTATGGTTGGAGTGATAGCATCCTTGACGCTTCCGATGGTTGCGCTTGTATCGCTTATGGTACTGTTCCCGCTTCCTCGACGACCCGCAAAGAAATTAGTGATGCCACTTGCAACTGAAGGGCCGCCGCTTGTGAATCCACTTGGTCCGTTCTGGTTATTCTTGTTGCCAGAAATGAGAAGCAACGACGAGAAGGAGCGACTCATAAGTGAAGGCGATGTCCTTGTGGAAGATGGCTGGGATTGCTGGTAGGACCGTTGGTCTGAATCGAGCTCCGTCTCCTGTTCGACTGGTGCCGATCCAGGCTGACTCTGAGCCGTCACCTCGGCGGCTCTGGATCGAGATTTAGACAGGTCCCGAATGAAAATCTTGACGACTTGATTAGGGTGCTCCAGTGCCATTTCGGTATATCTAAGTCCACAATGAAACTCTCAAATGTCAGTTTGATAATATTTTTCAACAAACCCTTGCCATGCAGCAAAGCAGCTACACCAGTTACGTACATCTCCATATCGATTTCACCGCTGTCGCCAATTAGAATAAACTTTCGGTCAGGAAAATCCATTAGAAGCTCTCGGATACTTCGGCGCTTGTGCTCCCCAGGTGGTGTTCTTGCAAAGTAGGTCTTGAGCATGCTGTCATGCAATCTCAAGTGAGCTGATCCAGGTGGAAACATATGAGTGTGGAAAAACTCTAGTAGACTTGGAATCAGCTGCCATGGCGAATTCGATACGTAATGGATTGCCGCCCCTCGCTCCCACCAACGCTTGTAAACGGTGGCCATGCCAGGCACTTCTTGCATGGCTCGTAAAAATGTGTTTCGGAGAATGACGCGCGCTCCTGCTGTGACGTTAGTCTCTTTGATCGTGTCATCAATATCCGAGATGACCGATATACCTTCGGGGTCTATCAGGTTCACAATTCCGTGACTAAGCTTATGCATCCCTTCGTGTTGTCCCTGTAGGCGCAAAAATTTCGGAGGTCGTCCGTTCGATGAACTACCCGCTGTAGAGTTGGCTGCGAGAGCTTGAACCTCCTCATGGCTAACTCTGAGGGTGCCACCGAAATGTCCTCCCGGCCTTGATGAGACATGGACTGTCGGGAAAATGCCGCCTCCCAAGTCTTCGAGCACAGTCATAGACTGCGGTTCCACATTTTGGTCGGGCCCTGTTCTTTTCTCTTCGCCAAACCATCTGTCAAGACCTGAGTGAGCATGACGCGTGGCTGAGTTAGGAGCGTGAGTAGAATCGCCATCCGCCATCAACTCAGAGATATTTCTGTCCAAAGCACCACTTTGGAGTATTCCTGTGAGACGCTGCTTGTGTCCTGCTTCGGGCAAGCCCCTCCCATAACTCTCCGAGCCAATTGCTACCTCGGAAGTCGGTTTGTACCGCCTTATCACATTCTTCACCAACGTTGCTGCCCCTTTTCCGAAACGGACAGGGAAGGCCCTCTCGTTTTCCAACTGAGATAATGGGATCTCCGTGCCGGTTCGATATCGGGCAGTCTTTTCCACTGTTTCTAGAGCCACAACACCTATCTTGTCACTCTCTCCTTGGTCGTGATAGGTGGCCTCGATCGCGGTCTCCTGTGTGAGCTTTACAGTCTTCTGAATTGTCAACGAGCCAGCTTTTTCCACCTCAGGGCTATCATCCTCCTCTTCATCTAATTCTTCCAACAATGACGGATTGTGTTCCGTAGACATGGAAGCAACAACAATCTCGCCGTCTTGGTCAGACACAAGTAGACCTCCAAGCTCCAGTGACCTTCGAAACATCTCACGTTCCTGTTTCTCTGCTTCCGACGTTACGACTTCAAGTTCTGCTTGCGCCAGCGCAGCAGAGATATTACTGTCCAAAGTGTGGCCTTCAAGATCTTGCTTCAGAAAATCGACCACTGTCTCGGACTGCTCGGCACCATTATTAGTTCTACTGATGACGTTCTCTCCTCTATCCGCGAGCAATTCATTATCGACGGACTCTGTGGCCGGTGTGTCGCTCTCTGCAATTTCCATGTGATTTGTAGACGCCACACCAACACATTGGATTGAAAACTTGGCGCCTTGGGTATTGCTTGCCAGGAACATCCCGATCCTAGAGTCCAAGATTTCATGGACCTCATTATCCTTGGTCACACCCGCAATCTTGCGTGCCATACCTAGAGTGTACAAATGTTTCAAAAATGTTCAGTCAAAATTGCAATCCAGCAGCATTGGCCCGGTCCTTTTATTCCGGACCCGCGTGCTCTCGCTTTGCAAGGAACGAGTGCGATTCGTCAACAGATGGCTCCCAGAGCACGTTTGGGAAGTTAATTTTAATCAACCCTCTGTCTGTGGCACCATTGCGAAAATCTTCTTTCAACCTACTCATGACAAGTCGGGTCCTTCTGTTGGACCGTTTTGAAAATGCCCAGCCCTTCACGCGGATATTCCAGTCGAGGGGGTCTTTTGAACCTACAAAATGTGGCAATGAGAGGAGATGACAACATGATCAGTCCTGCAAAAAATACACAGATCAGGAGGAAACACCGAAACGCTGTGGTCACTCCGTGACCCCTACAGAAGTGGGAGAATCGACAGGCAGGGGTGGGTCCTGTCTTCAATAATGCCACTGATTCATACCTGACCGGGAGTGCCGAGTGGCATAAGTGGGAAACAGCAAACAATGCTGAGCAACATCGGAAGCTGCTGCCTCTGCATCTCCTGCCTCTGGCGATCCGTTGGTGCCTCCCTGCTCGAAATCATTCGACTGATCCTCTAGACTCGAAGAGGGAACAAAAGTTGGGCGCGGCGTGGATCGAAATGGCAACGGCGGTGCTGAGGAGGATTGAGTCGTCATTGACGGTCCAGATCCAGCTCTTGATGATACGGAAGACTGGGACAATGATGCCGCCATCACTGTGGACTGGTAGTAACCGTTATGGGAAGATAATGGAGAAGGCGCCTGGTGTGCTGACGATGAAGACGAGGAGATCGATAGAGAAGAGGTATCTGCAAAAGGGAGGATCTGTCGATGTGGAAGACGCGGGGCTGAGGGTGTAGCCAGAGGAGGGCCAGCCTCCAAGGAAAAGTCTTTGTCGTGAGCGTGAGCTGACGTGGGGGCTACGACGGACACTGCGCCGACAGTCGCGCCTTCGCCTGGGCCTTGCGGTGCAGACATGGCGCAGTGGTATCGATATTGGGACGAGCGTGTAGGATGTGGATCCATGTGTTAAGAAGCGAGGACGAGAAAAGGAAACAAGAGGATCGGATCCGAGCAGGGCCACAGGTTGGTGGCAAGGGGGGAAGAGATTCAGCTAGGGGTCCATGCGGCCTGATGGAGGGCAGGAGGAGGATGGAGATGAAGGAATGGAGGAGCGGGGGGGCAATTATAGAGAATTAGGAAGGAAGGAAGGAAGGAAGGAAGAAGAGAAGCAAAGAAGCAAAGCAAAGAAGCAAAGCAAAGAGGCACAGAAAAAAGGCAAAGGAGGAAAAAGGGACAGAACACAACAGCAGAGCGCACACTTGCTGCACCGCGAGAGACGAAGAAAACAACGAAAAATTGCTCGGATAACACTATTCAAGCTAAACTAAATATTATTTTACTTGACTTTGTCTTGTTTATTACTCGCATAGGCTTATGCTCCTACTGCACTTTGGCCTTCAACGCCTGGAGCTTCTCCACCCGCTCTACAACCTCCTGTCGTTCCCGGTTCAGCTTGTCCCATTTCTGCTGCAGCTCCGATTCCCGACGGGTCAGGTGCGATACCTCCTTATTCATGCCTTCAATTCGTTGCCCTACTGTCGCTTCCTCCATGATCCTTAGGTTTTGGAAACTCTTCAGCTCCAGCTCACTGCCTTGTAGATCCTCGTGTGCGCTTATCAGCTGAGTTGCCAACGTCTGCGATCGGGCCTGGTATCCGCCAAGAGTCACGCCCAGTCGTTTTTCCAACTTTGCTGCCTTGGTAGCTTGCTTTGTCATCAACGCACGCTTGTTCTAAGATCATGACAATGGCGTAGAACGACAACGGTTGGTTAGTATATTCTTTTTCCGTCCGGATGAGAACAGAGCCTAGGAATAAATATTCTCAGCAACGACAACTCTTACCGAAAACTGCGTTGCAAGGCTGATTTGGTGCAGCTGTCTTGTCTCCTCCTGGATTTGCTCCCAGATCAAGTCAAATTGAGCCGAAAAGGCCTCATATTTCTCTTTGGCCTCTGGTCCCACCATTTCCTCCTCCACCTGTGACCGCGCCAATGAGAGGTAGTCATCCGACAAATCTTCAAGTTGAATGGCTTCATGGTGCTTGCCTCCTGCAATCTTGGATCCCACGGGCGGATATGCCACAGAGTCGTGCGTGACTAGGCGTACGAGCTCTTCCTGGATCAACCGATCGGCTTCATCAATTGGACTCGGAGTCGACTCTACCATAGTTACATCCGACATTGGATGGATCGACGATGGTCTTGGCAAATCTCTCTGAACAGCCTGTGTCCTGCGCAACAGACGAGCACGCTCTGGATAAGATGAAAAGGACTTGGATTAGAAACAACGACAGTATGATCGACTGGAAATATAAAGCATTAACAGCAGACCATTCGATACATACCTTCCGCCTCAAGGATCTCCTTTCGCTTGCGGGCGGCTTCTGCTGCATCTTCTTCGATAATATGATCACTTGATTCCGCCTCCAGTTCCTCTGGCATGGTCAGTGTGAACTTGTTGGAGGGTGCTGGAAGTGAACTCAGGCCGGCACGGAGTTGGCGTTTCAGTGCAGACTGGTGAAGACGCTCCTCCCTAGGTGTAGCCATCACACTATTGTATCCGTTATTGATGCTCAGCTCGTCACGGAGAGGGGTCCGAAGAGGCGTTGACCCAACAGCCCCACGAGGAGTGGGAGCATATGGGTTAGGTGTGGGTGGAACAGCATGGCGAGGAGTCACGCCCTCATATCCAGTACCTCCAGCAACGTATACGGGAGTTTCGCCTCCCAACAGTGGAGTCTGCTGGTTCAACATGGCGCGCTGGTTCAAGGCCTCGATCATGATGGGATCCTGTGTGGCGGAGGCGCGAGGTGTACGCGTAGGAAGACTGGCTCCTGCAGACTTGTAATTGCCAATCAAATTCTTTGTTGCTGCGATATCGCTGTCGTCTGCCATTGCCCGAGCGTCTTCTGCCACGCTTCCGATCTTCAAAATCTCGTCCAGTTCTGCTTCGCCCACATGTGGAGCTGGCAATACAAGCTTTTTGCGTCGAGCAATATTATCCTGTTCTGCCTCTTGCATCTTCCGGAGTTGAGCTAAACTTTGTGCGTTCTGGGCTTCGCCAGACTCCTTCTTAAGTTTAGCCCGCTTGGCATCCTTTTTGCGCTCCTCCTCCTCAACGTCGGCTCTACGCTTGCCATCAAGCTGCTCCAGTCGGACGTTCGTCAGCCTCTTTGTCGATTCACGCTTAAGTTCCTCCGTTGTGTCGTAAAAACCAGGTGCAGGCTTTGCCTCGAATGGGATATCGGCGTTATAATCCATGCCCTTCTTCTTCTTTTTCTGCTTCATCTCAATTCCAGCCGCTTTGAGCTCTCGCTTCTTTTGCAATGTCGTCAGACGTCTGGCCTCCTCCAGCTGTCTTTCGCGAGCCTTTCTCTTGGCCTTTTTACCCTGTGTGTTCGCCAGACGAGCGCGAGCCTCAGACAACATTTCCTTTTCTATGAGTTGAAGTTCGCGTCAGAATTCAGAACAATAGTAAAGAAAAGAAAAAAAGGTGGCGACACTAAAGCCAGGCACCTACCATCTTCGTCCATATCTACAGGATCTGGACGCGCGGGCTTTGTCTCTGGATCGGGGTCAATCTCGCCAGGGCGAAGACGCCTGACATCATCCGCGCTAGGTCCTGAATCGCCACCCTGTACGCCAGTCAATCCCAGCTCAGACTCTGCCTGCTGCTCTGCATCGTCCAAAAGTTTCTGATAACGCTCCAAGCACTGTGACGCTGTTCGACCAACAATAGGTGCTAAAGTTCTCCATTGAGTCGGCATCAACTTTGCAAGATGGAGCAGACGCTCGTCCTCCTCTTTGGACCATTCCGTCTAGAGCAAACAAATAGCCCGAGGTAATGCGGGTTAAAAGGTGGATCTAGGAGCCTTCATTTCTGCAATGACCGTTGATGCCATTCTTTTTGTAATTGCTCTGCAATCTGATCAAGGTCAGAACAATAACAATAAAACAATCCTTACCTTGCGAATGCTAGGATCGAGCCATTCCATCCATCTTGCCTTGCACTGACTAGCAGTCTTTCGGACCAGCAATGATGAAATGCGGGACCACTGGTTCTTTCCATACTTGCTCACAGCAGCCTACGTATGGAGCAGGGAATTAGTTGGTAACAGTTGGTTGGAGAGTCAAGCCAGCTCCAGATACAGACAATCAGGGGGGAGGGGGGGATCTGGTTACCTTTAGGATCTCATCCTCGGTATTTTTCCAAACACCTCCCTTGATGATGATGCGCATGGTGGCAGGAAACGAAGAGGGGTTCGGGGCAGGTGGTAGTACGGGGAAGCGAGGTGAGTTGGCGAGCGATGCATTCTCAAGGCATGCACGATGTTGAAAAGGGCAGCAGACGATCTGCTGCCCCCCTCCAATCATCGTCACTGAAAAATGTTCATCGCATATGCTGCGATGCGCTTTTATTACTGTACTAGGTCTTCCTCTGGCTCCTCTTCTTGGCTGGGTCTTCCTGCTCAATAGCTAAAGCGGCTGCCAGCCCATTTCTCGCCTGCTTTCCCAACGTGGCCTGATAATACTGCCAACCTCCACCGGACTCCAACACCTTGACCTGATCCGAGGACAGGCCGAGGTAACAAGGGTCGCAGAGTCGCTCCGCTTGGCCGTGACCGCTATCGGTCTTTCCCTTTCCACCGCGCCATCCGCCACCCGTCTGCACAGTACTATCAGATTCACTCTGGGTCAGCTTTGGCTTTGTAGATTCTTCCTCGCCCACCAAGGAAGAAACATCTCCGTGACTTGAAGGCGATGTTGGAGCTGAATGGATTGAAAGATCTGCAAGACGGCTCTCCATAGCCTTGGCTTCGCGTTCTGCTTGAAGACCGAGAAGGAAGAAAGGATCGATCTGCTTCTTGGTCAAACAGTCTGCGCAAACAATGCGATGACACTGCTGGCAGACATACTGACGATGACAAAGGTCACGAAAGAATAAAAGGTCAATGGTTGTAACAGACACGCATCGCGTCAAAATTAAAGGCAAAAAAATTGGTCCTGAGTATCAGGGTTGTTACCTTCCACTTGAACAATCCAAACTCGGTCTTACACAGTCCACATGCCTTTGTCGAGTCGGTACTACTGCTTCCTGCAGAGACTAGTGATCGACGATTACTGCCTCTGGTATTGTCTTTGCATCCCAAGTCATTCTGGGCACTTGACGCGTCTTGGGGTCCAGACCCTACCCCCGACCGACTCTTCATCTAATCCGTAGGAAAACAGAGAGTAGTGTTAAATATTCGGCCATCATTTTCCAAATCTTTCTGAGCTATACAGAAGACAGAGATTGACTTACGCGATTCAACCCGGCTTCAACAAAGCCTCGGACCATACCCGTGGCGCCTGCGGCAGTTGGGGTCTCAGGAGAGCAATCTTCGGATCGGATAAATACACCGTCTTGGCTATGGTAACTATCCCTATGATTGTTGTGATATGAAAACTCTGCTGTAGTGTCGCCTTCATCTTGGATGGATGGCAGGGGCTGAGGCTCTTGGATGATGGCTTCTTCAGGAAACATCGTCTCTATGCAATCGTCGCAAGCACGGCCCGTCTTCTCAGAATGAGAACCCTTCATGACGATGGACTATGTCATTCAAGGAAGAGAATGAGGCGCAGTCTGTTAGAATAATAAATCGTAAAATGTCAGTATAACATCAAAACGGAACAAGAGACGTACTCGTGTTGAACAATCGTGGCAGACGACTTTTCCACAAACCCTGCAGTGATGCTTCCACCTCATGAGAGTTCCGAATTCCTCAAAGCAGATCATACATCGCGTCGCCGACTGATTTGGAACCCATACAGGAGCGTTATAGTTCTCGACAACTCTCAGCGGCTGCTGGTTCTTTTGGTTAGCACCGCTTGCTTGTGGGCTTGAATGGCTCGAATCCAATCCATTATGCCATCCTATAACCTCACTCGAGGCTGCTGATCCAATCTTATCAAGGTCTGGATCCACACAGACATTACTGCCAAAAGACCTCGACTTTGATTCGACAAAGGCAAGTGTGGGTGACCAAAGTGTCTCTCTCCTTAACAATCCAGCACCGATGTTGGTTGCCGCGGCACTGATACTCTGGAATGGCGTGATCGTGATTTTGAGAGTCCTCTTGGCAGAGAGATAGTCAGCGGTGGCTCGACGGATGGCAGTCATCCAGTCCTGTTTTTCTCGCATTGTGTCTACATAGACCTGTGAGGACTTTTCAGGACTGATAATTTGGAATGCATGCTTGGTCGGGTCAGGATCGTCCGCGCCGATGACAGTACAGTTCTCGAGGCCCACCTTGCGATTCAACGCGAGTGCGGTATCCAGAGGGTTCAAACTCGGACTGGTCCAGAGAATACAATCGGAGAAGAGAAAGATTCTTCGGAGTTGGACATTCCTTCGACAAATCTTCCAGACCTCTCCTTTCTTCAAGAGGACGCGGCCGGGGATAACCAATGGTTCAGATAGACCTGTGAGTTTGGATTGCAAATCCAACATTTCTCGAAACATCTCGTGCTGCCGGATGGTTTCGTTCACGAAACTAGCCGTGACTTCCATAGACTCGAACGCAGCTTGGAGCATACTGTGGTCAGGATGGTCGACAGGTGTGTGGCGCAATAGTCCTTCAAGTAGCATGCGGTATCGAGGGATTCTCTGAACCGGCAACATTAGATAGGATTGAAAGCCCAGACTTTTGCATTCGGGCTTGAGTTCCATTGCCTAGTAGGGGCACATGGACCACGGAGCATGTTTAGTGAACATAAAGCAAGTTTGGAAAGATTGTCGTTCTGGGTGCTTACCTTGATAAAGTCAGCGAAACGCTCGTTGCTTTTCATGCAATCGGCAATGTGGGCCAGCGCGGTGGTATATGTCTTGACATAGTTAGAGTACATCTTGAGGAATGGGGCCTTTCCATCCAGAGAAACAATCGCCAAAGAAACAGGAGCAAGGGTCAGTAGACGTAAGTAACATAATGACATCTGACATCTTTTTCTGTTTGTGTCCTCGATTCAGTTTGACCTACAATTTCAATAAAGATGTCACCGACACACCAGTCCTCATCAAGGACAAGGAGTTCCTCCTGTGTTCCGCCTTGACTCCCTGCAGTAACCAAAACCTGCTTCGACTTGTGGCCTCTTCCGTTTTTGTTATGCTCCATGTTCTCGCCTTGATGCCCATCCTCACGTTCCACAGGCGCTTCCTCTTCGTCACTTTCCCAACCTGTGGAGAAAGTGGCACCACAGATCCTGTTCTCAAGTTGCGTGAGCAGCAAAGTATTGATTTTCAAAATCTCTGAAAAGTTGGAAAAGATCTCCCCCACAGATTTTTTACTCAGCAAGGGCGCGACAGACGACGCCAGGGTTGAATTGGAACCAATGGTGGAGTTTGCGTAATAAGGAGGATGTGCGAAGGAAGTAGTGGTCGCAGAAGAATAGGGACCTGCAACACTCGCAAGGCTATTCATGGTGCCCATTCCGGAGAAGTTGTGGCTGGACGTGTAGGGGGCATTCAGTGGCTCGTAGAACAAAGTCTGAAGGATGATCAAACCATCAACATAGGACCTTTCCGTACGGAGAATTTCGAGGATGATTTTCTGCCGTTCTTCAGTCAAAGTCTTTGTGCGATGGATGGCTGTGGAAGAGAGTGTCGACTTTGGTAAAGATCCTCGGGTGAGGACAGTGTTTGAGGCAGAGGACGTGCTTGTGAATGAAGTCGTTGAGGAACGCTTCAAGGCAAGAGGCGACTTGCTATTATTCTTTGGCACTTTAGGCGCCACAGAACCAATTGTGGCGCTATGAGCTGGAAATAACGCGTCGGCAGCCGCTAATACGGGGGGATCGATTGAGTTACTGGACCCAAGAGAGAGATCCAGGTTGGAAGCATTGGGGGTCGCAGCATAAAAGGGCTTGTTAGGGTCTTGACGCCCATGGCTTGGATGATAGTGTTCAAAGTTTGTAACGGAGGATGCATTTGAAGGCGAGTAGAAAACATCATGTGTATCCTCGTCACCTGCAGCTGAGGCATCAAACTCATACTGTGAGTCAGCGTCATCCGTATCTGGGACGTCATATAAACGCCAACCAGGTCGTAGAAGCGATAGTGGCATGGAGGCGTGTCTGGTCGCCTTTTCGGTCTTTAGAGCTGCCGGCTCTGGATCTGCGACATCAACACCGTCAGGGAAACCATGTGAGGACGGTAGAGAAGAGGAGTAATCGCTGGAAGAATTTATAGACGACTGTGATCCAGATTGCGCGGGCATGTTAATCGGATGACTGGTGCTTTGATCCGTAGATGTTGGAGTCGTCGCGCCAGTTTCAACTGCTTTTGGCGAGGGCGAGGGATCAATCAAGGCGCGAGTTGGTGGCGAAGACGTGACAGAGGATGAGGATGAGGACTCTGTGGATGGTCGTGCTGGGGATTGGAGATTGATTTTACCGCGAACTGGGGAAGCAGGTGAGGGGAAGACAGAGGAGGCATCTATCAAGTTGGGTGCGGACGCGTTCTGGTTCAAGGTCATCTTGTTGAGACGATCAATTTTTGTAAGTCTCGACCTTGCGCTCCCACTAAAGTTCCTGCGTTCCTTGGGGTTGGAGGCTGCTCGCGGAGGAACACTCAGCGAGACAGCCGAGGCCCAAGCTGAAGTGGATGTTGTGGAGGAGGAGGAAGAAATTGATGATCGTGTGTTGGACGGACGTGGTGTTCGGGTCACGACAGAGGTCGTCTCAGGTAGCGAAGTCGATGGCGTAGCTCTGTTGGTAGGGACAAACCAGGACTGGCGAATAGAAGGGGATGCAGATAATCGGCCGCCAGGGGCCTGGCCTGGCTGCCGAATGCGCTGGTGGATGTTGTAGGGCTGTTGCAGGTCGTGGTGGCGTTGAACAGGTGGAGGGTGTGAAGAGCGAGGAGGCGAGGAAGCAGGTGAAGCTGTGGAAGCAGAGCCAGAGGCAGGGGATCCATCAGTGAAGATAGAGGCGACCGACATGGCATCTGAGGCGCCAGGCTCCTCTGTTGCCATTGCTCTCACCATACCGTCGAACGTCTGTGCGCCTTTGTTTGCCATGCCTCACTTCAGATGTGATTCTTGAAGAGGAGCCTTGCAATCACGACAAAGGTATGGCGCGAGGACGAAGAGATCAATCACAGTGTATATATGTCGAGTGGGAGAAAACAAATACGGGGTGGGATGAAGAGCAGGAAAGAAGTGAGGGAGGTCACTGTCTGGGATGTGATGTAAATGAGGGTGCAAGTTGCAGTCGCTGTGTGAGGATGAGAGAGACAAGTGGGCGAAGAGGAAGAGTTGCGAACAAAAGAGTGGAGGTGAAGGAGAAGAACAAAGAGAGCGAGGCACAAACAAGACGGTGGTGAAAGCCAAAGAGGGGAAATTTGCCCCCAAAAGGAGTCAGCAGGTGGTGGCAGGGTGTCGAGAGCGCAGAAGGCAACAGACATTTTTGACGTAGTGTGGAGTTGACTTGGAAGGATGACCTTCGCTTCGAGAATAGAGTCCAACGCAGCAGACCTGCTAACACGACACAGCCATGGGCCTGACAATGAATGGAGCAAGGAAAAAAAACGACCATATCACTTCCGAGGGGGGTCGGTGGACGATGTCCCTGGTTTACTGTTGACTCTCTGCAGCAACTCGTGGTCGCAGCGAAATAAAATAAAAAGGAGTCGATCATTGCATCACGAGTGATCCGCGGTCAAGGCAAAGGGTGGTTAGTGGTCATGGATCTTTGCCCCCTGAAATCGCTGCGGCTGCCACTCACTCTTTGGCCGGAATGGCCAAGGCCCGATGGCTGCTGTTACAAAGGTGATGACGGCATCGGTTGGCTGCCGGAACTCAATTATCCGCCTTTGGTCCGCCCCTGATCTCCTTCGCACTCAACGGTCAAAGGGGCATGGATGGCGGTGCTTCCACAAGCCGATCCATACCAGACGTTCGAGTCTGCCATCAGTTCATTCTGGACCAATTTCAAACGTCCCGTCTTTATTATTGCAGTATCACATCTGCCTAGCGATAAGCAACTTCGTCCCATCGAGACAGTCGATCTAGAGTCTCGAACCAAGGATCATGGTTTGCTGGTTCCAGAGAGTTTTGACTAAATGTCCTTGAGAGAAGTCTCTTTCGTTCCAAGGCTGCAGTTCTCTTCCCACACACTGCTGCTGCCCACTCTTCAAGGCCCGCTTCCCCCAGGTCCTCTTGGATCCTGCTTTCTGCCTCGAGTGAAAGCTGCTCACGAGAGCTGTTCCCAGAACCGACGCCTATTGTTGATAACCTTTGTGCAAGCGATCTGGGGTTGGCTAATGGAGATGAGTCCAATGCAGTCTCTGAGGATGATGTGGCAGCAGGCTCTTCTGGAGTTCCGGTGGCGGTAATAAAGTCAATGCAGTCAAACCCAAGGGAGCACAAAGCATGAGGGAGTCGGCCACCCTGAGGACTTGTCATCGCTGCTGATAGCTGCGCCGATTCCTGGCCTCTGTTCCTATGGTTCCATCCTATCGTGCTTGGCAATGCCGCTAGCTGAGCATTCTCGGTTTTTGAATATACGGTGGCTCCTGAGGAAATGGCGGGCTCACTGACCTCCTTGGAAGGCACAGACAAAGTTTTGGACCCTTGTGGTCTCGATTGATATCTGTTGCTGTCAGAATGGTCGATCCTTGGCTCCAAGAGTTCGTTCCCGAATGGTGAGCTTGATCGCTCCTCTGAGATCTGGGATGAAAGTAGGGCATCCCAGCAACAGTCTTCGTCTTTAGGGTAGAGGGAGCAAAGGCCCCTGGAGTATGTGGTGAGCCATGGTCCGTCGGTCGAATCTTTCGCTACAGTTGGTGTTGCGTCAAAGCGGCTGTTTATGGATGCCATTTGCCTGCCTTTGCTTTTTGAAGTTGGTGGACGATGGCGGGGTGAAGGAGAGCAGGATGTTGTAGGAGAGTGCGAGATATTCAAGAAAAGCTGGGGCAAGAGGGGACAAGGAATCAGCAACGCCCCCAATGGTTTTTTGTCTTGCCATCCCGCGCAAGTGGCGGGGACGGTTTCGACAGTCGCTCCTACGATGCGTGGTTGGTCGCGTTTTTGTCTTTGCCCCAGCCGAACAACGCGCCCCCAAGCCACCGTTTGACACTGTCAAGAGGGTGGCTTAAAAAGGAACTTCTCTTGCGTGAATCAGCAAATTGGTAAAAAGGTTTCTATGAGTGCCAGGGCAAACACCTGTCCTTCTTCAACACCTGCCGCTTCCTTTTCAACCCTTCATCATCATCCCAATCCCCCACCCCTACCAAAGAAAAAAAAAGGAAAAAAACCCGTCAGGATGGTCGCTGCCTCCAGATCCATTACTCAAGCCGTGCTCTCTCGTGAACAGGCCGAAGGAAAAGGAGCTCGAGTCCGTCGTTCAATCGGACGTCCTGAACTTCGAAACCATGATCCCTTTTTGATGCTGGACGAGTTTATAAGCGTGGGCGAAGGTGGGGGTTTTCCCGATCACCCTCACCGTGGCTTCGAGACAGTCACTTATATGCTCAAGGGCCAGAGTCAACACGAGGACTTTGCAGGCCATAAAGGAATTATTGGGCCAGGAGACTTACAATGGATGACAGCTGGTCGTGGTATCGTTCACTCCGAGATGCCAGTCAAGTCGAATACTCAAGCCCACGGTCTCCAGCTCTGGATCAACCTGCCAAAAGAGCACAAGATGTGCGAGCCGCAATACCAAGAGCTTCTGGACAAGGACATCAAAAGAGCGCGACCAGAAGAAGGCGTCGAGATCAAGGTCATTGCTGGAGAGTCACACGGTGTCTCGAGTCAAGTCTACACCCGCACTCCAACCATGTATTTGGACATCAAGATGGACAAGAGCAAGACCGTGGTCCTGACGATCCCTGCCTCTTTTACAGGATTCATCTACACACTCAAAGGAGCAATCTTTGTGGGTGACGACGCCTTCAAGGGCGAGGCACATCATACTCTCACATTCTCTGAAGATGGTGCCGAGACTGTCAAGATCATGACCAAGGACGACAGCGCACACTTTGTGTTGATTGCAGGCGAACCTCTCCGAGAGCCAATTGTTCAACACGGTCCATTTGTTATGAACACCAAGGAAGAGATCTATGAAACGTTCATGGACTATCAATCGAGTACCAACGGTTTTGAGCGTGCTAGGAACTGGAAGTCGTCCATCGCTTGAATAGTTTTGTACAGTATTATAGTAGTAATTTATTATGAATTCTTTTAAGCAAATTCAGCCCAGAGACGCTCAAACTCGCCCTTGAAGCCCTGGATAGCCTTGGGGTAGTTGGTCAGGGTCAAGTTCTCTCGGTTGTCGAAGCGAGCTCCCTTGGTCCAGTTGTACGAGCCGTTGATGACCAAGGCATCGTCAATAATAGCGAACTTGTGGTGCATGAAAGAGGGCCTAATAAAAATGAAAGCAAAACGGTCAAAAATACTCTTCTGGAGGACAAGAATGGACGCATGACAATCCACTTACGACTTGTCAACACGCGAGGGAATGTTTTCATCATCGCGAAGGCGGTTAACGTCCGACCCAAGATCATCAGCCTGGAACAGCAAATGTGAAATACAATGAGCGTACATTAGCTTCAAGGATCATTTGTAAACTCGACCGCACTGGACTAGTAGAGCCAGTTTCTTACCTTTTCGTTATCAGAGATAATTCGGACTTTGACTCCACGGTTGTGTGCCTAGGTAAAAATCGAGCAACAGGGTCGTCAGGATCACGCTTCCACTACAGCATCAGGCTCGGCGCACAAAGTTTAAATCCTACTCTAATGATGGCACTGGCCAAGTGGTCGTCCGTGATGGTGTAAACGCAGATATCAAGAGACTTTTTGGCACCGTCCAAAGTCTTGACCAGCTGCTGGAAGCTGTGTTCTGAAGGGAAGAAGATGGGATTCACGAAGACAGCGGACTGGTCCACACCGTCGTTGTTGGGGTGAGTTGGGGGAGATGTGGGAGGGGTGAGCGGACCAGTGGTGTGGTTGCCATTGTTGTTGGGCTGGTGACCAGACGCGTTATTTCCGGAAGCGTTGAGCAATGTTTCAAGCCAAGTGATCTAAACCAAAGCTCGTGTCAGTAGGGTTCAATTGCTTCCGCCCACGCAGTGGATGCCCGGGCCACTCCCTGACTGTCTGCTTACCACGTCCTTGTCGTGATCAACAGCACAGGCAGCACGCGCGGCATTGAAAAGCTGCTGGATAGAGGGTACTGATCCATTCTTCTTGGCGTGGTTTTCATAGATGCCAACTAGACCCTGACGGGTGCTCTGGTCTTGCACAATCGAGGGAGCAGAGTTGAAGGTCTGTGTAGTTTCAACAGAGAGGTGTTCCCGGGTGATAGCAGAATACGAAAATTCCATAGTGCGATTGTTTTTCAAGGAAATGAGCCAAGAGGAAGAATAGTGCGAACAAAGGCAACAGTTGAGGAGAAAGAGACAGGTTGCGGAAAGGAGAGAGAGAGACAAGTTGAGGAGAGAGAGAGAGAATGCCGCTATTAGTTTTTCAATCCTGTTGGGCCAAAGCGGCAGCAATCCAAGAAGCGCAAAGAACTGCGAATCATGCAAGCATGCCCCTCCCTGACGGAAAAAGGTTCCAACGGGCGGGTTGACTTTGCCGATAGGGGTTTTGGCATGAAAAGAGGGAAAACAAGTAAGAAGCAGGGCTGTGTTCTTGTGGCAAGTCCAACACTGGGATGGCTGTGTTGTGTGGCGCGCTTATTTGTTGTGTGTCCTGGTGTGTTGTGCAATGGTGATGAGGCGAATGCATGGATGGATGGATGGATGGATGGATGGATGGATGGATGGATGGATGGATGGATGGAGAGTAACTTGCCGCATCAAGATAGTCGTTCAGCGACAGGCCTTGGGCTTCCTGGACCGAGACAGTGCGAGGAGTGCGAACAAAGGGCAGCAGACAGTTGAGGATGAGACCAGACATTGCGACGAAGGATGGAGAAGGACTGGCGGACGAAAGGGGTGAATGGGATGAGAGGGAGCAAGCAAAGAGAGAAGAGGAGGAGGAGGAAAAAGAGAGAAGAGACGGGGACGGAGACGGGGCCGGTTGTCTGTCTGTCTGTCCCTGGGAAGAGCGAACAACTGAACTACTGGACTCACTCCAATCTACATGCATATTATTGAGCGCAATTGGCTCAGCAACGGGCGGGTGCACGAACATAGTCCGTCAGACATAGTCCATAGTTCTCGAGGGTGCACCCCCTCCCCCTCGTCCGCCAGCGGGTGGCCTTCGAAGTGAGGCCCAATTGGGGTCAAGGGCGCAAATCAGGACAACGACGTGGGAGTGAAAAAAGGACGGAGAGCAGTCACTCCCTCGGCTAAGCCACCATCACAACAGGCTTTGCCCTTTTTTTCTTTTTTTCGCTTGCAAGGTCCTTCACGCAAAGACTCGTGGACCCAAAGCAAGGACCCACCAACGCATTCATCTCTCGCTCCATCTGACCCTGCCCAGACTCTCTGCCATTAGAAGCATCTTTGCCCTCACAAGAGCGCATCCATCTCATTCAGGACCCGACAGCATCTCGACATTCCCTCACCACGACCATGAGTAACGCACAAGTCTTGTCCAGCGGAGCAGAAGTCTATGCCAAGAAGCGCAAGGCCAAGCAGGAGCAATTGGCTGAACTTACCTTTGACCCTGATGCTAGAAAGTAATGCCAAGGCCTACCAACCGAAATGCGCGCCCATGCCCCACCTCTTGTCACGCTCAGCCCTGGCGACTCAATCTTCCCTTCCTGACTCTTTGTGCTCTATTTTGCTGATCTAGGGAGTATCTGACCGGATTCCATAAGCGCAAGGTCCACCGTCAAAATGTCGCCCGGGAATTGGCGAAACAAAAGGAACATGAGGAGAAGCTTGAAGCGCGCAAGGAGGTACTTGATCAGTCTTTGGTTTCGAATGACAGACTTGATACAGGGGGAGATCCTCACTTGAAAACTCTTCTGGAATCAACTGAACTGATATCTCTTTCATCTTAGGCAAGAGCCGCTAGAAAGGAGATGCAGGAGGAAAAGGTGCAGGAGTACGAAAAGTACAGGAGACGTACGTATTCACCCACTCTTGGGCTGCACACCATGTCAATCGATAGATGGTGGATATTCAACATGCCAACTCTCTTCCATTTCTATTCTGTAGAACTAAAGATCAAATATGGAGAGGCACTCAGTGATGAAGATGAAGACGACACAGTCTTTTCAGGAGATGAAGATAGCAATAAGAAGGTCAAAGAGCCAAAACAGGCAAAGTTCAAGACCCAGACCTCACTGACGACTGTTACCGTGATCGAGGACATGGATCAGGACGACGGCACTTTCGGAATGCCCAAAAACAACACTGCTGCTATGGAGAAAGGCAACAAGAAGGCAAACGGAAAGAACGGCGAAGAGGACGAAGATGATGAGGAAGAGGAGGATGACCCTAGGGATAAGAAGAAGCAAAAGATTGGTTCTTCCTCCGCAACAACCGCGAAAGGAGCGAAAAAGTTGTGGCCCGCAAAGGAAAAAAAGAAGAAGTTCCGTAAGTCTCATCTCCTTGTCTATAGCCTCCTTCCTTTAGCGCGAATGCGGCAAGCCGTTCTCTGACCAAATCCTCTATCCTCTTACTCAATTCCAATAGGCTATGAGGGTAAGGTTCAGCGCAAGATCACGGCAACTCAGGACAGATTGCGTGGAAGTAGGCCGCCAGGTGGACGTGAAGAGCGCGGCGGTAGTCGAGGTGGACGAGGAGGTCGCGGCGGTCGCGGCGGCCGTGGACGTGGGCGCGGATAAAGCAAGAATTTATCAGCCGCACCAAACACCTCAGCGTCTTTCATTAGATAAAACGAAACCAATACCAGCTATTTGTTTATGATGCACGTTTAGACTGACCCCTGGAGCAGTAATGGTATCTCAAACGTGGCACGGACGTTAGTCCCAGTCAGCGTTCGAGGAACAATGAAATTTGTCCAGTTTACTGTCTCTCCTTGAAAAAATTTGAAAGAGCAGACCCCATCAAAGGCTGGAACGATGCTCCCGACGTTCATTCACCACTACCAGAAGATTGAGGAGAACAAAGAGCAAGGAAGGAAGGGAAACAGTCTATCATCAAGAAAAAATCATGGCGCCGTGAAGATGGATTAATTTGTTCGATATCTCGGAGGTGAACGACAGCAAAGCTCCTTCAGGAACGAATCTTGAGCTGCAGAGAGCGTCCGTCACAAGTGAGCGCTCTTGGAGGCTGTTGATTTCCTTCCGTTCTGCAGTTCCCCTGGCTCAGCTCAGCGGCTGATGCACCAGCGGTCCTCGTTTCATTATTGGATGTTTGTTCGGACTGACAAACGGCAAGCTATGGTCGCCGTCAATGCGCCATGACTGCCACTCATGCGTCCGATGTGTTAAATGAGATCGAGAGTAGTCCACAGGCAGTCTATCTACACACGCGAAGGACTATCGGGCGCTTCGTTCTGTTAGCGACAAGCGGGACGAGGGAGTGAAAGAAAATCCGCCTTGTTCGACCGCTCCTTGAGTGCGTTTGTGTCCGTGTGCTCTTCCCCGTTCCTTTCTTCCACTTCACCCTTCCGTCCTTTTTTTTTTTCCTCTACTCTCCCTCTCTTACACTCTCTCCAACCCATTCATGACAATCGCACCTCTCTGCCCTCATATCCCCGACTTCCTCGCCACACTCGCGCCCGCTCTCACTCCCACCTGCTCGTCCTCGCGTCGGCACCCCCGCACTCTCTTGTCCACTTCATTCCGACCGTTCGCAATCCACGAGTGAAGCTGGAGGGTGCAATCGATCAGACACAAAAGCAAAGCGAAACGAGCTCAAGAAACCCCGAAAAAACAAAGTGAAGGTGAGAGGACTGGCCACACGCAATCTTCATCTTGCTGGAAACAAACAATCGACCTCGAGGGCTGATCTCGGCCGATTCGTCTTCTCCAAAGACTGGCAAAAAGAAAAAAAAAAGAAAAAAAAAGGGTTGTTTTTTCTTCTCTGGACCCCAGATATCATCCATCACCTTGTCTTCTTCCCATCGCCCATTGCGCCCTGTCCTGCCCCGCCTCTCAACTCTTCACTTTCATCCGCCCGTCCCCGCCTTTCCCAGTCTTCCATTTCCTTCTTACCTCTTCCTTTCTCAAACTTAACCCCCCTCCCCCACTCTACAGCCCTTCCACCACATCCTCCTTTACGGCTTTTAATCTTCCAGGTAGCTCCAATTCTAGCATGAGTGCACCACCACTCCCATCTCCAATCTCTATGCTTTGGTGTCATCGTCTCCTCGATTCCTGGGCTACTCTGCACACGAAATGGGGAGGACACACGGTTCATTCCTGCAATCTCGTGCTGCCTCATTGTCTATTAGATGGAGGGCCGTGTTTGACACTTGTCTCTTTGTATTCAATTCAACCAGCTCCTGAAGTTTTCACTATTTTCAGTCCTGACACAACACACACGTTGCATTATTGTTTTGGGACAGGGCGGGGGGTGGGGGGATCGAGTTGTGGGCGCAGGGGTTGCGTCTGTGCGGAGTACAGTTAATTGAAGGTTGGGTGCTGTCCTTGTCCCGCCCTGAGCAGGTTCATGAAGGGCGGGAAAGAGGAGGAACGGTAAAAAAGATGTCAGCAAGTCAGCAAGCATCTTTTATCATCCCAGCCCCTTTCTCCCAATCTCGCGTCGCTGCTTCTCCTCTCCTCTCTGTCTCTCTCTTTCCTCTCTTGCTCTCTCTCTCTCTCTCTCTCTCTCTCTCTCCCTCGTTCTCTCTTTCTATCATCCACATGCTGATGAGCGCAACGCAGACACGCATCTCTGTCACAAATCTACTCTCCCTCTTTCTCTCACGTCGACCTCCTATTTCTCAACCGTCAAGGTGCAGGGGAAGGAAGAAAAAAAAAGGAGATGGTGAGAGAAAGAAACTAACTGGCGATGAAAGAAAGGGGGCAGGGGGTGCCAACATAGAAACATATGCTGCTTGCTGGACCCTTTTTTGTCGACATGATTCTGCTGTTCTAACCTGTCATTTCTTTCATTAGGGCCTGCCTGCGATCACCCTTGCAGAAACACACAAGTGACCCAAACCAAAACAGAGGAAAAGAGAAAAAAGAAATGAAAACCGAAGTCGACATGGACAGCATGCCGGCCTTGCCGCCTCCAAGGACGAGGCTTGACCACCTCAAGAACAATGCTGGCTTTGCATCCGAGGAGTTCAACCACTCTATCAAAACATGGGTCAACATGGCGAGCCTACTTGTCAAACAGGTAAACGTGGTGTCTCGACTATTGCACATCTCGTCTTTGGCAGCCCTCTGACGCGCGCGCGCGCGACTTCTATACTTTTTTTAACGCAACTTTAGGGCAACATGGCGGAATCTAGCAAAGACGATGAGAATGCCTACATCTCTTATGTGCGGGCATGCTTGTAAGTCCATCAGGACATGCATGAGACGCGGGTCATGAATGTGTGATGGTGCAATTCCAACTTGACTCGACTACTCACTCTTGGCCTGTTCTACACTGCTTTTTATTATTCAGCATCGTAACAAAGATCATACCCGTGCAACCACAGTATAAGAGCATGATGAACGATATTGTCTGCATCGATCTCCGACAAAAGATTCTGGGAACTGTGGCAAGAATGGGACATCTTGAGCGGAGGCTACTCAGGCGGTTTGAGCAGGAGAGTCATCAACAGGAGCAGCATAAAGTGCTACTTTGCTTTAGACAGCAGCAGCAACAACAACAACAACAACCACAAAAAAGTCCATCAACAGAGTCTCAAGAGACTCTAGAGTCAGAAGAGGATCAGCAGTACCAAGTTGAACAGCTTCTAGACGATGAGGACGCCAATAACAGCGCTGGGGTCGTTGACTTTGGACAGGGAGAGACCATCTGTGCTCACGAGCGTTCAACATGCCCTCCATTAGTGTCCTCTACAGCACAACCACGGCAACCAAGGCTTTCTATGTTGATTGTCGATGGTGCGATCGCCAAAGTGGAGCAGCGGATTTTTGAGCAGGAACAGCTGCAGCATCTACAACGGCAGCAACAACAAGAAGAGCTGCGGCGACAATCAATGGAAAGCGATCTCTCCTTGGCGTTCGACCAGCACTCATACGTGAGCCATCACCACAGTCGCTACCGCCAAAGCGGCTCTAATCCTCGAAGCTCACCCCTGGCCTTTGAGCATGTGGATTCTTACAGTGACCTGGACAACACCACCGTCGACCAGCCTGCAAGTGATTATGACCGCGAGGAGGATGCCGAGGACGAGGAGACAGTGGTCGAGGAGCTCCCGAAAGTAGTTCTCCGAACAAAAAAGATGATTGCCGGCGACGGATGCACGGATGGACCAGTCCTCAAAACTACAGGATGCAGCCAAAATGACGAGTCTACAGGACTCTCTGGACTGGATCGGGATGATGATGTCGCACTTGGAAAAGTGATGCCCTCTGCCCTTTTTGCACATCATCGGGAAGGCATGCACGTTCGTCGATGCTCATCAACGGACGCGATCTCTCGGACCAACAGCATGATTGTGTATCCAAGCGCCGCCTCCTTTCCGGACATTGCCGCAGCTGCTATTAAAGGCTCTTTGAACCTACCAGCAATACCCCCTCGGTCTGAGAAGCGCAAGTCCGTCATGACTTCCTTTGGTGGCGGCTCAGGGCTGCACAGGGCAGGGTCAGTCTCGGGGTCCATTTCACTTGGTTTTTTCGGTTCGACTGCTCGTCCGGGAATAGAACGCGACGTTCTTCAAAATCGATTTGGACCAGGGATTCAACACGACAACAACCGAAGGACAATGAGTTTTGAAAGTGGACGCCAAGGGTATCACTACCAGCATCAACTCCAACACCAACTATTGAGAGAACAACAAAAAGTTCAATCAGAGACATGTTATGGACAGCAGCGACCAGACCTTGAACTCATCCAGGGAGAAGAAGAAGTACAACAGCGAGCTCCTGTCAGTCAACGGTCTGTGTTTCACAGCCCTCAGACAACCCCGGGCGTTGGCCGCAAGGGTGACCTTCCACCAGCACCCAGGCCGTCGCTTGATAAGATCTCGCTCTCCTCCTCCTCCTCTTCGTCCTCGGGAATATCATCATCGGGTCAGAGTGGACTGACACAAATGTCGTCCACACAGATGCCTACCCCAGCCTCTTCACCTCTGATGACTAGCAGTTTCCAACTGAACAAGGGTGTTAGTCATGGATCATCGAGCGCAGCGACACTCCATGGTTATTCTCCATCGTTAGCTTCAATCACTTCTTCAACATCGACCAACGCGACCATGGTCGACTCTTCTTCTCTATCATCTTCATCGTCTCCAATCATGATATCGTCTTGGACAACTACAGGAAAGAGGGCTGGACTCCTTCGAAAAATTCGATCCAAGACGGCTATGAAGGATGAGCTCTTTGATATCGTCGTGATTAGTCCTCCCCAAACGCCCTCCCTGCCTGGACAGAGTCTACAGCAGCAACAGCAACAGCAGCCACCGCAGCAGTCGTTGAATCGACCGCAAACAAGGATGGCCACCATGGCGTGAAAAAAATAAACATAATCACATTCTAAAGTAATCCGCGGAAAGGCAATTAGAACTCTGTTCCTGTTTTTCATTTCTTTTGTTTCTGTTCTGTTGGCTGGGTCATTTGTCTGGCTGCGTTTTAGTGTGTGATCGCCAAGAGAAGATGTAAAGTGGAGGAAAGGAAGAGGCAGTGAGAAGCAATAAACAAAAACATCGCCCTTTGTACGACAGGGGACAGGGGAGAAAGATGAAAAAGAGATGGGGGGGAAGACAGCCCATGCAAGAAGAGGGAAGATATAAACAAAAGAAGCGCCCCAACGACGACGAGGAGGACGGCACAGTGCTTGAGGACTAGGTCAACCCACGGCAGGGCTCTCGCTTGGCCTCTTGTTCCTATTCCCGTGGTCACACAGAGAGCGTGGTCATGCGGTGGACCAGAACAGATGCAGTCGGACTGAGGAACAGCACAAAAAGAATTAAAAAAACGAGGTATTCACGCCATGCACAACGTGGTGGATGCTCAATTATATATCCCCTTGGCGTTCGCTTGTGCTCCCATCTCGCTCGCCTCAGCAGAAAACGGTCTGAAGATATCAACAGCACAACCAAAACGTGGGGCGGAAAATGATGTTTTTGTCTGAGCAAAATATTCGTTGAAAACTGAAAAGAGAAAAATAAAGAACCAAAGTAAAAAAAAAAAAAAAAAAAAACTACCCGAATGGGCGCAGGGCATGGCGTGTCGTGTCACCTTCCTTCATTAACTCCTTCGTCTCTTCTCCAGCCCGCACTGCAACTTTGACGAGTCGACCGCCGTCCTGTGTTGTCGGGGAAAGAACATAAATATGTAACAAACAAACACGCGGAACGGAACCTGCTCCAAACGAGGCACCCGAATGGAACGATGGAACGCTCTGATTGCCCACTTTCCAACACAAAAAGCAGTGCAGGAAGTGCATCCAGGCACTCTGCTTTGCCTGCGAGCAAAAGTGTCGAGCCATGTCATTTTCGAGGGCTGGGTCATTGCATTCTTTCTGTCTTTGACTTTCTTTTGACGGGCAATCCGATCGAGAGCTCTTTTTTTTCGATCCCTTCCAGTCTACTTTTTATTTGAGAGAGCAAAAAAAACTGAAATATTTTTGGTGGGTGCATCGCTTGACGCCGCGCATCTGTTGACTTTGCCATTGGAGGGAGATGGTGTGCGGGTGTGGTTGCTCCTGCAAGAAGGGGTGTTCTTTGCTGTGGTTTTGCATGAACTGGAGAAAAAGGAACTTGGCCTTTTTCGTTCGCTTGAGCTCAGTCAACAGGCAGACAGACAGACTTCATTGAGCTCATCCTGCCGAATCCTCGCCCACTTGAGCACCTTCTCGGTATTTTTGTCTCTTCTCGACAAATGACATTGCAATTGCACCGAAAACAAGAGCAAGGGACAAACTGTCTCCCCCTCTTTCTCCTCGTCCTCCTGACGTCCATATTTGCTTGGTAAAGGGAAGGCCTGCCGAAATATAGCTGTGTTTATGCCAGCCAGATGAGAATGGCCGAGAGACTGAAAAAAAAACTCCTCGAGGCATTTAGCATCATCCCTGTTGTCCGTCCTTGATCTTTGTTTACGAGTGCTGCTGCTTATCAAGCAAGTCAAGGAGGTGGTCGTCAGATTTCAAAGAGAATGACAGAAAAAGAAAAAGGGTGGGTCGGGCAGTTCCTCGAGCGCAAGGAGGAGTTGTCGTCTCGGGTGTTCATAGCCTAAGGAGGTTTTTTTTCCTACCAAATGAAGGAATGCTTGAAGTATCGCAACGCTTCCTTGGTCCTTGATTCTTACAAATCGCTACAGACGGCTCTGTTTTGCTTCCCAATCTGAGCTGGCTCTCTTTCTCTCCATCTTTCTCCTCCTTGCTCGCAATATTGTGGGTTCTCTCACTGGGTGTCTCGCCTGCTGTGCTTTCTTTCTGTCATCGGCCTGATGCAGCGCGCGTAGAGAGTGCATTGATTTCCCGCCTTCGTCATCCAATGTCCAACAGTCCAAAAGCACCTGTCATCCCAAAAAAAAAAAAAAAAAAAAAAAAACAAAAAGGAGGTGATCTGTATCTTTGTGCTCTGGTCGTGCATGCTTTTGTAACCAGAAGACATCCGTTGCATTTGCTGACAAAAGAAAAAGGAGACGTTGTGCGACGAGCAACCGAAGTAATCTCGAACACAACCTCAGCCTGTCTATTTGAGAGGTGCTGTGCACAGCACCAAGACACGTTCAATTGGCTGGCCTTGAGCAGTCAATGTCTGCACCTAATCGACTCGGCCAGGGAGGATAGACGGACGTTATCAGTCTGCGCAAATAGGAGATGCGACCCAGATGTATGGCAGTTAGCCAATGTTTACCTCTCGGTCTTTTTTTTTTTTTTTTTTTTTTTTTTTTTTGGTCATGAACTGCATTGAACCACGCTCTTACGTGCAGCATCCCTCTGAACAAGATCATGAGGGGTGGGGCACACATGAGAGGACAGAGGAGGAGCGGGCAGAGGAGACGTGAGAAAGTGAGTCAAGCCATGCAAAACACAAGGCCGCTTTGTTTAAAGGGGGGGCAGTATCCTGACGCTTTGTTGTTCCTTTCCCTCTCGTAAAACGAGGGCATGAAAGGAAAACATCGACCAGATGTCCACAAACCTTGGACAAGCGCTAGTTTGTGTCGACGGAGTAACTGTGAAGCAAGGACTGGGTGGATCGGGTTACACAATGCATCACTGCAACGACGCAACGACAAGCATGATGGTGCATAGTATTCGATTGTGTTTGACACATCAAGGAACAAGGAATCAAGGGATCGATTCAGGATGTTGCTGCGAGCTCTTTCTGTTCTGTACATGAGGCGCTAGTCAGAGAGCGACAAACAGACTGGTCGATTCTTGCTCCTAGTCTGAATCGTCCGAGATTCAAGGGATCAAAGGCAAGGGAGAAGGCAACCAGGACAAGTAAAGGAGGAGATCGAGGGGACCTTGTGAGGAAGCACAGTAAAACCATATTACATACGCCGGGAGCTCGCATGCATTGGCATGTAGCTCAGCGCTGCAATGCTGTGATCACGTCGCTACCCCGAACCAAAGATCTTGACCTGACCATATAGCAATAGCAGAGAAGGGATCATCTTGACCTGGATGGCGGCGAGGTGAGGGGCGAAGATGAGGGCGAGAGCGAGAATAGGCCCCGGTGGGAGCCCTGGCAACAACCCTTCCTTAGTAAACAGGTTTTGGGAGTCCAGCGTGCGTGGGGTGCTCAGTTTGGACCTTGTTTGAACCAACACCATATCGCAGCTGCACTTCTATATCGCACGTTACTCTAAAACAAGAGCTGGATTCATTCAATTCGCTTTTTTTTCTTTCATTCAACTCATTGGTGCTATTCACTTCATTTTGATTTCAGAATCGGATCGTCGTTGTCGACGTTGTACTGTACTCTTTGGGACACAGGCAAGACGTCCATCAATGAGGGAAGCAAGCAGTAGACGACCGCGTGTCCAATGCGACCCACGACCTTTGTGCCACGCTGATTGAAAGGCAAAGAAAAGAAAGGCAAGGAGGGAAGGAACGACCGACCGAACAAAGGCAGAGAGAACCGAATGAGCGATCAACGCATTGAGAGGAGAAGGAGCGAATGAATAATAAAGAGTCGGCACCACAGACACCCACACAAGCAGACACAATAATACACACAACACACACAACACAACACAACACAACACAGACAACACAGACAACACAGACAACACACACAACACACACAACACAACACACACATCCATTCACTACTTCACTACTCACTCACTCACTCGCTCTTGTCCATTCAATCGCATTCGGTATTCAGTTGTCCATCTTATATATTCCGTCCTTCCACTCGCGTATAAAAGGATCTCTGTCCGGCGCTGCTTCTTCTTCTCACTCTCTCCTTCTCATCCACCTTCTCGCTTCCCCATCCGTCTACGCACTCTGGCCAAACCCTCTCCCCTAACCCTCTTGCCCCCTCTTTCGCCCCTCTTCTCCAGCGCTTCGTCATCGTCACACCTTCTCTCGCTCTCTTTTTCTTTCCTCTCGAAAAAAGAAATCTTTCTCGTGTGCATCGCCCATCGCTCTCGCTTTATTTTGCTTCCTTACTTTTGTCTTCTTTCTCCACTTCTTTCCTCACTTCCTTCCTTCTCTTCTCTTCTCTTCTCTTCTCTTCTCTTCTCTTCTCCATCCATCTATATCCACCCACCCCCACCTCCTCTCCCCACTACTGCACCTCGGTCGTGCCTCTCATCTACACCCTACCGTCCTCTCTTCGTTTGACCTTTGCTCGCTCGACCTTTTCCACCCCCCCTCGGCTGATCAAACCAACCATTGTCTGCTGCCGCTTGTTCGCTGTCAGTTGATCGCTTCAAACCGACCTTTTTTTTTTCTGCTCCATTCGTCAACGCCCCGGACCACCTTCAGTCTTTCAATAACGCGCCCACCCTCCGATCACAGGATTCTATCATGACGAGTAATCAAAAGATCGCCTCAATCATTGTCGAGTGCAAGTCGGAAGAGCACCTTCAACAGATCATCTCCGAGAACCGCAGGGTCGTTGTCCTTTATTACAGCTATGCCATGCCGTAAGTTGATGATTCCCTTTTTTTTTTTTTTTTTTTTTTTGTGTGTACACTTTGCGCGGGAGAGGGTGATATCATGCTATTCGGGCCGATTGGCAAAGTCCATTAGCAAGCAATTCGTTTGTTGTTTGTGCCAGCCAGTCAGGGCCTTGTCACCCCCGAGAGAGTTCCTCGATCAATTTGTTGCACAGTGCAACTTCTTTGTTGGCTCGCAAGGCCCTCCCTGCAACGGCCCATTTATATTATATAATATGATGAGCCTTTTTTTTTTTTTGACTGGTCAGAGACTCTCAATCTCTTTTTATTATACTCTTAACCCTACCTTCCTCACAGTTTAATCAATTCTATTGTCGGTGGCATGTTGCTCTTTCCTAAGCCCAAAGGGTTGGAATAAGCTGTGCAATCGGTTATTTTTATATTTGTAATGGACCCCTCCTCCATCCCTTTGTCAGCTGTCTCAAACAACAACACAAACAAAACAACAACAAAGGGCAATTGCAGAATGCAAAAGGCATTCTTGCCCCCTCCCCTTCCAACAGGAGAGCTCTGGGCTGCGTCGCAATCGAGAAAAGTGGGGCGGGAATGAATCAAACACAAACTGGCGGGAGTCACAGCCACCTGTTCCGCAACGCCTGCGGCATTGTTGGGGGAAGAGGGGGATATGTGAACAATTTGGTCTTTGTGTCTTTGTCCCAGAGTTGACCACAGGAACTCGATGAGGCATCCGCGGGGGCAAGGGAAAGGGGAGTATTTACTCTGGATCTAACCATTTCTCTCGTGTCCTTTCTTTTCCTTTCTCTGACTCAGTTGGGGCAAGATTGCGGAACACAAGATGCACGTCTGTGCGCGTGCACTGGAACAAGGCAACATTACCACGATCCCCTTTGTGCTCGTCAATTACGCCGAGTTTTTCGACGGAGGACAAAAGGTAGAGGTTCTACCAACTACCGTGATCCGGTACGCTGCCTTTGTCGAAGGTCAAGAACATGCCAGTACTGGAAACAGCGCTGAACTCGAAGGTTTAGTAACAGGATTGCTGTAAAAAGAAACAAAAAAAAAAAAAGGAGAAAAAGGAACATCCTTGTAATTCCTTTTTCCTCGACACGCTTTGATCGACACATTCACAAGAAAAAGAAAAGTGCAAATACGGATGGCCCATAGACTTTTGCAACCTGCTTTCGTGCACCCTCCCCTTTCTCCGCGTTTCCTTTTTTTCCCATCCGCTTCCCTACTTCCCTCGCCCTCCACATCTTCCTGTACACTTTACTTCATTCGCAGACAAGGAAACCTTGCTCTGTAGGACCAATTACTCTTTAGCAACACTTAATACATGGTGCAATCACTGCCACTCAAAAAAGAAAGAAAAAAGTGCCTGAAATGAATGGATTGAAGCGCGATACTCCTGCTCTCTTTGTCTTTTTGTCGAGTTGTTTTTGTTTGATTCGCATCATTTCTGCCTCCACATTTGCCCTCAATTGAGATAATCTGAGGGCGAAGGTGTTTGCTTTCTATTTTGCTCACTTCCTTCGATAACACGCCTGCCCATTGTTGATTAATAACCGCTATTGTATGACTCTTGGGCAGGCCTTGGTGCGTACCGGACGTCTGAAGGCGAAGGCGATTCGAATGACGACCTTTGGCTTTTGAAGGATCTCGGATCAAAGCAAAGTTTCTCGAGTTGGGAAGAGAGGCAATGGAACAAATTTAGAGGTCCTGTCAACGATTTGGTGTTAATGGAGAAGGTCTTGAGAGATTTTGAGGTGTCTCAAAGGATATTCGAAAACCCCCAGAATTGTCTTTGGGCGACGGAGACGTTTACTGGATCTTTTGGCCACAATGTCAATTAGTCAATTCAGAAACGGAAGCGATTAACTTTGTTCAGTCCGAGGTTGTCAACAAGGACGTTTCGAACGTTCAAAAACAAGCAGCAAGGATTCGTCTAACGGGCCGCCGAGTTGTTGTCCTTGCTGTCACACCTTGTGGTCTCCCTTCCTCACCCTTACTTTTCGTCCCTCACCCGTCATTAAGAGACGGCAACAAGAATTGAAAAAAAAAAAAAAAAAAAAAAAATCAATGAAAATTGAATTGAACAAGGTGCCGCCCACTCATTCGTTCTTGCCTGCGGATGGCCCCCCCTGCTGTTTGTTTGATCGTAATCGTCATCGTCACACGTTCTCCTTGACCTGATTGAGGTTGCTGACTTGACAGTTCTGTTTGTTGTTGCTTTGCAGAGGAAAAGAGGGAAAAAAAAACAATAATTGTCCAGAACCATCTTTCTCCCAACGCAAAAAATAAAAGAAAAAAACAAGACCCTGACAAAGAATAAGTCCGGCACCGATGCTGGAAACAAGCATTTCCCCTCCAGAGCAACGTAGAGAATTCAATCTCGTCTCGGTAACGACGGGATGACAATTAATGAGAGTTAACGTCCGAGAAGCGCAAAGATTGGCGCTGTTAAATATCCGCCGGAAATCTGGAAACTCTCCTTTGAACAGTGTTCAAGCAAAAATCACATTCATACATCAACAAGCAAGGCAGTGGGGAGAAGACGCGCCAAACACGAATGGCCCCTTCTGCTATCCCTTTCTCCTCTGTAGTCCCTTGTGTCCATGTGCCCCATGCATGTAAAAAACAAGACGCACAGGCTACAAAAAGGGGACGGAAAGTTACTGATCAAGGCAGGGTGCTCGGACGGTTCTCTGATTCTCAAGTGAAAACCCGAGCACCAGGGGGGGACATTTCAAGGGGATTGCTTTTTGTTGGGTTTTGTCTCACTTGTCGACCTCCGCTCGACGGACACACTCGATGTTTGTGTGAACTTTTAGAGTCGAGGAGTGGAGCAAACGACCAACAAGCAGGGGTGAGAGAGGGAGAAAACAGTTGAGATGTGTTGCTCTCAGCTACGCAAACGGGCGCGGTTACTCTGTCGTCTCCATCTTTTTTTTTTTTTTTTTTTTTTGGCAAACTCGACGAAAAACAAAGAAAACAAAAAAGAACACCCAGAGAGCCTTGGGCTCTGCTCCGACGCACCATGCCTGTTTTCATCGATTGAACCCATGATTGAAAATCGTCTGCAGAGAGAAAGATGAAAAACGTGGAAGGTCTTGCTCGATGAACTTCACGCAACTCTTACCAAAAGAAAAAACAAACAAAAAAAACAAAAAAAAAGAGCAAAAGTGAGCAAAAGTGAGCACAATTATAACCACGTTAGCTCCCCGAGAGCACGTCAGTCAGTCCAACATGGAGACAAAAAGGCACGATCTGGACCCTCGGCGGCATTTTTGTATTGTAGAGTGTTTCGTCTTTGAAGTTTGAGCGACATCGATGTGGAAAAGCGAATAAAAAACAAAACAGAAAAAAAAAAAGTGGCCGCCGCGCTTGTGCAAGAATAGGTTCGTGTAACGTCGCTGCCAGACGCAAGCAGTGAGGCAAGGGGCGAGTTGGGGGGTCAGGGCAGGGCAGGGCAGCCAGGCAAGCGAGCGAGCCAGCCAGCCCCGCGTGCCAGTCCAAAGCCGAGCAGGCAAGCAGCCACCGCCACCAAAATCGATTGCCACCAAAATTCCCTTTTCGAATATAAGGGCGGTGTGACTGCGCTTCGCCCGGCTTGCAGAACAACATGGAAAGACAGAGAGAACAGAGCGACCCACAGAAAGCACCGAAAGGGAGAAGAACCACCCCCGCTCGACAATCATTCCTCTTCTTCTTCTTCTTCTTCCTCTTCTTCTCCATCCTCTCCTCCGCAACATCATCCCACAATGTTGAACCTCGCTCGCCTCTCCCGATCTGCCGCTCTCAACGCCAAGCGGGTATGTCTCGTCATTCCTTTTATTCCTTAATTCCTTCCCTCTCGGATCGACCTCTCTTTTACTTGTTTTTCAGGAACGGCTGAATCTGATCAACAGATCCAGCCAACAATGCCAAAAGCTGATTCCTTCTTTTTTCTTTCTACCGACCCTCCCTTTCCTCACTCACTCACTAACTCTCTCTCTCTCTCGTCGCTAGATTCCTACCCGTGCCTACAGCTCGGCCATCAATGGACCTGTCATCGGTATCGATCTTGGAACCACCAACTCTTGTGTCGGTATCATGGAGGGCAAGGTCCCCCGCGTCATCGAGAACGCCGAGGGTGCCCGCACCACCCCCTCGATTGTCGCCTTCACCAAGGAGGGCGAGCTCGTCGTCGGTCAGGCTGCCAAGCGTCAGGCCGTTGTCAACCCCGAGAACACCCTCTACGCCACCAAGCGTCTGATCGGTCGCCTCTACACCGACAAGGCTGTCCAGCACGACATCAAGACTGTCTCATACAAGATTGTCAAGCACCAGAACGGCGATGCCTGGGTCGAGGCTCGCGATAAGCAGTACTCGCCTTCCCAGATCGGAGCCTTCGTCCTTGGAAAGATGAAGGAGACCGCCGAGGGTTACCTCGGAAAGAAGGTCGGCCATGCCGTTGTCACCGTCCCCGCCTACTTCAACGATGCCCAGCGTCAGGCCACCAAGGATGCCGGAAAGATTGCCGGTTTGGATGTTTTGCGTGTCATTAACGAGCCCACTGCCGCCGCTCTCGCCTACGGTTTGGACAAGGAGGGTGATCGTGTTGTCGCCGTTTACGATTTGGGTGGCGGTACTTTCGATATCTCGATCCTCGAGATCCAGAACGGAGTCTTTGAGGTCAAGTCTACTAACGGAGACACTGCTCTCGGTGGTGAGGATTTCGATGCCATGCTTGTCAAGCATGTTGTTGAGGAGTTCAAGAAGGAGCAGGGCTTGGACCTCTCCTCTGATCGCATGGCCATCCAGCGTATCCGCGAGGGTGTCGAGAAGGCCAAGATCGAGTTGTCCAGCACCCTTCAGACCGATATCAACCTCCCCTACATCACCGCCGATGCCACCGGCCCCAAGCACATCAACATCAAGATGACTCGCACCAAGTTTGAGGGTCTTGCCAAGGATCTGATCAACCGCACCATCGAGCCCTGCCAGAAGGCCATCAAGGATGCCGGCGTCCAGTTGAACGAGATTAACGAGGTTGTTCTTGTCGGAGGTATGTCCCGCGTCCCCAAGGTTATCGAGACCGTCAAGCAGGTCTTTGGTCGCGAGCCCGGCAAGTCGGTCAACCCCGATGAGGCTGTTGCCATTGGAGCTGCTATCCAGGGAGGTGTTTTGGCTGGATCTGTCACCGACATCTTGTTGTTGGACGTCACTCCTCTTTCGCTCGGAATCGAGACTCTCGGAGGAGTTTTCACCCGTTTGATTAACCGCAACACTACCATCCCCACCAAGAAGTCCCAGGTCTTCTCCACTGCTGCTGATGGTCAGACCCAGGTCCAGGTCCGCGTCTTCCAGGGAGAGCGTGAGTTGGTCCGCGACAACAAGCTCCTCGGCGACTTCAACTTGCACGGACTTGCCCCCGCCCCCAAGGGTGTTCCCCAGATCGAGGTCTCTTTCGACATTGATGCCGATGGTATTGTCAACGTCGGAGCCAAGGACAAGGCCACCGGTCGTGACCAGTCCATGTCCATTGTTGCCTCCTCTGGTCTTTCATCTGACGAGATTGAGAAGATGATCAAGGACTCTGAGCTCTTTGCTGACTCTGACCGCAAGAAGAAGGAGCAGATTGAGGCCACCAACCAGGCCGAGTCCATCATTACCGAGACCGAGAAGCACATGTCCGACTTCAAGGACCAGTTGGACTCTACCGAGACCGAGAAGATCAAGGAGCAGATCTCGAAGCTTCGTGAGGTTCTCGCCAAGGGCGAGTCTGTTGAGGCCGAGGAGATCAAGAAGGAGTCCGCCGATCTCCAGCAGGGATCCCTCAAGCTCTTTGAGATGGTCTACAAGAAGAACGCCGCCAACGCTTCTTCCTCTTCCGAGGGCACCACCGTTGATAACGAGGAGCCCAAGAAGAACTAAACGTCCTCTTTGTTTATAGTCTTTTATTTTTTTGTTTCATTCGGATCGAACAGCTTACCTAGACCATCTATTCTTTTACACATGTTCATCAAACATCCACCTATCCATCTTGTACACCAGTCATCCATTCTTTTTTTTTTTCTCCCTTCTCGATTTCATATTTCATCATAGACTTGACTATAGACCTTGAATATAAAAAAACAGAAAGCAAGAATATCCATTATTGTGCATATTTATTATTCTTTCCTATGCTTTTAGACGCGACAGTTTTGAATGGCAAACAAGAGAATATCTCTTGCGCCAATAGCCTCGAGATCGTCCATGGTCTGGGCGACATTGTTCTTCAAGACCATGGAGCTGACAGCGACCCATTCTGGGTTCTCCAAGGGAGAGACTGTAGGTGCCTGTCGTCCTGGGGTGATGGTAGAGGCCTCCTTGAGGTGCTTGCGCTCGACGTTGTAATTGATGTAGACGTACTTTTGAGCTGCAATGACACCCTTTATCCTGTTGGTGATGGTCTGGACCAATTCTGGGTGCTTGGGTCGCTTTGAAGCAATGAGGACAGCCTGAGAGGAAAGAATGGTGACAATATCATGCAATCCTGCTGCTTGCATCGTCTCTCCAGACTCTACCAGATCCACTATTCACAGTTGGAGAAAAAGTACAAAGAAAAGATATTAGATTTGATAACGAAACGGCGGTTCAATTGATCAGAGTCATGTCCTTCTTGTCCACGGACTTTTTTTTTTTTTTTTTTTCTCTTCTTTTTCGTACGAGTGCATGTATGTGGGTGTGTTCTTCTTACCAATGCCATCGGCCAATCCAAGGGCGCAAGCAGCCTCAACACTGCCAGAGACAAAGACCAATTCCGTGCCCTTGGTTTCCAAAGACGAAGGGTTTGCGGCGGCGACCTTTGCGTCGATTCCTTTGAAAAACTTTCCAGCGACACCTTCAAAGCTGGTGGCGATTCTTTTTCCGACCAATCCCTCGACTGTGGTCGCACCGCCCTTCACGGGCACTTGAACACACAAGCGACACTTTCCAAAGCCCAGCTCCAGAATCTCGGTCACTTTATCCTCTGCCTCTGCTTCCGCGACCATGTCTTGACCAGTGATGCCCAGATCGACGTTACCCTCCCCGACAAACTTTGCAATATCGCCAGCGGGCAAGAAAACGAGGGCGATGGGCAAGTTCTTGACCAGTGCAATATCAAGTCGGTTCTTGCGGTGGAATTGAATGTCGGCACCCTCGAGCAAAGACAGACACGAGGTGTGGAGACGGCCCTTCTTGGGCACGGCAAAGAGCAGACGGTCAGGGAGATCCTTGATGAGTTCCATTGAGAAAGTTGTTTTTGATTACGGTTGAATGAGGAAAAGAATGAATAAATGAAACAAGTAAAGAAAATGAGATTGTAGAGAAGAATGCAAGAGGAGTGGAGGACGAGATAAAGATAAAAAAAGAAAAGGAAAGAAGGAAAAACAAGAGTCGAGTCAACGTGTGTATATGTGAATGAATGTTATCTTGAAGAAATTCTCCGACTCAGAAGAGCGCACTCTGATCTAAAAGGGACTGACTCACTGCAAAAAAAAATTGGTGGCGCACAGTTTCGCCCTTTTTTGTTTGTTCGGAAAAAAAGACCTCAACAACAATAATTTCAGATTGATTGTCGCAACAACCGCAAAACTCTATGCAGGTGCCTTTATCTGCAGAATTTATGAACGAACAGGCGCGCACGGCCAGGGATGTTTTTTTTTTTGTTTTTTATTTTGAACCATCAAATAAGCAGGCTTGATTGCTGCAACTAAATGCAGCTCCCAACAGTAATAGATTCGTTTAGGGGAGTGAATAAGTACTTTGGTGTGCCGTACCGTTTCTTTTTTTCAAAAGAAGGAGAGAGCGCGTGTATGTACTAATCGCATCCAAGCATTTAGTACAGACGGACGGGCTTGTTCATGGAGGACTTGATGAACAAGGTCTTGACGTTCTGCCAGTGCTTCTTGAGCAAAGAGACCAAGAAGTTGACGGACATCATGATGTTGGCAAGGAGCTCATCCTCAGTCATGTCAACGTGACCAACAGCGACACCCAAGCAGAGAACCTTCTTGAGCTGGAACTTGATGGTGGCACGGATCTCGTCGGCCTTCTCGCCAATGTTATCGGCGTGGGTGACGGGGGTGGGGAACTTACCGGCCTTGTGGAGACCGGGTCCGAGAAGACGGGGAATCTGCTTGATCAAAACCTCGGAAGCGAGGAAAGCATCGTACTTCTTGGCGAGCTTCTTGATCTGCTTCTTGTTCTTGTTGAGCTTCTTCAAGTCATCAACAGACTGGTACTCCATACCGATCTCCTTGGCCTGGTCGCAGTGAAGGGCATCACCGAGAATGCAGACGGACATCTTGGGGCGGGGGATGTTGGGGAGACGGACAGAGCCAGAGAAACGCTTGTCACGCTGGGGATCGTAGTTCTTGAGTCCAATCTGGAGCTCAACGGTCTCAACGAAGTTACGCTTCTTCTCCTGGGACTGGAGCTGAACGGTCTTGACGCTCTCGCGGACGGCCGAAACCTGAATTTTGCTGCTGTAAACGTTGAAGGACGGAAAAGACGTCGAGAAAGATGGAAAAAAAAGTTGGGCATGAGGGTTAATGGTTGATCCATGATGCAGCCATGAATTCTTCGCAAATGCTGCTACTGGATTTAGTGTCTTCATCATCCACCAGATTTGTCCAGCAGCTGATGCTCAGTGCATCTATCCCGAAAAGTGCCAAGGTTCTCCAGTCGATTATACAATGAATGGGGCAAAGTTGCCATGTTGTTCCTGTGAATGAAGCTCAATCCCAGCGTCGTGGGAAAACTTGTTGATTGGTCTGTCTATCTGTCGGTCTGTCGATTGATATGATGCGGCAGTGGTCCTGCTCACTTGACAAAAGTCGGATGGATGGATCCCAAGCGCGGATGAGCTGGATTCGAAGATGGATGGATTCTACACCCGAACAAGCGCTGTACCTCATTTTGATGAATTGATGGTTTCGAAGGGAGGAAGAGCCACAGCAACACCGCCGTCCCAGAAATTTATACTCCCAAGCGAAAAAAAGAAAAAAACGTGACTGCCTCTCCCAAGCCTCCCTCCCCCAAAACAGCATCAACCGCAGCCAGCATGCTGTCCATTGCCCTGCCTTCCTTTGTCCTGCTTGACCTTGCCTCGCCGTCCTCATTTCATTCCACATCTCTTGCAATGTACTTTTGTCCAAACTGCTCTAATCTGCTGCTGGTGCAGTCTGATGGCGCCCAGCAACAACTCTATTGCCAAACCTGCCCCTACATCTTCCCAGTGGTCAAAACCGTACGTTTTATTTTTCAGCGTGGCAACCATCTTTCAAACCGAAGAATCAAGGAGACAAGAGGGGAAGATGCCATCGACAAGATACCGTACGCTCACTATCACATTTATATTGGATTTGAATAGATCGTGCAGCGCAAAAAACTGGATCGGAAACAGGTCGACGATGTCCTTGGAGGAGATGAGGCTTGGGCCAACGTGGATCAAACTGAAGGTATTTGAGCAACGACGATACCAACGGTCGTCATACTCCATGGAGGTATAGGAGACGCTGCAAGATGATATCATGGGGATCTAACTCTCCAAAAAAAACCTTTTTTCCCGGACCCTATTAGCTTCTTGCCCAAGATGCGAACACGACCGCGCTTACTACATGCAGATCCAAACGCGCTCTGCTGATGAGCCTATGACGACCTTCTACAAATGTTGCGAGCTCAGCTGCGGATGGCAATGGAAGGAGTAAATAACCAGGGTTCCAGGAAACTTGCAGAAACAGGACGTCTTCATCATCACAACACGGACAACTTATACAACATACAACACGCAAACCCCACAACTGTTCAACAGTAGAGTCTCAATCCCCACTTGTATTATAAATTTTTCAAAATGTCAACAGAGCGTTCCTTTTTTTGCCGACTAATTGTCCAATGATCAGGAAAAGGGTCAGTGGAAATGCAGCAGGATGTTGCTTTTCAACAGACATCAAGTCAAGAAGCCCCTCAAACAAAAAACGATAGAGGTCTACTTACGAGGATAAACGACCAAGGTCGAGGCAAAGAGTCCGACTGCGATTCCAAGTGCAACGACAATCATTTGCAGAGCAAAAGCCGTTCCTTGGGACGCATTCCCAGCCTGATCCAGCAACAGTAGTGATGAGCGCACACCCATGCCTCCAGGTACGATCAGTAGGATAGCTCCGAGAATCGGAACGAATGCTACAAGGTCATCCAGGAAGGTTTAGTACGAGGCTAGATGAATTCACACGACTGGAGTACTCGAAGTATCGTTGGCTACATTACTTACCAAGCTCATGTGTAAGGCGTTCATATATGTTCCCCAACAGACCAACAACAAAGGCGCTAACAGCAGCAGCGATGTGAAGTGAATGAGGCCAGTACATACCAGCAAATTCGCTGACAGCATATCCGACCGAGCTACAAACCACCATGACTGGCCATTGCTTCGGGGTAGCATACAACTGGACATTAAACGCGATCGCCAGGAACGGAAACAGGATCCAACGCCAAGGCTCAGTCGCAGGATTACAATATCCCATCTTGAGATCCCCTGGAGGAGGCTCCTTAAAGACATCCCAAAGATTTGAGCCGATGGACAGTCCAAAGCCCAGGAATAGACAGTATATCAATGAATAAAACATTCGTACTGATCCTGATATCATGTAGCGCGAAGATAGCTCCATGATTGCAGTCGTTAGCGATAGCCCCGGAAGGAGCATCACAATACCCGCCAAAACAACGCCTGTAAAGCAAACATAGTCTCGCAAAGCCTTGGCTACGAATGCGATCAAGATGCTGGTGCTGACTTCAAAGACGTTCGAGTAGACTGAATATCGACTGGCCAAAAGGCTGGTTAGACCCACGACAGATCCAAGGCCCATCCCAGCCATCATATCGTACCAACTCCCTTTGAAGACCAGAGGTGCAATCAGGCCGCTTGAAACAGCATAGGATGCCAACATGGTCCACATCCCGTACGGATGCTTCTCTGCATTCACGGCCTTGAGTTCTATCAGTGCATCCTTAGGTTCTATTTGCCCATACACAACCGACCTTGCAATCTTGTTGACCTTTGCGAGTCTACCCATGTCAAACCCCTGTGCGCACTTGATGAGATGCGTCTCGCTCGTGTGAGTATCCGAGTCCCCAAATGAGATCATCATCAACCCAGGCAAGAACGCGAAGGATCCGTCCACTCCAAACGTCTTGCACATAGCCTCCATTGCCATCTCAATTCTATGAGAAGGCGCCCCATAGCGAATCAAGCTCTTGCAAAGCCGGATCAGTAAATCCTGGCGTTGCAGGATGTCGGTCAGGGCTTCGGTCAGTTCGGCTTGTTGGTTTAATCGAATGGCCGCTGCAAAAGGGACATTGGAAATTCCAGAGTACATTGAGGTGTTATCGTCAGCCGAGATGCTGCTCCGAGTCGAGTAAGTCTGATAGCGATTGGTCTGCAAATACCGCGATGATCCACCAGGATGTTCCGCGGATAGATACGTGTCGCTAGTGGGCGAGATTGGCGAAGGATCATGGGTTGTTATCGTGGGGATACCTCCCGATAATAGCTTGCTCTCAGTGCCTGACTGAGTAAATGTCGATATCCTTAATCCTTGATGATTTTTGTGAACTCCTTGATGTGGCGCCTCCAGAGACTCTGGAGAGTCCGTGAATAGCGGCTCCGAATTGGATATAGCACCTGGCGTAAGTCCCACGACGCCAGAGGGGGCTGCCATGACCAGGCCGGGAAGCGAGATAACACTTGCACTAGCACTTGCCAAAAGATGGCGACCTTCGTTCCTCGCCGTTATGTCAGAAGCCAATGAGGACTTTCGGACGTTCCTCCGGTGTTGCCGCTGACGATGATGGCGATGATGGCGAGGACGAGAGCGGGGGTTTTGATTCAATGACTGTGGCATGGAGAGCGCTTGTAATTTCAGGAGGTTGGACAGGATGCCTCCACTTCTCGATGGCGCTATCCTGTGAGTCGTGATATTTCTGGTCATTTCTTCAGCTTCGGTGCCGTGACCTGTAGAACGAGGCGACGGGAGCCCTTCATGAGAGCGCAACGAGGACTGGAAAAAAAGTAAACGAGAAATACTTGCCAGCCTTCCTTTCTTTGGGTCCTCACTGATATCGTTGTCATAATCATTGCCGTCGTCAGGGGTTTTCTTTTCCGTTAAATTTGTTCCAGGGGAGGGTGCGGAAGGATCAGGAGTTGCATAGGCACTTTGAGAAAAAGGGTTGGATCCAAAGAGTCGACTGAACAGGTTGTTCTTTAAAGAACTAAATGCTGTCGCAGTCTGTCCTCCTGGCGAACCAGCATCATTGGTGCTCTGAGCATTGGTCTGCCTGTTGTTTTCAGCCCCATCTAGTCCCCAAGATCCAACTGGTGTTTCTTGCGCTGTAGACGGTGCGGAGCTCCCTTCTTCTATATCTCTGGAAAGGATTTCTTCCTCGCAGTCTCCCTGAACATGAGAGCTGGCGTGGGAGGCTATCTTCTTCATTAACCCTGAAAACCGAACGATATCGTCCTCCTCACCTATTACATTGCAATGACGCCTTATTAGCAGGTGTGCTCGCAGGATTTTTTTTGTTGGAGTGGTCACCATCAGGAGGTACCTTGATCACGGAACGAAGATTGTGGACGAGGAGGTGTATCCATATCAATAGCAACATTGAATAGTTCTTCTGGATCGGCTTTGTCTGTTGAAGACCCTTGCTCAGCCTTCATCGGCGATCGTTCCGCAGACTCTCTAGTTGTATACGGTGGGTTCATTCTACTCATCTCATGAAAGATATTTTCTTGAGATGCCAGGGGGGCTGCCATATGGGGTGCATCAAAGTTCTGTCTATTGTCAATAGGCCGCCTGAAAGGTTCGCCCAGTTGAATGATTTGAGAGAATCCAGTATTTTTGGTGTAGTTGGGTGCGTGATAGGAACGAAGGCCTTTTGGTTGTGATCCATTCTCTTCTGAGCAAAAGTCGAATTGCCTCTGGGTTGGCTCTGCGGTGTGATAACCAGACGAAGTTGGGAGCGGTGGAAGTGGATGTAGGTCCAGTGGATGGACTGAAGAGTCATGAAACTGCTGCCGCGATGAGCAATCTTGTGTGGTTCGGGATCCAAAGGTCCCCGTTTGGCGCCGCGTGTCAATAGCTGTTGGTGGAGTGGAGAGGCTTGCTGCTGGACGCACTATTGGAGACAAATGAACAAATGAACAATGACGGAGACAGCAAATTAGCGCCGACAGCTACAAAGAAAGGAGCACAGTCCTCCTTTGGCTACAAAAACAGTTTAAGCCAAGCTCAGCTCGACGCGTCTCTCTGTGCAACGCGCCTGAAACAGCTGCTAGGGGGCGCGGATCCCACACGTACTCTGATCAAATCCTGCCCGTTGCGGCGACACGGACAAAGGAGTCGAGGGGTCTATGGACTGCGCGGACTGCCCTTGTTTGCTCTGGTCTGCAGACATTGAAGTAATGATGGCAACAGATGCGATGAATGCTGTTTCGAGGAATGTGATGATGTGTCGAGAGCCGCAGAGAGAAACGCAAGAGCAGAGAGAAAGAGAGAGCAGAGGATAAGGAAAGAGGGACAAACCTGGATAATGATGACGGTCGTTACGGCCTCCCACTGTTTGCAACGGAGATGACGGGATATTTGAGGGTTCAGCTACGAATCTGCTAGCCTGCCATGCCATCCACTGACTGTCATGTCCTTTTGTTCGTATCAGGTTCACATTCCGGTTGAGACTTAGTCTATCATTGTTCTTCGGAATCGAGTAGACTTCTCTCTCTCTTTCTCTCCCTCTCTTATCCTCCTCTTCAGCAGTAGCACAAGCTGTAACTGTACATCAGGACAAAGCTGTGTGAGTGACTGCACCTGTTTGTAGACGATATTCACCCAGAAAGATTAGTCAAGCTGGAAGGCGTCTAACCTCCAGTCTCGAGGCTGCTTTGTACCGTTATTTGTCGGCACATGAATTGCCTATGGGCAATCTCAGTAAACTATGGACTGGAGTAAGACTATTTCGTGCAAAGAGTAGCGCTAACAAGTGCCGGTACACTGTTTTTTTCGAACACGGACCATGTTCAACGCAGTGGAACTAAAGTGGTTCAAGATAAAAATTCGATCCTTTATCTATTCGGGAACAGGTTTGAACAAACTGTCTGTGGATCCTCCAAGAACGTCTCTTCGGGGCACTGGGGATGAGTTCACGCTTCCTCTTGACCCCTCGCTCTGCGCCATCGATGCCTTGGACTGTGCCCGAGGAGACGCACAAGCTGAAGAGTTTACCGAGGAGGCCTCGCCTGTCATCTCTTGCAGCACGGTCGAGGAAGTCGACGAGTTCATTCGCGATGGGCGTGTTGATGTTGCCCGTCCCAACAAATCTGCCGTATGTTCCGTAATAAGTTCAATGGCAGGGGTGTTTTCAATACCTCGAGGGATGATAATGTCAGCCCATTTTTTGGACTAGTAGCAACAACAATCACAAAAAAAATGAATATAAATGGAAATGGCATTCAAGACATACAGCTTTCAATTGACAGTTCCGTCGAGTTACCGGCTGAATAAAGTCATCAAAGGCAGGCTTCACGAATCGAACATATTCAGTCAAGATATGATCGACCGAATCTGGGTTGGACTCTGCAACCTTGCGGGATACTGGCGAGGACGATAAAAGATTTAGTTGACATGAAAAAGGTATTAATTGTCGCCATTCCTGCCGCCATTCCAGTTGTATTTCCTCAAGTTACCTCTGTTCACCAAACGCGCGTCATCATCAACGTCGACGAAAAGCTAATGGATGTGAATAATTAGGGGTTAATGGCAAATTCAACCGCAGTTGGATCAGCTCTGGTAAAGTCTAATCGGGACATTGTACCTTCATATTCAAACGCTCCCGAATACGTTGGCTATAAAGAACAAAGATTCCTTCAAATAGGATAACACTAGGACATTCAGCATCCTTGGGCCTGACTTCGATTCTTCTATTGAGCAGTAGCAATGTTACGTTAGCACCACGTAAGAGTTTTTATGAAGCTGCCTTGCGCCACAGGATTGCACCAAGCCTCTGCTCTCCGGTACCTTTGCTTTGTTGCAAAGTCGAATTTGGGGATCTTTGTAAGCTTTCCTTCGTTGATCTCATCCATAACCTCGGCGAGAAGATCCCAGTCAAACGCGTCTAGTGGAGAGGCAAACGGTTAGTAAAAGGGAGAAGGACACAAGTTAAGTGCACAGTAAAAGGTCACCGTTTAAATCCAAAGTCAAAGCCAGAGCCGTACCAGGGTGATCAAAGTTGTAGAGTCCACTTGCAACACGGACACGATCTTCGTCCGTCAATTCCCTGTAAAAGTCATGAAGATGGAGGAGGAGTGCTTTGCTGCTATCCACGACTTGACTTTTTTGCAATTGCTCAATCAACACTCTACAAAAGGCTTCCTGTATAGGTAATGGAGAGTGTTAACCATTGATGGCCAGTAAAGGATCCAAGTCATAAAGAGCTCCTTTGAACTTGCCTTTCCGGAATCCGCGCCTCCTAATTACAGGTAAACAAAATAAACAAGAAAGCAAAGTGTCAGTCTCTCTGGTACCCAAATTGCACCAGTGTATTCTTGGAGCAATCATCTCAGTCAGTATGAACACTGTTAAAGACGAACCAGCCAGGCCAATGACAAAGACTCTTGAGCTCGGTAGAGAGTAGCTGAAAGAAGCAGGGAGCGCGATACTCATGGTGGAGATGTTGTGATGTTGTGGTTTAATCGATATTATCGGGGTTGGGTCGCCGTTCTTGCTGCTAATCTCTATCAGGACTTGTCCTTTGGGTTCTGTCGAGTCGAGTCCTGTGCTGTTGAGTCCTGTTGGGCGAGTCGGCGAGTCTTGACCTGAGGGAGAAAAGAGAGTTGGCGACAGCACAACAACCTTTTTTGCTCCCCGATGACGTTGCAGCGTTTGTGACTGCTCACACTTCAAGATAAAAAAATTCAAGCTGGTTTGTTTTTTTTTTCTTCTTTCTTTCTTTTTCCCTTCAGCTTCCCCCCCTCCCAAGGTAACATTTCTTTCGATGGTCGCGACATCCCATACAATTTCCATTTTCCCTCCCTCTCTCATATGATGTTTGAATATATTTGCTACTTCAGAGCGTTTAGAGCGCGATGAGACAAATTTTCCACAATTTTTCTGACTTTTTCCAACGATCCGCGTCAACAGAAGGGCGTTCTCTTGTCATCCTGTATCTTGTGCTAACGAGGTCGTACACTTGTTGATAGATTCTAGCGCGTCATCCCTCTCTTGACTTGGATTCATCAATCTTTCAATTTCAAGGTATGTATCCCCCCCCCTCCCCCAAACAGCTTCACCCCCACGCCCTTTTTCTCCTGCGTATGATGTGAATAGAGATCATGAAAAAACATTACATGATTCAGAAATTTTTACTTCAATTGTTCCAACTGACGCTATCCCAATACACCTCACCCTCTGCGTTGCAAGGTCTCCATCAGAATTGGATCGTAAAACATCGTGTTAACTTTTCCATTTCTTGTGATTCGTAGGTACGTTGTTTTCTCAGATAAAGTTATAATATTACAGTTTTAATAAAAAAAAAAAACAAAAAAAAAGCACTTGCACACTGGAAAAGTTCTTTAGGGTCGATCCACAATGAAGTCGGTGAGTTTGACTATCAAATGAGCTCAACCTCTAATGTTGACAGGTTGGTATCATAACCCTTCCAGAGCACATGATATTCAATAATGGAATCTCCCTCCCCTTGATGACCTCGGGTCTTCAGGTCATCGTCAGTGTTCATCTCTTAATCATGTCGTGGCCACTGGCTACAGACTACCGCTGCAAGATGCAGAAACTTCTCTTGCAGGCAGTGAATGCTCTTTATGATCTGCATTCGACACTATACACCTGATGTCCCACACGCAGAAGCTTGCAACTATTGTGCCTTCCAAGTGCAGTGTGTACCCTCCATCCAGCACAAGGCAGTTAAGCAAACTGCAGTGCTATTAATGGCACTCTGCACAATACCATACTATTCATGTCAGAGCACACTCTGCCTGGAATGCAGACTTCTTTTTCACAGTTTGAAGGCGCCTTGTCTACATTGTGGTAGGCAGCGCGACTGTTATGCCCATCCAAAAGCAGAGAGATGTGCTTGAATGTCTCTGGGTTGATGGTCCAAGAGCAAAGAAGCCGCAGGTTGAAGATTGGACATCTCAACCATGCAAATTGTCAATTTTTGCATTCAAGATAAAAAGTTGTTGGTGCCGAAAAAGCTCATAAAAGGCGGTTTTTGGTAGGAACTTGCCCCTTCTTTGGGATCTGTGCGTGGGATTTGACTGTTCCCAATAGTACCCACCCACCTGCAAATGCATCGAAGCAGTGATAGAGTCGAGCCCAGGCTCGACCTTTTTTTTTTTTTTTTTTTTTTTTTTTGTTTTGCTTTGTTTTGTTGTAGCTTGGACTATATCGGAGGGAAAGGGTCATGCCAACAACAGCAACCCGCCCTTTAATGGACAGTTAGTTCCATTCCTGGGAAAGGAACGGCGGCGAGTGGTTTTTTTTCCCACTCCAAAGAGCAACTTGGCAGTGCATGAACAACAACCGTTGAACGGCGTGCAGGATGGCCGGTTTGTAGGGTTCCTTTCCGCGCGCCGCGTCCCGAGTTTTTGCTCAAATGACCTTGTGTGTAACAACAGCATTATGTGCCTCCCAGAAAGGATGTTTGCGGCGAATTCGCGCGCCGCCCAGGGTGTCAAGTCAGTTGCATTACGTCGGGTTAGAAGAGCAAGGGTAACAGGTCTCCGTATGCTAACACCATAGGCTACAACGAAGCAGTGTCGTCCTGAAAGTGGGTGTGTAAACACTGCCACATCTTATCCCGGCCTTCTAGAAAGCTGGGGGTCTGGACAAAGTATAAATACCTCTAACCCCATCTTCAACATCAGACAAGCAATCCATCTCTCCCCCACTCTTCTCCAATACCACACAACTACAAGATGCGTTTCGTGATCACCCTCGTCTCCATTGCTCTCATGGCAGGCTCTGCGATGGCCACCTACTGCAGTGATGGCAGCTCAATTGGCTTTTGCACCTCCGGACAAGGCTGCCATGGCATCGGCGGTCACTCCATCAGCGGATACTGCCCTACGGGCCAGGTGTGCTGCATCGCCAGCTAGAACCCGGGCATTCCCCAAGAATGGTCCAGGAACCCCCGTCCCGGTGAAGATAGCTCTGTAACCGAGTAATAAATCTCCAGCACGTGTAGCCAGCTGCAGCGAAATCTAAAAAAACAAAATCGACGCGTCTCGCTGAACAAGCTGTCTCGAGTCTTGTATCCACTACTTTGGTTTTTTGAATATTTGTTACATCCTCGCCATGTCATTCAGTCTCGTGTGTCGGGTTGGCAAGTATTGTTATTAATGAATATTGTGTATGGTACATTGTCTTTCTAGACCCATCAGTTCAAGGGGATGTCGTTGTTCATCTCCTCCTCCAGTTCAATGAAACGATCCTCCTTTGCGCGTTTGCCCCATTTGAAGAATGCAAATGCAAATGCTGATCCTATTACAGCCGCCACCACAACAACGGCGACAATGATGGGGGTCTTTGACTTTTTGCCTCCAGATCCGGAAATGCCTGACCCTGCACCATAGATTCCTGATCCAACAAGAGGAGGCGAGACTGTGCCGTCTCCCGCAAACGGGCCTCCACTGTAGATAGTAATGGGCGCGTCATTGTAAATCGGCTGCCCACACATTGCAGCAGTCATAACGTTGTTCGAAGCCGCGCCATAAGCGAAGTTTGGATCCACAAACGTCCAGTTGGCTTGGAATGAAGGATACTGGGCATGAATAAGATCTTGCAGCAAAAGATCAGGGCGCGCCGGTGCTCTGAAGTCGTAATCTAGTGGGCATCATTGAGAGTGAGTACGCTTGGCCCTGCTACCAATAAGCCAAGTCTTTTAATGCTTTCGAAAACTTACCACTAACACCTTGGCTGTTGTAAGTATAGCTCAGGGAATAAACTCTCTTGCCCGGCAGCTCTTCCATGGTTACGTTGGCGAGTGTTCTCCACAGGTCAAAATCGCCTAGGTTGGCCGTTTGTCCATTGTAGTTTGTCTGGTCGATCATAACCCATGAGTTCAGAATCATAGTCTTCAGATCTGAAAGGGCAAGCTGACTTCTGTCTTGAACACCATCCCCACTCAATGGGAAAGGAATGCCACCTAGAGAAGGTTAGGTGGGTCAGGGTTTATGTCTATTGGCGAAATTTTACAGGCGCGAAACAAACTGGGATTTGTTACCTGCATCCTGGATGATTGTCCGGGTGAATAAACTGTTGCGGATTCGCCACCAGCCTACGGAAAAGTCATATTCCACCCAGCCAATTCGCTTTTGTTGATCTGCGGGAATGCCAGCGACTGCAGCCTTGAGAACTCCATAGTTGTTTGAGATTTTGGTGTAGACACTCTGGCCGACATCGCCGATTCCGTAAAACAGCGAGATGGCTTTGATATACTCTACGCGTTCCAGAGGCCCCACCTCCAGTGATTCTGGCACGTAAACGGCCTTTGGCTGGGCTGGATCTGAAGTCATCAGAAATGAAGCATTGATGTTTTGATACTGGTTACTGTAGTCGCTGGCATTGAGAGCCAATAAAGTCTTGTTGGTGTAGCGTTGTTGAAGGCAAGGTGACACGACCAGCTGAGGTTCATCCATGAAACCAATCGTGTTCCCTTGACCGATGAGCTACGAAAGGAAGGAGAGGCAAATATGCAAACATGACTGACTGGTCAGGGTCTCTTTCGCGTGCTGGTGATGTCTCGGGTTATCAGTTGCTGCAATCGAGGGCATTCCATACCTCAACATAGGACGAGGTGAAGTTGCCGGTGGTAGCGACTACCGACACTGGCACCTTGAATTGCGGAATGGAGAGGCTTAAATTGTAGGCTCCAAGTTGGGTAGTGTTCATAGGAGCGGCGCCACAGTACAAGAGCGACTGCTGGTTGTTGCCCAGACCAAGCATTGTGACTACGGTGAAGTTGCCATCGCGGTTGTAGTTGGCGCTGAACGTGCCGTAGGGAATTAATGGTACTTGTGGAGCGATATAAGGAGGAGAGAGATTCGAGGCGCGGTTAGACAACAAGGAAAGCACAGAAAAAAAGGGGGGATGAATGCATTTGGGTCCCTACAGGTTAGGCCTCCACAAAAGAAGTTTGCTTGGGCCGAAGCGGTGCTGGCGAGCACAGCGAGGCCGAATGCAACGGCGATTGAGCGGAACATGAGGGGGGGGGGGGGGGGGGGGGGGGAAGATCAAAGTTGGGAGCGAGAGGAAGGAGGAGAGGAATGCAGCATCCACAATGGCCAGAGAGGGGGAGGAGATTGAGGAATGATGGGGGGGCCAAGGAGATGGGGGGATGGAGGAGGAGGAGGAGGAGGAGGAGGAGAGAGAAAGGAAAGAAGAAGAGAAAAAAAGAAAGAAAGAAGGTTGTTACAAAGGAAGAAAAGAAGAGAGAGAGGAGCCGGGTCAACACACAACAAACAGCGAGCGGAGAGGGGAAGGAGAAACCTGGAGGAGGAGGGAAGGTTCCGATGTTGTTTGTCTTGCGGGGGAAGAAGGAAGAGGTGGACGAAGAAGGGAGGAGGAGGAGGAAGAAGAAGAGGAGGAAGAAGAAGAGGAGGAAGAAGAAGAAGAGAACAAGAGATGAAGAGAACAGGAGATGAAGAGAACAAGAGACGCGTTGCGACAAGGACCAAGGAGACGACAAGAGAACAAAGGAAAGAATAAAGAAAAAGAAAAGAAAAAAAAAAAGAAAAAAAAAAAAAAAAAGATGCTTGCATCTCTTGTTCATCCTCTCCCACGGGTGTGAGCCCACCCTTGGGGGTCGAGGTCGAGGTCTCTTGTTGTATCCATCGTGGCACAGATCCACGGCATGCGTGCAGTGCGGTCAGTGCAGCCAGGAGGGAGCAGACGGCCGTAGTCTGCAATAGCCAGCCTGCAAGATGAAGATGAACAGGATGGACAAGAAGAACAAGAAGAACAAAGGAGCAGCAAGAAGGAAAAGAGATGAGGACATGGTCCAGGCACACACACACACCCGCACAAGTCACTGTCACACACGCATGTCACACACACATCACACACATCACACATGTCACACACGCCATCAGAGCAAGTCTCTTTTGGGACAAGGCAGACCCTGACCTCTCATCACCATCATTGACACGCATGATGCAAGCACTGTCTGCGGCCTATCACCCACAGACAGATGGACAGACGGAGATTATGAACAAGATGCTGAAGACTTTGTTACGGGCCTTCGTTGACATCAGTGTAGCAGTCGAACTGGGACCAGCTACCTCCCTCGCTGGAGTTTGCCTACAACAACGCTGTCAACGCTTCCACTGGTTACTCCCCGTTCTTCCTCAACACTGACCAACATCCTCGTCTTCCAACAGCATTTCTCAGTGTGCCGGGCAACTCAGTCCCTACTGTACTCTGGATCACCAGGAAGATCAGGCAAACAAGCGACGACGCGATCACAAGTTCATAGTCGGCGACCAGGTCTTGTTGAGTGCTGCCAACATCACGATAGCACTAGACCAGCCGACAAATTGCGACCACAGTATCTTGGCCCTTTCACCCTTTTGGAACAGCACTCACCAGTCACCTTCCGCGTCAAGCTGCCTCCTTTCTACGAGATCCACGATGTATTCCACGTTGATACCTTACGACCCTACCTGCTGTCCCCAGAGTCGCTTGGCCCTCGAGTTACAGCGCCACCAGACCAGACCCTACTATAATCGATAGCGAAGAAGAGTACAAAGTGGACGGAATTTTCAAGTATCGCTTTTATCGCGGGCAGCATCAGTTCTTTGTTGCATGGAAAGGCTACGGTAGAGAAGCAGACGAATGGGTCCCTTTGAGCAACCTGGATAATTGCATGGATATAGTCACGGCCTTCAAACAACAGCATGGACTCATTCGACATCTCAACTATGTACACTAAAACTCACGGCCCGGACAGAAATTGAGACGCAGAGTACGTGTTGAGTGAGACACAACTTTTTTGATTAATCCATGCTTCTCATTGGGTTGCTTTCTGGGTGCGAGGTTGACCACCATGCCTTATTCATCACAGCTCTGAGCGTGAGGGTAATTCTCCTCAACAACAGTGTTTAAAGAGACATAGTGTGATTGTTAGTTTTGTCTCATTGGGCAAATACCATGAAGGGCCTCTGTTATTGCTAGAAAAGCTCTCTATGGTGTGTCGATGAAAGTTCCTGGCATCACAACGTGCTTCTTAGCAAGGTACTGGTTGTTGTCGCATTACAAATCACTATTGCCCACCCTGTCATCTTGGATGCTTTCAAGCCTCTATGCTTTAAAGTTGACCGAGTTTGCGGCCCTTTGTTAGACAGAGTTGGATCAACATCAGAATTTTCTGGTCTGTGGGTCCATCACCACACAAAATTCCGTTTTAGCAAGGGCGTTTGACATGACTGACAGAACACCCGGTTCGCTGTCACCCACCCCTCTTCTTTTTCCTTTCACCACCATCCCGCTCAACTGAGAAAGATGAAGAACACTTTGCAGGGCAAAGCTGGAATTTATTTGGTTTTTTAGTTAGGATTTTCGCGAATAAAAGAGAGTAAACATATATGGTCCTGTCGAAGGATAAAATAGGCTTGAGTCTTCATGTTCTTCGACTCTGCCTAACATGAATGATAGGTCTGTTGCAAGGCTCTGAGCATCCGTTTCAATCCCAAGTCCAACATGGAGATCGGAACTGAGAATGTCAATCTAAAGAACCCAACTTTGCGTTCGGTAAACGCCTCCCCGAGATTTACATAGACGCCCTCCTTCAGCATGGCCCTCAATAACAAATACTCGGCTTGTCGATCGCCCGATTGAGCTGCAACCCTAATAGAATGTGGAATAAATTGACGTAGATCCACCCACAAGAAGTGGCCTCCCTGAGCAGGGATGAAAGGGATCTTGTTCTTGCGCAAGAAATCAACTGCAAAAGAATAAGACTCTGCGAGTCGCTTTTGGTTTGTGGCTATGAAGCGGTCAATGGTCAAGGGGTCCGAGAGGAGTTTTGACAACATGGCCTCTGTCGTTGAGGATATCCAGGTGAAGATTCTATTTGAGATGGAAGGCAAATGATCACACAATAAACGAGTGAGTTGATTTTCCTATGAACCCGAATTTTATAAAAAAGAGTAACATACGCGATCGAACGCATAGCATCGATCAAGTCCTTATTCCATGGCGAGACTAAGACTCCACAGCGGAATCCATTTAGGCAGAAGTCCTTGCTCACTCCATAGGCTATATGGATCAATTCCTTATCACAGTACTGTTCCAAGTGGGGGATCGACAGGGCCGAGATGAATGGGGTTTGATCTGGTTGATCAGCCCGAGCTTCCTCAGTCAAGGCATAATCAAAGACCGAAAGCGCGTAAATCTCATCAAACAAGATATGGATGCGGTTCCGGGAAGCGAATCGAAGGTAGCCAACAAGAACCTCGAGCGGGTAGTTTCTAAATTGACAGTAATTACAGTAAAAATTGCATGAGGTTCAGAGTGAATTTTCAGTTTCTCGCCGTTCGAGAGATCAAGTAGTCTGACTCTTGTTTCGATAGGGTCTTCATATCTGTCTTTTCATGTCCTACCTTCCAAGAGGGTTATGAGGGTTAGCGAGGACCATAGCCTTAACTTGAGTGCCCTGTGCCTGAGCCCTATCGACTGTGCCCTGTAGCAGCTCCAGATGCTTTGGATCAAAGGGCGAAAGATCCCCAAGATCACAAACAACGACCTTCGCCTTGGACTTGATCGAAATGGCAATGTTGAAACCGCCTGAACAAATAAATCACAAGATTAGAAGAGGGACAAACATCAGTTCCCTCTGTTGTCCAGGACGCGCAGAACAGGAACTCTCGTATTTGAGTCACATCCCGCTGTCTTTTGCTCAGTCCAGTGCCCCTTCCAACCTTGAAGGTAGTCAATGACTCTTTTCTAACAGTCATCCACTGTCACTGGGCTCACTAACGATACAAGGGTTTTTTTGATGCTCCGTTGAATTTTACCATAAAATGGGGTCGTGATCAAGATTCCTTCGCCATCATCACAGACACAAAATGTAAAGTTATCAACCGCGGAAGAGCAACTTGCAGACAGAACGATATGGTCAATCTGAACAGGCTCCTGAGGATTGAAGTAGCGGTTAAAGATGTTCTCAGAAAAATGTTTTCGAAGAAGCTTTGAGCCTGAGGGATTCTCGCCATAACCAAAGAGCTAAAACATAAAGAGAGAAAAGCATCCAGGAAAGAACGAAACGTGAATAAAAGAAAGAAGACCAATTGGTAACAAATGTAGCCCAATCCCAAACAAGTGGACCAGTCGGTCCCAGAGTGGGCTGAGTTTATGCTGCAGAGAAGCCGCAAGTTATGCACGGTTTTTCCCACGAGAGGCCACGTTGGCGTCATGCATCGGTTAAGCAAGCATAATGTTCGAAATCCATTTACGCACCTTGGGATCGACATGGTCGACACTATTCATCTTCAAGGATGCAAGGAAACAATCAAAAAGCGCGTTAGTCTGCATGCTCTGAATGCATCATATTCGATCAAAAAACAGCAATCGTATTTTTATGGGAAGTGCAACGACTTACAATTTCTCGAAGCTCGGATGTCATAAGTTGATTCTCTGCGACACCGAGATTGATGATTCCATCGGGATTAGAATGGATATCAAACTTGTTCGCATTCACCTTGACCATACCCTCAAGCATGATATTCTCACGACCCGTTAGATTCTCCTGGGCTCGTAGAGACAAATTATTTCTTCTTGTCATGGTAATGATTTCTTTTTCTTTTGGGTTTCAAGGGTGAGAGTTAAGATCGAAAGCCGCGATGCTGATGTAAAAATGAAGATGGTGAATGAAAATTGTAGTGAATTGTGGAATGAAAAAGCCTTTTTATTTGAAAAAAGAACAAATATGAAGAAAATGATGATTTGTCCTGGAAGTTTCATAGACTGGTGGGGTCTAGACTTCTCAATCATGTTACTGACGATATATTCTTCCAGACAAAAGCAAGTCCTGTGATTCTACGACCGGAAGGAGAAGGCAGTAGAAGAGAGTCCGCCCGATTATGCAAGATATACCAACATCTTACATAATGCAAAGCTTTGGCTTTCGATTATACCTTTAACCGGAATTCTTTCTACTGCCCAAGAGATTGTAGCAAACTTCCTCCTCGGTGTTAATACAAGACTATGTCGTCAGGTTGTCAATCGAACATGTTTTTACAAAGATAATTTTTTGGATCTGGTGACTGTTTATTCTTGTAGTAGGTCGTTCAGCGTAAAGACAAGGAAAAAAAAATCATCTACCTCTCAGATGGAAAATATTACATAGATTCCGCATGGAGAAAACTTGGAGGGCTCCTTGGAAAAGTTACATGGCTCCAGCAGAGAAAAAAACATGACCGACTTCCTTTGGTGGAAGTCTGTCGGACGGACCAAAGACAAAAAAAATCACTTGGCTCCCGCATGGAAAATCTTACGTGGCTCTCGTGCGGGCAAATGATAAATGATTCCGGTCCGGGAAAACTTACCAGTGGAGCTGAACATCTCTACTGAACGTCGCGGCACAATTTTTTTTCTCTCTAGCAGTAAAGATGTTCAGCTGCACTCATAGCATAAGGATATTGGCACAACAAGCCGGTGCTCTGAGTGTGCATTTACCCGTGTGTTCACTGGGCCAATGTTTTCCCGCTTGTGCCAATATCCTTTATTGACCAGAACCCCAGATATCCTCAAGGGGGACAGGGGAAAAAATTAAGTAGAGGGAGGAAGAGAAGGGCAGAGAAAAATTAGGGTGCCCCATGACAAAATTTACAAAGACTGTGTTTGTCAGATACTTCTTTCTTCTCGACTTTGAGCTTCCCCATTTCCACTTCACCAAGCGACTCAAAAATGCTCATCAAAGCCATTTGTGTCACCATTTCTGGTCTGTCCCTCGCCCTCGCGATTTTTCCTCCTTCATCTGCGCAAAATGTCTCCGGGTCCAAGGACAAGATAAGGGAAGACAGGTGCATCATGAACGCCAAAGCTACCCCCTATGTCATGGCTGCCTCGGCATTAATCGAGACTACTCTGTATCTCTTGTTGATGTACTTCGGTCGACTGGAACACAATCGCGGAATACTGGCTATGCAAAAGCTGGAAGTTCTAAAACCTTGGCATGTTGTGAGCTCTCTGGTTGCGGTCGGCGCGATGCTGCTTAGATGGTGGACATATCGGACACTGGAACGCTTTTTCACGGTAAGACGGTTTTAGTGCAGGCATGGGTGCCAGTTTACTTGCTCTACTGATGCTTTCAAGCATAAGTTAAAGCGGAAAGTACTCCCAATACTAAGAAATCCCTTCGTGAACGGATGTCATCACCATAGTACCAATTAACAATTCGGCCAGGTCATAGACTGGTGAAAGATGGACCATACAGGCTACTCCTTCACCCAAGTTATACAGGCGCGGTCCTCAATGGTACCGCGGGTCACATGGTCCTCTGGTGTAATGGATTGTGGGACACTGCTGCCTACTATTTGGCCAGATCCATCGGCTGTAATGTTAACTTCGTTATGACGCCATTCGGGGTCAACATGGGGATGTTGGTAGCGCTCCTGTATGGAGTGTTCCTGGCCCAGATGTTTTTACGTCGTTACAAGAAGGAGGAGATGATGTTGCGTGAGCATTTTGGAAAGGAGTGGGATGAATATGCGAGCAGGCGATGGAGATTTATTCCCTATGTTTACTAATTAGGTTCCATGCTAATAAATAAGTGAACCTCTTCCACAAAATGATTCAAAATGATGCTTCCTCGACAGCCTCCCTCTATTGTTTGCACCTTTTTCTTTAATCCCTGCAAGAATACAGCAACAAAAAGAACTCTACGATGCCTATGATGTCTGCTGCCACTTCCACTTTCGAGCGAAGGAAAACAAGAAAGGGCGATGGGTGGGGCCAGGAGGATAGTAGAGAGGCTGTATCATATCATCTCCTTCCCCGCTCACAAAGGAAATACCTGCACGCATATACTTGAGAATTGGGGTTCTTACTTGTATCTAGCTGAGCATGCCTACAACCCTTCGCCATAAGCGAGTGTGAGTTCCCTGTCAGCCTCTCATGAGAGAACCTTGTCCTTGAGTCCCAAGTATTCTTGCAGGACCACTTGCACGTAACCATGTGGTCCAAGACGCACTCTAAGATGCTCAAAGTCTACGTCTAGTATGAAGTATAATAGCATCATTAAACAACCTTCTTTGAGATTGGATCTTTGTTTTATCTGTGGGTGGGTGGGCTGCACATTAAAGCTGAACAACCATCACCGTCAAGTTCTTGCCCTGGCTTTATAGTCCACACCAAGTTCTTGAAAAACTGGTACCTTAAATTTCAAGCTAGATTTTAATCCTAGTAGTCGACTTCACCCATTTCTTTGTCTGAAAACTGCGGCAACATGCTACTCGTGGTGCTGGCGAATTCCCCATGCTAAGATCGCACAAATAGACCAGCACAAATAGCAAATAGACCACTCCATTAGAGTTGGAGACGGCTCCTTCAATGCAGCAGAGTATGAGGTGCAGTGAGGCATTATTTTGTGTCTCACTATATGATTACTGCCTTATTCCCGATGGCAATCTCCCACCGCCTTGTCAAGTCACTGTCCTATTTCAGCCTTTTGGCCGTTACTAAGATCTGGCGCCAGAATGGCGCCATTCTGGCAGTTTACTGTTATGAACATCATACAGCTGCGATCAAGATCACACTTACTTCTATCTCTTGTAAAATCTGAGAGTATAATTGCCCCATCTTTCAGTTAATTCCTTCCTACCCTTTAAGTCAGATAGTCCCTTTGCTACATATACATTACAAATCAACTCTTGTCCTTGTCTCCCTGTCTCTTGTTTCATTCTCTTGCCCTCGCAATTCCTTGTCCTTGTCTCCTCCTGTCTCTTGCTCTTCCTCTTTCGCTGACTCCTCTGTGACTTTGCCTAAGAAACGCTTGTAATTGGTAACAAGATGCCCTTCTCTCGTCTGGTACCCAATCAAAAATTTATGATCATACCCGAGTTCAAGTTCGAGTCGGGTGCGGTCATCCAGCAAGTGCCTGTCGCTTACAAAACCTGGGGAGTCCTAAACGCCGAGGGCGATAATTGTATGCTGATCTGTCATCCCCTTTCTTGCAGTGTCGACGTGGAAGATTGGTAAGAAAAAAATCGCTCCCCTTTTGGCATTTGCCTTGAGGTTATGTTGCTTATTTTTATCTCGTTTATGATCATTGTTAGGTGGGCTGATCTAATGGGTTCCTGCCCATCGGAGGGAAAAGGAAAAGCGATTGATGAATTCAAATTCTTTATCATCTGTTTGAACGTGATGGGGTCGCCTTATGGTTCGGCATCACCCTTGACCACAAACCCCAAGACTGGGACCCGATATGGACCTGAGTTTCCTTTGGCAACGATTCGCGATGATTGCAGGTATGACATAATCACCACTACCGCCGCTTCTTCTACCACATATCATAAACTTCAACACTTGGTTCCTTGAAATCCTGCTTACCTTCGTAACATTCTGGGTTTAACTTTCTCCACTTTTGCTCACCATTATATTTCATTCGTGGCTGTTCAGACTGCACAAGATGGTCCTGGATGATCTGGGAGTGAAATCTGTAGCAGTTTGTATCGGTGGGTCCATGGGTGGGATGCATGTCTATGAATGGGCTTTGTACGGACCTGAGTATGTCAAGTTGATTGTCCCAATCGCGGCACCGGCCAAGAATTCGGCCTGGAGTATAAGCTGGGCGGAAGCTCAGAGGCAATCCATTTTTACAGATCCAATGTACAATAACGGCTCTTATGCTCTAGACTCTGTAAGAAAACACCGATCGCGTGCACGAACCATGGCCTAAACCCAAAAAATAGATTGATTGATGACCTTGACTTGTCCCCTTTTACACTCAGCCTCCACTGCAGGGCATGACGACTGCTAGGATGACTGCCATGCTCACGTATCGAACTCCTGCCTCTTATGAACGTCGATTTGGTCGCACCATCGTGAACTACCCTGACAATCCTGAGGCTGCTGCTACTCTCACAGAATCCCATGCCGCCTCGGCAGAAGTCCACCGATGCATCCATAATCAGGGACATCGGCACCTGTATAATCCTTTGATCTCCACTGATCTTCTGACCACCAATAGCACTGAAAGCTTCTCCCCCCGTTTAGGGAGCCCCACAATGGACAGAGGTTTTGCCCACAGTTGGGAGTCAGAGAACAGTATCAAGGGTAGCCCTCCAGTGTACTCGGCCCATAGTTATCTGCACTACCAGGCTGACAAGTTCAACAAGCGCTTCGATGCTAATTGTTATATCCATCTTAGTCGAAAAATGGACTTTCATGATGTCTCTTTCCGCCGTGGGCCTTATGAGGATATAGTCAAGAGCATTCGTCAGCCCACGCTGGTCTGTGGTATGTTTTTGCCCGTACTGCGAAATCCTTTGAGTCGAAAAATAATGGGGGGGAGGTTTTGCTTATCCAAAATAACAGGAGACTGAAGGTTATCGATATTTTACCAACCCACCCTTTAGCCATCATGTCCGATGTACTCTATCCGTTTTATGAACTCAAGGCCCTGGCGGACCTCTTACCGAATTCGGAACTGGTATCTGTGAAATCTGACGAGGGGCATGATGGTTTCTTGGTCGAGTACGAACAAATCAATGATGCCATTGTCTCGTTCATGCAGCGTCACGAACCTACACGTAGGCTTCTTGCTCGAGAGGATGTTGCTGTCATACCAAAAACTGTACCTCATGGCAATCTCTTTGCAAGCTGGTGATAACACCTCCGTGATCGCCGATCCACCTTGCACACAATTAGGAGATCCTAATCCCTCCCCCCTCATCCCCTTCTCTTTATCATCCTTGACTATCATATTCTGCTTCGAAGTTATTATATGTGAGAATATAAAATGTGTTTTTCTCTTGGCTCCTGTATCTTGTTGAGGTCCTCCTGCACCAAACAGTCAGCGAGGAGGATGTTTATTTTGAGGAGCGGGGGCGAACAATAATGTGAACTGTCTCTTCAACTAGTTCGCCGGGAAACACCTTCGAGAGACGCCTAGCTTTTTTGTCACTGATGGTAAGGTCGAGTCGAAGTTGTGTGTTGTCGTTGTCTTCTGATTGGGTGAGTTGTGAGACACGCGCCAGAGAGAGAAGCACATCAGCAGCAATGTTGTCAAAGCGAGGAGCCTTCTTAAACTTGATGAGAGGTGAGCAAAGTCCGTACGGCCCCATGTCGACAGGGAAGACATTGGAGGTTGCCTATCCATTATGGAAGAAGATGTTGGTGTTGGTGGTCTTGCTATGGATCATCGGAAGGATTGGAGGATGCAGCGCGGAGAGAGTGAGTGATGGGACGAAGATTGAACATAAAACGAATGATAAAGGGAAATACATTTTGCTGCAAGTGAAGGAGATTTCAGTGAAGAGAATCTGTCCAAATTATTGCCTTGAGAACAGGACCAAATTATTGCCTTGAGAACAGGAGAGGGCAAAAGCCTCCTGTATTGTGAGTTGATATTCCTGAAAGTGCTGCCTCGAGAGCGAGGACCGACTGCCGTCTAAGTGCCATATTCTCTGGGTGAACCGATATATTGTAGATCACACTCACAATCGTCTTCGCAGTCATGATCCGATTCCCCCCAGTCTTCTTCGAATTGGACTTCCCCAAGCTGATCACAGTGGTACAGTACATACCGTTGTCTGCATCTCAAGCGGGAGCCTCATAAAGCCTTTCCGCCCTACAAGACCACCCCACGTAATATGATTCAGGGACCAAATTCCTATTAGTATTCAAGTAAAAATTGGAGTAAAAATTGGAAAAGGCGGTAATCGTCGCGTTCTAGCACGGATTCTGACTTGGAGGCGTTCAGCCATAAGATGCAAGCAGTTTGAATTTTGAAGCAATGGTGGGAAGTCTATACTTTAATGACACTGCTTTCCACTACAAACTGAATGCTGAAGGCAAAGCGGTTTGGAATTTGAGAGCAGTGGCGGAAAGTCAATACTCGGAGGCGCCAATCTGTTTGTTGTTGAGGGAGATGCGAGTAGTTTTTTGAATTCTGAGCAAGTTGACACCATATAAGATTCGAGTTGAAAAGGTCACTCCCTTGTCTCTTTTACTTTTTCCCACCACGTTTACTCTCTTGTCATCTTACAACTATTCTAATCGGCAACACCCTGTCCTTGACCTCATCATCACATCCACCTTCATCCGACACTTTTTCAATCTTCTTCACGTCATATTCCCGCCCCTTTTGACAGTTCTCCCTCTCCTTCGTCTGGAAGCTGTAAACCACTGTACGCTGTTATCTTTAAGAGTGGTAGCTTCTTTGTCGAGTTCATTGGCTACTTGACAAGATCACTCTCCTCTTACATATCCTCTTTATTCCGTTCCTTTTTCCTAACCTATTCTCTAGATTCCTCTTTGTTACTGGTATCTTCTAGCGACCCAATCATCACTCTCTTCGCAATTTCCTGTCGCCCTGCCACATTCTTTATCTTTTATGTCCAAGACGTTCCGGATACACCCCCTCGATCTACATGAGATTCGCTCAAGAATCGCCAGCAGCCTTAGCCTCAAAGACATCGCGTCCTGTGCATGTGTGAGTCAGGATTGGAACGACTCATTTACACCACCACTCTACACCTCTGTCTTCTTGTCGAGCCATGGCCCCAGCATGGAATCTGTTGAGAGAAACAAGCATCTTATAGAACACCTGAAGATTCAGAGCCCTGCCTATGAAGAACTATTATCGACATCTGCACGAGACAAAGTAGTTTCTAGCAGCATGGTCAACCGGAATCTGATCACTTTGAACTTGCAAAATAACTCGATCGGATCCCACGGAGCTCAAGCTCTGGCTGATGCACTCAAGGCCAACTCGAGTCTGACCACCTTGAACCTGCGAAGCAACTCGATCGGATCCAACGGAGCTCAAGCGCTGTCAGAGGCACTCAAGATCAACTCGACTCTGACCACCTTGAACTTGAATAACAACTCGATCGGAGACAATGGAGCTCAGGCGCTATCTGAGGCACTCAAGACCAACTTGACTCTGACCATTTTGTCCTTGCCTTTCAACTCGATCGGATCCAACGGAGCTCAAGCACTATCTGAGGCACTCAAGACTAACTCAATTCTGACCACTTTGAAACTTTATAGCAACAAGATCGGAGACAACGGAGCTCAAGCGCTGTCTGAGGCACTCAAAACCAACTCGACTCTGATCGCCTTGCACTTGGATTCCAACTCAGTCGGACCCAACGGAGCTCAGGAACTGTGTAACAAGATAAGGTCCAATTACCGATGCCAGGAAGACACAGCCACAGGTTCCACAACGCCAGGGCCCAAAGCCACGTCCAAGGTGCGCTCCCAGCCCCAACAGATGGATTTCAGGACATGAATATGGAAGCCGCCGCTGTTTGGAGCTCGCCACAGCCTCGGGCTTCTTGAAGGTTGCATCTAAGAACCTCCGCCAGGTTTTCGAGACCTATCGTTTGAATAACAATGGAACCACACTATCCATGACCTGTGTGCTGTTGCTGAGCAATTCGATCAGATCTACGATTACTCTTCTAGAGCCCATGCCTCTGCGAACAGTGCAATGGAGCAAGGACAATGAAGCGAAAATAAGGTGAGCTCAACGTCTTGGAGACAGATTTCGTCGATAATGGGGTTTGGGCGTTCCATGGTGTCTTGAGGTTGGGTGGGGGATGATGGACCCTATTTCGGACAGTACTTGTGCCTTGGCGAGATGACCGTATGTTGTAAAAATATGGCAAAGTTTGGCATCACGTGTCAGATTCCTTGAATACTGATCTCGTTTCATTGCATTGCATGCCCCTCTTCTTTCCTTCATTCTCCTCTCCACAATGGGACGCAAAACAGGAAGGAACCTCAATCCAGCGGACCAGTACCGTACGTCCCTTCTTCCCCTCATCCTCTCCTTCTCTCCACAATGCACAATTAATGTCCAATCCTCTTTTTAACCCTCTTTTTAACCCTCTTCCCTTCCTCTACCTTCTCTCCCTTCTCTACTATCTCTCCCTCTACTAGGCAAAGAGCAACATAAAAAAGAAATCAAAAAGGTACACACAGCCTTGTCTTTACTTTACTCTACCGTTCTCTGTCCCTCTCTCTCTTGTACGCCTCACCCTTATTTACCTAGTCCACCCCACTGACATTACACTTACACTCGTTTTCCACCTACCTCCAGAACAAGCAAGATCGCAAAAAAGTCCGCGAGCTTGGAAGTGCCATCAAGGATACCACAACCGAGGTCGAGCTAGCACAATATGAAGAGCTCGAAAAAAACGGAAGGTTGGACAAGGACGGTGTCAAGAAATTAGCAGAGCTAAGAGAGAGAATGACCAAGATCATCGAGATCAAGAAGGCGCATGGCATCAAAATCAAATCGTAAGAGTTTTTCTATTTTTTTTTTTAAATCGTTTGTTGGAATCAATAATGTAATCATTCTTCTCATCACTCAACTTATCTACATCCTCTTTATATTCAACAGAAAAAAGGTAGAACCAGAGAAACCCGCACCAGTTGCCGAACCCGCACGCGACCCAAAACGTTCCATTTATTATGACCCTATTTTGAATCCATATGGAGCGCCACCCCCCGGACAGCCCTATCTCGAATATCGTAAGGACGCGATAAGTTCAGAGCACTGCCGTAGATTGATGCACTGTCCATCTAACTTCTCTCTTGACATCGCATTGCCGTAGCACCCGAGGTTCCGTTCATTCAGGATTTTCCCTCAGGAGTAGCCTCACCACTGCAACCACCCCTTCCAGGAGCGGCACCAGAGTCTGAAGGCGCATCCGAGTCTAGTGATTCCGACTCCAGCTCGGATTCAGACTCGGACTCGGACTCGTCTGATTCTGATTCCGAGGACGACGATGAGAATTTTATGCCACCTTTACCCGAAGGACCGGCACCGCCCAAAGATATACAGCAAAAACATTTGGCGCCCTCAATACCCACCCCCCTTATTCAACCACGGATACAGGGTCATCAGCCACAGTTCATGCCAGTGTCAAGTCACCCACCCACATATCCTCAAGGAGTACTTGGACCCCCTGGCTTTGGTATGAACACTGCACAAGACAAGCTCTCAACAACTCATACCGGCAACTATTTCATGCTAATTAACCATTTGTTTCGCACTCTATACTTCTTGTTAGATAATCCAATGAATCACCCACGGCCACCTCCTTCACATGGATATCCCTCCGGTTATTGGCAGCAAGGATATGGCCCCCCTCCTGGCATCTGGAACGGTGGTCCTGCTGGTCCTGCAGGCTATGGAGGGCCGCCACCCTTCCATGGACATTATTCAGAGGGTGGATATCAAACTCTACCATATCCCGGTGAAGATTATCCTCCTCCTGGAATGAATTCCCGACCTTCACGTCCACCCGCCCGCTATATCAAACCTCCAAGATCGTCGAACCCCCAGAGCGATCCTATGACGGGACACTTGCCTCTGGATGAAAAGGAGCTCAATAAGAAACGAAGCGCAGAAGAGAGTGTGGTCGAAAGAGAATCAAATTCGACCTCAACCTCTTCTATTCATCCACTGCCGCCAAAACCAACAACTGCTGCTGCCCAAGCCATGCCCCAAAAACTCGTAGTGGCAGCAGGACCGACCAGTATATCTGCAGAGCCTCAGCTTCGAAACTTGCAAAAGGAACTTGTCCATCTCGTCCCATCCTCAATCATGCGCAAGCGAGTCGCACAAAAGGGCAAGATTGGACGACCTGTTAATGCAGCACCGGTTGTGGCAGACGACGATGCAGGTCCAAGCTATTCGTTCAGCCGCAATAGCACGGATGATAGGACACCAAGCGACAATGGCCAGCGCGAGACGGGCTTGGGGCTTTTGCTTCCCAAAATCAACATTGCACCGAGCGTGACCACCATGGGCTCAGGGCCTCGTCAGATCGTAGTCAATAGCGCGCCAGAGGTGCCTCTAGATCGGGCAGCAAAGAAGAAGGCCGAGTACGACGCGTTCCTGGAGGGACTCGAGGGCGACGGGCTTTTGTAGAGATTGCCTGAAAAAACATAAAGTTCCAGCTGGACATGCATGGGTGCTTGCACCCTTCCAGCTAGCTTGGACACCAAAATAGCCGCCCTCTCTATAAATAACTCCGAGGACATGGATCAGATCCCTTCCCCCTGCGCAGGCGCGTGCAGCGGCTTCAGTGTGAACATGAAGCAGCTTGCAAGTTGCCGGTCGGGCTGTGAGGCGCTCTCAAGTTTTTTTTGTTTTTTTCTTTTTATTTTTTTTTTTTTTTTGGTATTGATCCATGCATCCATCGTTCGTTCATCTTCATCCAATCCAAACTATCCCATCCCTCTTCCCTCATCCCATCTCCTTTCCTTCCCTCTCGATTCATTTCCGTTCTTGTCTTCTTTTCTCTTTCTCTTCCATTTTCTCTTTCTTCTCCTCTTCCTTCCTGTCCTCTTTCCTTTTGCCCGTTCTTCATTCTGCAAAGACCTTCGCTGTAGTCCCAAACATGCGTCTGTCTTCGCCCTCCCTCCCTTCGCCACGGGTGCGTTCAATCTCTCTCTTGGCTGCAGTCTTGCTCTTGACCCCTGTAATCCTGGCCTCGCCTGCCGGTCCTGCCCATAATGCAGTTTCCAGCTCTTCTCAACAACCCAGACCAGAGACTTATGGTAAAATTCAGGCACCTTTACCACACAAGAAAAGGGTACGTATATCGACTCTGCACAGACACTGCCATCCCGCTCGCCATTGCTCAGCTGTTGCCCGCCTGTCCTCCAGGTTCTTGTCGCGTGCAACCCATCAAAAGCATGCGTTTATGCTCACTGACAGATCGATCCTCTCTCCCTTTCTCCTTCTCTTGACACCACAGAGCTATTATCAAAATCTTTATCTTGTCAAGCGCATCCCGTCTCCTCCATTGTCCACAGATATCCTCGGAGCCGGCCTTTCAGATGGCACCTCACCTCTATCGTCTCTACCCTCAGCTACAGAGAATCCCCCTCCCCTGACGACAGTTGCCCCCCCAGCAACCACGGACAATCCGCCTCCTCAAACATCTGTCGAACCCACAACAATTGCCACCACCAAACCGCCAGTACTTACCACAGAGTCAACTCGACCTCCTGTTGACACTACCACTCAACCTGAACCGAGCCCAACGTCAGCTTCTCCTGAAGAGTCACCAACGCCTAATCCTGGATACAGCTCACGTTCTCTATTGCCCAGACCCTCCGTGACCATTTTCTCGGGTCGAACATGGACCGGTCAACCCTCTGTCAGCATCACCAACCCCACCGCCTCTCCGACCATTGGTACTACCACGAATTCCTCAGGTCCTCCAGTGCTGCCCATCGTCTTGGGCACGGTCCTTGGTCTGGGCGCGCTCATCGGAGCTGGTATCTTTTTCTTTTTCCGGTTCCGAAAGCATCGTCGTTTCGATTCCAAGAGACCTCTGAGTTTCTTGGCATTGTCCATGGATGACTCTTCATTGACCACTAACCAGGAATCGGCCTCGGCCAGGGCCGGCTCAGGCGTGGATGGCGATATTTACGATGTCAATCGCCCAATCACTTCCCAGCCTTCTTTGAGATATACCCCACCAGTCATGTCTGGCCTCTTTGGTGGAGGACAGTCCTCTGACCGATACAGCTACCAGTCTGAACAATCTGGCGCGACAGGCGCGCAATTTGCACAGTGGTCCCAGGAGGATGAGAACGCGGCCTTGGTGGGACTTCGAGATCATGTGGACCCGGACTTTGCGGATGAGGCTCCAAGCAGCGGCCTGCAAAGACCCCTGTCCGATCAGTCCTTCATTGCGTCTTCCATGGTTCCGATGACGGCGTTGAACTCGCAGCGACACTTGGACCACGCCAGATACAATCGTCCGACAGCCATTGACCAAGATGAAGTGCTGGTCCCACGACAGCCTCAGGGCATCCCATCTTTAGATATCATGGACCACGAGGAGAATACCCCAGCCACGGACGTGGCCCAACCTCCGACATCCAGCGACGCCTCTCGACTTGCGTCCTCCCCTTCTATGGATCATGCAAACCCTGTCGTTTCGAGACCGGGCTCCCTGTCCCGATCCCGACCTGTCAGTGTTCACTCTATCCGAAATCAATCTAGCCTTCGATCCAACAGGAGTCTAGCTGCTGCGAACCCCCGGGCGCCTTCTCCTACGGATGAGCTTCAGTTCTTGTAACCCAGCTCTCCAGCCTTAATAAAACCATGATGCGCTGAATTATTTAAAGAGTGGCTCATTCTTAATATGCAGAAGCAAAGGCAAAGGATAAAAACTTGGTTTTCTTGAATTTCAAGAACATCGTGGTTTGTTTTTTTTTTGTTCTACTAAAAAGTCTGAAGTCTTTTCTGAAAGACGTCTACCTAAAGAGAAGTTGGAAGGGATAAGCAGGGTTCTTGACCTTGAAGATTTGGATCAAGACGCTAAACATGAGCGCGAACAAGCCCATTGACGCCCACACAGCCATACGTTGCTTCACGGGGTCCTCAAGTCGTGGAACGATTCCCAACAAACCAATCACACTTCCGCACAGCAGAGCATAGATGACTGCCACGATCTGAGTCTCCAATCCAAACTGGCTCTGGAATCCCTGAGCAATGAACCCTGGCTGGCCGCCGTGTGCTGGGATGGTATATGGAGGGCGACGAATTTGGTTCCACATGTGTCCAGAAATCATAACAAAGATAGTGAACTGTTTTGTGAGGGTCATGGTATCAAGCAAAGGAGTTAGGAGGGTAATTTTAAAGTATAGAGGAGTGCATTGAAGGAAAGCCCGCATATTGCTTCAGTGTGCTTACCAAGGACAAGGCTGACCAGAGGTAACGGCTACCAAAGATCTTGCCAGCCTTCTGATAGATCATGATAGCCGAGAAGAGAGCGCCAGTCACCCCCAGGATGTTGATAGCGGCTCCAATAAAATCAAAAGGACGTTTAACCCGAACGTCGGTTCCTGCTCGGGAATTCAACCATTTTGCAAACTCCTCCGCTTGGAATCCACTATGGATAGTAAAGATAGGTTAAAGAGAGACAGAGGCAAGTCAACATGGGCAGGTAGACTCCTTCCCCTCGTCCCCCCCTCAATGATTTTTAGACGCGTTCCTGGACACAACGAGTTCATTCTAGTTTTACCTCTTTCCAAAGTCATATCGATCCAACGATGGCTGCGACGACGGTGCTCCGGAGGGTGGGAAGAAAAGAGCCGATGGTGCACTATTCATGCCAAACTTTTGAAAAATGGCCTGGCCAGCCTTAAAGTCGAGTGAGCCAAAGAAGAGTTGGGTCTTGTCTGATAGCTTGGACCAGCCAGAAGCCACTAGACGGTATTCAGGGTCAAAATTCCTGAGCGAAACGGTCAAAGGAGAGGTTTGGATAAAAAGATTAGCCATAAAGGAACGGCATTTTTTCTCATCCTGCTTTACGCATTTTTCCATTCCTTGCATCCTTACAAACAAGGGACGCAGTTGAACTCGGGGGCAATGGCAGTGAAGAGAACCACCATCGAGTAGTTGCGAGGCAAGGCCAAGACCTCCTCAAACGCGACTGAATCAAGCTCAATCAGTCCTTTGCCTCTGGTGGCCTTTGCTTGCAGACGTGTGACCTTCTTCCCGAGAAGGGTCTCAGGCGACAAGGGCTGGGCCTGCCCTGAGGGCATGGTCGCGAAAAGCGCGACCATAGCCAAAGCTAAGGTAAGGAAGATGGTCTTCCTGGAGAAGAGTCCCATGATGATGAGGTTGACAGGTGGGGCACGTAAACGAGGTCCCGCAAAGATGATGATGAGCAAGGGGGAGAGCCGGTCAAGGAGGAGAGATTGACGGAGCGCGCAGTGATGATGGAGCGAGAAGGAACTCGAGATGATGAGTGGAAGATGGAGAAGCGGCACTTTTCCGTTCTTCACACCTCAGGCGAAAGTTGGTCACGTGCGTAATTTAGGTGCTGTATTTATTTTTATTGAAGCTATCTGGGTGCTCCAGGCGGTGGCTGCATGTTGTTCAATATTGAATCCAGGAGCCCCGGTGCTCCTCTACCCCCGGATGGCCTGCGGAGAGAAGGCTGATGGTGCTGAGGAGGTGGTGCCTGATTGTAGGGGTGGAGCCTACCCGTAGGATGCTGCTGCGGATACGGATATTGTTGCTGCGGGTGCTGTGGGTGACGCGATTGAGGGCCATGACCTCCATATCCATGAGGCGGCCGTTGCTGTGGGTGATGGTGATGATACTGATGCTGGGGAATAGGGTGTTGATGTTGGTGTTGATGTTGGTGTTGATGTTGGTGTTGGTGTTGGTGCACAGGCACAGGTCTTGGCGGAATATGCCACTCTTGTAAACACAGTTTTTTTATGGCCTCTTGATCGAACGCTGGGCGAAGTCCCTCGTTCACGTACTTCAGGAACACATCCAAAGCCTCGGTTTGGCGGATCGCTGTCTTCATGTTATTGCGCTTGATATACTCCATGAAATGCGCATCTTGCGCGATTACCTTGGGGTTTACAAGGTGGTTGATATCTTCATCCTTGAGACCCGCTCCAATAGCAGCCACAGGAGCAAGTTTTAGCGTCACAGTTTTCGGAGCGCTCAGTCCAGTCGAGGAGGATGCCAAGGTTGAAGGCGTAGGGGCCGCAGCTGTGTCGAGCACACTTTTTTCGGCAAAAATCTCGGTGGCTTCTTGCTTAGCCTTGGCCTTGTTGGCCAATTCCTGATACTTTAAATTGACCTTTCGCAAATGGTCGATCACGCGGGTTGGTCTACGCTGCAAGAGATGTCGACACACTACGTACCGCTCAGAGTTCATGGGCCGACTTGTCAAGGGCTTGACGACGCAAATCTTTTCAAAATGTCTGGATAAGATCCAGACAAGACCTGCCGTCACAGGCGTAAAAATGTCAAAGATCTTCACCACAAAGTCGCCTCCTTTCTGTAGAGTCAGAAACATAGTGAGAATCTGGCAAAGAATTAATCGTTGTAGGATGGTCTCTTGCACGGCTTCATCCCCATCCACAGATATACCCTGTTAGAAGAAATTATTGCAAAGAAGCCTTAAGTATGTATTCAACAGTTTTAATCGTGATGCGAACAAAAATTGATTCATACCAAAACATACTTACCCCGTCTGCAGAGACCAGGGAAACCCCTAATCCTCCCGTATCCTGTTCTACCATCGCTGCGAAGGCATCGATATTGGCTTGGTTCAAAATGTCTCCGGTTCCATCCGCACCGTAGTAGACCTTCAATGCCTCTCCCACCAACGCGTCCTTATGAAATTTTTCAAGTTGAAAATCCAGGTCGTTCTTCAGGGTCATAGCCCAACCCTTGGCGCGTTCACCCCAGGTATGTTTTCGCCAAAGTAAATACTCTGAGAATCCTCCAGGTCCTGAGCATAGATCTGCAAATCGGAAAGTCCTTGATGCTTCCCCATCACCCGCACCGCCGTCTGGATACTCCTTAGTTGCTGTTAAGGCCAGCTGGGAATCAATGCTGGCAAGCTTTACCGAGGCACGGTTCATGAAAATGGAAGAACCCACCAACTCGTACGGATTACAACGCTGTCGTGCGCGACCAAACATTTCTTGAGGTACGGCACGCAGTTTCCGCTAAAAAAAATATTTAGTAAACAATACTACTGTTAGCGCGAGAACTAACGTCAACCAACGTTGCGCGGCAAGGATACCTTATTCTCAACGAGGCCATCCACAATCCCCTGGACACAGAAGAGATCCAAGTCTGTTTTTTCAGGAGGACCAGATTCTATAACGAAGCAGTCTTCCTCAAGATCATAAGACGAGGCTTGGAAAACGTCTAGATGTTGATCCAGAAACTCAATAGGAGGGATCATCGGCCTCATCAGTTGCTGGTTTGGCGGTACTGGCGGTCTCGCAGAAGATGGGTACTGCTGCTGTTGGAATGAGTTGGGTGGGGCGTGGCCCTGATGCTGGAAACCATGGTTTGGATCATAGCGCAGTGGTCCTTGAGGGTGACCTCCGATTTGAAATGGTGCCCCTCCACGTTGCGGAACGCCTCTTTGGCCACCAGACGAATGGAAGCGCACCTTGGGGCAGTTCCTAAAAGTAGGGATCGGCGTTGGCGACTCCAGCGGCGTGGCTGCAAACGCGGGGTCACTGTCTATCGTTGGAGATTGAGGGACAAACGCGAACAGTAGACGAAACTGAGTTAATGACGCGCGCGCCTGGAGGAGAATTGCGAGTTTGATCATGCGAGGCGGTGTTTGACCAATAAATGCGAAATCTTTTTTGGGTCCTTCCTCCGTCTCGACATACCGCTGTAGGGGTCCATCGATTCTTGCCGAGTATTTTGCGGGGATGGCTACAAAACAGAAGAAAGGCAAGGCATGAATGAATGAATGCATTAAGACGAGATGTTTTTTATTGTGGCTTAGCATCTGCTGGTGCAAAGCGATGAGGACCAAAAAGAAACACATGGCAAATCACCGTCCATTCCTCATATACCATTCACACAGACACATGCCGCCAAAGATCTCGTTTAAACCAAAGATTGCAGCAACCGCCCGCTCTCGCAAAAGAGTCGCCGCGCCAGCTGATGGGGAGGGATCCGACAATGACGTGCACATGCTCGAAGAAAGCGCAGTCGACGAAAGTGAAATCATGGAGGACGAGCTTCAAATGCAAGAGCGCCTCGAGGAAGAGCGACTCAGTAGGTCCAAGCCTCTTGTCAAGCGCGACGTATTGGCAGTTGGATCTGCGTCTTCACCCTTACACGCATCACTTGAGAAGGACAGAGAGAATCTCGATCAAGCTGACTTGACAGCCGAGGACACAACTGCTAGGCGCAGTGCGAAGATGGAGGACCTGACTCTGGAGGACAGCCTCAACTCACCCACATACTCTGGAGACGGATCGATGGATGTTGACCAGGACCAGACGATGGAAGAGGAGGAAGCACGCGAGAAAGAACCAGACTATGCGGATGAGGGTGACGAACTTGTGAAAGAAATCCCGGTGTATTTGTCTCAATGTCTGGCCAAGTACCTTTACCTCTTTCAATATCCCGTGCGCGCCGCGGCACTACCATATGCCCATGGCCATGGCCCCAGCAAAGCAAGGATCAAACCACTGTCACAACTAATTGAATTGGAGCTTCCTATCGATACAACCGCTCAAGAATACAACAAGGATCGAGGAGAGGAATTGGCGCTGGGAATGAATGACAAAGCTCTCAGAACAGCACTGGATGGCGAGCTGGACGATGAAGAGGAGCGGGAAATGCTCGACAAACAAACTTTGGTTTCTTCTCTGATTCCGAATGCTACAAACTATTTGGCAGGAGTCCTTCGAAAAGGTATGTATACCGTTGGACGAAACCTGTTTATAGGGAGATTATTGGTTGTAGTATTGATTCACCCGTTATTGGGCTATATGATTTAGATGAACTACACCTGACACCATTTCATGGTGCAGTGCAACTTCGCCCCAGCTTCAAGTACCTGGACAAGATTGATGAGAAGAAGAAACAGGCAACTCGGAAGGTTTCTGATGAAGACAATAAGGAAATGCAAGCAAAAGCAAAGGCGGAGGACGCTGCGAAGGCAAAAGCCCTGCAGGTAACGCCACACTTGTATTCTGCTCTTTTGGATCTGCCGTAATTTTTGTGTAATGATCCAGGGAAAATAACGTTTACTTTGGATTTCTCAATCTCCAGGTGCAAGTGAGGAGCGCAGCTGATTCTGAAGCAAGGAGGACGACAGGACCGAATAAGGCGCGACTTGCTGAGGAAGAAAACTGGACCAAGCTTGAATACTTTGACGCAGAGGTAAGCTGATGTGTTTGTTTTGTGCTCTTTCCCTTTTTTTTTTTTTTTTTTTTTTTCAGGGCCAGCCAGGTGAAGTCAGAGAAATCTAAGATGCACTTATTTTTTCTGTAGACGCCAGAGGCAGACATCATCTACGACCGGATGTTTGCCAGCCACATTGGCGACCTCGAGTGCGCGACCACGGTGGAAGACTATCTTGGCCTGGTGTCGTCCAACAACTCGCTGCGCAACGTACAGGCTGAGCTCTGAGGCTGCTCTGCGTTGGAACAGGCTGCTCTGCGTTGGAACAGGCTGCTCTGCGTTAGAACAGCCCCACTTTGCTTGCTACTGAACGAAAATAAACTTAAAAGTGTGACCAGGATCGGTCCCTTCCATTTCTTCCTTTTTGTCTTTTTTTGGCGCTCGCCTGTTTCCTCTTCTTTCGTCACCTTCCTTCTCTTCTTTCGTCACCTTCCGCCCCCCATCTATCCCTTTCATTCACCCACCATGGCCACCACTCTCGAATCCTTCAGGTCCTACATCCTTGGCGGAGCAGCCGAGACCATCCAGGCTATCGCCTACACTTCCTCGCCTCTCCAGAAGCGCTCAATGCGTCTGGAGAAGCGACTGGTCTATTGCAACCCCTATTATCACTGCCCCGATGGATACAACTGCTTTGGCGAAAGAATGTGCAAGAAGAAAACCAACTATGCTTGGACAGCTGTCTTTGGTGTTCTGGTCCTGCTCATTGTCATCCTCTGGATCTTGAAGCGTCGCCGTAACAGAGCCGCCATGTCTTCGACTACGATCGCAGCAACTGCTGTTGTCCCTGGCCAACCAACGTACGACCCAAATCAGCCTCAATTTTACCAGCCTCCTCAGTCGTACGCTCCTCCACAGGGCGATCCCAATATGGCGTACCAGCTGCAGGTGGCCGCCTACCCCCCTCCAGGCCAAGTCTACGCTCCCCCCACCGACCCATACGGAACCCCGGCTCCAGGCGTTTATGGCGCACCTCCTCCCGGTGCTCCTTATTCGACAGAGAAGCCTGCTTACTCCCCTCCAGTAGAGGCCCCACCCCAGACATATCCTCCTCCCGCTGGCGGTGCATCGCCCTCATACTCTGCTGCCCCTCCAGCCACAGCCTATTCTTCCGCACCGTATAGCCCTACCCCAGGACAGCCCCAGACATCGTACGGCGGTGTAGTGCCAGCCCCTGCAGTTCCTTACCCAGTTCCCAAGTAAACATCTTTTATATCTAATCTAACTTACTTGTGGTCGTGCCCAATAAAGCAGTGAAAACCCGGCAAAATGACGAAAGAAGATTTGTTTGCGTTGCACTGCCACCCAGTGCAAAAATTACCGGTTTTGCTCTGACTTTCCCCTGGCAAACTGAATTGCTTCCCAACACCGAGAGGACAGACCCATGGACCCAGCAATCAGCAGCAATGATTCGACGACAGTAACTGCCACGGCGGCTACCTTGGCGCTTGTCATACTGTCATTAGGCATAATCCTCTCGAACAGGATCAGGAGGGCTCTGCCACAACATCGACCCTCCAAGAGGACAATACATCATGACAGGATCGCGCCATCAGATCAGAATTCACCCCAGACAACCTGCACCGCAACCATCTACCTTGGCTCTGGCGGTCATTCTTCCGAGATGTTGCAGCTGGTTGCTGGTCTTAATATTACCAAATACAAATTGCGCCACTACATCGTTGGCGAAGATGATGATTCGAGTATCGAGAAGGTCCACAGATTTGAGCTCTCCAAAGGACAGTCGGATTTGACCTCTGCATTCAACTCTGGAAAGAGAACAGGGTATGCTGAATTAACACCGAGGGCGAAGCGTCTACCTGCAAACGAACTCTCTGGATACACCGTACATAGGATACCCAGGAGCCGGTATTTGCATCAGTCCTTCTTGACGACGCCGTTCACATTGTTTCGGTCGCTTCTAGTAGCGGTAGCCTTGATGAGACATCTGGCCTGTCTTCCTGAGAGAACTCCAGGTCGGAACCAGGAGCGACATAAGAGTGTGTTGCTCATGAATGGACCAGGGACGTGCGTATCCCTCGTCCTGGCGGTGATTGCATTGCGTGTCCTGGGCATTGTTGAGGACGAGCGGACACCGGACATTGCCTTTGTAGAAAGCTTTGCGCGCGTGCAGACGCTGAGTTTGACGGGCAAACTGGTCTATCCGTTGTGCGACATCTTTATAGTGCAGTGGCCCAACCTACAGACGCGCTACCCTCGGGCGAGGTGTGTGGGCACGCTCGTTTGAATATCAATAAAAACCCCCGGTGAACCTAGAAGCTGACAAAGTGAAAAAAACCCCTGTGACTGCTCGCCCCCATGTTGACTTTTCCCTTTTCAGGGACCTCCCTGGTCTCTGAACGTTATTCTCCAACTTCACCCTTCTCCTGCTCGACATTCTCTCCATGTCAGGTACCAGCAATGCCCTCAGAAATGATCTCTGCAATCGTTGCCCAATGAGCTGCTCATGCCAAGGGTCTGTGTGTTTGTTTCTGACCCAACGACTCACCCGCTCTTTCTCCTGTAGCACTACTCTCTGTTCTCCGTTGCGCTCCTCGATCCGTCCGTGTGATCCTTGGCGCTCAAGCCATGGGTAGCGGGCGGCTCGCATCCTCGGGAGCCACCGCCTACTCGTGGGTCCCACTCATCGTCCAGACACCATCAAAAAGTCGGCCCTTCTCCACAACCAGATCCGCCCTCGACAAAAGAACACCCCGACCAAAGCAGCGAGTGGTTCGAGAGCAAAAATTCCAAGCGACCAAAGCGGCCGTGTATAAAAAGTCTCCTGCGAGCTCCTCCTCTTGGTCAAACAGTGCATTCAGCGGCAAATTCCCCTCTCAAGACCAAGTTCAACGGTCGAAGGCTCGTCAGTGGAAGCAGGTTGATGGGATCTCTTCAAAGAACCTGGAAGGGCCTGGATCAAGGAGCACAACCAGTGTAGGAGGGTCTCCACGACGACATATTCCGTCAACCTCCATTTCAGTGACTTCGCTGGAGAAAGGATCAAGGAACCCACAGTTCGAGCACTCTTTTGCACCGGGATTTGCATCTAGGTACAGAGGAAATAGCAAGAGCACTCTGCCTTTGAAAACCGGGAACGCTGGACGTGATAAGGCGGCCGCCGCAGAGAGGACACTGATCGAAGCCGGGGCAAAAAGACGATCTGGGCCTAAGGTGCGTGGATTTGTCCCTGTCCGGTTTGCATTGAAGCCAATTGCCTCGGATGTGAACCTGAATCTGGTTTCAACCAGAAAGATACCCACCTCAAAGTTCAAGCTCCATGCTTCTGGTGGCGCTATCAACTCCAATGGAAATCAAGCTTCAAGCACGGCGGGAGACCAGACATTTGCTATGCCTCAGGAAAGCGTTCAGGAAATGTTAAATAAGGTGGCCAACAGTCGATTTGAGGACATGGGTCTTCATCCAGATGTAGAGAGAGGCGTGCTGGAGATCCTTTCCAAATCGACATTGAGATCAAAGGCAGCTCGTCCTTCGATTACGCCAGGAACGGAAAGCACAGCAAATACAGAAGTACCGAATTTCTCTCATATCAAGCCAACAGAGATCCAGGCGATGACCATCCCTGCTTCGATCGACCCTGCCAAGCGGTCTCCTTACACACTTTGCGCAGCAGAAACCGGATCTGGGAAAACTTTGGCCTATCTCATCCCTGTTTTGCACGAGCTGAAGACGCAGGAAGACCGGGCTGTACGCGACTTTAAGGACGCAGGCGGGATCGATCAGGAGGGCAGCAAAACTAGAGCCTTGAGTACAATCCGACAGTACAACCAGCCACGCGCTATCGTTCTACTGCCTTCACGCGAGCTGGTTGCACAAGTATCTGGAATTCTCAAAGAGCTCGCTCATACTGTCAAGCTTCGCACTCTGACGATATCGCATGCTTTGCCTCCAAAGAGCGTGGTTCAACGGTTAGCCCAAGGACCTGTAGATATCGTGGTAGCTACTCCAACCAGTTTGTTGGATTATCTTCCCAAGTCAGACAGGGAATCGAAGCAACCTGCCGAGGAACACAGGAAATCGAGAGGCAGCGCTGGCCTTTTTGAGGATAACCAACTCTCCCTAGACTCTCTCCGACACCTGGTAATTGATGAGGCCGATTCCATGTTTGATCGAGGATTTGGGGCAGAAGTGACCAAGATTGTAGAGCAAACCAAGGCTGCGACCTCGTCGTCAGGAAAGGATGCAGTCAATATTACTGTTGTCTCTGCGACGTTGCCTAAGAAAGTATCGGATACCCTGGATGAAACGCTGCCTGGCCTTCTCAAGATCACTACGCCTTCGCTTCACAAGTCACTTCCTGGATTACACCAAACGTTTTTGGATTTAAAGCCGTATTTCGGAAACAGACCAAAGGCTATTCTGGACATCTTGGCTAAACAGCAGCAGGTGTCCGGTACAAAAAGAAAAGAGAACACTCTGATCTTCTGCAATACAAAGCACTCTTGCGAGATTCTCCACGAGCATCTCAAGTCGAACAAGGTGCCGGGAGTCCTGGGAGTGCTTCACGGAGATGCCTCTAATAGAGACGAGATTCTGGAACAGTTCATTGACGACTCGTATGTCCCACCTATGTCTTCCTTCAATTCGACAAGTGGCATGGGAGGCAAGATTTTGATTTCCACCGACATTGCTTCGCGAGGCATTGACACTACGGCAGTCCAGCACGTTGTTCTCTATGACTTTCCTGTAACGATTGTTGACTATCTCCATCGTGTCGGCCGAACAGCTCGGGGTGGACGTGGAGGTCGAGCCACAAGTCTTGTTGGCCGCAAGGATCGTAATATGGCGGAACGTATCATGGTCGGCATTCGTCTTGGAAAAGTTCTCTCGTAGATTTGAACATAAAAGAATCATTTATTAATAATTTTATCTATTCTTCAGACCCCTATGTGCTCAGTTGAACCCATTTTGCTTCAACGACTGGCACCCCATCTACTACTACAACGATCATGTAATGACTTGGAGGCGCCAACCCATTCGTCGCAGGCGCCTTGACCCTTACCAAGCCGGAATCGCTGTCAGACGTGGTGCTGTCGCTTGATTCAGTCGCCACCACTTTTGGGCCCCGTTTTATCACCTCCAGGCCAACAAACCGTTGACTCATATGAGTCGAATGAGTGATGAACCCGGGTTGAACGAGCGATACCTGGATCTGATCTGGGTATCTGTTGAACCATTGTAATTCCAGGTCAAATGCTTCTCCATACTTGATCAAGGTTGGCCAGCCCACAATTTCGGCCTGAGCGACGGCGGGGGCGGCAGCCTTGGATTGAGCCAACGTGCTTGCATCCTGCTGCACAACGATGGCCTCTTGAGGTTCCTGATGTTGTTGCGGGAAGAGATAGGGAGGACTGAATCGCTCTACACGATACTCCGTAGGGAATTCCCCCTCGCCGTAGTTGACTGGTTTTCCGTTTGGATTGGACCCAGCGACAAGAAGGCTCATATCGGGCAACATAAATGCGACCGAGTGATACATTCTTGCGATGACACTTGGGTTCCAGACTCTGAAACGCCGCCCAGGCGGCGCGTGAGGGATGTATTGAACAGGGTTAAGCACTGGGTCCGAAGCTCGACCGAAACCTGCGGTACCGGTATCAGCTCCATTCAAAATCGCTATTGTGCCGTCAGCAAGATGCGCCATATCGGGCATCATCCGGGCCAGGGGCATGTCTTCCATTTCCCAGGTAGGATTCTTGGACAGAGGTGCGATTCGACCACAAGATGAAACACCTTTAGCCTGTGTCGAGAACTCTGTCGCGCCTCCACACACCAAGATCTCGGGCTCAAAATTGTTTTCTGGGAGCAGTGGCAGAAGAACAGACCCTCCAGTGAGTGGATAGTTCCGAGGCGGGCCCGGGATGTCTGGGAGTCGCGTGATGATCTTCCAGGTGGAGGTGTTGAGAATGATAGCTTTTGTGGACGCAAGGATGAAGAGGTTCTTGTCTGGAAGTAGGTGAACTATCGGGTACAGATTGTTGGGTAAAGTTTCGACCAAGAACGGAAAATCGATCGTTTTTTGGTTCCCTGGGAGGGGAGGGAAGAGCTCAAAGTTTGGGACGTTGATGTGGTCATTATTGACACTAGCAGCATGGTTAGACCCACCAAGGATAAACAGCTCTCCAGTAGCTAGGGATTCTATTGCATCGTATATAAACATGGTCAGCAACACATTGCAGGGAGTACGCCAAAACGAACGAGAGGACTTTTAGCGTACCCACTGTGGGATACCATCGCTTTTCTTGCAAATGAACATCGAAATCTTGCTGCCAGTCGCATCGAGTGCCATTGCACGGCCTGTAAAGTCGAATTCCATCGTACCCTTGCTCAATGCTGTCCGAAGGCTGCCCTCCAGCTACTGAGACCACGGTCTACAAAACAGAAAAAAAAACTTAATATCGCGTGCGTTTAGTCAACATTTTTGAATTCATAGCACATACCCCGTCAGGGAGGTATCCTCCTGCACTGCAAAACATATTGCTCTTCACGTCCAAGGATCGCCACTCGCCTTCATTTGGGGAGAACTCGGTTGACCAAGCAAATTTTTCGCCTCCGTTTCCTCCTTTGGCACTGGAACCCTGAGCCTTCGCAAATGTCGACGACTGCACTCTCTCCAGAAAGAGCACGCTCTCTGTGAACGGACGGAGGATAGCATGCATCGCAGAGACACCGGAATGACCAATAAGATCCCACTGACCACCTAAACTCGCACCAGCCAGCAGGTGTTGCAAGCCGTTCCCCCCACCAGTGCTGTCGATGTTAATTGCCTGTGCTTCCGAGCCTGCTGGAAACTGAGAAAGGAACGAAGTAGCCAAGAGGCTGGAAATGATCACGGCTGCCAATGTAGTCGAACATTGGTTAAACTGACAATACTTTGAAGTGGTAGTATAGGGTGCGTAAGTAGTTGGAGAATTCACTGCAGGAGATCTAGTTAGCAGAGACAGGGATGGAAGTGATATGTGCCTGCTTGCGGTCTCTGAGGTCTGCGAAGATGAAGACGATGAGGGTGGAGATGACGAGCGTAGGTGGTAGTCCACTGAAGATAATGTAGAATAGGTGGACGAAGAAGTAATTGACAAAGCCGGCGATGTTCGTCCCCTCCGATTATTTCCGTTAACTCGCGTACTTAAGCCCAGCTCTGTCTGTCGCTGAGTTCTCCAGTTATTGGACACTACCGGAGTGTGGCTGCCCATACTCTCTTCGTGGGCTTTCAAGGTATACATGATCTGAATAAGAAAAGCGAGAACCAGAACGTAAAAAAGTATAGCTGATGGAATGCTGCCAGTGAAACAAGTGCGATAGAGTTATGTGAGGAAGAGGAAAAGAAGACTGCAAAATAAAATGCAAGACTCCATCTCCTCAAAAGTTCTAACCAGTGCTGATGTTGATCAAGATTGGGATGGGTCCCGGCTTTTAGGACAAATGCATCGATCTAGGTCAGCCCGGAAGTCAGTATTTAATACAGATTTTGAATTTTATTGAACTGCATGAAGGATTACATACTTTGTTCAGATTTGATCGACGGATCTGACATCTTTCTGTTTTGATTGAGGCAAGTCATACTCGTTAGCCTCCTCGTTGTGATCTTCGATACGCGAGGCCAAATAGAAGGCTCCTGGGATGGAGGCACCAAGGAGGGCGAAGCAGACAATCAACTCCGTCATATATGGGGTACCAATGGCATTGATACGCCACGAGACGGCAGCGCCACAAGACTGGATACACTTGTAAAAACCGGCATATCGAGACAGGACTGTGGCGTCGTTCGACAAAGCACCCATTAACCAATAGATAAATGTTTGCCAGGCCGCGTCGTTCAACCCGTAAAACATATACAGGAACAGCGGTCCGACATAGGACGAGCCTTCCTTGAAGTCGTGGTTAGGCTTGGGCTCGTAGATATGGTAAGTGCGCTGGAAGAAGATGCCGCCAACCCATGTTGCGACAAAGAAGCAGCAAATAATGGTCAATCCCCAGAGAGCGCGTGTGCGACGGTTCACGCCTTGGAAGTCGAGCACGCGCGCAAACGTGTACGAGCCAAAGATCTGAGAGGCCCAGTAGAAGATGTTGTTCAAGGACTGGGTGCGGATCGAGAAGTAGCGTCCGTTGACAGTCGAGAACTGATAAGAGTAGAACCAGTTGGACGACAAGAACATGGGAATGAGGACGATCATACGCCAATCCAAGAAGAGCCTCAGGATCGCTTTGATTTCACCGGTCCAAGTTGGGAACTTTTGGATCAGGATCTTGTCGCCATTCGAATGCGTGACCGAGGAAGGGGGAGCGAGCGAGAGAGCAACCAAGGTACCCACTCCCATAATGGCGAGGAAGACGGCGTAGGTCGAGTCACCCAGAGACTTTGCTTCTGTCAGATGAAAGTTGATTCCAAACGCAATGACGGATCCCAAGACAGCGCCCATGTTGAAAATGGCCCAAAAGTATCCAATGAATTTGCCCTTGTCTTGTTCACGGGGGTAAGCCATCATCATGGCGCCCTGGGCTGTCCAGAGCATGCCAGCACCGACACCAAGGATGCCGCCAGCAGCAATTGTGAATCCTCCTGCCTTGGTATGGTTGTAGCAGAGAAGCGATCCGGCGTAGAGCATGTAAGCAGCACAGCCGATAAAGATTGTCCATTTTGGTCCCAGCTTGTTGTGGATGGCACCCGAAAGTAAACCAAAAATGGCGAAGCAAGTATAAAGTGCTACGTTGGCGTTCTGGCCGACTTTGGAGTCTACTTGACCTCCACCACCGAGTGAGTTCAGAGCGTTGAACATACCAGGGCAGCAGAAGCAGATGACGCCAACTGCCAGTACCTGGGCCAAGGGGGACGTCCAGCGAAGTCCCATGGTTTGTGTTAGGTATTGAAGAGGAGTGTGTTGTGGAAAAGACTGCTGTATATGGAGAAAGGAAGAGGTAGAGGCAGGGCAGAGAGGTCAATGAGCAAGGAGAAGATGGAAGTGGGGAGGATAGAAGACGAAAAAAAATATTGGAGGATGAAAGGGGGGAGAGTTGGTGGGAAGGCGCTTTTATTACGGAAGACGGGCGGAATTAGATTTCGTTATTGTGACAAATTGAATAGTGTCTACAATACAAGTTTACAACACTATGCGCCTCGAGTTCACAGTGTGGGTAAAGTCATCTCCGCCTCTTATTTTTTTTTTTTTTTTTTTTGCAAAGCGAAGTTAACGGAAGATCAGTCGCAGTTTTTTCTGGATCTTCCAGGTGCGCACTCGCTGTGCCGTTTGTTATCTCCGTCTCTTGGGTACCACTACCGTTTCGAGCATTTGAACAGATCCCAGTTTGCAACTGCTTCTTGTCACAGTAAGGGTGCACTATGTATGTCCTGTGGGCTCTCATATCTGTGTCACACAGATATCATATCTCTTCATCTGTGGAACACTACACTCAACGCCGTCTGCTCCAGTGACGAATATGTGCAGTTATATAGTTCCACTTTTTCTTTACTCAGTTGTGCGAATCTTCGAAAATGCTGCGAGCATCATCCAGCGCCAAAGGCATACCATCTGACATGATGGGATATTTCCCCTGAGTATCGATGCCCTGTCTAAAATTGGAGGAATTATTGCAAACGAAGATCGGCTCGATCCCACAGCTCAAAGAAACCCAGCGAATCACCGCCTTGATGGAACCACGGCTCCTTTGCCTTTCCCAAACCTTGAGTGTTTTTTGATTTTTGATCTAACGATCTCCGTGGCGGGCTAACAAAATACGTAGGTCCGATGCTTTTTATCCCTGGTCGCACCACAATTTGTACTGCCGGCAGCTTCGGCCGAAAGTGCGACAGTCGCCAGGACAAATGGAGCCATCAAGGCACTTGAAGGCTGCACACGGTTACCTCCACAAAATTGGTTTTCCGTTCTTACCACCCACTTCAAATACACATGTGACATTTGGGCATCTTCATGACCTTGGGATACAGTGACAGTATTTTGCTGTCGAACCGGCAAACTTTGACTGCAAATGGGTGTCTTTCTCCAATCATTTCATTTTGGTGGCGTGTCCGAAAAGTGCCTAGTGGCTTAGATAAATTTTGGTAGGCAATAATAACCTCGTTTGGCTAAGCCACCAGACGGGTCCTGCCTTGATGAGCCGTGTGCATGATGCTCAATCAACCACATTCTCCTTCAGCTCCCTCACCCTACGCAATGTTTAATGCTCTGAAATCAGCACTGCGAACACAGCAGCCTACTTCGGCTCTCCGGAGGTACAACTCATTTGGATCCCTTTCAGGTGTCGTGCTGGCAAGCAGAGAAGTCTCGGACGCTTGACACCATTACAGGGCAAACCGGCTCGCCTGCGTGCAACCATGCGACTATATTCACAGAATCTAACCTCCATCTACTTTGCATTTTTAGTCTGAACCCGATCACTACTCGCGGATTTCAAGCTTTTGGCAGTCGCTTTGCGGAGCAAAAAAATACTATGAACCCCATCAAGCCAGAGCTGGGAGCTTCATCCTTGTTCGGCGATGTTAGCTCACATGTCAACCAGGTTCCTGTTGAACAGGGCGGAAAGGCTACCGCTAAAGAGGTAAACCTCAGCGAATGAGCTGTATGTCATGGGTAGAAGGCGGGAATGGCAATCAAAGCTACATGCCAGATTCTTTGTTCAGTGTTGGCTCTGGAGTACAAGGCATCGACGTTCTGCGGATCTCCGCTATATGATATACCGTTCTAAAATTTAGTTTTGTCATGTTCAGTACCAATTTTCAACCGCCAACTTCAAAACTAGCACCAAAAAACTTCGTTTGCTCGCCAACCAGATCAAAGGGCTCGACATCCAGAACGCCATCAACCAAATGGAATTCTCACAGAAGCGTCCCGGAAAGCGAATCATGAACACGTTGGCATTTGCTCGCACCAATGCCACCACACAGGAAAAGTATGCCATGGATGCAGGAAAACTCTATGTTGGTATGTGCACATCTGCTACAAGGAGTCAGTCAAGAAGTACCGGATGATATGAGGGCCAAGACTTATGTTCTTATTGATTGTCCTGATAGATCGTGCTTGGGTGGGCAAGGGGATCTACCATCGTCGTATTAAGACACATGCGCGCGGAAAGTTCGGAGTGATGCACCATCCAACAGCACATTTGAAGTTTACTCTCAAAGAGCGAGTTCCAGAGACCCAGGAGGCAGGACGGGCTACGCGGAGAGACATTCGTGGGTGGAAGCAGACTAAGAAAGTCTGGATGCCTTTGATCGAGGATAAGCCTATCTACAACCCTTCTCGTGTCTACAATTGGTAGAGAGCTGTCTTCCCACCTAGAAAATAAACAATCATGTCCCATTTAAGCCCCTTAATTTAGCGCTTAAATGTTCTGTCTTCATTAATTCGTTCATTCTCTCTCAATCACGTTTCCATCCCATCCGTTCCTTATAATGTCGCGCCAACAGCAAATGATGGTAAACAAATGCTCAACTTGTCTAAATAAGCCGCACAAGAGACATTGATCTAGATGCGACCCGCCTGAGAAGCCATATTCAGCCGTTGATAAACTCTGTCAACTTTGCCGGCATCTGAAGGCATCTTGGAGAATGCATTCAGGCTGAAGGGCGCAGTCGGTGAAGCTTTCATGTTCGTTTGTTGGAAGGAACACGGTTGCTCATGGCTTCTTCACCTTCTATTTTATAGCAACCGCAAATCATCCTTCTCAAGGATGGAACTGACTCTTCTCAGGGGAAAGGCCAGCTTCTCTCCAATATCAACGCCTGTTTGGCCGTTGTTGATACTGTTCGTACGACTCTTGGACCGCGAGGCATGGATAAACTAATTGTTGATGAGAAGGGTATGTCCACTTCAACATCTCATGTCGATCTTGTGCACTCTAAATCGCGTTTGACTCACTCACCGCGTTACTTTTATAAAGGTTCTGTAACTATCTCCAACGACGGTGCCACCATCATGAAGCTACTTGATATTGTTCACCCGGCTGCAAAGACATTGGTGGATATTGCGCGTTCGCAAGATGCAGAGGTTGGAGATGGAACAACATCTGTTGTGTTGCTTGCAGGGGAACTGCTCAAGGAAATCCGGCCCTACATCGAAGAGGGTGTGAACCCGCAGGTGATCATCAAAGGCTACAGGAAAGCGGCCCAACTAGCGATCAATAAGGTCAAAGAGATTGCTGTCAGGATTGAGCGCAAGGATGAGGCAGAGTTCCGCTCATTGCTGGAGAAGTGTGCGGCGACTGCTATGTCTTCCAAGCTCATTCATTCTCAAACGGATTTCTTCACAAAGATGGTGGTAGACGCTGTCTTGCACTTGGATCAAGAGGAATTGGACGAGAACCTCATTGGAATGAAGAAAGTTGCTGGAGGGGCCATGCAGGACTCATTGCTGGTTGATGGCGTTGCCTTCAAAAAGACTTTTTCGTATGCTGGGTTTGAGCAGCAGCCAAAAAGCTTCAAGAACCCCAAGGTCCTCTCCTTGAATGTCGAGCTGGAACTGAAAGCAGAGAGAGACAATGCTGAAGTCCGAGTCGAAGCCGTTGATGTAAGCTGCGCTTCCATCGAATTAATTCGCTGATAATCATCTCTTTTAGGAGCACTCCGACAATTTGCGCAATATCTTTGTGTGTGACAACTAACCGACATATGTTTTTTTCTGTTCTTAGGAGTATCAAAAAATCGTGGATGCCGAGTGGAAGATTATTTATGACAAGCTTGAGGCGATTGTGAACACTGGAGCTAAGGTGGTACTCTCTAAGCTGCCAATCGGAGATCTAGCGACTCAATACTTCGCAGATCGTGACATATTTTGTGCGGGCCGCGTTCCTGCCTCCGACCTTAACAGGGTTGTCCAGGCTGTTGGAGGCTCGATTCAGTCAACATGTAGGGACATTGAGGAGAAGCATTTGGGACATTGCGAAAGCTTCGAGGAGAAACAAATTGGGGGTGAACGGTTCAACTTTTTCCAGGGCTGCACAAGGGCGAAGACTTGCACTCTGATCCTTCGCGGTGGGGCTGAGCAATTCATTGCCGAAGTAGAGCGATCGTTACATGATGCCATCATGATTGTCCGTCGCGCCATCAAGAACTCACTGGTGGTTGCGGGAGGCGGTGCGACCGAAATGGAAATCTCCAAGTATTTAAGGGACCACTCGCGCTCGATTGCAGGAAAGCAGCAGTTGATTATTGGGGCTTTTGCTAGAGCTTTGGAGGTGATTCCTCGCCAGCTTTGTGACAATGCTGGATTCGACGCGACAGATATTTTGAACAAGCTGCGAATGAAGCATGCTCTGGGTGAGATGTGGTGTGGTGTCGATATCGAATCCGAGTCGATTGCAGACAACATGAAGGCCTTTGTATGGGAGCCAGCACTCGTCAAGACCAATGCAATGGCAGCAGCAACAGAGGCTGCGTGTTTGATTTTATCCGTGGACGAAACCGTGAAGAGTCCTGGGTCTCAGAATCCAGCAGCCAATGCGCGTGGTGCTCCTCGTGGTCGAGGACGAGGTGTTCCTCGACGATAGAATTCATGAGAACCACACATGAAAAAATAAGAGAGTCCTTATCCGGTCCAATAAAGTTGGAAGTGGCTGGAAAAGAATTGACATGGGATTTGGGCTCAATCCCTAAAAAATCCCTAAAAATCCCTAAAAATCCCTAAAAATCCCTACACCTCGACGATCGGGTTGGCAACCACTCCCCATATTGAAATTTTGTTAAGAAAACCGATGATTTCCGTTAAGGAGCCGGACTCTGGGCCTTCGGGCTCTTCACAATATGAGTGTAGAGAGAGAAAAAGGATTTTACATGGGATTTCTGCGGACTTTACAGCCACGTAATTTCAAATAAATGGTCACGTGATATAAATTCATTCATATGGGTGCACTTATTTATCCAAGAAGAATCGCAGTCATTATTTTGAAACCAACGATGTATGTGAATCATTTCACAACCCTTTCCCAACTTGTGAAAACAGATTCACAGCGCACAAATGGGCAGGCGATCCTGTCATCGGTGCGAGATTGTCCTTCAGCTAACACTACGCCAAGTCCTCGCGATTATCCTCCAGGTGCGCGTTGGCCACTTCAAACTCTGCTTACACCGAGATCCTTGAGGCACCCGTCGGCCCTGCTGAGTTCTCAAAGTTTTTCAACGTCTGGTCACTATGATAGAACTCGAACAACATTTCTCGCACGTCCAGTCCGTCGCGCTTTACCAGAGGGTGAGGTAGTTTCTCCTCAGGCGAGTCCATATAGGAATATAGCCTCTTCAGAACCATCTTGACTTTTTGCATAATAGCCAATGTTCACTTGGAGTAATCAACAGGGAGAAAGACGGGCCAGATAGTCAGGTGCATGGTCATGTCCAGCACTCCTGACCCCAAAGCAAAAGGCGAAGTTTTTGGATGCAGCCTGGTTGACATGCTGCCGCAAAGAGCAAATAAAGTTCTTGTGGCCATTCTCAAAGAATAGAGCAACGATGCCACACACAAAAGGTGCAGTTCATTGTGGAAACAACCGAGAGGACAGATGGCCAAGGGGTGTGGTCCTTTTTCACTGATGAACTGTGATGCAACAAAAGAAAAAATCGCCGCCCTCGCTCCCTCGCCTTTTCTGCGTATCTTTTTATTTTTTGTTCTCTTTCTCTCTTGCCTCTTTATCTTTTCTCCCATTCTTGTTCTCGTCAACGCACTTGCACACGCACTTGCACACGCACTTGCACACGCTTTTTACATATTCTCCTAACACCCCCATCCCAGCAACCGCTTCCCTCCCAGGTTCACTCTTCACATATTTCCCTCACTTTTCATTATACACACGGTTTCTTGTCCCCGCACGCGAGGTATACTTTGCTCGCGTTGTTTCGCTTGCTGCCAATCCAGTACGATAGGGTCAACGTACTCATACTGATTCTTTAGTAGTTGCTCTCTGCCCACTCGACTTATTGAAAGGTCAACTATCGCCTATCATATACGGCCGACATCAGGCAATGTACTGTACAGCGAGTGCCAATGAGCATACTTTCAACTAGGTACGCATATCAAGAATCTGACCAGAAAAGCTTTTTTTATTGTTTTATCGCGTCCTTAGTGGCATCAATCGTCTCGTAGACCTCCAAGTCAATTGCCCACGATTGGAGCTCTCCTAAAATGGGTGGCCCTGGCCTTTTGGCGGTCGTTGGCACAGCAAAGGAACTCCCCAAAGTTGATCTGCCAGAGTGCAAGATCCTCGTCGATGTCGGATCGTTTTATCCATTTCTGGTCCGTTCTGTCTAGAACAGCAAGATGGGCAAACCAGAAGAATACGCCGCTATTTGGATCCTGAACAAGTTCAATGTCCCTGATGTCGTGTTCTTTATGACGGCCATGGCAACGAAGAGAAGCATGCCACAAGCATGGCGCGACGTGACAACAAGGCCGAACTGGATAATGCGGAAACCATTGTCGATCGGATGAAGGATAGAGCTAACAGCGGGGCTAGTATCAAGAAGGCCGACTACAAGACCTGCACAAAGCTCTTAAAGTCTTGCACATCCCTCACCCACGACTTTAAGGATAAGCTTTGCAAGCAGATGGCATCACAACTAGCACAATGTCTTGACAACGACTATCGGCTTCTTCAGACTACTAAACAATCTCTGCGCCGTGATCTGGCAAAAAAACGCATGAGAGGAGCGCCTCTTGGAATGACCGATCCTGAGCTGGAGGATTATGTCAGGTCCATAGCCGGTCAGAAAGTCAAGCTGGTCGACGGCGAGGCCGATCTCGCAATCGTCCGCCGGGCCAAGCAGCTGGTTGACACTGAGTTTGTCGTAGTCGGCAATGACTGTGACTATGCCATCCATCCGTCGATTCCGATCCTTTTACGACCCTCTGGCAAAAAGTACATTCAGTACAAGATTGATGAACTTTTGGCGAAATCAGAGTGGATCCGAGCTCAGTTCACAGCGTTGGGTTGTGTATCCATAACGGACTACAGCGCGAACCTGTTTGGCCTTGGCATCGTGACAAACTCACGGATTATCAAGTCCTTCCCAGCATGTAAGTTACACATCCGTTGCATTTGTGCCCCCAAACATTCCACCGGAGTGCACATCAAGCAAAGTTACTAAATATCTTTTATGCCACTTTTCTACAGACAACTTTGTGAGCACCGAGGATAATGCGCGTGAGATCCTAAAGAATTACTATGCAAATGACAATGTACTGGCAGCCCTCGGAAAAATTGAACCCTCTAACAAAGAAATGACGGAAAAGCAGCGAGAGGCATCAAAGAGGATATTCACCGAAAGCCAAGAGACCCTACTTAGTACAGAAGTGAAGGATGACAGAGCGGCATTGGTGAATGAGACGCTGAAACGAGTGATGGACCTGAAGGCGCGCATGCTTGAGGCCAGTAGGCTTCGTCGCCAGGTACTCAAAACCCGAAAGGAAAAGTCAATACACCAGTAAGTCATCAATGTCAGAACTACTGACGATAGAGCCACAACTGAAAACCTCATCTTGTTTACACTTCATTTTTTATATTGACACCGTTGATCGCAAATAGAAAAGTACAAGGGAAAGAGGTATAACCGCTTCAAGACTGTCCAGTGCCCTCCTCGCGATGACCCATTACATGCAAACCATGCACTCTCAGCCGTCCAAACTGCTTTGGGGATCATACCTGCCCAGAATCCAATTCAAAGCCCTATCCAGAGTCTCTCGGTCCAGCCGCCAGTACAAGTCCAGTACCCCAACATCTTTGTTCAGGGTCAGGCTCAATCGTCGAACCAAGGTCTTTTCATTACTCCCGCGTTCCAGGGCCCTCCTGCCAGTCTTTCTACCCTGAAAACACCTGAAATTCCTGATGTCACCATGCTGGATGTCAGTACGACCCCCGACCCTGCTGAACGTCGAAGGCTCCATTGCCAAAGTGTTGACACATGCCGATCAATACGTGATGAGAACATGAGCATCCGTGCAAGGGCTGCAAAGACGAGCACACGAGCAAAGGTTTTGGCAAAATGCCTTCCAAGCAGTTTGCCATCAAAGTACACTGTGTCGGAGGGGCAGGCATACAAGATAATGTTGCCCCTGGGGATCCGCCAAAGGATATGGAATTCAAGCCATTCAAGCCATTCGATCCAGACTATGGCCAAAAGAACAAAGACCCCAAGAGCCCACCCGAGGCCAAGCCCAAGACCAAGCCCAAGCAGAGCCAAAAGAAGACGACACGAAAACCTGCAAAGTCTCCCAAGACGCCCAAGACTCCGAAGGCATCCAAGGCCGCCAATCCACCCAGCAAGCCTGCCCTCCAGAAAACATTCTTTGCCAAAAGCCTGACCGGTCGCCACGCACACAAAACATTGAACATGGGCCAACTGGGGCGAAATATTGAAAGGGCGATCGAGGCTTCGTGGTTGGACGCGCACTCAGCGGAAACAGCGGACAATACTACAAGGAAATTGACAAAATCAGACGTCAGGCTGGCAGTTGTCATGACTATACGGCGCATTGTTCGGGTATCCAACGAGCTGTTGCGCCATGGGCAGGGCGCGATTGCGCTGTACATCAACAGTGAGGATGATCTACGGCCCTTGAAAGAAGCTTTGTTTCTGACAAAGAAAGAAAAAGAGACCGCTAAAGCCGCTAAAGTCAAGGCCACTGCTGCCGAAGCCGACCCTAACAATATTCATGCCGCTGCTACCTCCGCCGCCGCCGCCGCCGCTGCCGCCAATGCCGACGTCGACAACATAATCATGAGTGCGGGCAAGAAGCGATTAGCAAATATTGAAAAGAAAAAAGGCTCACGTCGTCCCAAGGGTAGCAAAAAGATAACCGTCGACACGTCTGGCCCTGGCCCAACCAGCATGGACATTGACACGCTTGCCCTTGGTCTTACCGACATGGATATGGATATGTCTAGCCCTGGTCCCATGGACATGGACATTGACGCGCCTGCTCTCGCCCCAGTCTCGAGCCCCAAAGAGGATGTGCACTCTGATGATGAGATCACCACAGACAATGAGGAGGATGAACCCGAAGAAGAGGACGGCGATGCCTTTGACGAGGACGAAACTGGGGACGGTGACGACGACGAGAGAGACACTAAAGACGAATCGGGAATAAAAGGGGACAATGGTAACTTTGTGTCATCTCTGCTCACGTATCTCCGGCGCGTTTCGAATCTGGGCAAAAACTCTGAGCACAAGGACTTCAAAAGTATTTGCTCGTCCTACGTCACTGAAGCCGAGTTTAAAGAGTCCAGTCTCCTCCTCTTGAGAAAGGACCAAGGCAGAGAGTACCAAGAGGTGCATCTGGACGGTGGTATTGTGTCTGAGCTGGGCATCCGTTTGGCATGTCAGTTGAGAAGGTACTTTATTGACCAAGCGGCCGGCATTGCGAAAGTCTTCCGCAGTCCTCTATAAGGAACAGGTACATCAGGCTAAGCGAACTCGACCTTTGGGCTCATTTCCAGTGAGTTCGGAATATATTCAACTTCATCAAAGTCATACGGAACTCCGATTTTAAGCTAGAACTCGGCGAGTTGGCTCCTGGTTGGCTCCTCACAAAGCTGGTGACACCCCCCATCGGCAAGGGAAACAATAGAAATGTGACCGCTGCCACGATCGAAGAGATGTCTAAGCTGAGAGAAACCCTGGTGGATGATGCCTCGGACAAAGGTATTAGCTCGAGCGAGTTCTTGATGGAACTACGGTGGAAGCCAGACGCCGCCACAAGCCAACCCGGGCCACCAACAAACTATTTGCCGTCGTATCTACACAGAGGATCGATCGTCACCAATGGGTCCACGCCTATCTGTCATCCATTGATCTCAGGATTCGAAAACAACAGCGATTTATCATAGAGATATTCAAGGACAAGGAGGGAGTGACCCACAAGAGACATATCCTCTCTCCTGATAACCGCAAACTGTTGCCCAACTTGTCAACAGTCATCCCTAAGCAGGAATTGCTGAGGGCAATGATTCCCGACAATTCCAAGGTTGACATTGGCGCGATTGACCATGGCAAGGAATTTATGGTGCCAACGCTATGACAGTCGAGACTTTATATACACGATCAGCGCAAAGACAAAGGCAGTGTACCAGCCGTCTAATCGACGCCGGAGTGAAGTCAACAGATTGAAGTGCAACACCATCATCGACAGGGTTGGAGAGGACGCCAAGTTGATCCCGCCAAGCAAATTCAAGGACGGAATGACCACGACTGGTCAAGTCATAGCAATGTATGAAACAAAGCTGGGGTCACTGGACAACGACCCAGAGAAACGGATCAAAGAAAAGTCGACACTAGAGTACTGTTTGTTATCGTCGTTCTATAACAAAGGTCGCCGACATCAAAAGAGTGAGACACAAACAAAGCGTGCGACAATGGCAGAGCTGGACATTCTGACCAACCATATCCTAACAGCAATGGGGACACACCTGCGCAAGCAAGAGGATGGCCAAGCCAAACCGAGGGGATTAATATCCATTGGACAGGACGGGAAGCGTGGGTTCTCCTCAGTGTCAAAGGGCCATGAAATGTCCATGCACAACACGTTCCTGGACCACTTTGTGCAACGGGTAATTTTTTTAATGAAACACCGTGGTCACGGTGAGCAAGAGGCTAACATCTCTTTCACGATTCATGTCTGCAACCATTACAACTAGGCCCGAAGTCTTGGCTACATTATTGTTGGACTGCCAGAGTACTACACCTCCCGTCGTTGCCCAAAGTGTCAAAGCACCGGCACATCGGAGGAGGACTTTGTGGGTTATATCGGTATACGCCGTGCCCATTGTGTCCGATGTGGGACTTGGTTCCACCGGGATCTGCTTGCTGCTTCCAATATGGTCGTTGCGACAAGGTACTGCCTGGACCACCTTTCTTGCCCTGCGTACCTTTTACCGATCACAAAGGACGAGAAGTTTGTCTTTGAGCAAAAGTATAGACCCAATCCTCCGCAGGGTGTGCCAGCGGACAAAATCGTTCGCCGTGGCGATCAGTCGGACATTTCCAGTTCAATCAGTTCAAGCGCACCACCTCCACCCCCGCCACCGTCACCGCCAGGTAAGACAGTTTTGTTGCTCATGCTTTACAAGTTGTGCAGACTATGTGCCGTTGAATGTCCTCTTGACCACTTTTCACTATATTGTATTTTCGCAGGCACTCTGCAGACACCAAGGCTGAATCGGAGGGATACCCGAAAGCAGAGGAAAGCACAGACTCCAATCCAGCTAGGTGTTGGGTCGAGTTCAGGGTCAAGCTCAACACGGGCGCAGGCAGGGGGTCGGCCAGCAAAGAAGCAACGCACTCTTATAGGCCCACAGCATGTGCCGGTACAGATGCCGCAAGGATCGTGGTCAAGTTCAGCGTTGGGTTCGCAAATGCACAGTCAGGCTCAGGCACAGGCTTCAACACAGGCCCAGGCCCAGGCCCAGGCGTCATGGACACCAGAGAGAAGACCGTTTCTTTCACCCACTCAGCCACCACAAAAACGGAGCTATGCAGACATTGCATCAGTGGGAGTGGCGCAGACGCAAGCACAGCAAGGCCCAGCAGCATCAGGGTCAAGTTCACAAGCACGTCCAAGGACGCAGCCCCAAACACAGATGCAAGCCTATCCACGACGGAAACAGACGCAGACACAGAGTCAGTCACAGACCGGGGCACAGACACCACCAATGAGGTTATGGTCCTACGCAGAGACAGTACGGCAACGCCAGGTCCCGGCAGGATCATCCAGAGCAGGTGAGTGAATCACCCAGTTGTCCCACAATCATATCCACTCGTCAGCTAACACAAGCGCCAACCCACTCCTAGTGGGTGAGTAGTACAGTACATCGTTCTATGTGATTTTTGGCCGTGAAAACTGATCTAAGCCACTCATCATATAGTGTGAGGTACGCCGCGGTTCCAGCCGATTTAAGATCATTCCTTCTCATTACACCCCTATTCGCACAAATGGGATCTCAGCCCTCTAAGGATAAACCTCTGGTCTTTGTCAATGATGAGTCAGTCCCTGTTAGGGTAATTCTTTCTTTCTTGACAGATCACCTCGTGCATTTTTTGATCGAGAGCCTGAATTAGAACTGTTAGATAACATTGATCATGTTCTCTAGGTCTCCTCGTCATTTGTAAACCAGATTTCTCAGTCTCAGGTAATAGCTCCTCCACGCAGAAGGATCGCATATTCTGTTCTCTTTGAATTCACTGAAGCAGTGCTGATGCTTTACCTATCTTGTCACGTCTAGCCTGCCACAGGATCCCCAGAGGACGTTGAATCCCAGGTCCGACAAAGAGTCCACGCAGAATTGACGAGGATTCAGGCAGAGAAGGAGGCGGCACTCCCTTACACAAACTACCGCTCGTCAACGCATGGAAATGCCCTTGTCACTGAACAGGACATGGATCAGCTTGCGCGATCTGCCCCTGCTAAGCAAGTCAAGGTCCTGCCCGAAGACATCACCAAGGCTCAATCTGCGCTTGTCCATTGTTATCGAGAAAATAAGGATAGGAGCTTGGACTGTTGGAAGGAAGTTCAAGAGTTTAAAGACCTGGTTCAAAAGGCCCAAAACGTGAGTTGTCACTCTTTTGCACTGTGTTTTTATCTCTTTTTCGAGGCCATGCCACTAACCATTGTGATCGTTGAATAGGCATTCATCGCTACCGTCTAAGCACGCCCAACAAATTCAATCAGAATAAATTTATTTCGAATTTACCCTTTGGCGTACCAACGTATTGTGGCTAGAAGCTAACCGAGTCTAACATGGTGCCAAGTGCAACAACAATGTTGTTGCTCATCACTTGCTCAACATTGGCCTCCAAGTGCCTCTTGGGATCTTCTTTACCGACATGACGTGTCTTCAGTTGCTCTGCCGTTAGCGTAAACTCCTCCTGCACCGACTTGTTGTATGCCTCTGCCAAAGAAAGCATCGTCTGAGAAGGATAATTGTTTGTTAGACTTTGGCCTACAATTTGACAACCTAATCCGTATACGCATCATCAGCAGCGTGTTACCTTCACAGCCTTCTCGTTGTCCTCTGTATGTTCATGGAAATTCGTGAGAGTCAATCCCGAAGTCCAGTTTTTTTTGTGAAGATTGAGCAGCATTTTTTGCTCCAGCTCGTTCTTTCGATAATTAATAGCGATCGAGTAGTAATGTCTGTTCAGGCCATGGATCAATGCTTGGATGCTTGGTTTGTTCAAGTGACCGATATTGGAGGTTGTTTGGCGGGGCTCATGGCCCACTGCTGCTGTCTGGGGATTGATCAAACGGAAAGCATCAATGACGACCTTGCCCTTGACTGACTGGATGGGATCCACTACTACAGCTACAGCTCTACTGTTCAACTGCTCGAAGCTCTTCAAGTGAGAGAAAAAAAATTGTTAAAGGACCACTTCCACAGATAGCAATTCTCACATAGATATCTCTTGAATCGCACCTGTTGTGTATTCACATCAACACTTGACAACCAGCAGCCGAATCCTGGATGTGAGTGGTACCATCCAACAACCATCTCCGGTCTAAATTTTTCACAATCAAAAGTAAGCTTCTTGTCCGCCGCTCGTGCTATATCATATCAACATGGAGGAGGCGCAATTCAATTCTGTGAAATCGAGTACCTTCCAGTTTGCTTCAGCATGTCCAACATCTTCGTTTGGAAAACCGGGTCTACGGCCTCAACAGAGACTCCCGTTCCGCTCTGAGGCATCGCAAAGACATCGATAACACGAACAGTGTAATCGTCCACAAACTCTCCCAGCATCAGTCCCATGACTTCCATGGGAACACCGGCACGACCTACAACATTGCAGTTGATAAAGAAGTTAGATCGTGTATCCAGCAAGCAGGCATGTGTAAAACGAGACCAGTCCCGTATATCTACCATGCTTTAACATCTATGTATCATGATTAAAGATAGCAAGTTACACATTGATAAGAATTAGTCAAGTTGATCTCTTCTGCTCACCATGCTTTTTGATTTGCAAGACAGCTTACCTTGAGCAAAGAAAGCGATGAAATGTACACCATCTCGGAGTTGTCAGCCGTCGGATTGTCTTGGCCAGGTTCAGCACCCATGCCCGCTTGGGCGTTTTGGAACATGCGCTGGAGTCTTTCCATTGAAGATAGGTTGTGTGGATGTGCTGTGGTGGATTGCTTGGTGTGTAAATGAGAAGAGTGCGTGTTGCACCCAAGTCCACGCGCGCGTTTCTCCCTCCCCGTGACGTAGGCTTGATCCGCAGCATTTGCGATTTTTTTACGGGCCTGACTTTGCCGCCTCATGCCTGGACTCTTGAATGCATGTCTTAATCGCCCTTTTCACCAACATGTTCAATCCAACGCGCGCAAAAGTTCAGCTCAAGCTGGCTGTAAACAGACTGCAGATGCTGCAGAACAAGAAAAACATGCTGGCGCAGCAACAACGCAAAGAAATAGCAAGACTCTTGGAGATTGGCAAAGAGGAGAGCGCGCGCATCAGGGTATGGAGCAAGGAGTTTCCTATTTTATACTCAACGGCAGACTGACGCATACATGGAATATCCTTACTCTAGGTGGAACACATCATCCGGGAAGACTTCAGCAGCGAGGCACTAGAGATCATCGAGCTCTACTGTGAATTACTTCTAGCTCGGTTCGGGTTATTGGAACAGCTGAAGTATGTCGGACTCTCAATTTGAATACAGAATACCTGCTGCTTTCCTGTCAACCTCTTGGCTGACCTGACTCCTGGTTCTGTTTGTCGCCCACAGGAATTGCGACCCTGCCATTATCGAGGCCGTCAACACTGTTATTTATGCAGCGCCGCGCTCTGAGGTCAAAGAACTACTGCTGGTCAGGGACCAGCTGGCTGCTAAATTTGGCCGCGAGTTTGTCTCCAATGCCATGGAAAATAAGGATGAGTCTGTCAACCCAAGAGTATAGCGTCCGCCTCAAGGCAATGCAATGTGGCGCTCCAATGTCAGGGATCGATCTCTTACTGGTTCCTTTTTCTACTTTTCTACCGCGTAGATTATTCAAAAGCTAAAAGTGCAGACTCCAGACCCGTATCTCGTAAACCGCTACTTGGAGGAGATTGCAAAGACGTTCAAAGTTTCTTGGACTGCTAACCCTGACATGGACCACCAGTTGATTGGAGTACGTTCTTTTATTCTCGATCACAATGGACGGTCGACCATGCCGCGTCTAACTTATCACCTTTACCTAGAATATGGAAAGCGGATTCATAGATCCAATCAGCCAGTCCATTGGGAATCCTGGGCATCATCATGGACATAACAAGCCGAATGCGAATAGAAAGGTACTTGATTATTTCAACCTGTGAATCCCAATATGTGACTTTGAGCCTGAACAACCCGTTGATGTAATAGGAGCAGGACTTGGAAATGAGCGTGGATAGACTAGACCTCTTAACTGATCTAGAGAACCCATTGGATGTTCCGTCAAAGGCGAGTGCAGTTAAACCGGCTGTGCCATCCGTCCAATCTACATCATTTATAACGTCAGTGGCGTCGCCTGTGGAAGATCTAGACTCGCTGACACGTCGATTTGAAGCCCTGAAGAAACGCCCATAGATAGATCTGCACTGTGTAAATAGCTTACATTGAAAAAAAAAAAAGTTCCAGGTATTTTAAGGGGCTACATTTTGGATGGAAGTGACGGCCTTTTTTTTTTTTTCTGTCTCTCGAGAAAATCTCTCACGCTTTCTTTCCCTTTCCCTTCAACCACCTTGACCCTTGCCTAAAGCACTTCAAGCATGAATAACTTCCAGTTTACGGAAAAGTCTGAAAAGACAATTGGCCAAGCTCAAGAACTTGCTCGCGAGTTCGCCAACTCACAGATCACCCCTTTTCATCTCGTGTCAGCGATGTTGGACGAGGCGGAGGAGGGCCCCGGATCCTCCCTGCTCAGATCCATCATCAACAAGTCCGGTGGTGTTCCCGAAGAAATCGAACGCGCTTTTAAGAAGCTTCTTGTCCGTCTTCCGACTCAAAATCCTGCGCCTGTCGATATTTCCTTTGCGCCTCAAACGGTTCAAATCCTTCGAAAGGCACAAGATCACCAGAAACGCCAAAAGGATTCTTTTATCTCGATCGATCATCTCATACTGGCTCTTACTGATGAGCCATCTGTGTGGAAAGTCTTTACTGAGAATGGAATAGGCAAGACGGCTCTCGAGAATGCTGTCTCGCAGATGCGAGGAAATCGTAGGGTCGAGTCCAAGAATGCGGAAGCCGGATATGAGGCCCTGTCGAAGTATGCCATTGACATGGTTTCGCTTGCTGAACAAGACAAGCTTGACCCTGTCATTGGTCGTGATGATGAGATTCGTCGGGTCATTCGCGTTTTGTCCAGGAGAACCAAAAACAATCCAGTTCTGATCGGGTATGTTGTGAGTAATGGCCAACGAATATCAATAGCTACTGCATTCAGTTAACCCTTCTTTTATCATCTCTTTAGTGAACCTGGCGTAGGAAAAACTGCCGTTGTGGAAGGACTGGCTCAGCGTATCGTTCGAAAAGACGTGCCAGTGAGTCTGCAATGCAGGCTATTTTCACTGGACATGGGCGCCCTTATCGCTGGAGCAAAGTACCGCGGCGAATTTGAAGAGAGACTTAAGGCGGTTTTAAAGGAGGTCAAGGACTCGGAGCAAGGCATCATTCTCTTCATTGACGAGATCCACCTTGTTCTTGGTGCAGGCAAAACTGATGGGGCTATGGATGCGGCCAACCTTTTGAAACCGATGCTCGCTCGAGGGGAACTTCGTTGCATTGGTGCCACTACATTAGACGAGTACAAGAAACACGTGGAGAAAGATCCGGCATTTGAACGACGATTCCAACAGGTCTACGTTGGAGAACCTTCCTTGGCAGACACCATTAGCATATTGCGAGGATTGAAGGAGAGATACGAGGTTCATCATGGTGTCAAGATTGCGGATGCTGCCTTGGTGACCGCTGCCACGCTGGCTCATCGATATATTACCAATCGATTTTTACCTGACAAGGCAATCGATCTTATGGACGAAGCCTGTGCAAACACACGTGTTCAGCTAGACTCGCAACCAGAGTTGATTGATCAGCTGGAGCGGCGCCATTTGCAACTTGAGGTCGAGGCAACTGCCCTAGGCAAGGAAAAAGACGCCGCTTCTCAACAACGCCTTGTCAAGGTCCGAGAAGAAATGTCGCGAATTTCAGAAGAGCTCAAGCCCTTGAAGCTGAAGTACGAGGTGGACAAAGGACGCATCAATGAGGTTCGAGATTTAAACCAGAAACTGAAGGATCTCAAGAACAAAGCGGAGGAGGCCGAACGACGTTACGATCTGGCTCAAGCTGCAGATATCCGTTACTATGCGATTCCAGACTTGGAGAAGAAGATTGCCACCGTGACTGCAGAGCGTGCCAGACAAGAAGCTGAACAACTATTAGCTGCCGCGAATGGTACTAAAGTCGACTCTGGCGAGCTTGTGACGGAGGTTGTCGGGCCAGAACAGATCACAGAAGTTGTTTCGCGATGGACTGGCATTCCTACTCAGCGACTGAACAAGTCTCAAGTTGAGCGCCTGTTACAGTTGGGACAACGTTTGAGCGAGCGCGTTGTTGGGCAAGACGAAGCTGTTGAGGCTGTTGCAGAGGCTGTGCTCCGATCGAGAGCTGGAATGGCCAAAGAACACGCACCTCTGGGATCTTTCATGTTCCTTGGACCAACTGGTGTAGGAAAGACGGAACTAGCGAAGGCGTTAGCGCATGAGCTGTTTGACGATGAGAATATGATGGTGCGGATTGACATGTCGGAATATATGGAGTCTCACTCAGTTGCACGTCTCATTGGAGCCCCACCAGGCTACGTTGGTCATGACGAAGGTGGTCAATTGACGGAGGCGATTCGTCGACGGCCCTACAGCGTGGTGCTCTTTGATGAGATCGAAAAAGCCGACATTAAGGTTCTTAACGTCTTGTTGCAGGTCCTCGATGATGGTCGTTTGACGGATTCCAAGGGGCGAATCGTAGATTTCTCGAACACCGTCATCATTATGACCTCAAATGTCGGCTATGTTCACTTACAAGATCTTGGAGGAAGCGGTATTACGGATCAGGCTCGTGAAGCAGTTATGCGGGATGTCAGGGCTCATTTCCGTCCCGAGTTCTTGAACCGCTTGGATGACCTGATCCTGTTCTCACCATTGGGAACAGAGAATCTGGCGAAGATTATCCGTAACCAGCTGTCTGTAATTGGCAAGAGACTGGAGAGCAAGAATATCAGCCTGCACATCACTGACAGGGCGTGCCAAAAGGTCTTGAACGACTCTTTTGATCCGCGATACGGGGGTCGTCCGTTGAAGCGCTATCTCGAGAAGCAAGTTGTGACAAAAGTTTCTCGACTACTCCTGACAGGCGAGCTGAGCGAATATCAGAATGTGATTGTGGATGTTGACCCTGCAAAGGATGAATTGATCTTCGAGGTGAGCCAAGCAGGTGCAGGCGGTATGGATGGCCAAGGAGACATGAACTTGGACTGACTTGATTTTCGTCAGGTCTCTTATGGAGGCCAACGAGAGGTCATGGACGACTATGACAACAGGGAGAAGGAAGTTGTGGACAATGAGGAATATACAGGCGATGAAAGAGGAAAAAAAAGACGCGAACACAACGATGGGAGAACTCAAAGGGCCAAAAAGCGGACACACGAAGACGAGTGCGCGGCGGGGATCAAGCATCAAAGGCAATAAAAAGGGACACAGTCTCCACGTGACTCCTTTCTCTCTCTTTTTCTCTTACACTCTCACACTCTCACACTCTCACACTCTCATTCGCTCATTCTTCCTTACCCTCAGTCATGCCCTTAATCCGTCTTCATTCAGCTCCCTTCTTCTTCTGCAATGCGCCCTTCTGCCCCCGCTGCCGACTAGTGCCTTGCGTCCTGGGAAGTAAAAGATTGGGTCAACATGGCCCATTTCCCGATCCTGTCAGAGAGGGGACAATTTGGAATAAAGATCATGACCACTTGCATTCGCACTTCTTCAGTTTCCAATCCACTCCTTGTCTTCCTCCTGCACCTTCACACTGCCGCCTGCTGATTGATTTCAGAGCCTCGAGAAACGCCCTCAGTACACCCGCACAAAGACTGTCTCTGTCGCACTCAAGGTGTTTTCTACTCAACCTGGCGCTCTATCTGGTTCTTCTCGTTTACGTTGCAGCGATGCCTAGCATATCCCCAGGCTTTTCCACTGGAGAAGGTACACATCAATGAGTAGTGTACTCTCATGCTCAATGCAGCGTTATGCTCACTGAGTTTCGAACTATCACATAGCTGACGTTTCACCAGTGGAACCATCTGACAGCTTTAGGCCCGTAATCGATGCGTTAGCTTTTCAAAAGTCACCTTCACGCATGCAACACGTAGTGGAGTCGCTCTCTGACAAAACGCCTCGACCAACACTACCGCCAAAGGCTAAAAGGATACCTCGACCTCTTATTCTCCACAACGACACGTTGATTGATAATTACCACTGGATGCACCAGCTAGGTCAAGATCCAGATGTTGCTGCGTACATCCAAGCAGAGACTGACTACACAAACCAATGGATAGAACGGAGTGGGGTTGCGTCACTTCAAAATCAACTCGAGTGGGAGATGCGACAAATTCAAAAAAGCATCAACTTTCAGCGCTGCTCTTCAGCCCCAGTTGCGGATGAAAAGGACGATCCCCTCCGGAATTTGAATAGAGAGTGCTTGGAAACATCTGAATTCTGGGACTTGGATCATTGGCGGTACTGGCTTGACGCATCTGTGGGGGAGTATGGCGTTTACAAGAGACGACCGACTTTAATGGCGTCGACTGATTCCTGGCAAGTTGAGGCTGATTATTTCGCAAGAATGGATGGTTTGCAACAACAATACATGGCCTTACCGTCGCTTGTGGATCCGCTTTTTGATACTGACGATGGCGCGCAGGAGGGTGGTGTTAAGATACATGCGATGAAACGAAGACACTACTGTCCTGACCAACCGGAACATGAGGATGGCCAAGGAGTTCCCAAAACCGATATGCAATGCAAACCTCAACCCGAAATCGAAGTTGTGCTGGATATCAATCGTCTTGCAAAGGAGGTTACGAAGGTGCCGACAGCACAGTTCTCTTTTGGAACCATTGAGATTCAGCCTTATCATACGATGCTACAATCAACAAATACCAATGACACTCTTGGTAACGGCGGTGGAAAGCATAGGCCACCTTTAATGGCTTACAGCTACGACATTACTGGTGATGAACGTTATCACATCCGGATAACCACAGTTCCGCAGGCGCCAAAGAGGGGGCTCAACAAGACGGACAACCCTCCTGAACTGGATAATCTTGGTAGTGGAGCCCAAACAACATCCTTTGACCCATTGGACAAAGTACCACATCGCCAGTCCACAGCATATGCATATTCACCGTCTGCGCTACTGCTTCAAAACGATAATGAAGGCATTTGTGGCGACAAAGACCATTGCATTTATGAGTCATGGGATATCAAGGACGCTGGCCCTGAAGTTCGATGGGTGAGACTTGGGTCAACTCTTTACCTCTACTACATTAAACTCGATCGTAAAGGATTGCCACGCGAGGTCTGGCGAGTGAAAGTTGTCGCCTGTCAGTCTGAGAATCCGCCTCACGAACATCAAACTGGGGCCTCGTCGACTCCAAATGAAGGCAGCTTTGACGCTGAACAGGCTCTACCACACCAAGAGCCCAAATCTGAGCTGGTAATGCGAGAAGAAGATGAGAGAAACGTGTTGTCTCTCTCTCTTACAAACGACCAGCGATTTGTCATTATCGAGGTAATATATGCAAACTACTTATTATACACGCTGAGTGTTGTGTTGTGTAGTGTTTCTAACATATACGTTTATAGAGCTCCGGTCAGACCTCAAGTCATAGCTATTTTTTAAATGTTGGGTCTCCAGAACAGGGCTGGCAAATTATCCGCCAAGGCGAAGAGGATGTTGTTTACAAAGTCGAACATCACAGTGGCTATTTTTATATTCGTACCAACCTGAATGGAGCGTATAACTTCAAGGTGATTAGGATTCCTGTACAGCTATATGTAACGCAGAAGCACGACATTGGATACAACAGGGGTAGACTTTTTATGGGCTCAATGAGGCATCAGACTCTTACTATTCCAACAGCACCAAAGTGTGAAGGCGGAGCAGACCAAGGTTGCAGTGCGTGCTTCCTTGCCTCATGTGAAGATGACACCGTAATTGATCATGACGAAAACGAGTTCTTGGAAAGATTTGAAGTGTTCGTTGAGCACTTTGCGGCCTGGATCTGGCTCAACGGTCTCCAGGAAATCCGCGTATTCCTTGCCCCACAAGCTGACTGTACTGGCAAATCAGAAATGAGCTACTTGCTGCCACTCAAAGAGCTCCAAAGAATTCGTCCCTATCACCCTGACTTCAAGATTGCAGCGGTGATGCCATCAAATATTCGTTATGAGGAACAGCGGCTCATGCGGGATTTTTTTACAACGCGACTTCGTTACTCGAATTCGTCCTTTGTGCATCCCTGGGCAATCTACGAACTTGATATGCATTTACTGTCGGTCCTCTCTGAGGAACAGCCAGTAGAATCTAGTCATCGTGCTGACTGGGTACGACTCAACGATGTGACGCGACTGGTGTACCAGGACCCATTCCCAATAGGTGTTCAATATGGAAAACCACCACCACTGAGAGAGAAACAAGCGGAAGATAAGTGGCAGTCTGACTTTGTTACTACACTTAAAGACAACAAGAGGGAGCAAGAGAAGGAGATGGCGAAGTTTACAGAACGCCGGATCATGGTCCCCTCGAGACATGAAGAGCTACCTGGAATTCCAATCTCCGTTATCTACCACTCTTCGCATCACGGACCAAAGTCCAGCGCGACCTCTCTAGATCCTGACTTTCCCCGGTCAGGGGCCTTTGTAACGTCGTATGGTGCTTACGGAACCTTGACTGTCCCATCCTTTGATCCAACTACAGTGCTGCCTCTACTTCATCGAGGCTTGATATATGTGAAGGTCCATCCAAGAGGTGATGGCGTTCTTGGTCCAGCATGGTATGAAAACGGTAAAATGCAGCATAAACGAAATACGTTTTATGACGTGGAAGACGTTTTAAAATATCTTCGGGATTCAGGTATGGTGTCACCTGACTCCGTAGTCATTCAAGGACGAAGTGCAGGAGGACTGGTCTCGGGCTGGATGGCGAATCGATGGGGCGACAGTTCCACAAATGATCTAGTTGATGATCCCAAGGCCCTGATAAACCAAAACATTGTCAAGGAAATGGTCAAAGTTGTTCTAGCCCAGGTCCCATTTATGGACGTGATTGCGGACATGTCTGACCCAGATATTCCCTGGGTTGAATACGAATGGAATGAATGGGGCTCCCCAATTCACAGTCGAGATGTGTTTGAAGTCATGAAGCAGTACTCACCGTATGACTGCATAAAACACCAGCCTTATCCCGCCATGATGATCATGGGTGGCCTTGCCGACAGTCGTGTTAGTTATGCAGAGCCATTGAAGTATGTAGCGAAACTCCGATCCGTAGAAGGGAAGGTGAATGAGTGTCATACACCAACCGGTGACCCTGGGCCTATGTCCACCGATCAGATAGTTATGAGTAGGATCGAGGACGATAGGGATAACAAGATGTGCACAGGAAAGAAAGAGACGCCGTTACTTCTCAGAATTGAGGATGGTGGCCACTTCAGTGGAAGCCCCTCTCTCTGGATGGCGTTTGCACTGCATCAGCTTGGGGCAGAGAAAGTTTTGACAGATTTTGATACCAACTGAGCCTAGTCCCTAGTTCTGGACTGGCGATAACGGTACTTCTCCGTAGCAGCTATAATAATATCCAACAATAAATGCAACTCGCAAGCGCGCTGTCTTTTTTTTTCTCCTTTTATCTATTTGTCGACTGGGTGTGTTCTCACTTGATTGTCGACCGATCAAATTTCCATGGACAACTGAGTTGCACGTCGATAGGTCCTACTTCATGTCCCTCCACTCACTCCCGACTATTATTGCATCCCTTGCCGCACCTTCACCCTTTGCAGATGCGTTATTGGTATTTTTCTTGGTTTCTTATAAAATTTCAGTATAGGTAGTGGTTACGAACCTTTTGCCCTAGATAGGGCCAGCTGGGACTTTAACTTCAAATTTCAATTAACGCTAGATCGGTTGACTATAGCCCTTCATCTAAAGTAGAGGCACAAGGCGTGGCGTGGATCCTCATGAGTGTAGACGACCTCTGCGGAGGGATCGCCAGCATGTCCAAGACGGAGCAACCATTCGCGCTCGACCGTATCAAAGCAAGCGCCCCAAGAAAGCAGACACAAAGAGGATCATGAGCGAGATGCACGTTGGCAGAGGAAAGACTTGCGAACACGATGAGGGGCGAATTCTCAGTGTCCCGGCTTGTGGCTTGTGTATGGGAAGTGGTTGGTGATTGGGGGCCTATGCGAAGCAAGGTGTGCAAGCCAATGAGCACTGTTATTGGCCCTTTTTTTATTTCTTCTGACGCGCGCTTTGCTGCCCGAGCCTTCTCCTACTAGCATCCAGTGGACTCAAGACGACCAGTGTCAGTGATGACATTAACATCCAACATCCAAAAGGACGGCAGATGACCTGCTGCAGCGATATTTACCGCCAGTGTGCCTCAGATGACATGCAGATGACCTGCTGCAGCGATATTTACCGCCAGTGTACCTCAGATGACATGCCAGCGACATTTACAGCCAGTGGACTTGAAAGGGCCTGCGTCCGCGACATTAACAGCTACTGAGATTTAATTAGCCAGTGCCAGCGACAATTAGCAGCTAAGGACTTCAGATGACCTTCATCTGCAGCCATTATGTAGCAGCCGGAGGAATTCAGATGACCTTGTTGACATCGGAGGGCTTGCATCATCGACAATTAGCAGACAAGTACACAGACATAACACTGGCATAGACACGGGCACAAACACAGACAGAGGCAACGACGCTTCACGCTCAGTGCTGAATGGCAAGCTAAGATTGATGACTGACGCCAACCATTTGACTAGACCGTGCTGACGGTCTTCCCTTTTAATCATTGGTTTCTCACAACCCAACCATTGAGATCCCAGCCCTACTCACAGGTATTATATCCTTCGTTTAAATTTTCCACAGGACGACGAAGATGCGAGTGGAAAGTAGGAAAGTAGGGTGTAGAATAAGATCAATTGTGGAGGCAGGGGCAGAGTTACAGCTTCATCTCTATCACGCATCCCTTCAAGCTGGCATTACGTTGTGGCATGCAGATGCACTGCAAAATATTACTACCGGACAAGGCACGGGCAAGGGAGTGCCTATTGGTCCGTACGGATAGTGAGAGCTGTGTGTCGGGATGGCGACGTCGATGAAGGAGACAGGAACAGAAATACTGATAAGCGTTTTTTAAATTGTAAAGGAAAGCTAGATCTCGGTGCGAAAGAATGCCTGTCGTAGCTACGAGCAAATGGGTGCAGATTCTGTTCCTAGGTTTACGGGTGCCCAAAACGCTTGGGAAGCTTACGACAGGACGCGGACAGGAGCAGGAACATGGGCAACGAAACTATGTTACGGGCTTTCATTGACGCAAAGCAGTCTAACTGGGGCCAGCTTCTTCCGTCACTGAAGTTCGCTTGCACCGTGAGGTCAAAACAACAGTTGGAAACAGTGAGTAACGGGAAGGAAAGATGGTTGATTAAAGAGACACGTCAGCGGCTCTTATGATCTGAGCATTGTGCATGGGTCGCTACAACTCTGGCTGTGTCTTAGCAGGCTACTGGATATCCTCGTTAAATAAAAGAAAACAAGAAAAAAGAATACCAAATCCGGCACACTTCCCCCTGAGATCTTCTACAATGAGACTGCGCCAGATAGCTGTCAAGGAAAATCATAAACCTCGTCAATCCAGTCGTAGAGGATAAATGCAATAGGAACACTGGGAACTTAGGGAGACAAGAAGTGAGTTTTATTGTATTGCTATGAACTATCATATAAAGGTACGGATCGTGTGATGTCACCGTATCGTATACTGTTGCACGATGAGCAATCAACGATCTGTCGTCGTCTTCCTGTCCCTCGTCAACGCTTGAGTGTCACGATCGGACAAGACAGGAACAAGAAGGAGAAGGAGAGGTGTGGTTTATTGTGGATTGCAGACTGAGGAACAAAGCAAGAGGACAGAGGGGTTTATATACTAGAGAGTGATGAAGGCCTGGACCAGGCCTGCGTTGAGTCAGAGATGAGACGGAAGAGTAGGATACATATCCGAGCAGGTACTAGTCATAAGCCGGACCTATGAGTAGGGTCCGAGATGGCAACATAGATGAAGGAGAACGAGATGGAGGTCCTGATAGGTGCGGCTGAGAGATACGTACTAAGGGTAGCTATAGCCCTAGGTCCAGAACCTGGACGCCAGGGGTACTTGTCGGAGATCAGAGGACAAGCCAATGAGTGCGGATACAGATCCTAGGTTCGCGATCCTAGACCAGAGGTACAAGAGACGCGTACTTCGTACGATCTGAGTCTGCGACGTTTCGTGACATTGAGTCCCAATCTTGCTCATACTCTTCATCTCCTTGTGTACTACGGGTTGATGAACCAACATCTGGGCTAAAAGGAGAATGATCATTCTGCATCCAATCCTGTTCCTGATCATCTTCAAATTGTTGTTGCAGATGCTGCTGAAGCTGAAGCTCTTCATGTTGCGATCGCTGTAACTTTTCTTGCTGATGACGCTGTAGTTTTTATTGATGCTGCAGTTGAGTAGATTGCTGTTTCTGTTGTTCAAGTTGTTGCATCCTCTGCAGGTTCAACATCTGATGTTGTTGGTCCAGCTGCTGTTGCTGCATTTCAAGTTGTTGTTGAAGCTTCTCTAAAAGCTTTCGCTGCACTGTCCTCTCCAGATGCGGACATCTGAGTCCGAAGAGAGGAGAGAATATCAATTTAAGCAAGGATATTAATGTCACGAAACGTCGCAGACTCAGATCGTACGAAGTACGCGTCTCTTGTACCTCTGGTCTAGGATCGCGAACCTAGGATCTGTATCCGCACTCATTGGCTTGTCCTCTGATCTCCGACGAGTACCCCTGGCGTCCAGGTTCTGGACCTAGGGCTATAGCTACCCTTAGTACGTATCTCTCAGCCGCACCTATCAGGACCTCCATCTCGTTCTCCTTCATCTATGTTGCCATCCCGGACCCTACTCATAGGTCCGGCTTATGATTAGTACCTGCCCGGATATGTATCCTACTCTTTCGTGTCATCTCTGACTCAACGTAGGCCTGGGTCCAGGCCTTCATCACTCTCTAGTATATAAACCCCTCTGTCCTCTTGCTTTGTTCCTCAGTCTGCAATTCACAATAAACCACACCTTTCCTTCACCTTCTTGTTCCTGCCTTGTCTGACCGTGACATTGCAGACTCAACACATCCTGCCTTCTCGCTTTCCTTCCAGACACACTCCTCCACTCTTGCTGCTTCCATTTTGCAGCAACTCCCTTTTAGTAATAGTTCACCTGTCCCAGGGTTACTGTCCGCAATCCACCGTCCGGGGTCATTCGCGTCGATAAAAGTAAACTGGTCGACTTCTTGTTTCTCCACCGTTCTTCTTCTTGCGCATTTCCTGCTCTCCTTGGCCCTCGAAAACTTGCATTGCTCGCGCACAGGAAATCTTTAAAAAAGCTTATTTTTCCACATTTCTGTTATCAAAATCCGCTGAAAACGACCCTCGTCCACTTGTTCCCTCTCCGTTTTCGCTACCATGGACCACAACCAACACGACCAGCAGGGTATCTACACCCTGCACCACATCGCCGAGCAAGCTGAGAACTCAGACGTTAATCCCCAAGTTGTCCTCCAGCATCTGCAAGCTACCATGCAACAGGTAGAAGTTCTGCAACAGCAGATGACTGCCATGGCCGAGGCCACATCGAGCACTTCGTCCGCCTCTGTTGTCCAAGAGGCTATCCAGACCCTCGCCGAGAACCAAACCCGCCAACAAGAATATCAACTCCAAGTCCAAGAGATCCTTGCCCAATTGGCTCAGCGTGGTCTCAACGTTCCAGTCCCGAACGCCCTCACGACCAAGTTCAAGGGTGATCCCAATGGCATGTCGCTGAACCAGTTCATGTCGCAACTCAACACCGTGTTCTCGAGACATCCCAGATCTTTCAGAACTGACGTCGACAAGATTAATCTGGCCTTACAGTCAATGGAAGGCCTTCCCGCAGAGTTCTTTGCCCCGTACGTCATCGGCCGCGCCCAAGATACCGAAGGTTACTTGTCTGACTGGGAACTCTTTGCCGACCTCCTCAACGACCTCTATGGTAACCACCTTCACGCCGATGATATCAACAATCGACTCATCCGTCTCCGCCAGAACGGCACAGTCTCGGAGTACATCGCCAAGTTCCAGCCTCTAGCCTCTCAATCCGGTTGGAACGAGGTTGCTCTTCTTGCCCGTTTCAAGGATGGTCTGTCATCCGATGTCAAATCCCTGTTGACAGCTCAGATGCACAACCTCAAGACCCTCCGTGACGCCCAGGCTGCTGCCTCCACTGCGTACCAAAACCATGTCTCGCGTGCGCGCGATCAGCGTTTTGGCACTCGAGCTCACCACTCGAACAACTCTTGGTCCCGAAGATCCACTACCCCAGCCGCGACCTCCTCTGCCGCTGCCTCCTCCTCAACTGATATGGATCTTGATACTGTGCGTGTCAAGCACATCACCGCTGAAGAGAAACAACGTCGTCGCGACAACAAGCTTTGTCTTTACTGTGGTGGAAAGAATCACTTTGCTGGTGATTGTCCTGTCAAGAAAGCCCGCCTTGCAGCTGTTTCCGTCGAAGGTGTGTCTTTCGAATTTGATTCGGAAAACGAGTCGGCCTAGATCCTACCGAGGATTGGATCTTAGGCCACGTCCTCGCTACGCCTACCCCTCCGGGCCAGCCCGCACTTCCTCGTTACTGTCTCCTCATTCCTATTACCGTTCACCTTCCTGACCGACCCCCTGTCAAGACCAATGCTCTCCTCGATTCGGGCGCACAAAAATCCTTTGTTGACGCCGCATTTATCAAAAAATTATCTCTACCAACCTCGGAACTCAATCACCCTGTCCGTTTACATATGGCGGATGGCTCCCCAAGCACCTCGGGCCCCGTCACCAAGACCTGTCCTTTGAGTTTCACTATCTCAGACTCCCATCATGAGACCCTCAATTGCCACGTCACCTCTCTTCAGACCCATGCTGTTATCCTTGGAATTGACTGGTTACACATCCACAACCCTCATATCCATTGGAAAAAGCACTTAGTTTCTTTTCGTGATGAACACTGCAATAAACGTTGCCTTTCTCATTACTCTCCTGATTTATCTATTGAAAATCTTGATCTTGATCTTGACTCTATTGATGTAGAGTCTTCTGACCTTTCTGTTGATGACTTGTACTCGTTACAACTCGTTTCTTTGTTCTGCCCCTCTCTGTCCTTGAATTCTGTTGATGAAAAACCTGTCCCTGTCCTGCCTCCGGAGTATGCTGACTTTGCTGCTCTCTTCAAAGACCGCGCGATTGGCACTCTGCCGCCTCATCGCTCTTTTGACCACTCCATCGTTCTTGAGCCGGATGCCACCGCTCCCTTTGGTCCTCTGTATAACTTATCTGAAAAGGAGCTTGAAGCTCTTCGAGAATTCCTTGATGACAATCTGAAAAAGGGTTTTATCCGCCACTCTGAATCCCCTGCCGGGGCTCCTGTCCTCTTTGTACCCAAGAAAAACAAAGAACTCCGTATGTGTGTCGACTATCGCGCGCTGAACAAGTTGACCATCAAGAACCGCTGCCCCTTACCGCTCATTGCAGAAACCTTGGAACGCCTCCGCTCCGCCAAGATTTTTACGAAATTGGACCTGAAGGGTGCATATAATTTAATTCGTATCGCCGAAGGAGACGAGTGGAAGACGGCGTTTAGGACACGTTATGGTCATTTCGAGTTTTTGGTCATGCCCTTTGGTCTTTGCAACGCACCCGCTACGTTCCAAGCTTTTCTCAATGACGTCCTCCGTGAGTGCTTGGACACGGTCGTGGTCATCTATTTGGATGACATCCTAATCTACTCTCAAGACAAGGCAACTCACACCGCCGATGTACGCCGTGTCCTGCAACTCTTGTCCGATGCCCAACTTCAAGTTAACCTCGAGAAGTGCGAATTTGGCGTCGAAAAAGTCGAACTCTTAGGTTACATCATCTCACCCGATGGTGTCTCCATGGATCCCGCCAAGGTTGAGGTGATCACCTCTTGGGCTGTCCCTACCTGCGTCCGCGACATCCAAGTCTTCCTTGGGTTTGCCAACTTTTATCGTCGCTTTATCAAGAAGTTTTCCAAGCTGGTGGGACCAATGACGCGCTTCCTCAAGAAAGGCGTCCCGTTCAAGTGGGACTCCGCCGCTGTGATGTTGTCTAATGTAAGTATAGTCTAAGGTCAGCAATGAGCTGGAAGCGAAATTGATAACGAGAAGAAAGATGACTAACAAAAATCGTCGCTTACAGTTGATAGGGACTTTGCTCTCAGGGCCACAGGGATCAGGCACAACGCTGTTGTATGATCAGATACAGTCTCAAGGAGATAGTACTGGAGATAAACAGGAAGGAGAGAGAGTCAGCAAAGGGATCAAAAGATAAGTAGAACGAACTGGATGAAAACCAAGGACCACATACCGAAGAGCAGGCAGGTCCTAACGGGATCCAAACAGGAGAACAAAGACTACAAGGCTAAGAGCACGACGGCGACTATACTATACTAATAACAACACAGGGGATGGGATGGGATCTAGTCAGTAAAGCAAGGCAAAGGAGATTCTATCTGGGAAAGGGGACAAGGTCGCCTAACTGAGGGTTCAGAGGAGACTCCGAGATATAACGAGGAGGATGGTTGGTCCCCAAGCACCAATGAAGGCCTCAGGGTGGGTTGCCAAGATCATAACAGGTCCACTCAGAAGAGATATGACATCGTAAGTGTACCTCGCAAATGGCCAATTGATATCGGATAGGCGAGGGTCCAGGTGATCCTACGGAGCGCTCGGAGGGCGGTACAGGACTTGATCAAGGAGGGCTGGCACACGGATGGATATGTTGCGAGAGTGGGCAGGGAGGATCAAGGGAACACAAAAGGTCTGGGGGATATCCAGGGAACAGTCAAGGCCCAGGGATTCGTATATTGCAACGGCGTCCAAAGGCTGATGGGGTTGAATATTGCAGCAACGCCAAGGGTAACTGCGAGACAGATACGAGCAGAAGGGAGGTGTTCTGGCGATCAACAAGGTACAGGAGGGAATCGTAAGGGGAAAAGGCAACCAGGAGCAAAGTGGACTTTTCTCCCTTTTTTATAGAAAACAGAAAACAGGAACAAAAATAAAAAAATAACTAAATACTAAAAATAACTCTCTCTATCTCGCTCGCGTGGATCTGGGACCTGGATCCACTACACCACACCGATCCCAGGGTCTCTTTCTCACATCGTCTTATGTGAGAGCAAGCCAGCGAGTGTCTCTAGGGAAGCTGATCCCCAAAGGCGTCCTCCAGATCTATTTAATCCTGGGTGTCACGTTTGTAAGGCTTAAGACGAGCATGGTTGACAGGGCGACCTCCAAAATATCGATGCCATTGCCCCTCAACCTTCTCGCCCAATCGATAGGCACCTCCAGGCAAAGCTTCGAAGATGGTTAAAGGGCCCTTCCAACGAGGTGATAGCTTGCCACTCCATTGCTTCAGAAGTGCGGACTGATGGACCAAGACCTCGTCTCCGACCTCATATTTCCGAGGGAGGGGTAGATCAGCAGCTTCAGTGGACCACTTGTGTTCATTAATAATCCTCTGATGAACTTCAGCACGCAAAACTTCCAAGATCTCACGTCTCTCCTCGTCGACTTCCTCGCGTTCATTCATATCCATCTTCCGAGTGTGATCTATATCCCATGGGAGGCGAGCTCGTTGACCAAAGAGGATTTCGAAAGGAGATACGCCTCTAGTCTGCTTGATCTGAGTTCTCCAAGTCCATGTAACACGTCCAAGATAGTAGCCCAGGCACTCTCAGCCAAACCATCATGCTGAATGATACGAGCCAATTGTCGTACCATAAAACCGTTGTGATGTTGTCTAATGTAAGTATAGTCTAAGGTCAGCAATGAGCTGGAAGCGAAATTGATAACGAGAAGGAAGATGACTAACAGAAATCGTCGCTTACAGTTGATGGGGACTTTGCTCTCAGGGCCACAGGGATCAGGCACAACGCTGTTGTATGATCAGATACAGTCTCAAGGAGATAGTACTGGAGATAAACAGGAAGGAGAGAGAGTCAGCAAAGGGATCAAAAGATAAGTAGAACGAACTGGATGAAAACCAAGGACCACATACCGAAGAGCAGGCAGGTCCTAACGGGATCCAAACAGGAGAACAAAGACTACAAGGCTAAGAGCACGACGGCGACTATACTATACTAATAACAACACAGGGGATGGGATGGGATCTAGTCAGTAAAGCAAGGCAAAGGAGATTCTATCTGGGAAAGGGGACAAGGTCGCCTAACTGAGGGTTCAGAGGAGACTCCGAGATATAACGAGGAGGATGGTTGGTCCCCAAGCACCAATGAAGGCCTCAGGGTGGGTTGCCAAGATCATAACAGGTCCACTCAGAAGAGATATGACATCGTAAGTGTACCTCGCAAATGGCCAATTGATATCGGATAGGCGAGGGTCCAGGTGATCCTACGGAGCGCTCGGAGGGCGGTACAGGACTTGATCAAGGAGGGCTGGCACACGGATGGATATGTTGCGAGAGTGGGCAGGGAGGATCAAGGGAACACAAAAGGTCTGGGGGATATCCAGGGAACAGTCAAGGCCCAGGGATTCGTATATTGCAACGGCGTCCAAAGGCTGATGGGGTTGAATATTGCAGCAACGCCAAGGGTAACTGCGAGACAGATACGAGCAGAAGGGAGGTGTTCTGGTGATCAACAAGGTACAGGAGGGAATCGTAAGGGGAAAAGGCAACCAGGAGCAAAGTGGACTTTGCTCCCTTTTTTATAGAAAACAGAAAACAGGAACAAAAATAAAAAAATAACTAAATACTAAAAATAACTCTCTCTATCTCGCTCGCGTGGATCTGGGACCTGGATCCACTACACCACACCGATCCCAGGGTCTCTTTCTCACATCGTCTTATGTGAGAGCAAGCCAGCGAGTGTCTCTAGGGAAGCTGATCCCCAAAGGCGTCCTCCAGATCTATTTAATCCTGGGTGTCACGTTTGTAAGGCTTAAGACGAGCATGGTTGACAGGGCGACCTCCAAAATATCGATGCCATTGCCCCTCAACCTTCTCGCCCAATCGATAGGCACCTCCAGGCAAAGCTTCGAAGATGGTTAAAGGGCCCTTCCAACGAGGTGATAGCTTGCCACTCCATTGCTTCAGAAGTGCGGACTGATGGACCAAGACCTCGTCTCCGACCTCATATTTCCGAGGGAGGGGTAGATCAGCAGCTTCAGTGGACCACTTGTGTTCATTAATAATCCTCTGATGAACTTCAGCACGCAAAACTTCCAAGATCTCACGTCTCTCCTCGTCGACTTCCTCGCGTTCATTCATATCCATCTTCCGAGTGTGATCTATATCCCATGGGAGGCGAGCTCGTTGACCAAAGAGGATTTCGAAAGGAGATACGCCTCTAGTCTGCTTGATCTGAGTTCTCCAAGTCCATGTAACACGTCCAAGATAGTAGCCCAGGCACTCTCAGCCAAACCATCATGCTGAATGATACGAGCCAATTGTCGTACCATAAAACCGTTGTGATGTTGTCTAATGTAAGTATAGTCTAAGGTCAGCAATGAGCTGGAAGCGAAATTGATAACGAGAAGGAAGATGACTAACAGAAATCGTCGCTTACAGTTGATGGGGACTTTGCTCTCAGGGCCACAGGGATCAGGCACAACGCTGTTGTATGATCAGATACAGTCTCAAGGAGATAGTACTGGAGATAAACAGGAAGGAGAGAGAGTCAGCAAAGGGATCAAAAGATAAGTAGAACGAACTGGATGAAAACCAAGGACCACATACCGAAGAGCAGGCAGGTCCTAACGGGATCCAAACAGGAGAACAAAGACTACAAGGCTAAGAGCACGACGGCGACTATACTATACTAATAACAACACAGGGGATGGGATGGGATCTAGTCAGTAAAGCAAGGCAAAGGAGATTCTATCTGGGAAAGGGGACAAGGTCGCCTAACTGAGGGTTCAGAGGAGACTCCGAGATATAACGAGGAGGATGGTTGGTCCCCAAGCACCAATGAAGGCCTCAGGGTGGGTTGCCAAGATCATAACAGGTCCACTCAGAAGAGATATGACATCGTAAGTGTACCTCGCAAATGGCCAATTGATATCGGATAGGCGAGGGTCCAGGTGATCCTACGGAGCGCTCGGAGGGCGGTACAGGACTTGATCAAGGAGGGCTGGCACACGGATGGATATGTTGCGAGAGTGGGCAGGGAGGATCAAGGGAACACAAAAGGTCTGGGGGATATCCAGGGAACAGTCAAGGCCCAGGGATTCGTATATTGCAACGGCGTCCAAAGGCTGATGGGGTTGAATATTGCAGCAACGCCAAGGGTAACTGCGAGACAGATACGAGCAGAAGGGAGGTGTTCTGGTGATCAACAAGGTACAGGAGGGAATCGTAAGGGGAAAAGGCAACCAGGAGCAAAGTGGACTTTGCTCCCTTTTTTATAGAAAACAGAAAACAGGAACAAAAATAAAAAAATAACTAAATACTAAAAATAACTCTCTCTATCTCGCTCGCGTGGATCTGGGACCTGGATCCACTACACCACACCGATCCCAGGGTCTCTTTCTCACATCGTCTTATGTGAGAGCAAGCCAGCGAGTGTCTCTAGGGAAGCTGATCCCCAAAGGCGTCCTCCAGATCTATTTAATCCTGGGTGTCACGTTTGTAAGGCTTAAGACGAGCATGGTTGACAGGGCGACCTCCAAAATATCGATGCCATTGCCCCTCAACCTTCTCGCCCAATCGATAGGCACCTCCAGGCAAAGCTTCGAAGATGGTTAAAGGGCCCTTCCAACGAGGTGATAGCTTGCCACTCCATTGCTTCAGAAGTGCGGACTGATGGACCAAGACCTCGTCTCCGACCTCATATTTCCGAGGGAGGGGTAGATCAGCAGCTTCGGTGGACCACTTGTGTTCATTAATAATCCTCTGATGAACTTCAGCACGCAAAACTTCCAAGATCTCACGTCTCTCCTCGTCGACTTCCTCGCGTTCATTCATATCCATCTTCCGAGTGTGATCTATATCCCATGGGAGGCGAGCTCGTTGACCAAAGAGGATTTCGAAAGGAGATACGCCTCTAGTCTGCTTGATCTGAGTTCTCCAAGTCCATGTAACACGGTCCAAGATAGTAGCCCAGGCACTCTCAGCCAAACCATCATGCTGAATGATACGAGCCAATTGTCGTACCATAAAACCGTTATATCGCTCCACCATTCCATTGGTCTCTGGATGATATGCAGAAGCAGGGTCGAGATCGATTTCATGATTGATACACCACTCCTTGAAGGCTCCCGCAGATAGAGATGATCCATTGTCCGTGATGATGCGATGGGGGTATCCATATTGTCGAGCCCAATGCTTTTCTACAGTCCGGACGATAATATTTCCTGCTAAAGAAGCAAGGGCGACAGATACAACCCATCCAGAGAGATAATCCACCATATTCAAAACAAACCGCTTGCCATTAGACATCGGTAAGGGTCCAACTGCATCCAGGCCCAAGGTATGGAAGATCGTTTGAGGTGGCGGCAAACGATGGAAACGATATCGTGTTGGATCGCGCGTTTGAAAGCGTTGACAAGCGTCGCAAGTCGAAAGGTGCTTCTTAACGTCTGCGTACATGCCCGGCCAGAAGTACCCTTCGGCAATGAGTGTATATGTTGCGACCACTCCGAGATGACCCATGACAGTAGATCCATGAGTGTTCTCCAGCACGCTCAAAACTTCACCTGGTGGTACATACTGGCGTGGGCTACCACCAGATGTGCGTTTAAATAAACGCCCTTGAGTGACAAAGTACTTGGGAAGCATGCTCATGATCTTCCCCCTAGTGACCTTATCCAAATATGTCAATGGGTCCCCTTGCAAAGCTGCCACAATCGAAACAAAAGGCTCCTGATCCTCTGAAATCAGCATAGTCCTCATGAGCCGTTTGTTCTCCTCCATCTCCATTGCATCCTCCATTCCTATGTCTGGCAAATCTTCACCCGTGATGTTCTTATGATGAATACGGGAGAGCGGATCCGAGTCTTTCATATCTCGCCCCGGACGATGGTGGATGGTGATCCTGAACTGAGCAATGATGAAGGTCCATCGAGTGAGGCGTGCACTTTTGGAAGAGAGGTTGTGCAGATATAACAACGCTCGATGATCGATGAAGACATGAATCTCCTTTCCCTCCAACAGATGGCTATGCTTGGTTAAGCAGTACACCAATCCTAACAGCTCACGCTCAGTGGCGAAATATCTTGACTCGGCCCCAGATAATTTTCGGCTCCCAAACACTATCGGCTGATACTTGACATGGATATCAATCCGCTCATCATCTTCTGGGTGCAGACAGTGTGCAATTACATGGCCAGAAGCAAAATCTGAGGTGTCGGCCGAAATAATAACTGGGCGTCTATGATCCATCATGACCAAAACCGGAGCAGTAACCAGAGCGATTTGAATGGCACGAAAGGCTTCTGTATACTTGGGGTCTGACAACCATTTGTCGACAAAGGCCTTGGGATCCTTGTGCAATTTGTACAGCGGGAAGAGTGGAGCAGCCATGGCAGAAAAGTTGGATATGAAATCGCAGAGGAATAAGGCAAACCCGACAAATCCGCGCAACTCTGTCACATTTTGCGGAACCGGCCAATATTCCATCTTGGATAGCTTCTTTGGGTCGGCCGAGATATGATCATTCCCGACGATCCGTCCCAAAAACTCGCGCTGCTTCACAAAAAATGCTGATTTCTTGCCAGAGAACGATCCATTGAACTCATCCATCCGCACCAACACTTCTTCCACAGTCCGAAAATGAAGGGGGAATTTGGCATCTCCGGTAGCCATGTCGTCCACAAAATTGCTGAGTCGATCCTTGATAGAATTAAAGACCTCGCCCATGTGTCGAGTGTACCATTGCATGGAGTCAATGAGGCCCATCGGTAATACATTGTACTCGTACAGTCCGTCTGGGAAAGCAACGGCGGTGAGAAAGCGACTGTCTTCGGCAATGGGCGATTGGAGGTATCCGTCCTTGCAATCCCAAAAAGATAAGAATTCGCATCCTTGCAGCTTGTATATCTCAGTGATAGGGTCCGGTAAGGGCCAGGCCATGGGGGCAATTAATTTGTTGACAGGGATAAAATTAATGCACACCCGATAAGATCCATCCTTCTTCTGAATCAGGAGAGGGTTGCAAGAAGCAGGTGAGCCAGATCGCCTCATTTTTCCAGCCCTGACCATCTGGTCTCGATACTCGCACAAGGTCGCAATTTGTCCGGGCGAGTATTTTTTGTTATATGCGCGCGGAAATTTGGACCCAGGTTTGAGGTGAAAAGAGGCAGGGGCTTCCAACATATCTGCATCCAACGTCCTAGACATCTCCCCTTCCTTGGGAAAACACTCCTGGTGCTCCTGAAAAATGCGTTGGATTTCAGGCAAGTTGTCGTGAACCTCTTGGATATCTCCCACGTATACTGATCGCTCCTCCAGGCCGGGCAACAATATGACCGGGGTGTTAGTCAAACGATCACGACAGCGGGGAGCCTCCAAATGAAATCCGTATGAATTGTTGACCATTATCGGGGCCGCATCAAACATAGGATCGCTGATCTTCGATGAGGCCGTATCCGAAGAATCTGAAATTGACAAACAAGAGGTGGGTTGTCGTCCATCCAAAGCAGGGGGATCAGGGAAGACGGCGCGCAAGAACCAACAATTGACGATCTCCTCATTCTCATCGTCCTTCTTGAGTTGTCGCGCATCAGTCCGCTCAACCTTGCCCTCCTGAATGCTTCGAATGAGTAGGGCATACCCTTCGTCGTCGTTTTCTTTGTCGTCGGTCGAAGAATCCTCCTCATCTGTGTCCGACTCGTCTGATGAACCGTCGGTGTCACCCTCTTCACTTGTTTCTATCACCGGGTCCTGTTGTTTATCTTGGATGGGGAGACGAGAGACTTTCGGGGTGGTTCGAGCACGTCCATCGATCACGATCTTGAAGCCTTGTATTTGCAAACTAGTAACGGCGGTGGCCCAATCTGTATATCCTCCACAGGCTTCAAGGAAAGGACGACCCAACAGAATATTGAAGTCGACGGACTCGACGATCACACAACCGGCCGGGATCATGATACCTTGGATATCGATAGGCACGCTCGGTGCCTCTCCAGCCACGCCTGCATTCCCCGTCAACCCTTTCAAAGTAAACGATGAATATGGAGTGTGGTTGGTGATGCCAATCTGCTCCAAGAACCCGCGACGGATGACATTGACGCAAGATCCTCCATCAAGTAAGATATCGCACTTGGTTCCCATAATTGCGGCTCGGAATCCATGAGTGTCTGTCTTTGATCGTTCAACACGATTCAAAAATACACGCAACTCTTCCGCTTCAGACTCCCCGAGGGGCAGGGACGGATATTCTTCACTGAGTAAAATTCGCTCCTCACGCGGTACAGTCTTCAACGATGCTTGAACGGTTCGGCGGATGCTGGGGGATAACTCCATTAGTTGACCGATGGTAAGACCCTCAACCTTAGTGGTCCTTAAGCACTGACGGATGTCAAACGGCTGTTGGTTCAACTGCAAGACGATGGGGTTGGGAAGAGACTTTAGAAATGCCTCGTCCGACTCGCGTGTCCGGCCAGATTTCTTTTTCTTGTCCGTCCCTTTTTTGCTGTCCTCTTTCCCTTTTTGGCTCTTGCTGCTCTCTGATTTCTTTTTTGTTCCAGTGTGCGGGGGTGGCTTAGCTCGGTCTTTTTCGTCCCAAGTGTTCTTCGGTCCTGCTGACGCACTCATGCTCGGGCCAGCATCTCCATCTCCATTCACTTTTCTTGCCGCCATTGCTTTTCGACCCTCCCTCGGGGGAACCATCATCCTTCGCAAGCCTCCATCCACCTCATCCTCCTCCTTCTCATCTCTCTTGGCTTGTCCATTGTCCCTCTGCGCCTTGATTGCGTTCTGGGCAGCGATTGTACGTTCGAGCCGGGCCAGGTTTTCCGCAGCAGATGGGCCCTCGACCGCAAACGTCACATTACTCTTGGGACGGACAGGGATCTCGACGGCGGTCATCATCTCTCGTCGAGAAGGAGGATCTACATCCATCGTGGATGTCTTGGATTCAGCATGTTGAATGGTCTTCGGGCGATGCATGCTGGGAGGGCCGAGGCGGTTGGTCAAAGCCGGGGGTTGCTTTAGGACCTGGGCGGAAGCGGTCGGTCGGGGTATACCTCTAGGCGGCGGTGCTTTTGCGTAAGGTAATGAGTTGGTTGGATTGCGTGGGGAGGAGCGAGCTGCTACCAACACGTTTGCTTCTTCTTCTTCTAACGTTTCTCCATGGATAGGGTCAGGGGGTTCATGGCTTGGAGTAGTTCCATGGTCCCCTTCTAAAAATCCATCTCAACCTCAACGTATCCAAAGTAGTAACAGCGAACGTTGAAGTCTTCCACGCCAATACCGTTGTCAATCATGGACTCAACCAACAGAGTCTGGTTTGTCTTCGGAGCAGGACAGTCTCGTGCTAAATGCCCTGTCTGCTGACAATTGTAGCATTGTCTAACCTCCGGGGCACTCTTCTCGCCAGAGTATCGAGTGGTGGGAGGCCCGGCGGGCCTAGGGATGGATCGATTACCCTTGCTGATAAGAATCTTCATGCGTTCCATTTCTCGAGAGAGGTGATCAAACTCGTCCTTGGATACAGAGTTCTTCAGGTCGGTCTTATCCTTGTTGGTAGTTGTCGAGGTAGTACCAGCCCTGGAGGTTGTGACAGTCGTGGATTTGGTCCCGGTCGTCTTTCTATCATCGGTGGGAGTCTTCTTAATGGTGCTGCTAGCTTCGGCTTCATCCTCGTCTTCGGGTGATTCTTCCTCATCGCTTGATTCGTCCGATTTGTCATCATGGCGGGCTAAATACAGCTCGTACATCTTGAGGGCACATTTATCGGCCTGGGCCATCATCCAATCTAGGTTGTCCCCGTGGTGAATCCTCCTGGCGATGTCCGGTAAGAAGAGATTCTTGAGATAAGCCCTTCGAACGCCTGCCTCGTCATATACCCCTTGTCCTTGAAGTGTTGCCTCCAGATATTGGCGGTTCAGGATAGAGAAGCGGTTGTTAAATGCTTTCACTGATTCCTTCTTGGTTTGTTTGCACTTGTCTAGCAAGACTAGGGAACCCGATAATAGTTGATCGCGAACGGACATGAAGGTTTGACGGAAGTCTCGGTAAATGGCCTCAGGGTAAGCTCGGGGAGTCGCTTGGAGGAGTTGGACAAACCAGGATTGGGTCTCGTCGGTCCCCATCGAAGCTCCAAAGGACTCGACGGTTCTTGAAATACGCGCCTCAGGGCTGAGGTTGGTGAATTGAGTACCAGCCCATAGTTGATATTGTCGTAACCATACCTCTGCCTTGTGCTTTTTTGGATTGAACTTTCCGTGCGAGCAAACGCGTGGCTCTTTTCTGTCCTTGAAATCCATGTGCGACATATGCGCTCTGGGGGCATCCTGATATTGATGGTCCCATGGTTCACGGGCTCCGTCATCTCGTAGGTTGGGTGATCTCGTGTTCGGTCTAAATTGTTGTTGGGGAGAATGCTCCTCCGCTTCTGGGGCTGAGTCGAAGGGTTGCGTGTATCTCGGATGTTGGTTTGCAGTCATTAACTCGATTCTTCTCAGGATCCGGTTTACTGCATTCTCAATGACTCTCTCCTCTCTTTCCGTGGCCACGAAGTGATTGGGGCCGCCTGTCGTAGAATCCAGCGGTTGGTTGAGAAGGTGGTTCGGGACTTCTCCTTCCATACGCATATCGACCAACACAGGAGATGGTTGTTCCTGACTACTGGCGTTGTCTGACATGGTTGATTGGTTTGTCAGGGTTGGGCTGGATTCAAATGTGGGACACTAGTTGTTCTCGAATGATCAGAGCCTTCTTTTAATCTCAGACGGGTGAGCTTGTTTTTGCCCAGGTTCTCCACCAAATTGGCTTCGGGTGTGATGTTGTCTAATGTAAGTATAGTCTAAGGTCAGCAATGAGCTGGAAGCGAAATTGATAACGAGAAGGAAGATGACTAACAGAAATCGTCGCTTACAGTTGATGGGGACTTTGCTCTCAGGGCCACAGGGATCAGGCACAACGCTGTTGTATGATCAGATACAGTCTCAAGGAGATAGTACTGGAGATAAACAGGAAGGAGAGAGAGTCAGCAAAGGGATCAAAAGATAAGTAGAACGAACTGGATGAAAACCAAGGACCACATACCGAAGAGCAGGCAGGTCCTAACGGGATCCAAACAGGAGAACAAAGACTACAAGGCTAAGAGCACGACGGCGACTATACTATACTAATAACAACACAGGGGATGGGATGGGATCTAGTCAGTAAAGCAAGGCAAAGGAGATTCTATCTGGGAAAGGGGACAAGGTCGCCTAACTGAGGGTTCAGAGGAGACTCCGAGATATAACGAGGAGGATGGTTGGTCCCCAAGCACCAATGAAGGCCTCAGGGTGGGTTGCCAAGATCATAACAGGTCCACTCAGAAGAGATATGACATCGTAAGTGTACCTCGCAAATGGCCAATTGATATCGGATAGGCGAGGGTCCAGGTGATCCTACGGAGCGCTCGGAGGGCGGTACAGGACTTGATCAAGGAGGGCTGGCACACGGATGGATATGTTGCGAGAGTGGGCAGGGAGGATCAAGGGAACACAAAAGGTCTGGGGGATATCCAGGGAACAGTCAAGGCCCAGGGATTCGTATATTGCAACGGCGTCCAAAGGCTGATGGGGTTGAATATTGCAGCAACGCCAAGGGTAACTGCGAGACAGATACGAGCAGAAGGGAGGTGTTCTGGTGATCAACAAGGTACAGGAGGGAATCGTAAGGGGAAAAGGCAACCAGGAGCAAAGTGGACTTTGCTCCCTTTTTTATAGAAAACAGAAAACAGGAACAAAAATAAAAAAATAACTAAATACTAAAAATAACTCTCTCTATCTCGCTCGCGTGGATCTGGGACCTGGATCCACTACACCACACCGTTATATCGCTCCACCATTCCATTGGTCTCTGGATGATATGCAGAAGCAGGGTCGAGATCGATTTCATGATTGATACACCACTCCTTGAAGGCTCCCGCGGATAGAGATGATCCATTGTCCGTGATGATGCGATGGGGGTATCCATATTGTCGAGCCCAATGCTTTTCTACAGTCCGGACGATAATATTTCCTGCTAAAGAAGCAAGGGCGACAGATACAACCCATCCAGAGAGATAATCCACCATATTCAAAACAAACCGCTTGCCATTAGACATCGGTAAGGGTCCAACTGCATCCAGGCCCAAGGTATGGAAGATCGTTTGAGGTGGCGGCAAACGATGGAAACGATATCGTGTTGGATCGCGCGTTTGAAAGCGTTGACAAGCGTCGCAAGTCGAAAGGTGCTTCTTAACGTCTGCGTACATGCCCGGCCAGAAGTACCCTTCGGCAATGAGTGTATATGTTGCGACCACTCCGAGATGACCCATGACAGTAGATCCATGAGTGTTCTCCAGCACGCTCAAAACTTCACCTGGTGGTACATACTGGCGTGGGCTACCACCAGATGTGCGTTTAAATAAACGCCCTTGAGTGACAAAGTACTTGGGAAGCATGCTCATGATCTTCCCCCTAGTGACCTTATCCAAATATGTCAATGGGTCCCCTTGCAAAGCTGCCACAATCGAAACAAAAGGCTCCTGATCCTCTGAAATCAGCATAGTCCTCATGAGCCGCTTGTTCTCCTCCATCTCCATTGCATCCTCCATTCCTATGTCTGGCAAATCTTCACCCGTGATGTTCTTATGATGAATACGGGAGAGCGGATCCGAGTCTTTCATATCTCGCCCCGGACGATGGTGGATGGTGATCCTGAACTGAGCAATGATGAAGGTCCATCGAGTGAGGCGTGCACTTTTGGAAGAGAGGTTGTGCAGATATAACAACGCTCGATGATCGATGAAGACATGAATCTCCTTTCCCTCCAACAGATGGCTATGCTTGGTTAAGCAGTACACCAATCCTAACAGCTCACGCTCAGTGGCGAAATATCTTGACTCGGCCCCAGATACTTTTCGGCTCCCAAACACTATCGGCTGATACTTGACATGGATATCAATCCGCTCATCATCTTCGGGGTGCAGACAGTGTGCAATTACATGGCCAGAAGCAAAATCTGAGGTGTCGGCCGAAATAATAACTGGGCGTCTATGATCCATCATGACCAAAACCGGAGCAGTAACCAGAGCGATTTGAATGGCACGAAAGGCTTCTGTATACTTGGGGTCTGACAACCATTTGTCGACAAAGGCCTTGGGATCCTTGTGCAATTTGTACAGCGGGAAGAGTGGAGCAGCCATGGCAGAAAAGTTGGATATGAAATCGCAGAGGAATAAGGCAAACCCGACAAATCCGCGCAACTCTGTCACATTTTGCGGAACCGGCCAATATTCCATCTTGGATAGCTTCTTTGGGTCGGCCGAGATATGATCATTCCCGACGATCCGTCCCAAAAACTCGCGCTGCTTCACAAAAAATGCTGATTTCTTGCCAGAGAACGATCCATTGAACTCATCCATCCGCATCTCCGGTAGGCATGTCGTCCACAAAATTGCTGAGTCGATCCTTGATAGAATTAAAGACCTCGCCCATGTGTCGAGTGTACCATTGCATGGAGTCAATGAGGCCCATCGGTAATACATTGTACTCGTACAGTCCGTCTGGGCAATGGGCGATTGGAGGTATCCGTCCTTGCAATCCCAAAAAGATAAGAATTCGCATCCTTGCAGCTTGTATATCTCAGTGATAGGGTCCGGTAAGGGCCAGGCCATGGGGGCAATTAATTTGTTGACAGGGATAAAATTAATGCACACCCGATAAGATCCATCCTTCTTCTGAATCAGGAGAGGGTTGCAAGAAGCAGGTGAGCCAGATCGCCTCATTTTTCCAGCCCTGACCATCTGGTCTCGATACTCGCACAAGGTCGCAATTTGTCCGGGCGAGTATTTTTTGTTATATGCGCGCGGAAATTTGGACCCAGGTTTGAGGTGAAAAGAGGCAGGGGCTTCCAACATATCTGCATCCAACGTCCTAGACATCTCCCCTTCCTTGGGAAAACACTCCTGGTGCTCCTGAAAAATGCGTTGGATTTCAGGCAAGTTGTCGTGAACCTCTTGGATATCTCCCACGTATACTGATCGCTCCTCCAGGCCGGGCAACAATATGACCGGGGTGTTAGTCAAACGATCACGACAGCGGGGAGCCTCCAAATGAAATCCGTATGAATTGTTGACCATTATCGGGGCCGCGTCAAACATAGGATCGCTGATCTTCGATGAGGCCGTATCCGAAGAATCTGAAATTGACAAACAAGAGGTGGGTTGTCGTCCATCCAAAGCAGGGGGATCAGGGAAGACGGCGCGCAAGAACCAACAATTGACGATCTCCTCATTCTCATCGTCCTTCTTGAGTTGTCGCGCATCAGTCCGCTCAACCTTGCCCTCCTGAATGCTTCGAATGAGTAGGGCATACCCTTCGTCGTCGTTTTCTTTGTCGTCGGTCGAAGAATCCTCCTCATCTGTGTCCGACTCGTCTGATGAACCGTCGGTGTCACCCTCTTCACTTGTTTCTATCACCGGGTCCTGTTGTTTATCTTGGATGGGGAGACGAGAGACTTTCGGGGTGGTTCGAGCACGTCCATCGATCACGATCTTGAAGCCTTGTATTTGCAAACTAGTAACGGCGGTGGCCCAATCTGTATATCCTCCACAGGCTTCAAGGAAAGGACGACCCAACAGAATATTGAAGTCGACGGACTCGACGATCACACAACCGGCCGGGATCATGATACCTTGGATATCGATAGGCACGCTCGGTGCCTCTCCAGCCACGCCTGCATTCCCCGTCAACCCTTTCAAAGTAAACGATGAATATGGAGTGTGGTTGGTGATGCCAATCTGCTCCAAGAACCCGCGACGGATGACATTGACGCAAGATCCTCCATCAAGTAAGATATCGCACTTGGTTCCCATAATTGCGGCTCGGAATCCATGAGTGTCTGTCTTTGATCGTTCAACACGATTCAAAAATACACGCAACTCTTCCGCTTCAGACTCCCCGAGGGGCAGGGACGGATATTCTTCACTGAGTAAAATTCGCTCCTCACGCGGTACAGTCTTCAACGATGCTTGAACGGTTCGGCGGATGCTGGGGGATAACTCCATTAGTTGACCGATGGTAAGACCCTCAACCTTAGTGGTCCTTAAGCACTGACGGATGTCAAACGGCTGTTGGTTCAACTGCAAGACGATGGGGTTGGGAAGAGACTTTAGAAATGCCTCGTCCGACTCGCGTGTCCGGCCAGATTTCTTTTTCTTGTCCATCCCTTTTTTGCTGTCCTCTTTCCCTTTTTGGCTCTTGCTGCTCTCTGATTTCTTTTTTGTTCCAGTGTGCGGGGGTGGCTTAGCTCGGTCTTTTTCGTCCCAAGTGTTCTTCGGTCCTGCTGACGCACTCATGCTCGGGCCGGCATCTCCATCTCCATTCACTTTTCTTGCCGCCATTGCTTTTCGACCCTCCCTCGGGGGAACCATCATCCTTCGCAAGCCTCCATCCACCTCATCCTCCTCCTTCTCATCTCTCTTGGCTTGTCCATTGTCCCTCTGCGCCTTGATTGCGTTCTGGGCAGCGATTGTACGTTCGAGCCGGGCCAGGTTTTCCGCAGCAGATGGGCCCTCGACCGCAAACGTCACATTACTCTTGGGACGGTGTGGTGTAGTGGATCCAGGTCCCAGATCCACGCGAGCGAGATAGAGAGAGTTATTTTTAGTATTTAGTTATTTTTTTATTTTTGTTCCTGTTTTCTGTTTTCTATAAAAAAGGGAGCAAAGTCCACTTTGCTCCTGGTTGCCTTTTCCCCTTACGATTCCCTCCTGTACCTTGTTGATCACCAGAACACCTCCCTTCTGCTCGTATCTGTCTCGCAGTTACCCTTGGCGTTGCTGCAATATTCAACCCCATCAGCCTTTGGACGCCGTTGCAATATACGAATCCCTGGGCCTTGACTGTTCCCTGGATATCCCCCAGACCTTTTGTGTTCCCTTGATCCTCCCTGCCCACTCTCGCAGCATATCCATCCGTGTGCCAGCCCTCCTTGATCAAGTCCTGTACCGCCCTCCGATCGCTCCGTAGGATCACCTGGACCCTCGCCTATCCGATATCAATTGGCCATTTGCGAGGTACACTTACGATGTCATATCTCTTCTGAGTGGACCTGTTATGATCTTGGCAACCCACCCTGAGGCCTTCATTGGTGCTTGGGGACCAACCATCCTCCTCGTTATATCTCGGAGTCTCCTCTGAACCCTCAGTTAGGCGACCTTGTCCCCTTTCCCAGATAGAATCTCCTTTGCCTTGCTTTACTGACTAGATCCCATCCCATCCCCTGTGTTGTTATTAGTATAGTATAGTCGCCGTCGTGCTCTTAGCCTTGTAGTCTTTGTTCTCCTGTTTGGATCCCGTTAGGACCTGCCTGCTCTTCGGTATGTGGTCCTTGGTTTTCATCCAGTTCGTTCTACTTATCTTTTGATCCCTTTGCTGACTCTCTCTCCTTCCTGTTTATCTCCAGTACTATCTCCTTGAGACTGTATCTGATCATACAACAGCGTTGTGCCTGATTCCCTGTGGCCCTGAGAGCAAAGTCCCTATCAACTGTAAGCGACGATTTTTGTTAGTCATCTTTCTTCTCGTTATCAATTTCGCTTCCAGCTCATTGCTGACCTTAGACTATACTTACATTAGACAACATCACGCCCGAAGCCAATTTGGTGGAGAACCTGGGCAAAAAAACAAGCTCAACCGTCTGAGATTAAAAGAAGGCTCTGATCATTCGAGAACAACTAGTGTCCCACATTTGAATCCAGCCCCACCCTGACAAACCAATCAACCATGTCAGACAACGCCAGTAGTCAGGAACAACCATCCCCTGTGTTGGTCGATATGCGTATGGAAGGAGAAGTCCCGAACCACCTTCTCAACCAACCGCTGGATTCTACGACAGGCGGCCCCAATCACTTCGTGGCCACGGAAAGAGAGGAGAGAGTCATTGAGAATGCAGTAAACCGGATCCTGAGAAGAATCGAGTTAATGACTGCAAACCAACATCCGAGATACGCGCAACCCTTCGACTCAGCCCCAGAAGCGGAGGAGCATTCTCCCCAACAACAATTTAGACCGAACACGAGATCACCCAACCTACGAGATGACGGAGCCCGTGAACCATGGGACCATCAATATCAGGATGCCCCCAGAGCGCATATGTCGCACATGGATTTCAAGGACAGAAAAGAGCCACGCGTTTGCTCGCACGGAAAGTTCAATCCAAAAAAGCACAAGGCAGAGGTATGGTTACGACAATATCAACTATGGGCTGGTACTCAATTCACCAACCTCAGCCCTGAGGCGCGTATTTCAAGAACCGTCGAGTCCTTTGGAGCTTCGATGGGGACCGACGAGACCCAATCCTGGTTTGTCCAACTCCTCCAAGCGACTCCCCGAGCTTACCCTGAGGCCATTTACCGAGACTTCCGTCAAACCTTCATGTCCGTTCGCGATCAACTATTATCGGGTTCCCTAGTCTTGCTAGACAAGTGCAAACAAACCAAGAAGGAATCAGTGAAAGCATTTAACAACCGCTTCTCTATCCTGAACCGCCAATATCTGGAGGCAACACTTCAAGGACAAGGGGTATATGACGAGGCAGGCGTTCGAAGGGCTTATCTCAAGAATCTCTTCTTACCGGACATCGCCAGGAGGATTCACCACGGGGACAACCTAGATTGGATGATGGCCCAGGCCGATAAATGTGCCCTCAAGATGTACGAGCTGTATTTAGCCCGCCATGATGACAAATCGGACGAATCAAGCGATGAGGAAGAATCACCCGAAGACGAGGATGAAGCCGAAGCTAGCAGCACCATTAAGAAGACTCCCACCGATGATAGAAAGACGACCGGGACCAAATCCACGACTGTCACAACCTCCAGGGCTGGTACTACCTCGACAACTACCAACAAGGATAAGACCGACCTGAAGAACTCTGTATCCAAGGACGAGTTTGATCACCTCTCTCGAGAAATGGAACGCATGAAGATTCTTATCAGCAAGGGTAATCGATCCATCCCTAGGCCCGCCGGGCCTCCCACCACTCGATACTCTGGCGAGAAGAGTGCCCCGGAGGTTAGACAATGCTACAATTGTCAGCAGACAGGGCATTTAGCACGAGACTGTCCTGCTCCGAAGACAAACCAGACTCTGTTGGTTGAGTCCATGATTGACAACGGTATTGGCGTGGAAGACTTCAACGTTCGCTGTTACTACTTTGGATACGTTGAGGTTGAGATGGATTTTTAGAAGGGGACCATGGAACTACTCCAAGCCATGAACCCCCTGACCCTATCCATGGAGAAACGTTAGAAGAAGAAGAAGCAAACGTGTTGGTAGCAGCTCGCTCCTCCCCACGCAATCCAACCAACTCATTACCTTACGCAAAAGCACCGCCGCCTAGAGGTATACCCCGACCGACCGCTTCCGCCCAGGTCCTAAAGCAACCCCCGGCTTTGACCAACCGCCTCGGCCCTCCCAGCATGCATCGCCCGAAGACCATTCAACATGCTGAATCCAAGACATCCACGATGGATGTAGATCCTCCTTCTCGACGAGAGATGATGACCGCCGTCGAGATCCCTGTCCGTCCCAAGAGTAATGTGACGTTTGCGGTCGAGGGCCCATCTGCTGCGGAAAACCTGGCCCGGCTCGAACGTACAATCGCTGCCCAGAACGCAATCAAGGCGCAGAGGGACAATGGACAAGCCAAGAGAGATGAGAAGGAGGAGGATGAGGTGGATGGAGGCTTGCGAAGGATGATGGTTCCCCCGAGGGAGGGTCGAAAAGCAATGGCGGCAAGAAAAGTGAATGGAGATGGAGATGCTGGCCCGAGCATGAGTGCGTCAGCAGGACCGAAGAACACTTGGGACGAAAAAGACCGAGCTAAGCCACCCCCGCACACTGGAACAAAAAAGAAATCAGAGAGCAGCAAGAGCCAAAAAGGGAAAGAGGACAGCAAAAAAGGGATGGACAAGAAAAAGAAATCTGGCCGGACACGCGAGTCGGACGAGGCATTTCTAAAGTCTCTTCCCAACCCCATCGTCTTGCAGTTGAACCAACAGCCGTTTGACATCCGTCAGTGCTTAAGGACCACTAAGGTTGAGGGTCTTACCATCGGTCAACTAATGGAGTTATCCCCCAGCATCCGCCGAACCGTTCAAGCATCGTTGAAGACTGTACCGCGTGAGGAGCGAATTTTACTCAGTGAAGAATATCCGTCCCTGCCCCTCGGGGAGTCTGAAGCGGAAGAGTTGCGTGTATTTTTGAATCGTGTTGAACGATCAAAGACAGACACTCATGGATTCCGAGCCGCAATTATGGGAACCAAGTGCGATATCTTACTTGATGGAGGATCTTGCGTCAATGTCATCCGTCGCGGGTTCTTGGAGCAGATTGGCATCACCAACCACACTCCATATTCATCGTTTACTTTGAAAGGGTTGACGGGGAATGCAGGCGTGGCTGGAGAGGCACCGAGCGTGCCTATCGATATCCAAGGTATCATGATCCCGGCCGGTTGTGTGATCGTCGAGTCCGTCGACTTCAATATTCTGTTGGGTCTAAAAAGTATACGGCACACAGAGTCGGTAAGAATGAGAGAGGGATCTCTTGATTTATTGTAACGATCAGGTATATGTACCTGATCGGGCCTCTGTGACTGCCTTGCCGCCAGCAGCATTATTTGGTTCCAAAATCTTTGCCTTTGCCACCAAATTATGCGACATGACTTCCCCTCCCATGGAGAGTGTAGCGAGATCTGGCGCTGCTGGCAGCGTAGAGGGTAAAAAATAAAACCTCTTTGCTAACTCTAAGATATTTTGAGGGAAAAATATGAAAACCTCATGTGATATTGTTGAAGGGGAGGCTATGTGGGATCGAAACCCTTCTTGGCATTTGTTGCCGTGATTTCAGCCCCTTGGTAAATATCTCTTTTGTCTTTGCTGCGATGGATTCTTCTTTTCTTTAACAAGTTTCCAGTAGTCTCGAACGCATTGTTTTTCGATGAAGTTTTCTTCAGGTTCCCATGTGTAATCCTCTTCTGAGTAGCCTACCCATTTTGCTTTGTATTCCCACTCCCCCCCTCGGGAAGGATGTGGTCGGTGGTCAAGAATGTATTCGATTTCAAAAATTGGCAGAGTCGCCAGATCTTCTAATACCAGTTTGAGCTGAGAAGGAGCATAGTTGCGGCTAAGAAGTTCGCCAGTACCATCACGAAGTTCGTATGAACCACCGGATGTGCGGCGCACTACAGTGTATGGCCCTTCGTAGCGAGGCGTAAGCTTGTTGCCGAGAATTGGATCAAGCGTCATTACTTTGGCGCCGTCTGGGAAATCATTCTGCAAGACGGTCGCATTGAATCTCGCAATCATTCTCCTTTGTGTCTCTTGTGATTTTTTGTCAATGGCAGGGAACACAACTTCTGTCATATATTGGAGTCTTTCGCAGAGGTCTGCGTGAGTCATAGTAGTTCTTGTAGATTTGGAGTAATTTTGGAAGCCGTTGGCCTTCCGAGCAAAGAAGAGAGAAAACGGGGATGAATTATGGAGGGCGACGATCCTTGAGTTCATTGCAAGCTGTGCCATAGGGACATGAAGGTCCCAGGAGTCTTGTTTTTGTTGATGCTCCTTTTTGATGATGTCGACTGCAATTTTGACGTGTCGTTCTGCGACGCCATTACCTCGAGGGTGGTATGGTGTAAGAAGCCTGTGATCGACACCGAACTGAGTAGTCATTGTGTGCATAAGTTTGTTCACAAATTCTCTGCCGTTGTCGGATTGTAAAACGCGAGGAAAACCAATAGTACAGAATATGTCAAAGAGGGCGCGTGCCACTGTATTGGCCTGTTTGTCAGGTATGGCCTTGAGAAATACGAAGCGGGTGCAAACATCCACTAGGATGAGGAGGAAGACATTGCCTGTTGTAGATAACGGGAATGGTCCAGCCAAGTCCATTGCCATATGATCTCCAGGCAAGTTTGCGTGGATAGCTTTCAGTGGATGGTAGCCCTTGAGACTAATGTTGTATTTTTGGCAATCCGGGCATTTCTTAACCCAAGCTAGGCAGTCATCCGTGAGACGGGGCCATGTGCATTGCTCAGCATGGATGGAGCGTACCATCGCATTTGCTCCTAGATGTCCTAGAGCATGAGTCTTGTGGAGGATTTCGTCCTTTATTTTGTTTTCGTGTACCGTGCGCATTATGGTGTCGCTGTTTTGCATGATGTGCATGTAGGCATTGACAATATACGCTTGGTTGGAATCGTAGCGCGTTTGCATTGATGCTGGGAATAGTCTGGACAAGTGGTCAGGTAGGATATTCATGACTCCAGGTCGATATTCTACGGCGAAGTCGTAGCTCAAAATAGTCTCATGCCATCCTGTAAGCATGGAATTCAGATCCTTTTGGGTATGAATGTATATAAGAGCGCGGTGGTCAGTATAGAGTGTAAAATGTCTGCCCCACAAGTAATAATGAAACTTTGTAAGTGCGAAAACGATACCCAGTAATTCTTTTTGGGTTGCTGAGTAGCGACGTTCTCGGTCCTGTAGTGATCGTGCCATGAACGATATATACCTGTTCTGCCATTTCTTCTTGGATTCGTTATATACTCGTTGGTATAGCACCGCTGCGACGCCCACGTTGGATGCATCAGTGGCAACGTAGAACATCAGTGAAAAATCCGGGAAGTGCAGGATGGGAGCCATGCTCAGTAATTTTTTAAAAGCATTGAAGGCGTCCAGTTCATCCTGATTGAGCTTGAAAGGTTTTGTCTCGTGCCTTAATTTGTCTAATGGTGCCGCTAGTGTACTGAACAGCGGAATAAACTCCCGGAAGAAATTGAAGGTGCCCATGTATGATTGTACTTGAGTGCCCGTCGTTGGGGGTACCCATTGCTCGATATTGGCAAGCTTGGTGGGGTCGACACGCTTACCAGCTAAGTCCACCACGAAGCCCAAGAGGACAATTTGTGTGGCATAGAAATGCGACTTATCCGGGTTGATAATTAGGTTAGCTTTTGTAAGCCGCTCAATTACGCATTTGACATGTTCTGCATGCTCCTCTCTGGTCTTAGAGAAAATGACGATGTCGTCGATAAAAACCAACACGAAAGGCAAGTCGCCCAGGATGCGCGTCATTCCACGTTGGAAAATACTGGAGAGAGGTTTTAGTCCGAACGGGGCTCGCCGGAACATATACTGAATTCCACGGTGCATAAAGGCCGTCAGTGGTTGGTGGCCTGCTTCAATAGGTAGGCGATGATAAGCTTGCGTAAGATCAATTGTGGAATATATTGCATGCCCTCCAATTTGTTGCAGGATATCCAATATCAATGGTACAGGGTGATTGTCATCCTTGAGTAGCTTGTTCAAGGGTCGTGGATCGAGACAGACTCGCCATTTCGTTTTATTGCCTAGTAGGTCTTTCTTGGCCGCCAGAGTCAACGTATTGTTGTGGCGATTATTGGCCGGCGCATGTGTGATGACTCCATCCTTAAGCCATTTGTCAACTTGCTCATCGAAGATATGTTGCTGCTGTTCGGCGAATTTTCTTGGCCGGCGATACACCGTGGTACCTTCTGGAACGTCTAGGAAGACATGCATTTCAGGTAGTGTGCAGTGGCTATCCAGAGGAATTTGGGCATTGCCGTGTAACGCTCCCTCAATTTCGTTCATAAATTGTGCCTTACACTTTTTGAATTTGTCCGTAAGTTCTTCAGCTGGAGTTTCTAGAGGTAGCGTCGATGGCTTCTCGTCCGGTATCGGAGGTGGGAGGGTATGTGCGTGTGCACGACCATCTGCTATGCCTCCAATGGTGAACCCGAGTTTGTTGAATAAATCTATTCCGATGACGAAAGGATACTGCAAGTCAAAGACTTCGAATGAAGTGAGCAAGAAGTGTTCGTTACACTCTATCTCTATCTGTTCCGTTGTTCCTGTACGGGCCACATGCATTTCCTTGTGTCCTAGGAATATATTTCCGTGTGCTTTGTTCACATTTAGTTTGAGGTTGTCTACGATTGATTTGTCAATGAAGGACTTGGTAGCTCCTGAGTCAAGTAGAGCTTCAAACTGATACCCTTCGAAGTAGATAGGTACTATTAATCTGGAGTCAGCATCCTTTTCATCTACGAGTTCGTTGTACACGATTGTTTCATGAGTACTCAATTGTTCTTCGTTTATTGTCATACTGCCTTGTAACTCTGTACTTCCCCTGCCTGCGTGCCCCAATATGGAATCAGTCAGATGAATTAACTTGATGAAATTTTCTTCCAGTATCGGTGGTACGTCCTTAGCCTGAGGTGAGTTAAGGGCAGAAGTTAGCATGTTGAAGTGAAGATCTTGGTAAGGCTTCCATGCTTTTCCGCGAAGTATATGAAGAGGGTTCTTACGATAGTTACGGTCTCGTGAGTTATTATTATCCTGGTCTTCTCGACGGTTACGAGAATCAGATTGGTAGGGTTCATAGCGACCTGATCCTCGGGCAGAATACCCTGGGTTCTTGTGGTCGGCTCTGTCCCGGTTGTCATTATAATTGTTTGAGCGACCTCTGCTCCGTTCTTCGTTCATACGTGTGCGGCACTTGTCCATTGAGTGACCAGGTTTACGGCAGTATTCGCATTCAAAGTGGTTTTTTGTGGTATGGTTACCGTTCTTCTTGCAGGTGTCACAGTACAATCCTTTGGCTCCGGCGGTATCCTTGACAGCCTTTTGATCATTGATGGGCACCAAAGGGGCGCGGAAGTCATCGCGTGCATTGCTGGGCCCTGTGAGTTTACTCAAGGCGGCGCAGAAATCGCTGATAGTAAGAGGACTGTCCGGCAGCTGCACCAAGTGGCGGTTAGCCATCTGGAACCGGGAATTAACAGTGTCCATCTCCTGGGATGAAATGCCTTGACGCAGTAGGGTGAGGATGAGGTCGTTGTCATCTTGAATGCGGTACACTCTGGTAGCGCGCGCGATACGGTGGGCGTAGTGACGGTACGGTTCCCCTTGATGGCGGCCAAAGTTGGTCAGGTTAGACAAGGCTGCCTCTCGCTCTTCAGTGGTTAAGCAAGTTTCGAAGAATGTTCTTTCCAGGTAATCGATGGTGATCACCTCTTGATTGTCTGCAAAGATGGCCTTGAGTTTGTCGTGAAAATGTTGGCTCAGAACAAGATAGCACAGGTACCTGTCACCATGAGATCGGAGGTAGGTTTCTCCAAGGTATGGCACCACTTCTCGTTCGAAGTGAGCCCACCAGTCATAAGCGGATTTAGTATCAGCTTCTCCAAATCGCTTCCATTGAGGCAGTGGCTTGACTGGAAATCCTGCTTCAGAGCGCATTGGTCCTTGCGGTGTCGAGGAAGCAGCGTTGCTGTCTTGAGCCGGTGCCTGCTGACTTGCCCACTGTGCGGGAACAGGCTGGCGCATGTCACACAGCATACGATAATTTATCTCCAAGGCGTCGTGCCTTTGCTTAATCATCATAAGTTTCTTCCTGTACTCATTCGTCTTCCCTTGATCCAGGTCGAGAGTCGTATTGGTAATTTCATTACGTGCGATGAGGATCGTGTATGACCGCATTTGTTGCTTGGCGGTGGTCATTGCCAAGTGCATTGTTGCGATCTCATGTTCTAGTTGCTCATCTGAGAATAGCACAAGATCGTCTTCCTGAGGAGGCGTGGTTACGGCGCCTGTGATTGACATTGGCATCCCAGGCTGGCGCTTAGGGATTGAAGGCAGCTGTGAAGGCAGTGTTCCTTCAAATGTCGTGACTTCGTCGTCGATATCCATACTCTCAGCTGTTGCCTCGTTGCAGGGTTCTGTCACGGAAGTGGCGGTGGTAGCGAAGGTAGCATTGGCAGCATCAGTAGCTGAAGTAGCATCACCTGTGTTGGCGATCTGTCCAAGGTTGGGTGCGGGCTGAGCACTAGTAGCCGACGCCACAGGGATGACTACCGCCGTCAGACGGGTACGGTTGACCTTTGGGGTGTATTTCGTCATGAGTGAGAATCCGATCTAGTAGATCCGAATGAATGAATTGCGAATGAGTGAAATGGGAAAAAAAACAACAGTCACAAAGTTGTCACGTGATGATGGGGTTCAGTGCGCTCGGTAGCTACAGCTGAGGGGAATCTAACGAGCTGTTTCGTTTAGATGGATGGATTGGATTGATGGTCGGATGGGTGCTCCGAAGTTGAGTGCATGAGTATGCGGAATGGGGGCTAATTCCGGTGAATCGGTGGTGAGATCAAGGTTGATCCAAGTGAATTTCGTTGTTGATCCACGTTAATGGGTTGATCCAACTGAATGTCGTCGTTGATCCAAGTGAATGCCGTTGTTGATCCGGGTTAATGGGTTGATCCAACTGAATGTCGTCGTTGATCCAAGTGAATGCCGTTGTTGATCCGGGTTAATGGGTTGATCCAACTGAATGTCGTCGTTGATCCAAGTGAATGCCGTTGTTGACAATGGATGTGGATGTGGATGACAATGGATATGGATGACAATGGATGTGGATGACAATGGATGTGGATGTGGATGGATGTGGATGTGGATGGATGAGAGATCCTCTTCTTTACCGAAAAAAATAAAAAGTATACGGCACACAGAGTCGGTAAGAATGAGAGAGGGATCTCTTGATTTATTGTAACGATCAGGTATATGTACCTGATCGGGCCTCTGTGACTGCCTTGCCGCCAGCAGCATTATTTGGTTCCAAAATCTTTGCCTTTGCCACCAAATTATGCGACAGGGTCGTCCTTTCCTTGAAGCCTGTGGAGGATATACAGATTGGGCCACCGCCGTTACTAGTTTGCAAATACAAGGCTTCAAGATCGTGATCGATGGACGTGCTCGAACCACCCCGAAAGTCTCTCGTCTCCCCATCCAAGATAAACAACAGGACCCGGTGATAGAAACAAGTGAAGAGGGTGACACCGACGGTTCATCAGACGAGTCGGACACAGATGAGGAGGATTCTTCGACCGACGACAAAGAAAACGACGACGAAGGGTATGCCCTACTCATTCGAAGCATTCAGGAGGGCAAGGTTGAGCGGACTGATGCGCGACAACTCAAGAAGGACGATGAGAATGAGGAGATCGTCAATTGTTGGTTCTTGCGCGCCGTCTTCCCTGATCCCCCTGCTTTGGATGGACGACAACCCACCTCTTGTTTGTCAATTTCAGATTCTTCGGATACGGCCTCATCGAAGATCAGCGATCCTATGTTTGACGCGGCCCCGATAATGGTCAACAATTCATACGGATTTCATTTGGAGGCTCCCCGCTGTCGTGATCGTTTGACTAACACCCCGGTCATATTGTTGCCCGGCCTGGAGGAGCGATCAGTATACGTGGGAGATATCCAAGAGGTTCACGACAACTTGCCTGAAATCCAACGCATTTTTCAGGAGCACCAGGAGTGTTTTCCCAAGGAAGGGGAGATGTCTAGGACGTTGGATGCAGATATGTTGGAAGCCCCTGCCTCTTTTCACCTCAAACCTGGGTCCAAATTTCCGCGCGCATATAACAAAAAATACTCGCCCGGACAAATTGCGACCTTGTGCGAGTATCGAGACCAGATGGTCAGGGCTGGAAAAATGAGGCGATCTGGCTCACCTGCTTCTTGCAACCCTCTCCTGATTCAGAAGAAGGATGGATCTTATCGGGTGTGCATTAATTTTATCCCTGTCAACAAATTAATTGCCCCCATGGCCTGGCCCTTACCGGACCCTATCACTGAGATATACAAGCTGCAAGGATGCGAATTCTTATCTTTTTGGGATTGCAAGGACGGATACCTCCAATCGCCCATTGCCCAGACGGACTGTACGAGTACAATGTATTACCGATGGGCCTCATTGACTCCATGCAATGGTACACTCGACACATGGGCGAGGTCTTTAATTCTATCAAGGATCGACTCAGCAATTTTGTGGACGACATGCCTACCGGAGATGCGGATGGATGAGTTCAATGGATCGTTCTCTGGCAAGAAATCAGCATTTTTTGTGAAGCAGCGCGAGTTTTTGGGACGGATCGTCGGGAATGATCATATCTCGGCCGACCCAAAGAAGCTATCCAAGATGGAATATTGGCCGGTTCCGCAAAATGTGACAGAGTTGCGCGGATTTGTCGGGTTTGCCTTATTCCTCTGCGATTTCATATCCAACTTTTCTGCCATGGCTGCTCCACTCTTCCCGCTGTACAAATTGCACAAGGATCCCAAGGCCTTTGTCGACAAATGGTTGTCAGACCCCAAGTATACAGAAGCCTTTCGTGCCATTCAAATCGCTCTGGTTACTGCTCCGGTTTTGGTCATGATGGATCATAGACGCCCAGTTATTATTTCGGCCGACACCTCAGATTTTGCTTCTGGCCATGTAATTGCACACTGTCTGCACCCCGAAGATGATGAGCGGATTGATATCCATGTCAAGTATCAGCCGATAGTGTTTGGGAGCCGAAAAGTATCTGGGGCCGAGTCAAGATATTTCGCCACTGAGCGTGAGCTGTTAGGATTGGTGTACTGCTTAACCAAGCATAGCCATCTGTTGGAGGGAAAGGAGATTCATGTCTTCATCGATCATCGAGCGTTGTTATATCTGCACAACCTCTCTTCCAAAAGTGCACGCCTCACTCGATGGACCTTCATCATTGCTCAGTTCAGGATCACCATCCACCATCGTCCGGGGCGAGATATGAAAGACTCGGATCCGCTCTCCCGTATTCATCATAAGAACATCACGGGTGAAGATTTGCCAGACATAGGAATGGAGGATGCAATGGAGATGGAGGAGAACAAGCGGCTCATGAGGACTATGCTGATTTCAGAGGATCAGGAGCCTTTTGTTTCGATTGTGGCAGCTTTGCAAGGGGACCCATTGACATATTTGGATAAGGTCACTAGGGGGAAGATCATGAGCATGCTTCCCAAGTACTTTGTCACTCAAGGGCGTTTATTTAAACGCACATCTGGTGGTAGCCCACGCCAGTATGTACCACCAGGTGAAGTTTTGAGCGTGCTGGAGAACACTCATGGATCCACTGTCATGGGTCATCTCGGAGTGGTCGCAACATATACACTCATTGCCGAAGGGTACTTCTGGCCGGGCATGTACGCAGACGTTAAGAAGCACCTTTCGACTTGCGACGCTTGTCAACGCTTTCAAACGCGCGATCCAACACGATATCGTTTCCATCGTTTGCCGCCACCTCAAACGATCTTCCATACCTTGGGCCTGGATGCAGTTGGACCCTTAACGATGTCTAATGGCAAGCGGTTTGTTTTGAATATGGTGGATTATCTCTCTGGATGGGTTGTATCTGTCGCCCTTGCTTCTTTAGCAGGAAATATTATCGTCCGGACTGTAGAAAAGCATTGGGCTCGACAATATGGATACCCCCATCGCATCATCACGGACAATGGATCATCTCTATCTGCGGGAGCCTTCAAGGAGTGGTGTATCAATCATGAAATCGATCTCGACCCTGCTTCTGCATATCATCCAGAGACCAATGGAATGGTGGAGCGATATAACGGTTTTATGGTACGACAATTGGCTCGTATCATTCAGCATGATGGTTTGGCTGAGAGTGCCTGGGCTACTATCTTGGACCGTGTTACATGGACTTGGAGAACTCAGATCAAGCAGACTAGAGGCGTATCTCCTTTCGAAATCCTCTTTGGTCAACGAGCTCGCCTCCCATGGGATATAGATCACACTCGGAAGATGGATATGAATGAACGCGAGGAAGTCGACGAGGAGAGACGTGAGATCTTGGAAGTTTTGCGTGCTGAAGTTCATCAGAGGATTATTAATGAACACAAGTGGTCCACTGAAGCTGCTGATCTACCCCTCCCTCGGAAATATGAGGTCGGAGACGAGGTCTTGGTCCATCAGTCCGCACTTCTGAAGCAATGGAGTGGCAAGCTATCACCTCGTTGGAAGGGCCCTTTAACCATCTTCGAAGCTTTGCCTGGAGGTGCCTATCGATTGGGCGAGAAGGTTGAGGGGCAATGGCATCGATATTTTGGAGGTCGCCCTGTCAACCATGCTCGTCTTAAGCCTTACAAACGTGACACCCAGGATTAAATAGATCTGGAGGACGCCTTTGGGGATCAGCTTCCCTAGAGACACTCGCTGGCTTGCTCTCACATAAGACGATGTGAGAAAGAGACCCTGGGATCGGTGTGGTGTAGTGGATCCAGGTCCCAGATCCACGCGAGCGAGATAGAGAGAGTTATTTTTAGTATTTAGTTATTTTTTTATTTTTGTTCCTGTTTTCTGTTTTCTATAAAAAAGGGAGCAAAGTCCACTTTGCTCCTGGTTGCCTTTTCCCCTTACGATTCCCTCCTGTACCTTGTTGATCACCAGAACACCTCCCTTCTGCTCGTATCTGTCTCGCAGTTACCCTTGGCGTTGCTGCAATATTCAACCCCATCAGCCTTTGGACGCCGTTGCAATATACGAATCCCTGGGCCTTGACTGTTCCCTGGATATCCCCCAGACCTTTTGTGTTCCCTTGATCCTCCCTGCCCACTCTCGCAGCATATCCATCCGTGTGCCAGCCCTCCTTGATCAAGTCCTGTACCGCCCTCCGAGCGCTCCGTAGGATCACCTGGACCCTCGCCTATCCGATATCAATTGGCCATTTGCGAGGTACACTTACGATGTCATATCTCTTCTGAGTGGACCTGTTATGATCTTGGCAACCCACCCTGAGGCCTTCATTGGTGCTTGGGGACCAACCATCCTCCTCGTTATATCTCGGAGTCTCCTCTGAACCCTCAGTTAGGCGACCTTGTCCCCTTTCCCAGATAGAATCTCCTTTGCCTTGCTTTACTGACTAGATCCCATCCCATCCCCTGTGTTGTTATTAGTATAGTATAGTCGCCGTCGTGCTCTTAGCCTTGTAGTCTTTGTTCTCCTGTTTGGATCCCGTTAGGACCTGCCTGCTCTTCGGTATGTGGTCCTTGGTTTTCATCCAGTTCGTTCTACTTATCTTTTGATCCCTTTGCTGACTCTCTCTCCTTCCTGTTTATCTCCAGTACTATCTCCTTGAGACTGTATCTGATCATACAACAGCGTTGTGCCTGATTCCCTGTGGCCCTGAGAGCAAAGTCCCTATCAACTGTAAGCGACGATTTTTGTTAGTCATCTTTCTTCTCGTTATCAATTTCGCTTCCAGCTCATTGCTGACCTTAGACTATACTTACATTAGACAACATCACAGCGGCGGTGCTTTTGCGTAAGGTAATGAGTTGGTTGGATTGCGTGGGGAGGAGCGAGCTGCTACCAACACGTTTGCTTCTTCTTCTTCTAACGTTTCTCCATGGATAGGGTCAGGGGGTTCATGGCTTGGAGTAGTTCCATGGTCCCCTTCTAAAAATCCATCTCAACCTCAACGTATCCAAAGTAGTAACAGCGAACGTTGAAGTCTTCCACGCCAATACCGTTGTCAATCATGGACTCAACCAACAGAGTCTGGTTTGTCTTCGGAGCAGGACAGTCTCGTGCTAAATGCCCTGTCTGCTGACAATTGTAGCATTGTCTAACCTCCGGGGCACTCTTCTCGCCAGAGTATCGAGTGGTGGGAGGCCCGGCGGGCCTAGGGATGGATCGATTACCCTTGCTGATAAGAATCTTCATGCGTTCCATTTCTCGAGAGAGGTGATCAAACTCGTCCTTGGATACAGAGTTCTTCAGGTCGGTCTTATCCTTGTTGGTAGTTGTCGAGGTAGTACCAGCCCTGGAGGTTGTGACAGTCGTGGATTTGGTCCCGGTCGTCTTTCTATCATCGGTGGGAGTCTTCTTAATGGAGCTGCTAGCTTCGGCTTCATCCTCGTCTTCGGGTGATTCTTCCTCATCGCTTGATTCGTCCGATTTGTCATCATGGCGGGCTAAATACAGCTCGTACATCTTGAGGGCACATTTATCGGCCTGGGCCATCATCCAATCTAGGTTGTCCCCGTGGTGAATCCTCCTGGCGATGTCCGGTAAGAAGAGATTCTTGAGATAAGCCCTTCGAACGCCTGCCTCGTCATATACCCCTTGTCCTTGAAGTGTTGCCTCCAGATATTGGCGGTTCAGGATAGAGAAGCGGTTGTTAAATGCTTTCACTGATTCCTTCTTGGTTTGTTTGCACTTGTCTAGCAAGACTAGGGAACCCGATGTGATGTTGTCTAATGTAAGTATAGTCTAAGGTCAGCAATGAGCTGGAAGCGAAATTGATAACGAGAAGGAAGATGACTAACAGAAATCGTCGCTTACAGTTGATAGGGACTTTGCTCTCAGGGCCACAGGGAATCAGGCACAACGCTGTTGTATGATCAGATACAGTCTCAAGGAGATAGTACTGGAGATAAACAGGAAGGAGAGAGAGTCAGCAAAGGGATCAAAAGATAAGTAGAACGAACTGGATGAAAACCAAGGACCACATACCGAAGAGCAGGCAGGTCCTAACGGGATCCAAACAGGAGAACAAAGACTACAAGGCTAAGAGCACGACGGCGACTATACTATACTAATAACAACACAGGGGATGGGATGGGATCTAGTCAGTAAAGCAAGGCAAAGGAGATTCTATCTGGGAAAGGGGACAAGGTCGCCTAACTGAGGGTTCAGAGGAGACTGTCACGAAACGTCGCAGACTCAGATCGTACGAAGTACGCGTCTCTTGTACCTCTGGTCTAGGATCGCGAACCTAGGATCTGTATCCGCACTCATTGGCTTGTCATCTGATCTCCGACAAGTACCCCTGGCGTCCAGGTTCTGGACCTAGGGCTATAGCTACCCTTAGTACGTATCTCTCAGCCGCACCTATCAGGACCTCCATCTCATTCTCCTTCATCTATGTTGCCATCCCGGACCCTACTCATAGGTCCGGCTTATGATTAGTACCTGCTCGGATATGTATCCTACTCTTCCGTGTCATCTCTGACTCAACGCAGGCCTGGTCCAGGCCTTCATCTCTCTCTAGTATATAAACCCCTCTGTCCTCTTGCTTTGTTCCTCAGTCTGCAATTCACAATAAACCACACCTTTCCTTCACCTTCTTGTTCCTGCCTTGTCTGACCGTGACATTGCAGACTCAACACATCCTGCCTTCTCGCTTTCCTTCCAGACACACTCCTCCACTCTTGCTGCTTCCATTTTGCAGCAACTCCCTTTTAGTAATAGTTCACCTGTCCCAGGGTTACTGTCCGCAATCCACCGTCCGGGGTCATTCGCGTCGATAAAAGTAAACTGGTCGACTTCTTGTTTCTCCACCGTTCTTTAAAAAAGCCTCGTCCACTTGTTCCCTCTCCGTTTTCGCTACCATGGACCACAACCAACACGACCAGCAGGGTATCTACACCCTGCACCACATCGCCGAGCAAGCTGAGAACTCAGACGTTAATCCCCAAGTTGTCCTCCAGCATCTGCAAGCTACCATGCAACAGGTAGAAGTTCTGCAACAGCAGACGACTGCCATGGCCGAGGCCACATCGAGCACTTCGTCCGCCTCTGTTGTCCAAGAGGCTATCCAGACCCTCGCCGAGAACCAAACCCGCCAACAAGAATATCAACTCCAAGTCCAAGAGATCCTTGCCCAATTGGCTCAGCGTGGTCTCAACGTTCCAGTCCCGAACGCCCTCACGACCAAGTTCAAGGGTGATCCCAATGGCATGTCGCTGAACCAGTTCATGTCGCAACTCAACACCGTGTTCTCGAGACATCCCAGATCTTTCAGAACTGACGTCGACAAGATTAATCTGGCCTTACAGTCAATGGAAGGCCTTCCCGCAGAGTTCTTTGCCCCGTACGTCATCGGCCGCGCCCAAGATACCGAAGGTTACTTGAACTCTTTGCCGACCTCCTCAACGACCTCTATGGTAACCACCTTCACGCCGATGATATCAACAATCGACTCATCCGTCTCCGCCAGAACGGCACAGTCTCGGAGTACATCGCCAAGTTCCAGCCTCTAGCCTCTCAATCCGGTTGGAACGAGGTTGCTCTTCTTGCCCGTTTCAAGGATGGTCTGTCATCCGATGTCAAATCCCTGTTGACAGCTCAGATGCACAACCTCAAGACCCTCCGTGACGCCCAGGCTGCTGCCTCCACTGCGTACCAAAACCATGTCTCGCGTGCGCGCGATCAGCGTTTTGGCACTCGAGCTCACCACTCGAACAACTCTTGGTCCCGAAGATCCACTACCCCAGCCGCGACCTCCTCTGCCGCTGCCTCCTCCTCAACTGATATGGATCTTGATACTGTGCGTGTCAAGCACATCACCGCTGAAGAGAAACAACGTCGTCGCGACAACAAGCTTTGTCTTTACTGTGGTGGAAAGAATCACTTTGCTGGTGATTGTCCTGTCAAGAAAGCCCGCCTTGCAGCTGTTTCCGTCGAAGGTGTGTCTTTCGAATTTGATTCGGAAAACGAGTCGGCCTAGATCCTACCGAGGATTGGATCTTAGGCCACGTCCTCGCTACGCCTACCCCTCCGGGCCAGCCCGCACTTCCTCGTTACTGTCTCCTCATTCCTATTACCGTTCACCTTCCTGACCGACCCCCTGTCAAGACCAATGCTCTCCTCGATTCGGGCGCACAAAAATCCTTTGTTGACGCCGCATTTATCAAAAAATTATCTCTACCAACCTCGGAACTCAATCACCCTGTCCGTTTACATATGGCGGATGGCTCCCCAAGCACCTCGGGCCCCGTCACCAAGACCTGTCCTTTGAGTTTCACTATCTCAGACTCCCATCATGAGACCCTCAATTGCCACGTCACTTCTCTTCAGACCCATGCTGTTATCCTTGGAATTGACTGGTTACACATCCACAACCCTCATATCCATTGGAAAAAGCACCTAGTTTCTTTTCGTGATGAACACTGCAATAAACGTTGCCTTTCTCATTACTCTCCTGATTTATCTATTGAAAATCTTGATCTTGATCTTGACTCTATTGATGTAGAGTCTTCTGACCTTTCTGTTGATGACTTGTACTCGTTACAACTCGTTTCTTTGTTCTGCCGCGATCTTGAAGCGATCCGCGAGCACTCTGACCCCTCTCTGTCCTTGAATTCTGTTGATGAAAAACCTGTCCCTGTCCTGCCTCCGGAGTACGCTGACTTTGCTGCTCTCTTCAAAGACCGCGCGATTGGCACTCTGCCGCCTCATCGCTCTTTTGACCACTCCATCGTTCTTGAGCCGGATGCCACCGCTCCCTTTGGTCCTCTGTATAACTTATCTGAAAAGGAGCTTGAAGCTCTTCGAGAATTCCTTGATGACAATCTGAAAAAGGGTTTTATCCGCCACTCTGAATCCCCTGCCGGGGCTCCTGTCCTCTTTGTACCCAAGAAAAACAAAGAACTCCGTATGTGTGTCGACTATCGCGCGCTGAACAAGTTGACCATCAAGAACCGCTGCCCTTTACCGCTCATTGCAGAAACCTTGGAACGCCTCCGCTCCGCCAAGATTTTTACGAAATTGGACCTGAAGGGTGCATATAATTTAATTCGTATCGCCGAAGGAGACGAGTGGAAGACGGCGTTTAGGTCATTTCGAGTTTTTGGTCATGCCCTTTGGTCTTTGCAACGCACCCGCTACGTTCCAAGCTTTCCTCAATGACGTCCTCCGTGAGTGCTTGGACACGGTCGTGGTCATCTATTTGGATGACATCCTAATCTACTCTCAAGACAAGGCAACTCACACCGCCGATGTACGCCGTGTCCTGCAACTCTTGTCCGATGCCCAACTTCAAGTTAACCTCGAGAAGTGCGAATTCGGCGTCGAAAAAGTCGAATTCTTAGGTTACATCATCTCACCCGATGGTGTCTCCATGGATCCCGCCAAGGTTGAGGTGATCACCTCTTGGGCTGTCCCTACCTGCGTCCGCGACATCCAAGTCTTCCTTGGGTTTGCCAACTTTTATCGCCGCTTTATCAAGAAGTTTTCCAAGCTGGTGGGACCAATGACGCGCTTCCTCAAGAAAGGCGTCCCGTTCAAGTGGGATCCCGCCGCCCAAACCGCTTTTGATGCCCTCAAGCTCGCGTTTAGCTCTGAACCAATGCTGGTTCACTTTGATCCTTCCCGTCCTTGTGTCTTGGAACCAGACGCTTCCAAGTTCGCCCTCGGCAATGTGTGCAGCCAGCCCGATGATAGTGGTGTGCTCCATCCTGTCGCTTTCTATTCTCGTTCGCTGACGCCACCGGAGCGCAATTATCATATCCATGATACCGAATTATTGGCTGTCATCGAGGGTCTGGAACATTGGCGCCACTATTTTGTTTACTCTGAACACCCTGCTCTTGTCCTTACAGACCACAAGAACCTAGAGTACTTTTCTGAGAAGCGTGCTCTAAGTGAACGCCAAATCCGCTATGCCGAACGACTGTCCAAGTTCAAGGTTGTTCTTGCCTACCGCCCTGGTGTCCACAATGGCGCCGCTGACGCTCTCTCCCGTATGTACACTCCTGAGGAGGGGGAAGGTCCAGTGCACGACGCCATCTTGCCGATGCCCATTTCGCTTAGCTCATTCACAGTCGCAGCAATTGACGAAGTACTCCGGGTTGGCAACGCTGAAGACCTTGTCAATCGTATCAAACAAAGGTATCAAGACGATGATGCCGTCATGGAGATCTTGGATCAGTCACGCGATAATCCCGAGACCAACCCTGAGTACCGCTTCGAGGATGGAGTCCTGTTCTTCAACGGTCGGATTGTGGTCCCTGATGATAAGGCTCTGCAACGAGATATTCTCTCCACCTGTCACGATGATCCGGCTGCTGGACATGGTGGAATTGCGAAGACCTTTGAACTGGTCAGTCGCACTTATCACTGGCCACGTATGAGAGACTTTATCAAGTCTTTTGTGTTGACCTGTGACGCTTGCCAACGGAACAAGACTTCTCACCACAAGCCCTTTGGACTCCTTCAGTCTCTGCCGATCCCTGAGAGCCCTTGGTCTTCGATATCAATGGACTTTATTGTTCAACTACCTGACTCCAAAGGTTATACTGCTATATTGGTGGTCGTGGATCGCCTCACAAAAATGGCACACTTCATTCCAACCACCGACGATGTCAACGCAAGTGACACTTTGGATCTGTTCCTGTCCCGAGTTTTTGCCTACCATGGCCTGCCAGATGACATCGTATCGGACCGAGGCTCTGTCTTCACCTCTACGTTCATGCAGTCTGCGATGGAAGCGCTGGGGATCACCCAGAATCTGTCAACGGCCTATCACCCGCAGACCGATGGACAGACTGAACGTACGAATGCCACTCTGGAACAATACCTCCGCTGTTTCACAAGCTACCAACAAGACGATTGGAGCAATCATTTACCCATGGCCGAGCTCTGCTACAACAATTCCGTGCAAGCAACCACAAAACAAACTCCGTTCTTTGCTCACCAAGGATACCACCCCCGCTTCAGTGTGAAGGTCCCTCGAGTTGCAGTCAGTAGCCCCTTCGCCAAGGACCGCCTCCAAGAGTTGAAGCGTCTCCAAGAAGACTTGCAGTTCCACATCAAGTCGGCACAAGAGAACCAAGAGCGCCACTACAACAAGCGCTTTACCCCTCAGCCGAACTTCGCTATAGGAGACCTCGTCATGTTGAAACGTAACAATATCAAGACTACCCGACCTTCGAACAAGTTGGATGTTAAGAACCTGGGTCCATTCAAGATCACCGAAGTAGTCAACTCTCGCTCGGTCCGCCTTCAGCTCCCGACCACTATGGCCCGTCTCCATCCTGTTTTCCATGTCTCTCTTCTGGAGCCCTACCGCGCCAACACAATACCCGGTCGTGTAGCACCTCCGCCTCCTACCATCGAGATTGACGGCAATGAGGAGTTTGAAGTTGAAGAAATCTGGGACTCTCAAGTTCAAGGGTTATAAAGATCCGGAATGGCAGCCTGCAGCCAACGCTGAGAATTCACCAGAGCATGTCGCCCGTTTCCACTCTCGCTTCCCGCTCAAGCCAGGTCCACCCCCAGTCACTCGCGGAGCTCGCTCCTAGGGGGAGGATTGTCACGAAACGTCGCAGACTCAGATCGTACGAAGTACGCGTCTCTTGTACCTCTGGTCTAGGATCGCGAACCTAGGATCTGTATCCGCACTCATTGGCTTGTCCTCTGATCTCCGACGAGTACCCCTGCCGTCCAGGTTCTGGACCTAGGGCTATAGCTACCCTTAGTACGTATCTCTCAGCCGCACCTATCAGGACCTCCATCTCGTTCTCCTTCATCTATGTTGCCATCCCGGACCCTACTCATAGGTCCGGCTTATGATTAGTACCTGCTCGGATATGTATCCTACTCTTCCGTGTCATCTCTGACTCAACGCAGGCCTGGTCCAGGCCTTCATCTCTCTCTAGTATATAAACCCCTCTGTCCTCTTGCTTTGTTCCTCAGTCTGCAATTCACAATAAACCACACCTTTCCTTCACCTTCTTGTTCCTGCCTTGTCTGACCGTGACAGAGACTCCGAGATATAACGAGGAGGATGGTTGGTCCCCAAGCACCAATGAAGGCCTCAGGGTGGGTTGCCAAGATCATAACAGGTCCACTCAGAAGAGATATGACATCGTAAGTATACCTCGCAAATGGCCAATTGATATCGGATAGGCGAGGGTCCAGGTGATCCTACGGAGCGATCGGAGGGCGGTGCAGGACTTGATCAAGGAGGCTGGCACACGGATGGATATGCTGCTAGAGTGGGCAGGGAGGATCAAGGGAACACAAAAGGTCTGGGGGATATCCAGGGAACAGTCAAGGCCCAGGGATTCGTATATTGCAACGGCGTCCAAAGGCTGATGGGGTTGAATATTGCAGCAACGCCAAGGGTAACTGCGAGACAGATATGAGCAGAAGGGAGGTGTTCTGGTGATCAACAAGGTACAGGAGGGAATCGTAAGGGGAAAAGGCAACCAGGAGCAAAGTGGACTTTGCTCCCTTTTTTATAGAAAACAGAAAACAGGAACAAAAATAAAAAAATAACTAAATACTAAAAATAACTCTCTCTATCTCGCTCGCGTGGATCTGGGACCTGGATCCACTACACCACACCGCCCAAACCGCTTTTGATGCCCTCAAGCTCGCGTTTAGCTCTGAACCAATGCTGGTTCACTTTGATCCTTCCCGTCCTTGTGTCTTGGAACCAGATGCTTCCAAGTTTGCCCTCGGCAATGTGTGCAGCCAGCCTGATGATGATGGTATGCTCCATCCTGTCGCTTTCTATTCTCGTTCGCTGACGCCGCCGGAGCGCAATTATCATATCCATGATACCGAATTATTGGCTGTCATCGAGGGTCTGGAACATTGGCGCCACTATTTTGTTTACTCTGAACACCCTGCTCTTGTCCTTACAGACCACAAGAACCTAGAGTACTTTTCTGAGAAGCGTGCTCTGAGTGAACGCCAAATCCGCTATGCCGAACGACTGTCCAAGTTCAAGGTTGTTCCTGCCTACCGCCCTGGTGTCCACAATGGCGCCGCTGACGCTCTCTCCCGCATGTACACTCCTGAAGAGGGGGAAGGTCCAGTGCACGACGCCATCTTGCCGATGCCCATTTCGCTTAGCTCATTCACAGTCGCAGCAATTGACGAAGTACTCCGGGTTGGCAACGCTGAAGACCTTGTCAATCGTATCAAAGAAGGGTATCAAGATGATGACACCGTCATGGAGATCTTGGATCAGTCACGCGATAATCCCGAGACCAACCCTGAGTACCGCTTCGAGGATGGAGTCCTGTTCTTCAACGGTCGGATTGTGGTCCCTGATGATAAGGCTCTGCAACGAGATATTCTCTCCACCTGTCACGACGATCCTGCTGCTGGACATGGTGGAATTGCAAAGACATTTGAACTGGTCAGCCGCACGTATCACTGGCCACGGATGAGAGACTTTGTCAAGTCCTTCGTGTTAACCTGTGACGCCTGCCAACGGAACAAGACTTCTCACCACAGGCCCTTTGGACTCCTTCAGTCTCTGCCGATCCCTGAGAGCCCTTGGTCTTCGATATCAATGGATTTTATTGTTCAACTACCTGACTCCAAAGGTTACACTGCTATCTTGGTGGTCGTGGATCGCCTCACAAAAATGGCACACTTCATTCCAACCACCGACGATGTCAACGCAAGTGACACTTTGGATCTGTTCCTGTCCCGAGTTTTTGCCTACCATGGCCTGCCAGATGACATCGTATAGGACCGAGGCTCTGTATTCACCTCTACGTTCATGCAGTCTGCGATGGAAGCGCTGGGGATCACCCAGAATCTGTCAACGGCCTATCACCCACAGACCGATGGACAGACTGAACGTACGAATGCCACTCTGGAACAATACCTCCGCTGTTTCACAAGCTACCAACAAGACGATTGGAGCAATCATTTACCCATGGCCGAGCTCTGCTACAACAATTCCGTGCAAGCAACCACAAAACAAACTCCGTTCTTTGCTCACCAAGGATACCACCCCCGCTTCAGTGTGAAGGTCCCTCGAGTTGCAGTCAGTAGCCCCTTCGCCAAGGACCGCCTCCAGGAGTTGAAGCGTATCCAAGAAGACTTGCAGTTCCATATCAAGTCGGCACTAGAGAACCAAGAGCGCCACTACAACAAGCGCTTTACCCCTCAGCCGAACTTCGCTATAGGAGACCTCGTCATGTTGAAACCTAACAATATCAAGACCACCCGACCCTCAAACAAGTTGGATGTTAAGAACCTGGGTCCGTTCAAGATCACCGAAGTAGTCAACTCTCGATCGGTCCGCCTTCAGCTCCCGACCACTATGGCCCGTCTTCATCCTGTTTTCCATGTCTCTCTTTTGGAGCCCTACCGCGCCAACACAATACCCGGTCGCGTAGCACCTCCGCCTCCTACCATCGAGATTGACGGCAATGAGGAGTTTGAAGTTGAAGAAATCTGGGACTCTAAATTCCGTGGAAAGCAACTTTGGTATTTGATCAAGTTCAAGGGTTATAAAGATCCGGAATGGCAGCCCGCAGCCAACGCTGAGAATTCACCAGAGCATGTCGCCCGTTTCCACTCTCGCTTCCCGCTCAAGCCAGGTCCACCCCCAGTCACTCGCGGAGCTCGCTCCTAGGGGGAGGATTGTCACGAAACGTCGCAGACTCAGATCGTACGAAGTACGCGTCTCTTGTACCTCTGGTCTAGGATCGCGAACCTAGGATCTGTATCCGCACTCATTGGCTTGTCCTCTGATCTCCGACGAGTACCCCTGGCGTCCAGGTTCTGGACCTAGGGCTATAGCTACCCTTAGTACGTATCTCTCAGCCGCACCTATCAGGACCTCCATCTCGTTCTCCTTCATCTATGTTGCCATCCCGGACCCTACTCATAGGTCCGGCTTATGATTAGTACCTGCCCGGATATGTATCCTACTCTTTCGTGTCATCTCTGACTCAACGCAGGCCTGGGTCCAGGCCTTCATCACTCTCTAGTATATAAACCCCCCTGTCCTCTTGCTTTGTTCCTCAGTCTGCAATTCACAATAAACCACACCTTTCCTTCACCTTCTTGTTCCTGCCTTGTCTGACCGTGACAAAGGGGCCATCCCACTTCGGGTCTAAAGCAGCTGAAGTCTCTTCGTCTTTGACCATGACGAAAGAACCAGGAGTAAATTCAGTTAAGCGGTGTGCTTTGTTGAAGGCATTAATCATTTTCTGCTGTGTCGCCTTTGCTTTGGCAGAGATAGCAGGAAAAACAAGATTGGTCATGTATTTTAGTCGTTCGTCAAGCTGCTTCTCAGTCATGAGGCGAGATTTAACTTTACGGAAATCAAGGAGACCAGAATATGATCTTCCATAGGCGAGTCCTCAAGATTCGTATAATCGTAGGGAAACTAGAGATGGCAAAGATAGATAACAATCAGAGGGAATATGGAGATCGGCAACAAATTTTTAAAAAAAGATGTATCGGATGGAATTGCCGACAAAAGATAATATGTTTGGGTTCTTTCTCGAGATCTATGGGAGTTTTCTATGCCACGATATTCAGAGGGAATTTGGAGGGAGTAACTCCGCTCCTGGCGAGGGGATTCTCAAATATCGGCTGCACTTTGCGTGTTTCTTTTTCCAAACAATGCGTGGGAAAATGTGTTAGTAAACTAACGCAAATATTGATTTGTTTCACGAAGTTGCGTGCGTTTTAAAAATATATCGACATTACAATCCTTGTAGACGTGACACCTTTTTCGTGAGTTTGGGTTATCTTGCGTTCGATGACAGCCATATTTGCCATTTCTGTTTCCAATTCCAGGATTCTATCCTCCAGTTCCTGAATATGTTTGTTGCGTTGGGATATCTGGGGTTTATTGGCATGATATCTGTCTCTGGAATCCGCACGTCTGCAGTCCTTACACACGGTTTTGCACGACTTGTAATACTCATCTGCGGGTTTTGTTTCCTCGCATGTATAGCACGTTCTTTCTTTACGTCCCATCTTTGTAAATACTTTTTTTTTTTCATCAGGGAGAGCACGAGGAAGTTCACTGTCGTCATACAGTCGTGGATTTTGATGAGTGTTTACAGGATAAAACTGGATGGCATACACGAACTGCTGTAATGTGGGAGAAACTCACCAAGTCTCGGCAAAAAGAAGTAGTAGCTGAGTTTATGGAAAAAAAGCAGTTGGAAAGTTGCATGTATATTTACCTCGAACATGTACGGAACAACGGGAATTATGTCGTTGCTAGAAGCGTCTTACGCGATGATCCGTCAGAGACTGCAATCCGATGGACTTCTTAACTGCAATGATGCCACGGAGTATTTGTTGGCTGGTCGGAAATAATGTCTTCTTTTGTTCACAGGGAATCATCCAGTTGATACAAACAAATACCAAGGAGGCTTACATCAACGCTGTTCTCGGCCAATTAAGTAAACCTCCAGAGTCACACATACAGAAAGAAGGATTTGTGGATTTCTCGAAGGTATTTTGCGACTCCATTATCTTTTGGGGTCTTTACAACGGCAAACAGGAAAAATCTAAAGGAACCGTTATTGGAAAATACATCGCAGAGTTGCGCCTCATATTCGAAGAATCTTCGCTTGATATGGAATCTGTCAAGTTAACACAAACATACCCTCTTCGCGGTAACGATCCTACATTTAGCGAAAAAGTACGCAAAAGACATCGGAAACAATACCGCGATCAACCATACACCGCACATTATATTGCCATCAAGGTGTCGCTGGATTATTGTCATGTGGGAACAACGGTGCGCACGCTGAAAGAGATACAAAAACGGCTGGCTAAACAGTGCATTGTTCTCCATGATGTGGACTTTACACAGGATTGTGGGAATATTACAATGCGACCCCAATTGGAACATCACATCCGCGAGAACAAGGCTGGACATATCATCGACAACCGTAGAAAATGTGGTGATAATTGCGTTTCTTGGATGGGAAACGAAGAATGCACGAAAGACATCAGGTTCAAGGTATACAATAAATTCGTACAACAGCTGGAGAGTGCAGAAGTACGGAAGAGTCTTGGATCCCGAATGGAAAATCTGGTGGAGAAAGATGGAAAGTTTGCGCGACATCTAGAACGGTACAAAGAATGCGGGTATTCTCGAATGGAGTTGACCTTCTATGGATCTGAAGTATTGTCGGCCTCGGAGTATCGAGAGCACATGAAGAATACAAGGGAAATGTTGGATTCATGCGCGACATACGAATGCTCCCATGAAAGCCAATGGCCGAAATTAAGAACATTTGCGTATTGCCATTGGTGGAATTCGGTCACCTCTAAGAAATATGGATACATGTGGAAACACGTAGACAGAAAGCTGGTTCCAACTCTACTTGCGAACTATTCTTTCAACGATCGACGATGATCATGTAGTTATCACAGGACAAACTACATATCAGCGTGTTGCTGGATCCACGGCGATGACAATGGTCGCTGGAGGACACAAAGGAATGTTCCCATCACGCCAATCGCAAGGCTAAAAAGAAGATCGACAAACGTAATGCGCCGATTGCTCAAATCACAGAACATATCGGCGTTGATGATGGCTTTGTTCAAATCCATTCGCAGCTCGTCATACACGGCAGGTTACAATGTGCTTCTTCCAGGAGTCCAATACACTGTTCACGCAGCTGGAATGTCGCGCTACAGAGGGAATAGGGAATGGTTCTTCATCACGGAATGCGGCCTTAGAGTCCGTGCTGGAATGTCGTGGCGAAAAGTGTGGAGCTCGTGGAGAAGACGGTTTCTTGGAGAGGATTACAAAAGTAGTGCAGTTGATGGGGTTAAACGCATGGTATTTATTGCTCTAAGACCAAAACGAAGTCACGGGAACAAAGACATGCAGTGCGAGCTGGTGGACTAGGTTTTTAAAAACTTACACACTTACATGCTCTCATCTTCATCGCCATTGTTCTCTTCGACTTGGATGCCCAAGAATTGCTGCTGTATTTTAAGCATTTCATCGCCGTATTCCAGTTTATTTTGTACAGTGTACGTTTCTGTCAAGTCTGGGATAATCTTCTTATCGGTGGGATAGTCGAAGTTCTCCTCCATCCAAGCTCTGTGATGTGGCAATTCCTGCAGGCAGCAGACACAATCGTAAACCCATGTTGAACTCTCGTTTACTGTCAACGCGAACGGGATCTTTGTTGTTGTGTTTACTAAACGCCGTCCCAAGTTCAGAGAATGTACTTTCCACCATGGATCGGAAACTGCCAAACTTGGTATTAAATTCGGCTTCTTCCTGATGCAGTTGCTGAAGACGCTTCTTCCGTATAGGAAAGCAAAAGTTGGCAAGTGTCAGTGGGTTATCCTGTTCAAGGACATTACCGATATGCTGCGTATATCCGCCGTCAAGACCTACACAATCTGCATTTGCGATAAGTTTGCCAATCTCCATCTTCTCTAGCATTGTTCCATCGTTGTTGTCTTTGCATGAATGCGATTTGGAAACAAAGAGTACCATCCCGTTGATATCTATGCAGACTTGTGTTCGTAAACCAGATTTGCGCAGTTTGTAGGAATACATGTCGATCTTGTTATCACCTGCGTAAGTTGCGCGAGAATCGTGGCCATCGAGAAGCAACGTGATATGCTTGAATAACGGAGGATTCTTCCAGTTGGCACATAGCACCCGAATCATGGGTGTAGAGAACATGTTTTCCAACTTTTCCGTGATGAACTTGTCAAACAGGGCTTTCTCCGTCTTGAAAAAAGCGGCGTACAACTCATAGAACGACGTCCATGGCATAAACTGGGACATAGAGTCCATTGTATGGCCGGCGACGAAATAATACAGAAACGTAATCCCTTTGTCTAAAGCTTTATATGGACCAGGGAAGTAAAACTTGCTCCAGATAACCGACAGAAAGAAAAACACAGGGATAGCTCCAAGTCGACGCATCAGCACATCCTTTCATCTCCGACCTGTGGTACTTTTTTGTCTTTGGATAAAGCGGCCACGGTGCATCAAGAAATTTCCATTCCTTATCGAGAAGCTGCACAATGCAATCATGAATTTCTTTCGGGGGTCTTTCGTTGGACATGTTGGAGTTTGCTAAGGTATTTCTATTGAGAAAAAGATCTATATTTTCAGTACTTCCAGGTTAATAGTGCTACAGAAGAACCATTGGGGATTTGGATATATACATCTCCCACGCATTGTTTGGAAAAAGAAACACACAAAGTGCAGCCGATATTTGAGAATCCCCTCGCCAGGAGCGGAGTTACTCCCTCCAAATTCCCTCTGAATATCGTGGCATAGAAAACTCCCATAGATCTCGAGAAAGAACCCAAACATATTATCTTTTGTCGGCAATTCCATCCGATACATCTTTTTTTAAAAATTTGTTGCCGATCTCCATATTCCCTCTGATTGTTATCTATCTTTGCCATCTCTAGTTTCCCTACGATTATACGAATCTTGAGGACTCGCCTATGGAAGATCATATTCTGGTCTCTGTCACGAAACGTCGCAGACTCTGGTCTAGGATCGCGAACCTAGGATCTGTATCCGCACTCATTGGCTTGTCATCTGATCTCCGACAAGTACCCCTGGCGTCCAGGTTCTGGACCTAGGGCTATAGCTACCCTTAGTACGTATCTCTCAGCCGCACCTATCAGGACCTCCATCTCATTCTCCTTCATCTATGTTGCCATCCCGGACCCTACTCATAGGTCCGGCTTATGATTAGTACCTGCTCGGATATGTATCCTACTCTTCCGTGTCATCTCTGACTCAACGCAGGCCTGGTCCAGGCCTTCATCTCTCTCTAGTATATAAACCCCTCTGTCCTCTTGCTTTGTTCCTCAGTCTGCAATTCACAATAAACCACACCTTTCCTTCACCTTCTTGTTCCTGCCTTGTCTGACCGTGACATTGCAGACTCAACACATCCTGCCTTCTCGCTTTCCTTCCAGACACACTCCTCCACTCTTGCTGCTTCCATTTTGCAGCAACTCCCTTTTAGTAATAGTTCACCTGTCCCAGGGTTACTGTCCGCAATCCACCGTCCGGGGTCATTCGCGTCGATAAAAGTAAACTGGTCGACTTCTTGTTTCTCCACCGTTCTTCATCTTGCGCATTTCCTGCTCTCCTTGGCCCGCGAAAACTTGCATTGCTCGCGCACAGGAAATCTTTAAAAAAGCTTATTTTTCCACATTTCTGTTATCAAAATCCGCTGAAAACGACCCTCGTCCACTTGTTCCCTCTCCGTTTTCGCTACCATGGACCACAACCAACACGACCAGCAGGGTATCTACACCCTGCACCACATCGCCGAGCAAGCTGAGAACTCAGACGTTAATCCCCAAGTTGTCCTCCAGCATCTGCAAGCTACCATGCAACAGGTAGAAGTTCTGCAACAGCAGACGACTGCCATGGCCGAGGCCACATCGAGCACTTCGTCCGCCTCTGTTGTCCAAGAGGCTATCACCCTCGCCGAGAACCAAACCCGCCAACAAGAATATCAACTCCAAGTCCAAGAGATCCTTGCCCAATTGGCTCAGCGTGGTCTCAACGTTCCAGTCCCGAACGCCCTCACGACCAAGTTCAAGGGTGATCCCAATGGCATGTCGCTGAACCAGTTCATGTCGCAACTCAACACCGTGTTCTCGAGACATCCCAGATCTTTCAGAACTGACGTCGACAAGATTAATCTGGCCTTACAGTCAATGGAAGGCCTTCCCGCAGAGTTCTTTGCCCCGTACGTCATCGGCCGCGCCCAAGATACCGAAGGTTACTTGTCTGACTGGGAACTCTTTGCCGACCTCCTCAACGACCTCTATGGTAACCACCTTCACGCCGATGATATCAACAATCGACTCATCCGTCTCCGCCAGAACGGCACAGTCTCGGAGTACATCGCCAAGTTCCAGCCTCTAGCCTCTCAATCCGGTTGGAACGAGGTTGCTCTTCTTGCCCGTTTCAAGGATGGTCTGTCATCCGATGTCAAATCCCTGTTGACAGCTCAGATGCACAACCTCAAGACCCTCCGTGACGCCCAGGCTGCTGCCTCCACTGCGTACCAAAACCATGTCTCGCGTGCGCGCGATCAGCGTTTTGGCACTCGAGCTCACCACTCGAACAACTCTTGGTCCCGAAGATCCACTACCCCAGCCGCGACCTCCTCTGCCGCTGCCTCCTCCTCAACTGATATGGATCTTGATACTGTGCGTGTCAAGCACATCACCGCTGAAGAGAAACAACGTCGTCGCGACAACAAGCTCTGTCTTTACTGTGGTGGAAAGAATCACTTTGCTGGTGATTGTCCTGTCAAGAAAGCCCGCCTTGCAGCTGTTTCCGTCGAAGGTGTGTCTTTCGAATTTGATTCGGAAAACGAGTCGGCCTAGATCCTACCGAGGATTGGATCTTAGGCCACGTCCTCGCTACGCCTACCCCTCCGGGCCAGCCCGCACTTCCTCGTTACTGTCTCCTCATTCCTATTACCGTTCACCTTCCTGACCGACCCCCTGTCAAGACCAATGCTCTCCTCGATTCGGGCGCACAAAAATCCTTTGTTGACGCCGCATTTATCAAAAAATTATCTCTACCAACCTCGGAACTCAATCACCCTGTCCGTTTACATATGGCGGATGGCTCCCCAAGCACCTCGGGCCCCGTCACCAAGACCTGTCCTTTGAGTTTCACTATCTCAGACTCCCATCATGAGACCCTCAATTGCCACGTCACCTCTCTTCAGACCCATGCTGTTATCCTTGGAATTGACTGGTTACACATCCACAACCCTCATATCCATTGGAAAAAGCACCTAGTTTCTTTTCGTGATGAACACTGCAATAAACGTTGCCTTTCTCATTACTCTCCTGATTTATCTATTGAAAATCTTGATCTTGATCTTGACTCTATTGATGTAGAGTCTTCTGACCTTTCTGTTGATGACTTGTACTCGTTACAACTCGTTTCTTTGTTCTGCCGCGATCTTGAAGCGATCCGCGAGCACTCTGACCCCTCTCTGTCCTTGAATTCTATTGATGAAAAACCTGTCCCTGTCCTGCCTCCGGAGTATGCTGACTTTGCTGCTCTCTTCAAAGACCGCGCGATTGGCACTCTGCCGCCTCATCGCTCTTTTGACCACTCCATCGTTCTTGAGCCGGATGCCACCGCTCCCTTTGGTCCTCTGTATAACTTATCTGAAAAGGAGCTTGAAGCTCTTCGAGAATTCCTTGATGACAATCTGAAAAAGGGTTTTATCCGCCACTCTGAATCCCCTGCCGGGGCTCCTGTCCTCTTTGTACCCAAGAAAAACAAAGAACTCCGTATGTGTGTCGACTATCGCGCGCTGAACAAGTTGACCATCAAGAACCGCTGCCCCTTACCGCTCATTGCAGAAACCTTGGAACGCCTCCGCTCCGCCAAGATTTTTACGAAATTGGACCTGAAGGGTGCATATAATTTAATTCGTATCGCCGAAGGAGACGAGTGGAAGACGGCGTTTAGGACACGTTATGGTCATTTCGAGTTTTTGGTCATGCCCTTTGGTCTTTGCAACGCACCCGCTACGTTCCGTGAGTGCTTGGACACGGTCGTGGTCATCTATTTGGATGACATCCTAATCTACTCTCAAGACAAGGCAACTCACACCGCCGATGTACGCCGTGTCCTGCAACTCTTGTCCGATGCCCAACTTCAAGTTAACCTCGAGAAGTGCGAATTTGGCGTCGAAAAAGTCGAATTCTTAGGTTACATCATCTCACCCGATGGTGTCTCCATGGATCCCGCCAAGGTTGAGGTGATCACCTCTTGGGCTGTCCCTACCTGCGTCCGCGACATCCAAGTCTTCCTTGGGTTTGCCAACTTTTATCAAGAAGTTTTCCAAGCTGGTGGGACCAATGACGCGCTTCCTCAAGAAAGGCGTCCCGTTCAAGTGGGACTCCGCCGCCCAAACCGCTTTTGATGCCCTCAAGCTCGCGTTTAGCTCTGAACCAATGCTGGTTCACTTTGATCCTTCCCGTTGTGGTGTAGTGGATCCAGGTCCCAGATCCACGCGAGCGAGATAGAGAGAGTTATTTTTAGTATTTAGTTATTTTTTTATTTTTGTTCCTGTTTTCTGTTTTCTATAAAAAAGGGAGCAAAGTCCACTTTGCTCCTGGTTGCCTTTTCCCCTTACGATTCCCTCCTGTACCTTGTTGATCACCAGAACACCTCCCTTCTGCTCGTATCTGTCTCGCAGTTACCCTTGGCGTTGCTGCAATATTCAACCCCATCAGCCTTTGGACGCCGTTGCAATATACGAATCCCTGGGCCTTGACTGTTCCCTGGATATCCCCCAGACCTTTTGTGTTCCCTTGATCCTCCCTGCCCACTCTAGCAGCATATCCATCCGTGTGCCAGCCCTCCTTGATCAAGTCCTGTACCGCCCTCCGATCGCTCCGTAGGATCACCTGGACCCTCGCCTATCCGATATCAATTGGCCATTTGCGAGGTACACTTACGATGTCATATCTCTTCTGAGTGGACCTGTTATGATCTTGGCAACCCACCCTGAGGCCTTCATTGGTGCTTGGGGACCAACCATCCTCCTCGTTATATCTCGGAGTCTCCTCTGAACCCTCAGTTAGGCGACCTTGTCCCCTTTCCCAGATAGAATCTCCTTTGCCTTGCTTTACTGACTAGATCCCATCCCATCCCCTGTGTTGTTATTAGTATAGTATAGTCGCCGTCGTGCTCTTAGCCTTGTAGTCTTTGTTCTCCTGTTTGGATCCCGTTAGGACCTGCCTGCTCTTCGGTATGTGGTCCTTGGTTTTCATCCAGTTCGTTCTACTTATCTTTTGATCCCTTTGCTGACTCTCTCTCCTTCCTGTTTATCTCCAGTACTATCTCCTTGAGACTGTATCTGATCATACAACAGCGTTGTGCCTGATTCCCTGTGGCCCTGAGAGCAAAGTCCCTATCAACTGTAAGCGACGATTTTTGTTAGTCATCTTTCTTCTCGTTATCAATTTCGCTTCCAGCTCATTGCTTAGACTATACTTACATTAGACAACATCACAGCGGTAGGCAAGAACAACCTTGAACTTGGACAGTCGTTCGGCATAGCGGATTTGGCGTTCACTTAGAGCACGCTTCTCAGAAAAGTACTCTAAGTTCTTGTGGTCTGTAAGGACAAGAGCAGGGTGTTCAGAGTAAACAAAATAGTGGCGCCAATGTTCCAGACCCTCGATGACAGCCAATAATTCGGTATCATGGATATGATAATTGCGCTCCGGTGGCGTCAGCGAACGAGAATAGAAAGCGACAGGATGGAGCACACCACTATCATCGGGCTGGCTGCACACATTGCCGAGGGCGAACTTGGAAGCGTCTGGTTCCAAGACACAAGGACGGGAAGGATCAAAGTGAACCAGCATTGGTTCAGAGCTAAACGCGAGCTTGAGGGCATCAAAAGCGGTTTGGGCGGCGGGATCCCACTTGAACGGGACGCCTTTCTTGAGGAAGCGCGTCATTGGTCCCACCAGCTTGGAAAACTTCTTGATAAAGCGGCGATAAAAGTTGGCAAACCCAAGGAAGACTTGGATGTCGCGGACGCAGGTAGGGACAGCCCAAGAGGTGATCACCTCAACCTTGGCGGGATCCATGGAGACACCATCGGGTGAGATGATGTAACCTAAGAATTCGACTTTTTCGACGCCGAATTCGCACTTCTCGAGGTTAACTTGAAGTTGGGCATCGGACAAGAGTTGCAGGACACGGCGTACATCGGCGGTGTGAGTTGCCTTGTCTTGAGAGTAGATTAGGATGTCATCCAAATAGATGACCACGACCGTGTCCAAGCACTCACGGAGGACGTCATTGAGGAAAGCTTGGAACGTAGCGGGTGCGTTGCAAAGACCAAAGGGCATGACCAAAAACTCGAAATGACCATAACGTGTCCTAAACGCCGTCTTCCACTCGTCTCCTTCGGCGATACGAATTAAATTATATGCACCCTTCAGGTCCAATTTCGTAAAAATCTTGGCGGAGCGGAGGCGTTCCAAGGTTTCTGCAATGAGCGGTAAAGGGCAGCGGTTCTTGATGGTCAACTTGTTCAGCGCGCGATAGTCGACACACATACGGAGTTCTTTGTTTTTCTTGGGTACAAAGAGGACAGGAGCCCCGGCAGGGGATCCAGAGTGGCGGATAAAACCCTTTTTCAGATTATCATCAAGGAATTCTCAGATCGTACGAAGTACGCGTCTCTTGTACCTCTGGTCTAGGATCGCGAACCTAGGATCTGTATCCGCACTCATTGGCTTGTCCTCTGATCTCCGACGAGTACCCCTGGCGTCCAGGTTCTGGACCTAGGGCTATAGCTACCCTTAGTACGTATCTCTCAGCCGCACCTATCAGGACCTCCATCTCGTTCTCCTTCATCTATGTTGCCATCCCGGACCCTACTCATAGGTCCGGCTTATGATTAGTACCTGCCCGGATATGTATCCTACTCTTTCGTGTCATCTCTGACTCAACGTAGGCCTGGGTCCAGGCCTTCATCACTCTCTAGTATATAAACCCCCCTGTCCTCTTGCTTTGTTCCTCAGTCTGCAATTCACAATAAACCACACCTTTCCTCCACCTTCTTGTTCCTGCCTTGTCTGACCGTGACATTGCAGACTCAACACATCCTGCCTTCTCGCTTTCCTTCCAGACACACTCCTCCACTCTTGCTGCTTCCATTTTGCAGCAACTCCCTTTTAGTAATAGTTCACCTGTCCCAGGGTTACTGTCCGCAATCCACCGTCCGGGGTCATTCGCGTCGATAAAAGTAAACTGGTCGACTTCTTGTTTCTCCACCGTTCTTCTTCTTGCGCATTTCCTGCTCTCCTTGGCCCGCGAAAACTTGCATTGCTCGCGCACAGGAAATCTTTAAAAAAGCTTATTTTTCCACATTTCTGTTATCAAAATCCGCTGAAAACGACCCTCGTCCACTTGTTCCCTCTCCGTTTTCGCTACCATGGACCACAACCAACACGACCAGCAGGGTATCTACACCCTGCACCACATCGCCGAGCAAGCTGAGAACTCAGACGTTAATCCCCAAGTTGTCCTCCAGCATCTGCAAGCTACCATGCAACAGGTAGAAGTTCTGCAACAGCAGACGACTGCCATGGCCGAGGCCACATCGAGCACTTCGTCCGCCTCTGTTGTCCAAGAGGCTATCCAGACCCTCGCCGAGAACCAAACCCGCCAACAAGAATATCAACTCCAAGTCCAAGAGATCCTTGCCCAATTGGCTCAGCGTGGTCTCAACGTTCCAGTCCCGAACGCCCTCACGACCAAGTTCAAGGGTGATCCCAATGGCATGTCGCTGAACCAGTTCATGTCGCAACTCAACACCGTGTTCTCGAGACATCCCAGATCTTTCAGAACTGACGTCGACAAGATTAATCTGGCCTTACAGTCAATGGAAGGCCTTCCCGCAGAGTTCTTTGCCCCGTACGTCATCGGCCGCGCCCAAGATACCGAAGGTTACTTGTCTGACTGGGAACTCTTTGCCGACCTCCTCAACGACCTCTATGGTAACCACCTTCACGCCGATGATATCAACAATCGACTCATCCGTCTCCGCCAGAACGGCACAGTCTCGGAGTACATCGCCAAGTTCCAGCCTCTAGCCTCTCAATCCGGTTGGAACGAGGTTGCTCTTCTTGCCCGTTTCAAGGATGGTCTGTCATCCGATGTCAAATCCCTGTTGACAGCTCAGATGCACAACCTCAAGACCCTCCGTGACGCCCAGGCTGCTGCCTCCACTGCGTACCAAAACCATGTCTCGCGTGCGCGCGATCAGCGTTTTGGCACTCGAGCTCACCACTCGAACAACTCTTGGTCCCGAAGATCCACTACCCCAGCCGCGACCTCCTCTGCCGCTGCCTCCTCCTCAACTGATATGGATCTTGATACTGTGCGTGTCAAGCACATCACCGCTGAAGAGAAACAACGTCGTCGCGACAACAAGCTCTGTCTTTACTGTGGTGGAAAGAATCACTTTGCTGGTGATTGTCCTGTCAAGAAAGCCCGCCTTGCAGCTGTTTCCGTCGAAGGTGTGTCTTTCGAATTTGATTCGGAAAACGAGTCGGCCTAGATCCTACCGAGGATTGGATCTTAGGCCACGTCCTCGCTACGCCTACCCCTCCGGGCCAGCCCGCACTTCCTCGTTACTGTCTCCTCATTCCTATTACCGTTCACCTTCCTGACCGACCCCCTGTCAAGACCAATGCTCTCCTCGATTCGGGCGCACAAAAATCCTTTGTTGACGCCGCATTTATCAAAAAATTATCTCTACCAACCTCGGAACTCAATCACCCTGTCCGTTTACATATGGCGGATGGCTCCCCAAGCACCTCGGGCCCCGTCACCAAGACCTGTCCTTTGAGTTTCACTATCTCAGACTCCCATCATGAGACCCTCAATTGCCACGTCACCTCTCTTCAGACCCATGCTGTTATCCTTGGAATTGACTGGTTACACATCCACAACCCTCATATCCATTGGAAAAAGCACCTAGTTTCTTTTCGTGATGAACACTGCAATAAACGTTGCCTTTCTCATTACTCTCCTGATTTATCTATTGAAAATCTTGATCTTGATCTTGACTCTATTGATGTAGAGTCTTCTGACCTTTCTGTTGATGACTTGTACTCGTTACAACTCGTTTCTTTGTTCTGCCGCGATCTTGAAGCGATCCGCGAGCACTCTGACCCCTCTCTGTCCTTGAATTCTATTGATGAAAAACCTGTCCCTGTCCTGCCTCCAGAGTATGCTGACTTTGCTGCTCTCTTCAAAGACCGCGCGATTGGCACTCTGCCGCCTCATCGCTCTTTTGACCACTCCATCGTTCTTGAGCCGGATGCCACCGCTCCCTTTGGTCCTCTGTATAACTTATCTGAAAAGGAGCTTGAAGCTCTTCGAGAATTCCTTGATGACAATCTGAAAAAGGGTTTTATCCGCCACTCTGAATCCCCTGCCGGGGCTCCTGTCCTCTTTGTACCCAAGAAAAACAAAGAACTCCGTATGTGTGTCGACTATCGCGCGCTGAACAAGTTGACCATCAAGAACCGCTGCCCCTTACCGCTCATTGCAGAAACCTTGGAACGCCTCCGCTCCGCCAAGATTTTTACGAAATTGGACCTGAAGGGTGCATATAATTTAATTCGTATCGCCGAAGGAGACGAGTGGAAGACGGCGTTTAGGACACGTTATGGTCATTTCGAGTTTTTGGTCATGCCCTTTGGTCTTTGCAACGCACCCGCTACGTTCCAAGCTTTTCTCAATGACGTCCTCCGTGAGTGCTTGGACACGGTCGTGGTCATCTATTTGGATGACATCCTAATCTACTCTCAAGACAAGGCAACTCACACCGCCGATGTACGCCGTGTCCTGCAACTCTTGTCCGATGCCCAACTTCAAGTTAACCTCGAGAAGTGCGAATTTGGCGTCGAAAAAGTCGAACTCTTAGGTTACATCATCTCACCCGATGGTGTCTCCATGGATCCCGCCAAGGTTGAGGTGATCACCTCTTGGGCTGTCCCTACCTGCGTCCGCGACATCCAAGTCTTCCTTGGGTTTGCCAACTTTTATCGTCGCTTTATCAAGAAGTTTTCCAAGCTGGTGGGACCAATGACGCGCTTCCTCAAGAAAGGCGTCCCGTTCAAGTGGGACTCCGCCGCCCAAACCGCTTTTGATGCCCTCAAGCTCGCGTTTAGCTCTGAACCAATGCTGGTTCACTTTGATCCTTCCCGTCCTTGTGTCTTGGAACCAGATGCTTCCAAGTTTGCCCTCGGCAATGTGTGCAGCCAGCCTGATGATGATGGTGTGCTCCATCCTGTCGCTTTCTATTCTCGTTCGCTGACGCCGCCGGAGCGCAATTATCATATCCATGATACCGAATTATTGGCTGTCATCGAGGGTCTGGAACATTGGCGCCACTATTTTGTTTACTCTGAACACCCTGCTCTTGTCCTTACAGACCACAAGAACCTAGAGTACTTTTCTGAGAAGCGTGCTCTGAGTGAACGCCAAATCCGCTATGCCGAACGACTGTCCAAGTTTAAGGTTGTTCTTGCCTACCGCCCTGGTGTCCACAATGGTGCCGCTGACGCTCTCTCCCGCATGTACACTCCTGAAGAGGGGGAAGGTCCAGTGCACGACGCCATCTTGCCGATGCCCATTTCGCTTAGCTCATTCACAGTCGCAGCAATTGACGAAGTACTCCGGGTTGGCAACGCTGAAGACCTTGTCAATCGTATCAAAGAAGGGTATCAAGACGATGATACCGTCATGGAGATCTTGGATCAGTCACGCGATAATCCCGAGACCAACCCTGAGTACCGCTTCGAGGATGGAGTCCTGTTCTTCAACGGTCGGATTGTAGTCCCTGATGATAAGGCTCTGCAACGAGATATTCTCTCCACCTGTCACGACGATCCTGCTGCTGGACATGGTGGAATTGCAAAGACATTTGAACTGGTCAGCCGCACTTATCACTGGCCACGTATGAGAGACTTTGTCAAGTCTTTCGTGTTAACCTGTGACGCCTGCCAACGGAACAAGACTTCTCACCACAAGCCCTTTGGACTCCTTCAGTCTCTGCCGATCCCTGAGAGCCCTTGGTCTTCGATATCAATGGATTTTATTGTTCAACTACCTGACTCCAAAGGTTACACTGCTATCTTGGTGGTCGTGGATCGCCTCACAAAAATGGCACACTTCATTCCAACCACCGACGATGTCAACGCAAGTGACACTTTGGATCTGTTCCTGTCCCGAGTTTTTGCCTACCATGGCCTGCCAGATGACATCGTATCGGACCGAGGCTCTGTATTCACCTCTACGTTCATGCAGTCTGCGATGGAAGCGCTGGGGATCACCCAGAATCTGTCAACGGCCTATCACCCACAGACCGATGGACAGACTGAACGTACGAATGCCACTCTGGAACAATACCTCCGCTGTTTCACAAGCTACCAACAAGACGATTGGAGCAATCATTTACCCATGGCCGAGCTCTGCTACAACAATTCCGTGCAAGCAACCACAAAACAAACTCCGTTCTTTGCTCACCAAGGATACCACCCCCGCTTCAGTGTGAAGGTCCCTCGAGTTGCAGTCAGTAGCCCCTTCGCCAAGGACCGCCTCCAGGAGTTGAAGCGTATCCAAGAAGACTTGCAGTTCCATATCAAGTCGGCACTAGAGAACCAAGAGCGCCACTACAACAAGCGCTTTACCCCTCAGCCGAACTTCGCTATAGGAGACCTCGTCATGTTGAAACGTAACAATATCAAGACCACCCGACCTTCAAACAAGTTGGATGTTAAGAACCTGGGTCCGTTCAAGATCACCGAAGTAGTCAACTCTCGATCGGTCCGCCTTCAGCTCCCGACCACTATGGCCCGTCTTCATCCTGTTTTCCATGTCTCTCTTTTGGAGCCCTACCGCGCCAACACAATACCCGGTCGCGTAGCACCTCCGCCTCCTACCATCGAGATTGACGGCAATGAGGAGTTTGAAGTTGAAGAAATCTGGGACTCTAAATTCCGTGGAAAGCAACTTTGGTATTTGATCAAGTTCAAGGGTTATAAAGATCCGGAATGGCAGCCCGCAGCCAACGCTGAGAATTCACCAGAGCATGTCGCCCGTTTCCACTCTCGCTTCCCGCTCAAGCCAGGTCCACCCCCAGTCACTCGCGGAGCTCGCTCCTAGGGGGAGGATTGTCACGAAACGTCGCAGACTCAGATCGTACGAAGTACGCGTCTCTTGTACCTCTGGTCTAGGATCGCGAACCTAGGATCTGTATCCGCACTCATTGGCTTGTCCTCTGATCTCCGACGAGTACCCCTGGCGTCCAGGTTCTGGACCTAGGGCTATAGCTACCCTTAGTACGTATCTCTCAGCCGCACCTATCAGGACCTCCATCTCGTTCTCCTTCATCTATGTTGCCATCCCGGACCCTACTCATAGGTCCGGCTTATGATTAGTACCTGCCCGGATATGTATCCTACTCTTTCGTGTCATCTCTGACTCAACGTAGGCCTGGGTCCAGGCCTTCATCACTCTCTAGTATATAAACCCCCCTGTCCTCTTGCTTTGTTCCTCAGTCTGCAATTCACAATAAACCACACCTTTCCTCCACCTTCTTGTTCCTGCCTTGTCTGACCGTGACACAGAGGACCAAAGGGAGCGGTGGCATCCGGCTCAAGAACGATGGAGTGGTCAAAAGAGCGATGAGGCGGCAGAGTGCCAATCGCGCGGTCTTTGAAGAGAGCAGCAAAGTCAGCATACTCCGGAGGCAGGACAGGGACAGGTTTTTCATCAACAGAATTCAAGGACAGAGAGGGGTCAGAGTGCTCGCGGATCGCTTCAAGATCGCGGCAGAACAAAGAAACGAGTTGTAACGAGTACAAGTCATCAACAGAAAGGTCAGAAGACTCTACATCAATAGAGTCAAGATCAAGATCAAGATTTTCAATAGATAAATCAGGAGAGTAATGAGAAAGGCAACGTTTATTGCAGTGTTCATCACGAAAAGAAACTAGGTGCTTTTTCCAATGGATATGAGGGTTGTGGATGTGTAACCAGTCAATTCCAAGGATAACAGCATGGGTCTGAAGAGAAGTGACGTGGCAATTGAGGGTCTCATGATGGGAGTCTGAGATAGTGAAACTCAAAGGACAGGTCTTGGTGACGGGGCCCGAGGTGCTTGGGGAGCCATCCGCCATATGTAAACGGACAGGGTGATTGAGTTCCGAGGTTGGTAGAGATAATTTTTTGATAAATGCGGCGTCAACAAAGGATTTTTGTGCGCCCGAATCGAGGAGAGCATTGGTCTTGACAGGGGGTCGGTCAGGAAGGTGAACGGTAATAGGAATGAGGAGACAGTAACGAGGAAGTGCGGGCTGGCCCGGAGGGGTAGGCGTAGCGAGGACGTGGCCTAAGATCCAATCCTCGGTAGGATCTAGGCCGACTCGTTTTCCGAATCAAATTCGAAAGACACACCTTCGACGGAAACAGCTGCAAGGCGGGCTTTCTTGACAGGACAATCACCAGCAAAGTGATTCTTTCCACCACAGTAAAGACAGAGCTTGTTGTCGCGACGACGTTGTTTCTCTTCAGCGGTGATGTGCTTGACACGCACAGTATCAAGATCCATATCAGTTGAGGAGGAGGCAGCGGCAGAGGAGGTCGCGGCTGGGGTAGTGGATCTTCGGGACCAAGAGTTGTTCGAGTGGTGAGCTCGAGTGCCAAAACGCTGATCGCGCGCACGCGAGACATGGTTTTGGTACGCAGTGGAGGCAGCAGCCTGGGCGTCACGGAGGGTCTTGAGGTTGTGCATCTGAGCTGTCAACAGGGATTTGACATCGGATGACAGACCATCCTTGAAACGGGCAAGAAGAGCAACCTCGTTCCAACCGGACTGAGAGGCTAGAGGCTGGAACTTGGCGATGTACTCCGAGACTGTGCCGTTCTGGCGGAGACGGATGAGTCGATTGTTGATATCATCGGCGTGAAGGTGGTTACCATAGAGGTCGTTGAGGAGGTCGGCAAAGAGTTCCCAGTCAGACAAGTAACCTTCGGTATCTTGGGCGCGGCCGATGACGTACGGGGCAAAGAACTCTGCGGGAAGGCCTTCCATTGACTGTAAGGCCAGATTAATCTTGTCGACGTCAGTTCTGAAAGATCTGGGATGTCTCGAGAACACGGTGTTGAGTTGCGACATGAACTGGTTCAGCGACATGCCATTGGGATCACCCTTGAACTTGGTCGTGAGGGCGTTCGGGACTGGAACGTTGAGACCACGCTGAGCCAATTGGGCAAGGATCTCTTGGACTTGGAGTTGATATTCTTGTTGGCGGGTTTGGTTCTCGGCGAGGGTCTGGATAGCCTCTTGGACAACAGAGGCGGACGAAGTGCTCGATGTGGCCTCGGCCATGGCAGTCGTCTGCTGTTGCAGAACTTCTACCTGTTGCATGGTAGCTTGCAGATGCTGGAGGACAACTTGGGGATTAACGTCTGAGTTCTCAGCTTGCTCGGCGATGTGGTGCAGGGTGTAGATACCCTGCTGGTCGTGTTGGTTGTGGTCCATGGTAGCGAAAACGGAGAGGGAACAAGTGGACGAGGGTCGTTTTCAGCGGATTTTGATAACAGAAATGTGGAAAAATAAGCTTTTTTAAAGATTTCCTGTGCGCGAGCAATGCAAGTTTTCGCGGGCCAAGGAGAGCAGGAAATGCGCAAGAAGAAGAACGGTGGAGAAACAAGAAGTCGACCAGTTTACTTTTATCGACGCGAATGACCCCGGACGGTGGATTGCGGACAGTAACCCTGGGACAGGTGAACTATTACTAAAAGGGAGTTGCTGCAAAATGGAAGCAGCAAGAGTGGAGGAGTGTGTCTGGAAGGAAAGCGAGAAGGCAGGATGTGTTGAGTCTGCAATGTCACGGTCAGACAAGGCAGGAACAAGAAGGTGAAGGAAAGGTGTGGTTTATTGTGAATTGCAGACTGAGGAACAAAGCAAGAGGACAGAGGGGTTTATATACTAGAGAGAGATGAAGGCCTGGACCAGGCCTGCGTTGAGTCAGAGATGACACGGAAGAGTAGGATACATATCCGAGCAGGTACTAATCATAAGCCGGACCTATGAGTAGGGTCCGGGATGGCAACATAGATGAAGGAGAATGAGATGGAGGTCCTGATAGGTGCGGCTGAGAGATACGTACTAAGGGTAGCTATAGCCCTAGGTCCAGAACCTGGACGCCAGGGGTACTTGTCGGAGATCAGATGACAAGCCAATGAGTGCGGATACAGATCCTAGGTTCGCGATCCTAGACCAGAGGTACAAGAGACGCGTACTTCGTACGATCTGAGTCTGCGACGTTTCGTGACACGTGACAGGACCTGGATCCACTACAACACACTGGGGCCAAGACCAGCTCCACCCGAGTTTCAGCCCCAGATTCAACGCCACTAATGTTCCAGCACCACTTCTTCCGTTTTCCGACTTCAGATAAATAGCTGGTGCCTTTGCCCCTTTTGTCCTTCAGTCTCACGTTTTCTCATCTGCCGAGTCGAGTCGAATATGAGCCTTGTTCGAATTCGACACGAACTTCTCGAGTCGAACTTGAAGCATAATCGACTCGACTGATGTCGAGCAATCACTTTGTTCGACTCGACTGATGTCGAGCAATCACTTTGTTCGACTCGACTATATGTGACTCGACTGCGATTCGACTCGACGAATGTTCGACTCGACGTTCGCTGCTCCAGCTCTACGAGGATTCGAGACCCACCCTAAGGTAACGAATCCGTCCGCAATTCAGTTAGCCGTACTTTCTTTTATTCTGTGACAGAAATCGAAAAAAAAGTTGAACACGAGTCGAATGTCGAATATCGAATATTCGTGAGAAAACGTGCTATCGAGACAAGAAGAAGGATCTTTATGTCCGCCCTCACAATCCTTTATAAAGGATTGCGAGGGTGGCTTATTGCTGAGCAATGTAACTACAATAAACATCCGCTTTCTACACTCTCCTAGTCCACGATATAGCACAGTGTCGCCACAACGGAATGTGATTGCGAGGTTCCGCATCTTAGCAAAGATATCCAGTGGCCTGCTAAATTACAGGCAGTTGAAGGAATATATGCTCAGGTCACAGGAGCGGCTGATGTCTCTTCATTAAACAATCATTTTCCTTTCCCGTTGTTCACTGCTATGAAGCTTCGCTTCGACCTCACGGGGCGCTCTCACACATATAAACATCGTTCATTTGTTACGTCCTCTTCTGCCTTTACCACTGTACTGCAACAACCCTTTAGCTGCTGTATATTGGAGCATAGTGATACTAGTGACACTGTCTCCGCGGCAAAATTTATTTTTGGATATCTTGAGCCCAATCAACAAAGCTCGCTACGAGGACGTCTGGATGACCATCGATATCCCATAGCAGCATGTCCGCAACGGCTACATCGTGCAGTTCTGAGTTCGGCTGTGCTAAAGGATTCTCATCGTAGACATCTTTCCCTGGGCCATTTCCAGCTCGCTTGCCCACAAAACCTTCAAATGTGTTGTGTAGGATAAAGAGTGCCTCTTGCGCTAAACCTTCTTCCTGCACTTCGCCTATTTCATTCAGGCCGACAAGGCTCTTGTATGCTGTAGCCAAAAATTCAAGAGGCTCCACAGGTTGCACATATAGTTTCATTTCCTGCGTCGACTGCAAGTCCTTCAGCTGTGGAGCTAACTCTGACTTGATCAGCTCTGTGACATTTAAAGTGGTTGTAGGTTGTTGTTGAGACGAGATATGTTGATTCGGAATAAAAGGTGGAGCAAGTTGCCCCCCTGTTCCTGGCGGAGCCAAGTTTGGGGCAATTAACACGCCTGTACCTACACCCAGTCGAGATGGTGCTTCCTGACGGTGGGACTTCGACAACTCTGTTTGGATTTTTTGCAGCTGCATCTTGACAAATATCAGTTGGTTCGGAGGAAGAGTGTTGCCAGCTAGTAACCTTTGAAGAACTTGAAACTGTTGCTTCAATTCATCCTTAGAGAGAGACTCCAAGGCATTTCCACCGGCCTTTGCTTGAGCACCCGGAGGGGCTCCCACGCCATTCGGAGCTGCAGACATTGACGAGTGCGGAGACTGTTGTTGCTGTTGAGAGAGCTGTGAAACTGCTGCCATTTGTTGTTGCTGTTGTTGCTGTAATTGCTGCGGTTGAGCGCCTTGAGGCAATTGTTGCTGTTGCTGCAGCAGCAGCTGCTGCTGCAATGCTCGTGCTCGTTGAGCCTGCAAAAGTTGGGATGAAGTCATTCCTGGCATCTCCAACTTCGACAGATTCGTTGGTACTGCAGGGCTCTCTGAAGTAGGGGTGACTGATTTGTCAATTGTGTTAGTTGAAGTGGTCAATAATACGGGATTCGTGGATTTCGAATGTTCTTGCCGAGTTAGCGGAGTGGAGCCAGGGTTCGTCGTGCTGTGAGGCTGATTCATCGATCCATGGGCCCCCGGTTCATTGCGTGGTGACGTAGTAAACGATGAGTTTGGGGGCGAGTTATTTGTTCTCTTTGGTGGTGGTAGCTTCAGATCCGCTGGCGTTAGACCATGTTTAACAACAAGACTAGATGTAACAGCTGTACCTGCCGGTTGTTGAATGGTCGAAGAACTGGTACTTGCGTTGCTTACGAGAGACCCAGCACTGGCGATTCCATTGTTAAGCCCCGTCACCCCGCTGTTCAGCCCTGTATATCCCGCCATTCCATTAGCGGGCTGACCTGGCATAGCAGTAGGTCCATTGCTTAGCGCTGTGTTAGTCAGTGGTCCACCACTCAGCCCTCCTGCCTGCGATATTGCCACACTACCAACTGGTACGCCACCAACCGATACACCTCCAGCAACCGCGGCCATATTACCACTATTGGGAGCCATCTCGGTTTTCACCCACAAGAAATAGCGCTGCAGCTGGTCTCTGAGCTTGGCAAGATGGTCTGGCGTGATGGTATACTGATCATGTTTCATGGCGTCAACCTGGCCTTGAAACATGTGTTTCTATAGTCCATTCAAGAAAGTAATAAAGGGTCATTGTTAGTCCTGCTTCAGCTAACAATGAGTGTTATCCTGCAGAGCATGACAACGAGACGCTTACCATGAGAATCAGGCGGACGGTTGCATCCTTGTTGCCTGTGAGGGCATAGAACACAGGGAGAAGCTGATCCAACTTCATGTACATAGGCATCATCTGGTTGACAAGTTCTTGCACAGACTTTTTTTGCTCGGGTGTGAGGTCATTTAATATCACCGGCGCAACTTTGAGGATGAGGAGTATGAGAGGGACAGTCAAGTCAGTACATGTTAAGTAATGCGGACATCTCCAATAACAAAAAAGATCCAAGGCCGCCCCACGAACCTCTGTTAGATTGAATCCTTTCAATCATGGATTGAACAGCAGCGGCTGCATCCGCTCGCGATGCAGTCGTGATGGCTTTCCGGGGTTGGACGGCTACACCAGGCACCACAACCGATGGGTTGGATTGAGTGAATGCAGGCAGCGGAATGGCTCCAGGCTGATTGCTTGCTTGTACGCTTTCATGGTTTAAGGCCGTGGATGTGACTAATGGCACCTGGACTGTATTTGACAATGCACCGCTCGGGGTCTGATTCACCGTTCCAGATGCTAATTGCTGCTGCTGCGGGGGCTTTAACTGCTGCCCCTTTAATAGCTGTGCACTCTGAATAGTTTGTTGCGGTTGCTGGTTTTGGTGTTGGAGCTGTTGTTGCTGATGTTGCTGTAGTAATTGAGCTTGAAGTAATTGTTGTTGTTGTTGCTGTTGCTGTTGCAATTGTTGCAACTGTTGTAACTGTTGCAGTTGTTGCGGTTGCGATTGCGGTTGCTGTGGCTGCTGCTGCTGCTGCTGAATATGCTGCTGCTGTTGCTGTTGAATAAGTGACAGCTGCGCCTGGCGCTCCTGCTGCAGTTTTTGATTATGCTGTTGCTGGAAAAGTAAAAGCTGTTCCGAGCTGACGGCACCCGATATTGCCCCAGTTCCGAGGGGAGGTCGCTGCTGCTGCTGCTGGGATTGCATTTGCTGATTCACCTGTCCTAGCTGAACCTGGGGCAACATTGATGACGGGAGTGCAGTTGACAAATTGTGGTTCTGTGGCGATTGCTGCAGTTGCTGCTGTAAAAGTTGCGCTTGTTGATTTTGAAGCAGTTGTTGCTGGATTTGCTGAAGTTGCTGCTGTTGCTGAGGCACTTGTTGTTGCTGCTGTTGCTGGAAAGCAGCGCTTTGCGGTTTGAATAGGGATTGGTGCGTCGGGACTTGCTGTTGCTGTTGTGAAGGAAAAGGGGATTGTTGCTGCTGTTGTTGGAATTGAGCTTGTTGTTGCTGGGGGGCCTGCTGCTGTTGATGTTGGAAAAGGCGCTGTTGCTGTTGTTGCTGCAGTAGCTGATGCAGAGCCTGCTTTTGTTGAGGCGTAACATTCTGCATGTTGTTCGCGGGTATCTGCTGCATCAGATTAGGGGTGGTTGCCATTGTGCCCTGGGGCTGAGGTGAACCTAACAGCGGAGATCCAGCGGCTGCGTGTGCGGGGTCAGCTATTTGGGTGCGAATCTGAAGCAGCTTTCGCTGGTGGGCTTTCAAGTACTCTGCCTGCAGCAACACAGTGGAAAGGGTTGTCAGCAGATAGACAATCGTTTTTTTTTTTTTTTTCATCCACGACTTGTTCCAACACAGTCATTCACCAGCCTCACCTTGCTTGGCATCCGTTGAAACGTGACATTCTCAAACGTTTTCGCTAGCTCCATGATCTTTTGATCAGCAATAGTTGGGGACAGGGATTTCAATGACTCGGACCTAATAAACGGGTGGTAAACGAATCCAAGTCAACAAAGGCAACCAGCTTCAAGGTGTCTATTTTTTCCAAATCGCTTACAGCTTTGTGATGAGGATCATCCGCTCTTCCAAGGGCAAAGTGGACTTCCAGTCATGTTGATTCTGTTGCTGTTGCTGTTGATTCTGTTGCTGTTGCTGTTGATTCTGTTGCTGTTGCTGTTGCTGCTGTTGCTGTTGCTGCTGCTGCATCTGGATCTGCTGCTGCTGGAGCTGCAGTTGCTGCAGCTGTTGTTGCATCTGCTGCGGATTGCTCTGCTGGTTCTGCATGGCTAGGGATTGATAGATGGAGTGTGACAGAGACAGAGGAGAGAGTGTGTCAAAGTGTGGGAGAGAGCAAGAGTGTGAGAGTGAGCGAAGCGCGCGCGTGCTGCTTCTGCTTTGCTTCTCTCCTCTTCTCTCTTCCTCTCCTCTCCTCCTCCGCGGTCCAGTCTTTGTCTCGCCCCTTAAGCGCACATTCTCTCTCCAACGTCACATGCTGCATCCTTTACTTTTTCATCATCCTCATCCTCTCCATCCCCCCCTACACCTTTCCTGTCTCCTTATCCTCCTCCTCCCCTCCATCTCTTCCATTTTTCTCCTGTGCGCCCTGTCCATGTACGGCCACAACCTCCAGCAGCAGCAGCAGCAGCAGCTTCTGCAGCAACAGCAACAGCAACAGCAACAGCAACAGCAACAGCAACAGCAACAGCAACAGCAACAGCAACAGCAACAGCAGCAGCAACAGCAGTACTACCAGTCTGCAGGTGTGCACTTTCAATACAATGCTGGATTCGGCCAGCCCCTGATACAACAGCAAGTGCAGCAGCCGTATGGCCAGCAGTACCCTCATCAGCAATACCAACCAGCTCGCCCCGGCTGGGCCGTGTCTCACGAAGAAAAGGCGCACTATGACCAACTCTTTTCGGCCTGGGACCAAGAGCACTCGGGTTACATCAGTGGTAAGGACGCCAGAGACTCGTGGTTGCCTACCTTTCACTACAGCAATTGCATTTCGATACTCATTCCTTCCCCCCCTAGGCGAGCGCGCTCGAGAGATCTTCGGTTCCAGTGGTCTCCCTGCGTCTGACCTTGGTCACATCTGGTGAGTATTGCCGCTTCTTTGCAAAGCTCTCTTCGGTTGCATTAGCGCTAATCCACTCTCCTCCTCGTCCTTCAGGGCACTGGCGGACCCGAACAATCAAGGAAAACTCAACAAAGACGAGTTTGCGGTCGCAATGCATCTTGTCTACCGTAGACTGAACGGTGGCGATCTTCCTGCGTCCTTGCCCGATGACCTTGTCCCTCCCTCGTCCCGAGACATCTCGGAGACTCTTGACTTCGTAAAGAGATCCCTCTTGACAGATATTCCCTCCAAGCCTGGCGCAACCAACTGGGGCCTCTATGCATCTTCTTCCCCCGGCTCGTCCACTTCACTCTCCAAGAGACTCAGCGTGCGTTCTCCTGACGATGTGGGATACGTATCCTCTGCTCGTCGAGGGAACGTCTCCACTAGCCCAGCGCCCAACCGCAATGCTGTGTCAAGCGAATCCTCTGTTGGTCGACTTCAGAAGCAAATTGGCGAGCAACGTCTTGTTCTAGAGGCTATTCTCTCTAACGAGACAGATAGGCCTGACTGCGAGGGCAGAGACATAGCAGACCTGAAGGATCAAATCAGAAGTGCCCAGAGTAGACTGCAGGCATCCACAAACAAGGCTCTGCACCTTCGGATCACGAATGCTAACCAAGATCTCGCACGGCTTCGAGCAGAACGAAGGAATATGGATCAGGAAGTCGCAGCTTTACTTCGATCTGTGTCCATATTAGCCAGCAATGTTCGTGAGACCGACAAATCCCTGGAGGAGTCTCGATTAGAGCTCGCGAAGCTCAAATCAGGAGGTCTTTCTGGAGACGACACAAACATAACAGGGACCGGACCTGGAGGCGCTGTCACAGCTGAGGACAGAATGAAGTCCAGGATTGCGCTTATGAAAGCTCAGAGAATGGCAGCTCTCACTGGAAAGCCTATCCCTTCAGCTGCTCAAGCCGGAATAGATCGAGATCAGGCTGCGCGTATCCGCGCTGAAAGGGACGTTAATGAGCAGAATGTGAGCGAGGTTGAGGCTGCTGTACGTCGCCTTGAGGACACGATGCGCCAACTAGAGCGTGGATTGGACACACAAACGCGACCCCAAGGGAATGATCGCGCAGAGGCAGACAGGAGAAGGTGGGACGAAGGAGCTGGTGTGGAATCAGAGATCACCCGTTTGTTCCTTCAGCAAATACGCATACCTACGGCCACTGCTACTGACGTTCCCCTCTACCAATCCTCGACTGTCTCCACATCTCGTGTCAATGCAGTCTCACCGTCATTGCAACATCCGAATGCAAGCAGGGCAGCACATGCGTCATCCCCTACCTCCGGATCACCATTGCTTTCGCCAGGCTTGTCCAGTACTAGTCTTGTTGGAAAAACCCCGGAGGAACGGCGAGCTATAATTCGAGCACAGGCTGAAAAGCGATTGCGCGATAGACAAAATGACATTCTGGCGAGAGCTCAGTCCAGTCGTTCGGAATCCGCCTCTCCAGCCCCCGCGCCAACCCCTACTGTCGCAGACGCAGATGCGTTCACTAGTGCGAAATTTGAGGAGGCAGAGCGAATTGCCCGAGAGAAGTTATTGGCCAATGCCGAATCTAAGCGTCGTCAAGCAGAGCTGGATCGGCAGGCAGAGCGGGATGCGCATGCTAGCCATGAACAGCTCTTGAATGAACAGAAGAAACTTGAGGACGAGCGCTTGAGTGATCAGAGGAAGCTGGAGGCTGGGCGCCAGATCGAGCGCGAGCACAAGGAGCAACTGGAAGTATCGGAGCGACAGCGACTCCAGCAGGAAGCGAATCTTCAATTAGCGAGACAGAGTGAGGAAAAAGAAGAGCAGGAGAGACGGGACCGATTTGCACAGTCAACTCTTGCAGCAAGGAAGGAAAGCCTTGCAATGACTGCCCCTTCAGCATCGGTGCTCAAGAATGAGGCCGTTCGCATTACGCTCGACTCAAACCCTTTTGCGAAGCATCGAAAGTCTATCTCATCCTCAGATGATGACTGGGATACGACTAGCCCTGTCAACGCCACACCACCCCTCACAGTCCCTTCCGCAAACCCTACTGCAGGTTCCAACAACCCCTTTTTTCGAATGCTCTCGTCTAATGCCGCGGCGCCTGATAAGGGCAAGGCAGTTCATTCCAAAGATACTTCGGATGGCTGGGATGTCGTCGAGAAGGATGTCGACGTTGACCAACTCTCGCAGAAGCTTTTTTCCGCTCCCTTAATCAGTTCTGGATCATCGTTTTCAAATCCTACAGATGCCGGGTCTGATGTGTTGGAATCCTCGCCGAAGATCCTCACCACGGCAGCGGTGCCCCAAATGTCTTCTATTCCACCTCCACCACCGCCACCTCCTGCACAGGTGCTAGCAGGTATTCATCAGATGCTCCGTCCACAGTCATATGTATTTGTACATTCTAACAAAAATCATTTCTTCGTCATGTTTATTAACTGTAGGTACACCCACTTCTTCTGGGCCTCCTACTGTCATCCCTGCCCCCCCTCCTGCACCAGTTATGGCCGCCCAAACAAGCGCCCCAATTTCTGCGTCTGGAGCCAGAGGGGCTCTGCTGAGCCAGATCCAGACCGGCATCAAGTTGAAGAAGGCAGTGACCAAAGACAAGACTATCGTCAAAGGAGGTATCTCGTCTTTTTATTGTGGAGGAGTGATGAATTGTTAATAGGATATTTCTCTGATTTTGACTTTCTCTTTGTACGACTACTCTTAAAAGGGCGCGTTCTTGGTGACGCGGCACTAGCCCCTGATGCCGTTCTCGATGCTGATGCTGCAGTATCCTCGCATATATCTTCTAATTCCAGTCAGAGACCCATGGGTATGCCAGGTTTGGGTGGTCTGTTTGCGGGGGGAATGCCGACGCTGAAGAAATCATCAGGCACTGCCAGTGCACGCCCTGTCCCCGTGGAAGATGAGCGCGACATTCGACGTGAAAGCACTGACTGGTTTGGTCGCCTGGCCAGTCATGCTCCTGCTGGAGAATCCTCATCGGTAAACGTGGCATCTGAGCCAACTACCTCGGCCCATATTCCGGAAGCACCTGTGGCATTTTCCCACACTAGTTCGCATCTGCAAGCGCCTGCAAATGTAAAAAGCGCGACATTGGAGGACAAGGTTGATTTTTCAAATGGATATAGAGCAAAGACCTTATGGAATTACGCTGCTCTGGCACCAGACCAACTTACCGTCGACGCCAACGATTATATGGTGGCATATCGATCTTTGCAGGCTGGTAACGTGGATTGGGTGTATGGTGTCTCTGAGCAGGATGAGGGTAGAGCTGGCTGGCTGCCCAAAGCCTACGTCCAACAAGTGCCAGGTTAGTTTTATACGTCCATCTGTAACGACACGCCTTTTGGAAATCGTCACGAGGCATTTCCAAAGAAACATGACGCGTACCCGCCCCGTCCATCGAAGACATCCGCCAATGTGTTATGATATTATGAGATTATGTATTATACCATTGACCAACCTCATCTCCATGGTCTATAGATGTATTTAAGGCCAGAGCATTGTTTCCTTATGCAGGACAAAATGAAGGAGAGCTCACCGCCGAACGCGGTGACATTGTGAGTGTCCTGGAGAAACCAGATCCACAGTGGTGGCGAGTTCGTTCTCTCAACGGAGCAGTTGGGATGCTCCCGGCGACATACCTCGAGGAATACGTGGAAGGTCAAGCCTTGGCAGAAGGTACGCATGATGTGGTCTTGTAGACGAAACTTGCTCAGAGCTCAGATGAATGTAATTGCCTGACTGTTGAATTTGGACATGTGGTCATTAGATGCCCCCACCCCAGAGGCAAAGGCAAAAGCACTGTACGCCTATGTTGGCCAGAGTGCTGAAGAGCTGTCAGTCGATGTTGATGACGTGGTGGAGATCATGGACAAGTCCGATCCCTTGTGGTGGCGTGCCAAGAATGTACATGGAAACTCTGGGATGATACCTGCTGCTTACTTGGAGGAATTGAAGAATCAGTCCACTAGCGGTTAGTGCCATCTAATGCCTTTATATCGTACCAATCTCGCATTTGATTGCAATGCTACTATATCTCTCCCTTGAGCTCAAAGAGGCTGTTGCCTGGTATTTCAGTCTCTCTGTCACAAATCTCTCCCCCGTCTATTTTGTTGATGCCATCGAGTAGCAATTACACTTTCTTTCTCTTTCTCCTCATTCTGCATTCTCTGCAACTTTTGATATACATTAAAGACCATGCATTGAAGAAGAAAGAGTAGCACCGAGGTTTGTCAATCGAACAAACTCAGACAAAGGAACTGAAATTATTCTCTGTCCGCACCTTTTGTTTCGCGAATCTCCATACACCGCTAGACCTACCCCAGATGCACAGCGACGATTCTGAGCCACAATCGGAAATAGACACCGAGACAACTTCCAGTGAAGGTGGAAGTGACACGGATGCTGGTGATGAGGAGGACCAAGGGCTTGAACAAGTCCCTGACAGCCTTCTTTCCGTGTCATCACAATCCACCACACCAGCCATCGAGATTATCCGTGCTCCCCAGCACAGAAGGCCTCCGCCGAGACCAACAAGTGGATACCCCAAGGCCCGCGTTCACAGCAACACAGCAGGGCAACCTGGCTCTGCACCATCAAGGCCAGTCTCAATCTTGTCGCGGAAGCAGTCAGAAGGGTCGTTATCGTCGCGTCTTACAATCCCCTCCGAGCCTCTTCCTGGACTCCGCCCCAGAGCCGGGAGTCATTCTGAGGGCATGAACAGGTCTGTCTCACATTCTCGGTTCAAGTCGGAAAATACTTTCGATCATACATCGGCATCCGCAACAGGAGCCTCGTTTCGGTCCCCAAGCCCTTTGCTTCTGAGCTCGCCTTCATGGAGCTCCACTGTTGCTATGAGTGTAGCACACTCACTCAGTGAAAAAGAGAGGAAGCGCCAAGAGGCAATTCATGAACTGATCACAACAGAGCAGGTGTACCTTTCATACCTATATCTAGTCAGAGATGACTTTCAACGACCTATGCTTAACCGGGCCTTGATTAGCCCTGCCGAAAGCCAAGTTATTTTCCTGGACTGGTCCAGCCTCTTGGAGCTCTCGCAAACTGTTGTCGGAGATTTAGAACAAAGGCGTGAGGACGGCAATGGTGTTGTACTGGCCGTCGGTGACATAATTAATAGCTGTATTGTTGAGCGCGCGCATTGTTTTTTGCGATATTGTTCCGGTCACCGAGAGGCGAGTATTCTGTTATCAAGGAAGATGTCTGAGAACCAAGCTCTGCAGGAATTTTTAAAGGTGAGAAAAGCACATCGAAGGAAAGCCCTCTACCTCTAAGATTAATTACTGATGGCTTTCTTCCCTGCTGCAGGTCGCAAAGTCCAATCCTTCCTGCCGTGGACTCGATATTTCGAGCTTTTTACTACAGCCGCTCCAGCGCATCACTCGATATCCTTTGCTTATCAAGAAGGTAAGTCGGTTTAGTTGAGCAGTAGAGTCAGTAGGGACGCCAGCTATTTTGTAGTGAAGTTCAATGGTGACATCTCTAACAACACTTTTTTAGATTTTGGAATACACTGATGACGATCACCTTGATCACCTCTTGCTCTCGGAGGCGCTTGTGTCTGCGGAGAAATTCTTGGACCAAATTAACGAGACCATTCGGACCAGTGAGACAAGGCAGAGATTACAAGAGATTGAGCGAAAGATGCCTCCAGGAGATGCTTCTGAGGTATGCTGTTGAATTGATCGTTCTCCTGATCAAATTTCTCTGAGCTGACTTTTATCTTTTTTACTAATAGGGCTTGGTGTTGACCTCGGAGACCAAGTATTTGGGCCATCGCTGCATTCTCCAAGAAGGACATCTTCGCAAAGCAAAATCAGGTCGACGGTTATATGCTTATCTTTGCAATGATTTGCTCTTGTTGTTCATCCCAGGTCGTACAGGCCCCTCCCTGGCAAAATCTCAGTCCTATGGTTCCTTGTCTACAAGCTCTCCGTCTCTCGGGCTGTCTCCATCCACGAATGTGGACTGGAGTCAGGTACAAGGCAATCACGGCTGGACTCTCTACCACCCTCCAATCCCAATGGAGAGGCTGAAGGTAAAGGCAGATTCTGGGGACGAGACCAAATTGACTTTGATGCTTTCGTCCCATCGGTCCTCCACATATGACCATGTACCTCTGCATTTGAGGACACACAGCCAGCAGCAGCCACAATACTCCGGAGCTCAATCTTTGATTCAACTCAAGGCGGGGTCTGCCCGAGAACAGAGAGTTTGGGTGGGTGCTCTGGAAAAGGCGATCGAAACGATGGCCAAAGCACCGCGAAAGTACGGCATGCGCACTTCTATCCGACCACCCCTTGCAGAAACGATAGGGACGATGACAATCAGGGTTCAGGAGGTCGTCATTTCTAGTACGGAGTTCGGTAAGTGCCCAAAAGAAGACGTGTTACGATAAACATGTTCGCATAAAGAGCAATATTGTGGATAGTAACTCTCGATCCCATCGTTTTGATATGGTCAACGCCACCCAGCAAAATCGAAGTCCTTTCAGTGCACAATATCCCTTGGAGACCAGCTCTTCACCACCCAGGAAGCCTCTAGCGATCATGCCTTTTCGGGCCTTTTTTCGATTCTCTGGCGCGAGAGCGTTATTTTCTCCATTACGAACCTTTCTCAGGTTCTAGATGTAAAGGTTATGTGCTGCAGTCCGTTCTCTCCAGATAGTAAGTTCTTACACTGATTTTGAGTTGAGACGCAAAGTTGCCAAAGATAATGACTGGCTATTATTTATTTCCGATGTAGTATTCATGGGAAGCCAGCAGATTCCTTTTCACACAGTGGTCCCATTTGGGGAGAGAGGTACAGATGTCCAAGTTTCTCTTAACAACGGCATGCAAGTCAAGTTCTACATGTCGTATAAGGCGCTGTAATAGGCGAAAATAAACTTTCTCAATGCCCACCAGCAAGCTCTGCGTTCATCTGCTTTTGGCTCTGGAAACAAAACTTCAAGTCCTCTAGCGTGACAACCTCGCCGTGTCGATTTTGTGCCCTTGTTACTGCGGTTGATGTCATGGCGATATCGGCGTCTGCGATATCATCCGCAATATTTTTTGAGTGTGTAGGCTTATGTACCACAGCGCCCCCAGATTGCTTTCGCTCAAACAAATCGAAACAGGGAATCTCAACGCTGCCGAGTACCAGGTAGTAGTAGACGAAAGTCTAACAGAAAAAGATAAATATATAAATGTTAGGGGCCTTTTCCTTGAAACTCTTCTAAATTCAGGTCAAACATCCTGATGTACCTCTTTCTGCTGGCCAATTCGATGCACTCGACTAACAGCTTGGGCCTGTAGCACAGGATTAACGAGCGGTTCGCAGATGAAAATGTGTGTTGCATCTATCAAAGTCAATCCTCTGTAACAGAAATAATGTTAGCACATGAACCTCTATCCTCAGTAAAATAAGATTAAGCGAAGAAACTTATACTTACGCGGACTGCGACTTCGAGTGTAGCATGAATACATGCTTGTCCTTGTTTTCTTTGAACTGCTTCACAGCGCCATTCAAATTACCCTGCAGTTTGACCATACCGATCATGTTCTTATCTAAACTCTCCGCAATTAGAGCCAGCAGACTGGTCCACTGTGAAAATACCAAACATTTGACTTCTGGATCTTCCTGTACAAGATAAACGATGTGTCGAACAATTGAATCAACCTTGCTGCCATAACCATCAATGATAGACACTCTTCGCACGGCCTCTGGAACCATGCGTAATCTGCTCATGCAGCTGATGGTCACCAAATCATTCACAGGCCCAGATCGAGTAGTAAGTTCTTGCGTTGCGGTATGGACCGAACCAGTAAGGCTTCGAAAGCTTACGCGACTCAAATTCTTTCTTGAAATCTGACTATTACAGCTTGGGCATTTGGCAAAAGTCTTGTTCTTTGTCCATTCCAAGAGACAGTGCTCACAAAAAATGTGACCGCAATCTGTCATTAGACCCACCTCATACGGACTACGGCAGATCAAGCATATTGAGTTGTCTGCAGATGGCGATTGTCTTTTAGAAGTTACCGCAATATGCTCCAGATATCTTTGCTTTGCCACAAGACGAACAATATCTTTTTGCAGCTGGGCTTCTTCCTTGAGACAATTACCAATGTCCGCTTCCGGATCAATCGACTCAACATCCCGGACGGTGTCTGAGATGGCTTGCAGTTGTCGATAGTAGACTGTTCTAGAGGCTGTCAGTTGTCGAAAACCCGAGATTTCTCTATTTTCAGAAGTATAGGTCAGTAAATTGGATTATTGGGCTGCATGAGAGAAAACAGGACACGAGCAAAGATTTTTCTACACAATAATACCTCTCGAGTTCCAAAATTAGCTTGGACTGTACATTCTGTACATCTTTGACACGAGCATCCTCAAGTTCTGCCATGGCAATTTCGGCCCGAGGAAGATTATCTTCTCTCAGTACAGATCGGATGCTGGTACGAATGGTCCTCAAAGTACATGTTAGACTATCCGCGATCAAATCGAAAAGCTCTTTCTCCAATTTTTTGTCCAGATCCTCGAGTTTTCCAGTTTCATCAGCCTCCCCAGCTTTCCTCTTGAACGATCGCACTCGAGTCTCACGCGCCTTTACCATTGCCGCATGATCTCGCTGTGACTGAACAACTTTCAGGTGATTTGCCATGGATTCCTCGGAGCCAGAGATGAGGTCCTTTCTGAATACAAGGAGCTTAACATAAAAATGCAGGTAGGATTCAAGGGTGTGCTGAAGATCGATGGAGTATTGATACTGTTCTCCTTCTTCTCCATCACGCATCAATGGCTGCGTTAAACGACTCACAAGGTCCTGCCTCCAACGATGTAGTGTCTGTAATTGCACATTTAGGGCTTCGCAGACAGCATCGAGATCGGTCATTATACGGCCCATGATGATTCCTCCTTTGAATAGGGAGGTCTTAATGGAGTATGACGAGTCGAGAGCGATCTTGCCGACGCGTGTCTGCACCGTTTCTAGCTGCTTCTTAAACTTTTGCTCAGGTAGCTGAAGCAGTTGCTGTCGAATGGCCTCGGCTTGTTCATAAAAAGAGGTTTCCTCAGTCTCCATCTTCAAAGCGTGATATGTTCCTGCCATATAGAACAGAACACGATGTTGCTGCTCAAGCCATTCCCTGTATCGAAGAGCTGCTATTGCCAAGCCATCCGAGGCACTGGCTTTCCCAGATAGAGCCAAGTCGAGCTGTGCATCCAGTGCAGTCTCATCAGAGGCATCCACGTCTTTTCCCACCTCCTTGTCCCTGAGAGCCTGTAACATGAGGTCGTACTTATTTTTCCAGAACGTGACTTGTCGAACAAAGTCCGGCTCCATTCTTTGGAAGAATGGTAGTGCGACATCAGCTGGGAGTATCCGAGCTTGAAGGAGGGCTCGTTTTACTCTAGAGAGGCCTTCGCTCCGCTCCTTTTGATAGAGTTGTGTGGTGACTTGAGCCAACATAACGTCAAGAACCTCGTCAATGGTCCTCAGGTTTGTTCCTCCGAGAGATTCTTTGTTTCGCGCGCCAATCTGTGGATGGCAGCTAGCGGATATACGAACGCGTTAATCTCACATAAAACAAGCCACAATAATGATTACAGTCCCAAAAGTTCATCGAGCATACCATGTTTGACGCAGTCTCATAAGCCAGGACTGAAAGCGCTCGGTGTCAACCTCGTCCAAGCTCTGATCGGTAAATGCAAGCTCACATTCTGAGAGACAGCTTTCCCACAGTTCGTTGTAGTTTGCACGTTCGATTTCCGAGAATTCAATCCCATAGACAATTCTGATCTGACGCGGCAGAGATAGTTCCTGCTCAATGTCTCGTTTCGAATGGCGACTCATAATTCGCTGATAGCAGGATATAAGAGTTGAGCGGAAAGGCTTGAGATTTAAAAGTTTCCACATTTGCTTATTGGAGCCAAGAGGTTCTTGTTTTAAAAACTGCAGGAGCGAGTGCAAATCCTCCAAATGGCGCTTGACAGGAGTTCCGCTGATAGCCCAAGACATCACCCGTGGGATCATTCCCGCCATTGTGGCGGCGCGCGAGACTGGCACTTCGATCATCTGAGCCTAAATGTAGTTTGTCTTTAAGTCAATCATGTGAATAAAAAAAAAGAAAAGAAAAAAAAGGATTCAACAAACCTCGTCTAGACAAACTCGCCACCAGTCAATCTGAACAAAGGCGCTTTTACGTGGCTTGTATCTTTGATGATATCGTCGAGGGCGATCGTATTCAACGGCGTAGTCGAGTTCCTTCGCTAGCATGGTGTAGGTGGTGAGGACTACATCGTATTGGGCCAGCACGGCAGCCTCCACGGTGGTATGAGAGTCGTCGACATAAATGAAGACGCGAAGGGTCGGTGCGTGTTTCTCGATCTCGCCCACCCATTGGTGTACAATCGAGGGCGGTGTGATAATAAGGGTCGCTCCGCTCCTGATCAATGGCGCCGGCTTGCTTTTATCTTCAGCGTCCAAGTCATCGCCAAGATGTGTCCCTGACAGCTGATTCTCCAGAGCACCAAGGGGGACTGCGGCCTTCCTGCGGTTCAAAAGAATGAGCGCCAATACCTCCACTGTCTTTCCTAACCCCATTTCCTCCGCTAATATACCACCTCTTGGTTCAGGTTCTCCAACTAACAGGGTTTCGTCTGCGATGCACACTAGGCCGTACAGCCGGTTGATAAAAAGATCTTCTCCAGAGGCGGCGGTGACCACTTCCCAAGTCAGAGGGAGTTTTTCGACCATGGTCGGTTCTTTGTATACAACATTCCCAGACCCATCAACGACTCCGCACTCTTGCTTGAGACACCATGTGACTGACCTCCGTTGGAATGGAAGGAGTTTCGGCAGTAAGTCTTTATGTTGAATTCCCACCGGAGCAATTGTATTGGCAGCTGGGTTCAAGTGTGCGTATAGATCCCTGATCGCGTGGTCAGTGATTTCGTGATCTCTCCCATAGAGAGGTGGAAATGTAAAGTGTATGATGGATTGCATACGAGAGTCCATGGTTCTTCCACAGGTTAAGTTTCTAGATAGCAGCCCACGATGGATGAACACACTGAAGCGGATCTCCAAATACAAGGACTCGTTGTCTAATTGTAAGGCACCGTTCACTGCGACAGAGGCTCTATCCTTGGCTGCGCAAACGGCTGAGAACAATGTGCTCGAAATGGATCGGACACCTGACGAGGCCCACGACGGATCACTATCATCGTCCTGCCTAACAGCTAGAATGAATTCCCCGACCATTGCCATGACTGAACCCTGATGAAAGCGTATCTCGACCGGTGGTAGCGCCGACATTCGGTGGCCGCAGGGGAGACGTAAGACGCTCCAGCTGATAAGAGGTTCGTCCCACTCGCGGGCGAGGATCCAGTTCTCTTGACTGCAGTCCTGCCGACTCAATGTCTCGCCCTCATTCGCCTGATTCAGGTCGACGGCGTGATCGTTTTCCAAGAGGCGTCGCTTCAGAGTCGATGTCCTCAAAGAGTCCTCGCGATCTAGTTTCCGCACCCTTGATTCGGCGGCGCATTCATGGCAGGCAAGGGGAAAGACCTCGGGGAAGACTGTCCATGAGTCGGCTGGGAGGAAAGACATTTGTGGGAAAGGACGGGGGGCGGTGCACAAAGAAGACAGAGAGACAGAGACAGAGAGAGAGAGAGAGAGAGAGAGAGAGAGAGAGAGAGAGAGAGAGAGAGAGAGAGAGAGAGAGAGAGAGAGATGGTCGTTCGTGTGCCAGAGAGCAGAGACCACCTCCGCAGCACAAGAACAAGAGGCGGTCACGTGCCGCTGCTCAGTTCTGGATTCCATGAATGCATGCATCTTACATCTTACGTCCATCCGACTCGCTTGCTCCATCATGACGGCCGCCACTCTCTCGGGCCACAATTTTGCGTACTTCCTCACATCGAGCCTTGGCGATACCACAGCAGGGCTCGAGCCTGATGCATCCATCTGTGCCGAGAACGCTGTGCCAGCCACGCTGGAGGAACTCGCACAAACCGCACACATTCTAGATACAGAGATTCAGGAGGCAAAGGTTCGTTCGACAGGAACACAGCAGGGGCGATGTGGAGCCTTGTATGCAGCCACCATGGCGCGCAATGAGGGCTGCTGATGCGTAGCCAGCGTTTCTTCTCTTTCCCTCGATAGTCGCAAATGTACAAGAAGCTACTCGCAAATTACGACTCTTTTTCAGAGTTCTTTGAGCGGTCCCTACAACTTAAAGACAAAATTGATGATTTACTCCTGCAAACCGCCGAGCTTTCGGAGCAAACTAACGACCCAGAGGTAAGCGAGGCGTTGTTTCCGGCTGTAGCGCGCCGTCCGTGATCTTTCCCTAATTTTGTGACCATATACTTTCATTTAAAAGAGCGGGTTGAGAGAGACAATCATGGCCTCGCTGGTGTATCATCATGAGGTTTCTTACAAAGTTCAGGAGAATGACGCCATCGTCGATGGCCTCCAGCATTTTTTACAGGTAAACGACCTTGGTGGCTTGTAGATTCTGGGTTTGGATGGGTCTGATCTTTAATAACCGTATTCAAATATCTGCAGATCGACGGCGTTCTCACGCAGTATGAGCATTGTATGGGCACAGGCAGGATTCTAGATGCAGGGCAATGTATCCAGCAAGCGGTACGTTTATTGAGGAAGAGGTATTTGGCCAACCCTTCTACGATGTTATGAAGATAGTAACACTTTTTATACGTTAGTCAAAGCTTCTTGCATATCCTCCAAATACTGGCACTTTTGCTTCTCATATGACCAAGCTCCTCTCGGTACGAATATCTATGGTATCTGGTCTCTGTTATGAAGGATATAGCACTCTTTAATCTAACTAACCAACTGCATCTTGTGCGGCTACAATTTCAGGATCAATGTTCCCAGATGACAGAGGCTATCGATCACATGTTGGATGAGCTTGTAGCTGGCGCTATATCTACAGTTCCAGGGGAAAATGAGGCGTCGGCTTTCAGGCTCAACCTGTCATATAATATCAAAGTGCCGCAACTTGCTCTGCCTAGACGGAGCGAAAGATCGACTCTTGTAACAATTCGTTGGCATGAGTTAGGGAAGGCGCTGACACTTTTGGATGTGGTGCAAGAAAAACTCGTGCCTTTACAAAAGGCGTTGGTACAGCAGCTACTGTACCCTCTCATACGGTCGTATAGCGACGCTGTTCTGGAAATTGGACAATCAAGCGATGATTATCCCAGTTCGTCAGGATCATCAATTTCCTTAAAATTTAGACCAGGTCAAGGATCAGGTAAATCCATGATGTCTGCCTTTTCTTTTTTATGAGCTAGCACTGATATTTCTTCCAGGCGATATCATTAGTACTGTCAGAGATGTGTTCCATTTTATCCACAGGGATATCTTTTTGGGCAACTACACCAGTTCGACATTCAATTCTGATGGCCCCTCATCGGATACCGACGTCTTAACGCGCGTTGTGGGCAGATCAATCGCGAAGGACGCCTGTGGCTTTCTATTAGATTTCTATTTGTCCAAGATTGTTCCAGCAGACGCCGATGGCTTGAAGAATTTCGAGACTATTGGTGCAACAGTAGTCGCTTTTGAAAATGACCTCATTGCTATGGGTAAGCGATTTGCACATTCAAATAGCAACCATACTCCTCAATGACTAAAGCTTGCTGTTGCTATTTTGTCCGAATAGGTTTTTTGACACAAACAGACAGAAGGATCCGAGAGTTTGTGGAACATATCGATATATATTACACAGACAAAAAAAGAGACGCCTTGATGAAGTTGGGTCGGGCTGTCATCATGAGTGAGGATTTTGGGGAAACCCTGGTCAAGGATTTGGATGAAAATGGTAGGCTTTCACATTCTATCAATCGTTAAACGCTTACAATGCATCTAATATTCTCTCGGTTTGCGATAACAAGATGAGCTAGAAAAGGACAATGGGCGGTGGGGTAGAATTAGGGATTTGAATACAGACATCAAGGACACCTGTATCAGCATCAAGGCTAAGAAATTGATTGAGATGGTCCTCGAAACTTTGCAAGAGGCTGAATCGCAGGATAGTTCGACGTGAGTTTGAAGAGAGGCCATAGAATCTCGATTTGATTGAACCTGCTTTATGAAGTAGAGTGACTAACGTCAGACCGCCTTTTGTATGTTCAGTTCGCCCCGCCTATACCAAGCTACTAGGTCTTTAATCGATCTATATCGCGCGTTGATGCCGGTGCATCACGCAAGAGCGCTTACACAGGTGCCGGCTCTGGGCGTTTTGTTTTACAGCGACTGCATGTATATTTCACGTGAGCTCGAGAAGATCCCGGAGCGCTTTGAAGAGGGCATTCCTGGCTTGGACGACGTGCAATACGATGATGTCGCTCCGGCACTAAAATCATTAGCAAAGAGATGGCTAGATCTTCAGGTGGTAAGTTTGAAATGGAGGTTTCCTTCAGCGCGTCTGGTGCTCGTTCTGATTTTACTATTTGTTGTTGTGATATAGCAAACACAGCGGGGGGAGTTGATGCAAAGTCTAGATGAATCGGGGGGATTTCAGGATTCGGCCGTGGATGCCAATTTCAGTGCCTGTGAGCGCTCCATGAAACAGGTCGTTCTTGTTTTTCGACATCTGGGAAAGGCTTGGAAGGTACGACACTTGATTATATTTGATTATAACAAAAAATCTCTTTGTGTACGACTTTATGACTTAACTCTGCTTGTAGCCAAAGTTAGCACCGATGGTGTTTTATCGCGTAATGGGCGAGTTATTGGACGATGTAGCCAAGCGGGTGATCACCGACATTGAACAACTGGGGGATATTTCCGAACGGGAGTCTCACAAGCTTGCTCTTCTTTGCGGCCAGCTTTTCGAGTGCGAAGACCAGTTTGATTCTGCTGGACCAGAGATCAAGGGCGAAAGCTTCGAGGACGAGGTATGAACCGTCCCTTTTTTTAGCCTGGGATATGGAAGAGTTGCATGTTATCTAACGCCCACGCTGCTTTTCTCACCCACTCAGGATCCAATTCATTCGTTTGTGGCCAGCTGGGAAAAGTTCCAGGTGTTGACGGACATCCTAGAGCTGTCGTTTGCAGAGATTATGACCCGCTTCAGAGCAGGGCAGCTTCAAATGTTTAAAGTGGAGGAGCTATCTGAGGTGGTGTGTTCGCTGTTTGCAGAGACACCTTTGCGGCAGCACAACCTGGAGGAGATTGGCCACGGGCACCCGCGGGTGGCGGGCTCGCGGTAGGATGTTTGGTTGGGGGTGAAGAGACGAAGAGGACAAAAGGCGACGACAGACCAGACCAGACCAGACCAGTCCAACGGCAGACAGACAGACAGACAGACAGACAGACCGACCGACCGACTGACCCGCCCGGTCGAGAAGCCAGAGCGCGGGCGGGCTCATTTCCAGTGGCCCTTTCTTTCTTTATTGGCATCAATAATATCTCCAACCAGCGAAGGGAAAACGCCCATCCGTCGGTCCATCCTTGTCCTCTCTTTCCTTGCTCGCTCTCTGTTGCTCGCTCTCTCTCTGTTGCTCGCTCTCTCTCTCTCGCTCTCTCTCTCTCTCTCTCTGTCTCTCTCTCTCTCTTTCTCTCTTTCTCTCGCTCTCTTTCTTTCTCTCCTCCAACGGACGCACACTCCTTTTTGCTCCTTGGTCATCATCATCGTCATCATCATCCTTTTCTTCTGCATCATCCTTCCTCCCCACTTTTCCTCTCGCGTGCTCGCCTCTTCTCTCCCCCTCTCTCCCCCTCTCTCTCTGTCCCATCTGTTCATCTGTCGACTCTCACTCGACAGCAGCATCATCTCATTCCTTTTCGCCTCTCCCCTTGCATGGATGAAGATCAGGATCCAGTGTGCCTAGGCTGCCATCGCTCCATCGAGGAAGGCAGCGTCGTGGCCTTCGGCGAGGGTCTTTGGCATGTACAGTGGCAAGTGGGCCCCTCTGATTCTGATTCCGTCTGTGCTCTGCTGCTCTGCGGGTCTGCCGCCCGGCCTGTCATTAACGGCCCTACTCCTTGCTTCCTTTAGTTTCCGCTGTGCAAAGTGTAAGAATAGGGTTGAATGCGACAGCAATCTTCTTTTGCTGTCCGACGGGAGTCCAATCTGCGAGCAGTGTTCGTACAACTGTCACTCGTGTCGACAGCCCATCCTGGACGAGGCCATCATGACAGGTAAGCAGCCTCTCCTACACTGAACCACTTGAGTATCTGCGTCTTTCCTAATCGACGCTCTACCGGCTCAATCCAGGCGACGAGGCTTACCATGCGGACTGCTTCCGCTGTATCCAGTGTACAGCCAAGATCGACGACCTTGTGTTCGCAAAGACGTCGCAGGGCATTTATTGTATGAACTGCCATCAAGAGCGCAAGGAGGCAAAGCGGCAACGGGAGGAGCGAGAGCGGATGGAGCGCGCCGAGAGGATGATGGAAAAGCTACTGCCTTCCATCCCCGATGGTGAGGTGAGTACTGCAGATAAGGCGCCAGAGACATTTACGCCCAGATATGATTGCCCATGTTCTGGGTCCGTCTGTTTCCCACCCTGACCAACGTGCTGACCCGGGGATTTTTGTTTTTTGCGCCTTTGTTCTCTTTCTCTCTCTCTCTCTCTTTCCTCCTTACCCTGCAGAAGCGACCGACGGATCAGAACTGGACCACACCGGGGTATACCCACCTTCAGCAGCTTCCTCAAGTAGATCAGCAACCTCACCAGCAACAGCACCAACATCTGCAACAGCATCAGCATCAATACCAGCATCAGCAGCAACAACAGCAGCAGCAACAACAGCAAGACCATCGTCAATATCATCCCCCAGCTTTCAAGCATCTTCCACAGTCGGGTGAGAGCGCGGCTCTAAAGGACAACCTGGGGTTAGATATGCCAAGGCTGCCTTTTTCAAAGTCAACACGGCCTGACAATGGCATCCACAAATCAAACAAGGTCTCGCCTCTACCACGCACCGAAGTCAAGACAAACTCTGGACTTCCTGCCGTCGATGTGGGCCCTCCTTTTCTGCCCCCATTAATCTTTGGTCTAGATGATGCATCCACCAGCAGCTTTGATCTTGGAGATATGCTTGCTGATTCCGACAAACCAGCAGATGTTTCTGCAGTACCACCTAAGGACACTGATATCAAAGCACTTGAAGTCAACTCGTTTCGTACCAGCATTGGCCACACCAGTGGTGGACTCGGTACATTCTCAACAACAGGTAGTGATCGGTCCAGCCCGATTGAAGGAGCCCGGCTTTCTTCAGACGTGTCAGAATTACCTAGTGTAAATGTCCTTCAAAATCGGTTTGTTAAATCAATGTCGCTTACCGCTGCAGACCTAGCTCAAGTAAGCGTGCCCTCTCAGCAACATCCAGTACCCATTCGATAAATAGTACAGCGAACTTACCCCCCCCCCCCTTTTTTTTTTTTTTTTTTTTTTTTTTTTACTAGCAATCTGCCGCGAGTTTGGCGGATGCAGAGGCAACGATCCAAGAGCTACGGATGGAACTCGCCAAATACAACCCTACGAACCCATTGCTCCATGGAACACAGCAGCAGGAGTATGGGCAGCTCCTTGAAAAATCAAAAAAACTTGTACAGGAACACGCTGATCTGGAAAAATCCGTTAGAGAGCTTCATATCGAAAAGGACCTTTTGGTTATGGATCTCGAAGCAATGCAAGAAGAGTTAAGGTATTGATTATGCCATGTCTTCAAAAGTCCTCTTTCTCCCTTCCTAGATCTAAAGTTCAACTCCTTCTTTAGAGCCAACGCTGAGGGTACAGAGAACTCCTTAATGCCCACAACCCCCAACCCTCGCTTCAGCACCAACCATGACTTCATGAAGCAAGCTTATCAGGCAGAGGTTAAGGCTCTCCAAGAACAAAAAGAGAGCTTGCAGCGCGACATTCAGGCCTTTGTCGCACAACGGGACAATGTTCTGGATGAGATGCAGGTTTTAAGCGTCCGCAACGCTGAACTGTCGACCATCAATAACGACATGATGAGAGAGATGCAAGGTCGGTCGGACGCAAAGCCGAAAGCTGCTTCTAGTAACAATGGTATGCTGCAATCATTTATGGCGACCAGAGTTAGACGTCAGCGACTGCCGAGTGATAACAGCAGACCTGAGCTGAAATTGATTGGAGGGAACGAATCTACTCACTCATTCTCCTCCACACTCTCAGATGATCGTGGCCGGTCTGCAGACGAACATTCTGTTCACAAGGCGAGAAAAGGGGACCGTAGCGAGGATTTATTCGGGGAGGAAATCGTAGCACCGAAAAAGTTCAATTGGAAGAAGGGCACGACGAATACTGTCAAAAGCGTCGGTGCAATGTTTGGAAAGCTACTTGTTGAGGGGCCTACAACAACAGCATCGAGTTCTAGTCTTGAGGTCCCTGCAAGCCGAGGCGGACAGCTCTTGTCAGACTCTGCTAGCGCCAATGGTATGACTGCAGGAGCGAGATCATTTTCAAGCAACAGCGAGACAAGATCCTTGAGCGAACGATCGATGGATCAGCACAGTTTTATTCAACACAACTATGTCCGGAGAACGCACTGCGACTGCTGTGACGACAAGATGTGGGGTCGCGAATACAAGTGTCGCAGTAAGTTGACAGACTAACCCTTTGGAAACAAACAAACTGTTGACGGATGCTGACATCAATTCTCTTTTGTAGATTGCGGTTTTCAAGCCCATAGCAGGTGCATGCACGAGGTGATGCCGGGTTGCTCCGGCTCTTACAAGGATGCTGATTCTAGCAGCGTCCGCAACATGACTCCTAGCGGTGGCAGTGGCCATGGTGTACCACCCCCGCCCTCAAGCAAGCAGGTTATGTTTGGGAACGACCTTCTAGACCAACTTGAACGGGAGCAAAGAGGTGTGCCGCTTGTGGTCGAAAAGTGTATCGAGGCTGTGGATGAGCGAGGGTTGGAGGTTGAAGGAATTTATCGAAGATCTGGCATGGCAGCAGAGGCGAGACAGCTTGTGCAGGCTTACGATGTCGGTTTGCAGCCCGACCTGAACGATACAGACATTTACCAGGACATTTGCTCCATCACCTCGGTTTTGAAGCAATACCTTCGCAGTCTGCCCGAGCCTTTGATCCCGTATGATCTCTATGCAGAGTTCATCGACGCCATTAGCTTACCCCAGAACGACGTCAAGATTCAGACCTTCAAGGACCTTATGGAGCGGATGCCATTTGCCTATTATCAGACCCTGAAGGTCCTTCTGGAGCATCTGAACAGAGTCACGCAGAGAGACAAGATCAATCTCATGAACGCTAAGAATCTCTCTGTTGTGTTCGGTCCAACGTTGATGCGCAATCCTGACCCGAGCAAAGAAATTTTGGACATGACTTACAAAAACATGACGATCGAGTTTTTCATCACCAACACATCGGAGCTGTTTGTGCGCAATCCACGCCCTTCCACTAGTAGTAGCCACGGTACTGCGAGGCCCTCTATTGGTAGTAGCCATGAGCGACCTTCAACAAGTAGTAACCACTCGAATCTCAGTGCCGTAGCGAGTATGTCAGGGTCGCAACAACTCCAACAACAATCTCAGCAATCATGGCCGGCACAACAGCAGCAACATCAGCAACAGCAACAGCAACGTCAAGGACCAAACAGCTCCAATACACCTGTTGCCCCACCAAGGCGGACCAATGGCGGCAGGTCAACTGCAGGTGGCTCAACAACACTTGGGGGAAGTACGACACCCTCGCCACCTTCTCTGCCTTGTCTACCGAGCAGCGGCTCGATGGCGGATTTGCTAGTGCAGCCCATGCCCCAGTCTACACCTCTAGGTCCTCCTCAACCACCCGTGTATCAACCAACAACGCAGTTCCGTCCACAACCATACCAACCACAGGCGCAACAGCATCCAACTTTGCAGCAGCTACACCAAAAACAGCTCCAGCTCCAAATGCAACAAAAGCAATCTCAATCTTCCTCGACTGCTATGCTTCCACAACAGCTTCAGTCGCCCCCTACTTCTCAGTCGCCTGTCATGTCCTACCCGCAGCCAGTTCTTCTCTCTGCCACACCGCATCAACAGCAGGCGAATCCTGAAGTTGACATGACCCATTTCCCTTGAAGGAGAGAGAGAGATGGGGGCTTCTCGTTCCCAATCTAAGATACCCTCAGAAATCAAAAGTAAAGCAAAAAAAAAAGTTCATTCTCTATCTTGATCCAACGATGCAACGGGCTCGATCCGCCAGATCCTTCCAAACTTCAACACGTGTAAATCCAGCATGGCGGAGAGACGTTGATACGGAGTCTGCCTGGTGATCACCCCCAATCTCAAGAACAACTTCAGGCATTTCAACTCTATCGAGAATTGGTCCATTTCGCCGGGTTTTTGTGTTGAGGAGGTCCATGACCATGTGGGCAATCTTGGGGTAAAATATCAGCCCCTCCTCATCCGCCATTAATGCTTTTGGGTCCTCCCATTTTGAAACTTCAGGCTCGAGTTCAGGCTGCTCCGAATGGGCGATATAAGGTGGATTCGAAACAACCATGTTAAATGACGATCCCTTCGAGGCCGACTCATTAGTCTGTGTGTTTACAGCTTGATCCGGGATTAAAAAACCATCCTGCCTGTTCAAAAGCATGTGGACAGCCTCCGGATGGAACAGGTCTGCTTGGAGAAACTGAACTGGGTTGCTATTGAGGAGATGTCGGTTCATTGCCTCATTCTCCCGGGCTAATTTAATAGCAAGATCATGAATATCCACCCCAGTTAACCTGCAGGAGGATTTAGGAAGGGCAGAAGCCAAGCCCAGTGGTATGCAGCCAGATCCAGTACAGAGATCCAGAATATTGAACGGCCCTGTGGAGCGTTTCGACCCTGATCTGTCTAGAGATTCATGATCCACTGAGCTGCCGTTTGCTACTATGTATTTCCTAATAATCTTCGCCAATCGACCAGTCCACTCCTCAGTTTCCCATCTTTTTTTTTTTTTTTTTAAAAAAAAAAATAAGAAGTTGTTAACGGGAAGTATTTTGGAAGCAAATAGGATTGCAGTGTTGATAGCTAACCTTGGAATCAGGGTCGGAGGGCGGACAAGGATTTCAAGATCTAAAAATGGTTGTGTCCCTAGAAAGATGCTAGTGAGTCAACTGCACCTGCCCTATTCTTGAAGTTGAGTGTTGCCTGTCCAATTCTCACTATACCTAAGATATATTGCAGAGGTTTTCGATCGTGGACCCGCTGATCGATGTAGTTTTGCATTAAACCAATCTCTGCTTCCGACATGTAATCGGCCTCTACGGCCGACGGTTTCATTCCAAGACGGGCTGTTTGCTCCTTTGCATGAAGAAGGAGCCACTTTGCTTCCTGAGTTGCATGATTCCAATTATGGTTGCACACAGGCACCAAAGCCAATGTCCAATTTTTGACAAGTTCCGCCTTTGCGCGCATCAACGTTGTGGATCGAGTTGTGTGAGTGTGTGTGCTGTGCGCCCAGATTTAGTATTAGGCCCAAAACCTTGACGGAAATTGCTCCGTTTCACACCCGTAAGCAGAAGATTTCGTTCCTCAGGACATTCGGGTGGCTCAAATAGAAATACCAATGCCTGAAGGAGTTCCGTTGCGACTATCAAGGGATAGCGGACATGGCCTGTTTTTCGTAGATTATCATGGCCTGCATGGTGGTTCATAATATAAGCAAGGTTTATTTTGCTGATAATTTACCAAGGAATCTGTCCCAGGTGCCGTCGATGAAGAGAACATGGTTGGTGAGTCTGGTTCCGGTGGGTCTGACGGTGAACACGACGATGATGGTAATAGTGGCAAAGAGAGGGTTCTCGTACAGCTTCCATACCTAGTATTCGAGTCAACTGCAGAGAAAGAGAGATACGAGAAGAACGAGCGAGCCCTATGCGAAAGAAAGCCCTAGGCAATAAAAACTGCCATTGAGGCAATGTATTAAGAAAAAAAAGTTCGCTAATCTGACAAGGGACGCTCCTAATTCATTAGGGTCTAGGCGACGGTGTAAGTCTTTCTGGGCTACCTAGAACTTCGCCCAGGCTCCCAGAAGGCAGGATATCCAGTCCCTGGAAGAGCTTAACAGAATCTCCACTTTCGGTCGGGACACTTCCTTTCAAAGTGCACGTTTTTAGCTCCCTTACAAGAGCAAGTTTCAGGTCCATCATTTTCCTTTCGTGTTCCCGAGCTCGCTCATTTTCCTCATGCTGTTTGTGTTGTAGGAGCAATTCTTTTTCCCAGATCGCAAGATCGCGCTCTTTGATGGCCAGATCATGCCTTCGTCGACTCTCTTGTTGTGTAAATTGCAGTTGTTCGCGAGCAACCTGCACGAACTCGGAAAGGGCCGATACAACTGATACCTTTTTAACTTTGTTTGACGGTCCCATTGGAGTTAATGGAGCCAAAACTGTGGTTCCCTTGCCTCTGTTAGACGAAAATGCCCGTGTAGATTTCGATTTCAGTATTGTGGATGATGCTGTTAGCGTGGTGGGTTGATCTGGGATCTGTCCTGATAGTGCTGAAGCCCGAAAGCGGCCGATGAGGATCTCGTCCTCTGATTCTTCTTCTCCAGTCTCTTCGTCATTAAATACCCAGTCTGGACTACTAGGTAGCTGTGAATCAACGTCCAGTCCATGATCCAAATTATGAAGCGAGTCCATTGGTGCCGTTTCTAACTCTCCGTGCGCTGCAAGCCATATGGCCTCCCATTCAAAATAAAACGGGGACTTGCCTCCATTTTTCTTCGCTAGTATCACCGAATTCAGCTTCATTTCGCCGCGTCTCGGCGTCATGGAAAGACTTGATCATCTTGGCGATCTTGTTCTTGATTTGAAGTTCGCCGAGCGTAATATGGAAATATTCATTGAACTCCTCGGCCAGTCGCTTGTAAACTTTGGCCTTTGGCGTCTTCCGATTGGTGTCAGCGTCTCTTTTACCCTGCAGCACGGAACAAGTTGATGGGTCTGTGAGCTCCTCCGCAAGCCATTCTACCTGTTCCAGGGTGAAGCTGTGTGGCGAGTCCTTCTGAGATTTGCGCTTCGACGTTTTCAAGGGAGATAGCTCAGGCGACTTCACAGAGATTGACTCATTCCTCCTCCTAGAGCTTGAGGGTTGTGACAGAGCAAAACACGGCCCTTGCCGCTTCTTGGTAGAGCTTGTAGACATTGCTGAGGAAGTGGACTGTGAAGGTTTCGGAAAGGGTTGTGATAGATGTGAAGTGTTGTAATTATTGTCGGATTGTTGGTTGTTGACGGAGGTCGCAGCCAAATGGGAAGGCGCTATAGCTGGCGCGTCGATTGGAGAAGGATATTGGACCGGAGGAGTGGCTTGAGAATATGCAGGCGACATGCCAGATAAGAGCGTTGACATATCCATGTTCTGCAAGAAAATTTTGCAAGCTTCCTCCAGTCCCGAAGTGACATGTAGATATCACCGTTATTGCGATGACGACTATGGTTGTGATTGAGGCAGGCGAGGTAGAGGCTAGGGAGGTTGTTGATGCTGCTGAACAGTAGAGTTGCTGATAGAATGAATGGCGGACGTCGACGACATGATTGAGATGAAGGGTATAACCACCGCTCTTGTGCTCAGTTTTGATTTTCAGGCTCTGCCAACGATATCAGAGAATCATTTTGCGGAGAATCTGTCGAGAATCAAAACAGGAAAGAAAGGAGGACCGCTCAATTGAACGAATAGAACAGACAACAATAACTTTGGTGTGTATTTTTCTTCGAGTTCTAAGCTAGCAAGATGAGGATCCACCTCCGCGCCTGCGAGCATTGAATTGGTGGATATTCCTTCCTTTTTTAATTTTAGTCACTCTCTTTGCGACAGATGCGAACACTGGGATAGGCTGAGGTGAGCCAAGCAAGAAGATCGTTGGAGATGTTGTAATGCTCCGCATCTATACGACAAAGCTCTGGTAATTCATTCATTATCCACTCAATATCTTCCCTTTTGAATGTCTGGTAGAGCCCCAAGACGTGTAGTCTCTTGATGGAAGAGAATCCTCGCAGGAGCTTACTTGGCTTGGAGGCGGTCAGTTTTGGACCACCTCCCATCACCCCAAGATATTGCAGCTGGCAAACGTTTTGAATAGGATGGAGTGGGTGCTTCTGCTCATCGAGAGAATCTGACGAGGTCGAATTGATCGTCTCATGATCTGTATGAATAGCCAGCCCAGTCTCATGATTGCAGCCAGCTTCACCATGCATGTCTACGCGACTGATATCCACGACAGATGATTTCCCATTGACGGGTGCGAATAGTCCAACATCCACAAATAAAATTTGTAACTGGGTACATGTCCAAGCACGACTATCGAATACTGTTGGATCCATTATGATTCCCGATGACTCTAGGTGTCGCAAGGAAGGCCCTGACTCGCTCAGGAACTGATGTAGCCCTTTGGAAGTGATGGATGTGCAGTAGTGGACGTCCAATCTGAGGAGCTTCTTGCAATTACTTGCTACGAGAAGTAGCCCTGCGTCCGATATGTTTGTCCCAGACAAGTTGATTACGGTTAATAGGGGGAACGAAGCAAACACTAGCCCGAATGTGTCTCGGTCAAGTTGCTTGCAAGATCCAACGTCCAATGCATAAAGGCCGCGGCAAGACTTTTTGAGGGTGGCCAAACAATCCATGGATATATAGAGGCTTTCGTTTCGGGCCATGGATAGCTCCAAGAGTGCCGGACAAACGCAGAGAAGCCTCCCCAAATACTCAGACTCGATGGCCACCTCCTTGAACGTAAGATATTTGATCCGAGTTGCTCCTCTTTTAGCCCAAGCTTCGCTCCTTAATACCGATGAAGAGCCGTTAAAGACATCGTCATGCTCGTCTTGAAAGGTTATACGTGTGAGAGAGAGAAACTCGAGCTGGCGGCAAAGCAGGAAGATCTTTGATAGTTGGTCTTGCATGAGTGTCAAGTTCAGCAGCTTGAGTGTCGTGAGTTGCTGTAGGCTTTGGATCGACACCAATATCGAGTCGGAGAGGAGGTCGGGACAGACAGCGCTGAGAGCCAGAGACAATAGTGTCGACTGGACCTTGTTGAGAAGCCTTTCTTTGACAACTATTGTATCCTTGCTCCCGTAAAGAGACATACTCCGAAGTCGTGGTAATTCGCACAGTAGAAGCTCCTCGTAATCCGTCCAATCTTCGCACTTTAATGATCGTATGTTGTGCGCTTGACTGGAAATAGAGGAACAGAAACGGCCATCGCGCCAATTCCTGTCCACAATGTGTCTCCACAGCAAAGGCGTGCAATGTGTATGCCAAATCCTTGAAACGCGACAACTGGCCGCTAATGACGGCTTGTCCAGGAATATGCAGATAGACCGAATGATTTCCGGGACTTCAAACAGTCGGTTCTGCTCTCGGGTAGTGACCGTGCTGCATGAAGAGTCGGGGAGTATGTCAATGTTCATGTCCATGGTCGAGACCACTACTTCAAAGTCTACGGTGAGCTCATTGTCCTGCCGTCGTTTGTTTGGTCGTCGTATAGGACTGGTTGGTGCCATTTCGATCTTTCCTTTAATGTCGGTCGACTCAACGAACCGATGTTCAATGTTCAGACTTGGCGCACCGGCCTGGTCGCGACTAGCGGAGTCTGAAGAAGGCGGGGGTAAGATAACAACGGAGGTCTTTCTTCGAGGGGTTGCCCGAAGAATAGAACTCAGGATGCCCATAGTCGAGGATTTCTTGGCTCTTGGGCTGCGTTGGGTTCAAGGCGGAAAGGAGTTAGAACGAGTGGGTTGTTTGATACATGCCGCGCCCGCCTGCCTGATAAAATGTCACATGACTGTAGTATTCAGTTGATGCAAAGGTATTTATTTTAGTTGTCGTCGCCGTCCGACTCGTCTGCTTCCACGGTCATCTTCCTGCTCTGGTCTCCCATGCTCTTTGACCGTAGTGCTTTGATCTACACAATCAATGGTGGTTGTCAGTAAGTGCTCCAGAGTGTACAGTGCCTGCCGCAGAAGGTGAGGAAGCTCCCTGTATTCAAGAGGATCGGCGCACAATGTGTTACCTTTTTGCGCAAATCCAGCTCCTTCTTGGATACGCGACCGGTAACCTTGTAATAGTTGAGGTTTCTCTCGACAACCACCTCTTGTTTCTCCTGCTCGGTTTTTAGCTTGACTGCAAGGCAAAGATTGTTGCAAGTGGTCAGTGCATAAGTCTGTGGGATCTACAAAAGGAGGCTACAACCCCTGAAATTTCTGAAGAGCTTACGCAGTGGATTCTCCTTGGCCTCCCGTTCCTCCTGGTTCCGTTTCACAGAATGTCCATAACGCAATTGATATTTAATTTTTTTCAGTCCTGATTTTGTTGCTGGGAGGGGATCTGCTACAGTCGTCTTTTTTGACTGCTTTCGTAAGGTGCTTGAGTTTGTGGGCTTTGACGAGGCTGACAATGAACTGCCACTGCTAAGGAGAGATTCAAGTGCCTGGGCGGCGAGTTTCTTGGACATGGTCGACTTTTTGAGATGAATAGAATGCAGAAAGCAGAAAGCAGTTCCAAAACAACAAAAAAAAAAGAAAAAGAAACAAAAAAAATTGTCGTGACTGCTTTATTGTTCATAGGTACAGCTTGATCAGTTCGTCCGAAACTCCTGAAGGTGTCAAAACACCGAGGTCTGTGAAAAGCAGCGTGATGTAATTGGGAGGGGTATAGTCCACCAGAGGGTTTGATCCCTGCGATGCCTGATCCTCCGAGGTCTTCATGTGCAAAGCCGTCTGAGACGTTGCTGGGGAAGGAGAGGCTGTGAATGATGCTTTCTTCAAAGAAGTCGCGCTGTTAGTCAAAGAAGGATCGTTCGACTTTGAGTCATAGTCGATATTCAACTCCTGGAACGACAAGGTGTCTGCATTGTATGTTGGGAGGTCGTATTGGTTCAAAGGAAACAGACGAACAAACTTGTAGCTATGGACAGAGAGTGAGATGTTCAATTAGAGCAAAGTCATCGTTTGTGTGCGATTTCGAGAGAAAATAATCTCAATATACCTCTCAGCGACAGCGTAGAACGGCTTATTAGCCGCCTTGGCGACGATGGCCATTTGGTACGATCCAATCTGATTGATCAAGCCACCGTTCTCCACAACACCCTCAGCTCCAACGAGGACCATATCGACCTTGTCAATTACGTATCCAACAGCGGCATCCAGAATGATTGTTGTTGGGATTCCTGCTGCGCGCAATACCTTTGCTGAACGAATTCTAGGGGTAAGAGAAATTTAAAAGGCGAAAAGTGACGAACGATGAGTCAGAAAGGATGTGATACTCACCACATTACAGCCTCCAACAAACAACATCAAGTATACTTACCCTCCTTGTGTCTGGCTCGACTCCGTGACAAACACCTTGAATCGCTTGTGGTTTTCAGCCGCTCTTTGAAGCAAAAGCGAAACCACTCGAGAGTGAGCATGAATGAGAACTACACTGCCGTCCTTAATGAATGGTAGTCCCAATTCGGCAATCTTGTATCGACATGCATCGGCCTTTTCCACAAAGCGTTGTCCGCGCGAAATCAAGGTCCCTTTCCAGGTCTCAAAGTCTGCCACATCCTGAGAGTTGCGTGTCACAAAGCGTACGAAAAGGTCGCATCCAGCAGAGAGAGAGATCGAGTTCCTGACAGAGCTCTTCAGTTGTTGACTAGCATCCTTGATGGAGAGCATAAACTCTGACATGGTCGTGGCTATCATGAAACGGTTTGGAGTATTAATAGAAAAAATCAATAGCGCTATGGAGCTGTTGTAGGAGCCAAAGGCCTTACCTTTGGAATGCCTAATAAGCTCGACAAGAGACTCGATGGCTGCCACGGGCATCGACAGCTCCTAAAACAAAGAGAGGCATAGAGGCGAGAGTTTCGACAGTGAGTTCTTCAGTGAATGATATTATACTGCTGTCCCAATGCGGCGATCTAACATTCACATTCATCGTACAGGCGAGTCGAGCAGCAACTTCTTGTAGTGAGCAACAATTTCGAACGACATGATGTGCTGGAGAAAGGTGATTGAAGATCTTGTTACAGATGGCATCAAAGTAGAGCTGTGGCCGGAGGTGGCTTAGAAAAAGGCCGCAGCGTGAAATGTTTGCTGGCTTTCTTTTCGTGGCCCGTCTCTTTTTCTATGGGGTTTTCTATGATGCTGCTATAGTCAGCCTCTCCTTCTCCTTTTACCTCCTCGCTCTGTTCTCTGACCTTTTGACTAACAGTTAATTATGTGATAGCCCTGCCGTTATAACCCGCCTCCTCAATGTAGTAAGTTCTTTATTCAAAGATCAGCTTAGCATTACAGCTTGGCCTTGCCGCTGACAACGCGCGTGTGCTCAGCTGCGGTGAACGGCTTGTACGAATGCCCGTCCAGCCAGAGCATCTCGTCCTTGATAGCACTAGGATCCATTCCTTCCGCGACCAACTCGACTTTGCGCTGCTTAAAAGTGCCAGTTATCTCCATATCTGGCACAATTCGAATAAAGAGCGGCACCGAGTACCTTGGCAGACTTTGGAGAGCAAAGGCTGCAAACTTGTTCCAGTCCATAGTCTTTTTGGCAACAATGGCGGCCATGCCGGCACGGCCGTCGTGGCCTGGAATCTGAACGCCGTAGATGTTGACCTCAATACAGTCTGGGTATGATGAGAGTACCTCCGAAACCTCGGCAGTTGACACATTTTCGGACTTCCAGCGGAAAGTGTCGCCAACACGATCACCAAAGTAAAAGTAACCATCCGAGTCACGACGCAAGATGTCACCGGTGCGGAAATACTTGTCGCCTAGAAGACAAGTGGGAACCGCAAAGATGGGTTAGGAATTACTCGTTTTTGAAATATCCCATCAGTGCCATTGTTCATCTCATACCAGTCTTAAACACGTTGGAAGCGATTTTCTTGTTTGTGGCGCTGGCATTATCGTGATATCCTTTGAAGTCTTTCGTTGGGTCTTCGGAATCTACCAATGTCAGGAGCTCTCCCGGCTCACCAGGGCCGCATTCGATGCAGAGTCCATTCTTTCCTCGGACCAGCTCCTCAGTCTGGATATCAAATCTGGCAATCCTCAGGCCTTTGTCCATCATGTGTGCAATTGTGCCTCTGTATCCAATAGCGCCAGTGCCACTGGGTCCAGTGTTGTAGTTGGTAAGAGCACCCGTACCTTCGGTCGATGCATACCACTCGCCAATCAAAGGAACCCCAAATCGGTCGCGGAATCTGGTCCATACGTCTGGTCTCATACCGTTGCCGTGGGCCATACGCACAGAATGCACCTTGTCCAACGGAGATTCGGGATTATTCAAAAGATATCTACAAATTTCGCCAATGTATTGGATGACGGTTGCCCTGTTTGCACGTACATCCTCCCAAAAATTCTTGGCAGAGAACTTGCGCGCCAGAATCACAGTCGAGCCTGAAATCCAAGCCACGCACATTCCCAGGACAGCTGCGGCGCTGTGGTACAGGGGCAAAGATAGGTATATTCTGTCGTTTTCATTAAAGTCGTAGAATCGTGTCCAAAAGAGTGGACCCACTGTTTGACAGTGGGAGAGGAGTTAGGGAGAAGTCGACTGAGTCAAGATACTGGTGTTGTACCGTACTGGTGGGTGATACTGACCTGCTGCACGAGAATGTGAGAATCGGCCTGCTTTGGGCAGACCAGTCGTTCCGGATGTGTAAATCAGCATCGCGATTTCGTTAGCGGTCGTGCCGCGGCGCAAATGTTCGGGTGTATCCATGTCCGACACTTGTGATAGATCAATTGGGCTTGCAAATGGGATTGTGTGGTCCTTGCTGGTGGTCTCTGAACCATAGGAATACAATGCATAGCCCATAGCTTGGATCTCTTTCAACGAGTTGGCAATTGGCTCTGAGAGATCCGTATCCATGATCAACACAGAGGCGGTGGCAGTTCGCAGGGAATGGGTCAAGGGTTTTCCGTTGAGATTGGTATTAATAAAGGCACCGGTGGCGCCGATCTTATTGAGTCCCAACCAGCAAAAGATGAACTCGGGCTTGTTTTGCATGAACAACGACACGATATCGCCACGCTTGACTCCTTTGGCCAATAGCCAGTTACCAATCTTGTTGGATGCTATTGACATTTCGACGAGGTGTTAGCAAAGACATTCAGAAGGTGGGGATGGTAGAATCCGGAGGGCTCAAGATCTCATACCGAGGTGGATATCGCGATAGCTGTATGATTTGCCCTCGAAGACCAATGCCTCGCGGTCCGGGTGCTTCAAGTAGCTGTCGTGGAAGCGGTAGGTCAGGTTGACAGCATCGTTTTTCTCGATGGCGTTGTACGCAAGCTTGGCTCCGATCACGTTTTTGATCAGACGAGCATCCCGGGGGATAGCCAGTTTTGAGCTCACATACATGGCCGCTGGAACAGCGGCGGCAACGATTGGAAGAGCTACATCAGTGATGCAAAAGCAGCAGAACATGGAGCGAGTGTGAGAATGCATTTCCATTCTTGAAAAAGGGATGAAAGGGATGGGGACGATGCAGCATCCACTTACCAACCATGGGAGAGGAGAGGAGAGGATGTGGACAAGAAAGTGCAGAGAAGAGGAAGAGACAGAGAACAAGTAAAGAAAAGGAAGAAGAGAGGAAGAGAATGAAAGGAAAGGAATAGAAAAGCAACGAGGATCTTGAGCCGAGGAGTGTCCGGCAGATCGTTTTCTCGTCCAAGCGCTCAGTGTGGAGCGGGAGTTCGGGCAGGCGGACCGTGGCTGGGTCAGCTTCTTCGAACAGATTGCAGCAGCTCGTCACTGTGGTGTTGCACAGAACCCCGACAAGGGCTCCCTCCACATTTGCACGATCGATCAAAACTGCTCTCCCCTCTTCTCCACATTGGCTCTTCGGCTCGGTGAACGTGCCAATGGGAGAAGGCAGGGTCATTTTATCAACTATTTTTCTTTGTGTAAACTTTACATCTCCAGCTCTGCAAACTCGTCGTCTTCGGCGTCACCGCCAGAGGCGGCCGCAGCAGCGGCCTTCTCAGCTCTTGCAGTCGACCTCTGGTTTTGCTCGTGTCTCAATTGCTCACGGTGGCGATGTCGTCTCTGCTCCTGCAGAGTTTTGGCCAAGTTACGGAGCAACTTGAAGGACATGAATGCAGCAACAGCCCACATGAAGCCGAACAAGGTCAGCAAAAAGATTCCTCCCAAGACTAGCAACAGCACTCCACCTGCGATGCTGACTATGATGGCTTGAACGATGAGAACGGAGATTGCCGCAACACTGACAACGATCCCGAGAGACACCCCAGTCACACAGGCAAAGACAAGCACAGGACCAGCGGAGAAGAAGAGAAAGCTGGACAGGAAGATCTGCAGAGACAAGCTCAGTTAGAGGAAATTTTCAGAAGGGATGTTAATACGGCAAAAAAAACCACCTGTAACGCACCGTGGCTAGAGGATACGCTTCGATGAGTCGCAGGTATTGTGCCCAGAGAAGGAGAACCCACCTGCCGAACCTGGATAACTGTTAGAGAATATTGCGTTTCTTTTGTAGTTTTGTTTCCCCCATTTTCCAACAGACTTACTTTTCTCGCAATGGCTGGGCATTGGTCACCACCTCCAACACAAAGGCCATGGCTATCTGACGGGTGCTCTGGAGCAAAGGCCAGCGATCCCACACAGTCTCACCGCCATTGTTGCTCCCGCTGTCTCTGCTCGAAGAGTTCCCCTGGAAGACAAACGAGGATTGGTCTGTCTGCGTTGGGTTTCTGGCGTCGCCCTGCTGTGTCATTTTTGTTCTCTTCAGAGTTATGAGCGAAGACTAATGGACTTGGAGCCAAAAGGTGAACTATTGAATGGCGAATGGATGTGTGTTTGAAGGGAAAGAGCAAATAATGAGATGAGAAGGGCAGTCGACTGGACACAAGGCCGCTTTGTGGGTGCGGCGCTTGGGCAAAATTCGTCGACGAGCACTCTGACACGCGCATTTTTGGCTCTTGGCGCGCACATGTGGGCAATCGGGCAGGCAGGCACTCTGGAAAGCAGGCATCCAACACTGATGACATGTGCCCGCTGCATACATGCAAGCATGCGATGACGCGGACTCGGGCCATCAGACTCAGCGGGGGCAGGCCCACCAACCCGCAAAAAAAAGACCCGCGCGTCTGGCGGTTTGCCGTTCCAATTCTGCCTGAGTTGCCCGGCCAAGACGGCAAGCGAGACAGGTCTGTCTTGTGTCTTGCTCAGGCCAGGCTGTAATCCGATTCGGATGTAAAAGTCGTGGGTCATGCTCGCCTGGTGTGTTTAACAGGTCATCCTCCTTCGGGCTCAACGGTCGCCTCTCTCCCAGCCACGTTTCTCTCCTCGCTCAGCTAGTTTCTCAGTTTCTCTTGCCAATTTCGCCTTCTCGCGCGCACTCTCACTCCGCTCGATTTGTTCGCCCATGCCGGTCCGGTCTCTTCCATCTCTCGGCCATACCTCGCTCGAGTAAGTCCTTGCCTCGAAGGCCCGAGTAGAATCTCGTCTCGTCTTGCTCCCTACTTTAGAAGCAGCGGCTGTGAATGGTGGTGGTGGTGGTGGTGGTGGTGGTGGTGTGGAGCGAGGATCCAAAATGAAGGAGGAGGGGATCCTGCTTTTGCATCTGTTCTGTACGACCAGCGATTTGTCTGGTGCAAAGAGATGGGCTACGCCTTGTGTTCGCTCTTCAGTTTCGAGCACCCCCCTCGTCTTTGTCTTTGTCTTCTTCGTCTTTATATCTCCCTCTCCCTCTCTTTCTCTTGTTCTTTCTCTCTCCTCACACACGGAACTCTTCTGCCCAGTAGCCTTCTTGAATGCACGTCCTCATGAACAAGTCAGCACCCTTCTGTTCAGTGATACCTCCAGTATCTGTCTGTCGCCCCAACGCCATTGTGCGCCCCTTGCCTCCTCATATTTCTTCGTCTTCTTTGTCGTCGTCACCGCCGTCCTTGTCGTCATCTTTGACCAGCACATCTTACCCTGTTGCTCCCTTCCCATACTGTTCTTCTGCTTTGTCCTGGCACCCCTTGGATCCGTCCTCACTCTCCTTTAGATTTGAAGCCGACTTTGAGCGACCGCACTCTCCCTTGCTCACGTCCGGGGACAGTATCCATGCCCGCGAGTTCGAATCTGCCTTCTGTCGTGATTTTTCCTGCTGTGGTCAGCAACTAACTGATCTGCATGATTTGCTGCAGCACTACGAGGAATGCCATGTGCGGTTTGAAGATGATGAAGACGATGAATTTCAAGGCGAGGATAGGGGGGGTCATTGCAGACGGTTTGGGCAAGGGCTCGAAGATCTTCTAGAGGAGGAGGGTTGGAGCGACTCCGACTCGGGCCCTTCTAGTCCCTCCTCGATCACACCTCCAGGATCGGCCATGGGCAGGTCGGGGCACATGCATGGATACCGATCTGGATTAGAGGCGAGCTCTGCAGGGTTGGGACTTGCGCTCGGGTCAGACCCGGATGCTGCTGCTTCACAGTTCCTGCGCCCCCCACCGCAGCAGCCATCCCGTCATTTGGGACTTCAGCAATATCATCATCCGCATCAACAACAACAACAACAACAACAACAACAGCAACAACAGCAACAACAACAACAACAACAACAAGAACAGTCTACGCAGAGTATGCCTGCCTCCGTTTACAATTCTCATGGGTCCTCGCGGATTCGCCATAGTGCTCATCCGCCTATAATCCACTCAACTCATCCTCTCTACCGACGCCCAAGTGTGAGTGGCTCTGAAAGCGACGCCGAGTCTACTATCTCGTTTCACCCAGATGAACATTTGCTGCAGTCATCACAGGGTGGGCACCGGCGAGGAACCACAATCAATGATTTGGATGCCTTTTCAGCCAGCTTTCTTGGGCCGACCAAAAGAAAGGTTATAGTATCATTATCTGATATCTATGCTGGTGTTGAGGGTAAACAAGGCGATGAAGGGAATGGGGACCTAAGAGACGCAGGTAATGGCTCTTTGGGGCATTCCTCCAAGTCTCATCAAACCTTTGAGAGTGTAATTCAAGGTGATTTCTTGACTGGGCCACCGACAAAGCGACGACAGGTTCTAGGATCTGATCAGCATCATCAGGATCAGGACATCACTGTAGCCAAGCAGTTCTCAGGAATCATGGAGGGACTAGGGGGAGTTGAGACTCAGGACTCACGACCTTTATTCCCTGGACACCATCATCCGACGGGCAGCCATCTGGAGCCACAGGTGAAAGCCTTGGCGGACCCACCCTTTGCGACAACGTCCATGGATCTAATGCGTCAGCAGGAGGAAGTATATTGTTTGATTGAAGATCTCTCGAAAACATCAGGCAGTACTCAGGACCGCGGAGACAAGCCATACCGATGCTCAGTCCAGGGTTGTGACAAGGCGTACAAGAATCCAAACGGACTGAAATACCACAACGCGCACGGACATTGCTCAGCCTCGGGCATGGGCGAGAGCGACTCTGCAGAAACAAAACCATATGTGTGCACTTTTCTGGAATGTGGCAAACGCTACAAGAACTTGAACGGTCTGAAGTATCACATTGAGCATTCGCATCCAAATCTGACTGCAGCTCTGAGAGCCCACCAATCGGGACTTATCTGCAACAAGATCTTTGGACCATTCCCACAAGCCGCTCGGACAATTGCGGCTGCCTTGCAGGCTGTCCATGCTAGCCCTATGATGATGGCGGCCGCGAATGCGATCATGACGGCTCAGCAGGCAGCACAAACCCTTGCACAAGCGGAATCAGGCCAATCTGGCGCCTCAGACTCCAATTCTTCTGAACAAAAGGTGGATCCTGGACCAAGATCGGCTCCTGCTCCTGCGACAAAATCAGTTTACTCTTTTGGACATGGCACGGCGCAGAGAACTGTTGAACTAGGGCCAGGCCAAATACCTGGGCCCTTGCAAGGGAGACAGAATCATGTTCAAGTTGTATCGGCGATAACTTCAGCTCTGGGTACTGGATCCGCAATCCCATCCGCTGACAGCCTTTAACAAACAAGTTCGCAAAATAAAAGATCAAAAAGAAATATATTTGAAAAGTCTATGTGATGATACAATGGGGAGAGTAATATAGATGAGCGGAGCATAATGGTACAGGTGTCGATAGTTGAGCAGGCTTAGTTCTTCTTGGGCTCCTCGTTATCAACGGTGGTGCCCTCGGAAGAGGAAGAGGCGTTGGCGGCGTTCTTCTTGTAGACCATCTCAAAGAGCTTGAGAGATCCCTGCTGGAGATCGGTGGACTCCTTCTTGATCTCCTCGGCCTCAACAGACTCGCCCTTGGCGAGAACCTCACGAAGCTTTGAGATCTGCTCCTTGATCTTTTCGGTCTCGGTAGAGTCCAACTGGTCCTTGAAGTCGGACATGTGCTTCTCGGTCTCGGTAATGATAGACTCGGCCTGGTTGGTGGCCTCAATCTGCTCCTTCTTCTTGCGGTCAGAGTCAGCAAAGAGCTCAGAGTCCTTGATCATCTTCTCAATCTCGTCAGATGAAAGACCAGAGGAGGCAACAATGGACATGGACTGGTCACGACCGGTGGCCTTGTCCTTGGCTCCGACGTTGACAATACCATCGGCATCAATGTCGAAAGAGACCTCGATCTGGGGAACACCCTTGGGGGCGGGGGCAAGTCCGTGCAAGTTGAAGTCGCCGAGGAGCTTGTTGTCGCGGACCAACTCACGCTCTCCCTGGAAGACGCGGACCTGGACCTGGGTCTGACCATCAGCAGCAGTGGAGAAGACCTGGGACTTCTTGGTGGGGATGGTAGTGTTGCGGTTAATCAAACGGGTGAAAACTCCTCCGAGAGTCTCGATTCCGAGCGAAAGAGGAGTGACGTCCAACAACAAGATGTCGGTGACAGATCCAGCCAAAACACCTCCCTGGATAGCAGCTCCAATGGCAACAGCCTCATCGGGGTTGACCGACTTGCCGGGCTCGCGACCAAAGACCTGCTTGACGGTCTCGATAACCTTGGGGACGCGGGACATACCTCCGACAAGAACAACCTCGTTAATCTCGTTCAACTGGACGCCGGCATCCTTGATGGCCTTCTGGCAGGGCTCGATGGTGCGGTTGATCAGATCCTTGGCAAGACCCTCAAACTTGGTGCGAGTCATCTTGATGTTGATGTGCTTGGGGCCGGTGGCATCGGCGGTGATGTAGGGGAGGTTGATATCGGTCTGAAGGGTGCTGGACAACTCGATCTTGGCCTTCTCGACACCTTCGCGGATACGCTGGATGGCCATGCGATCAGAGGAGAGGTCCAAGCCCTGCTCCTTCTTGAACTCCTCAACAACATGCTTGACAAGCATGGCATCGAAATCCTCACCACCGAGAGCAGTGTCTCCGTTAGTAGACTTGACCTCAAAGACTCCGTTCTGGATCTCGAGGATCGAGATATCGAAAGTACCGCCACCCAAATCGTAAACGGCGACAACACGATCACCCTCTTTGTCCAAACCGTAGGCGAGAGCGGCGGCAGTGGGCTCGTTGATGACACGCAAAACATCCAAACCGGCAATCTTTCCGGCATCCTTGGTGGCCTGACGCTGGGCATCGTTGAAGTAGGCGGGGACGGTGACAACGGCATGGCCGACCTTCTTTCCGAGGTAACCCTCGGCGGTCTCCTTCATCTTTCCAAGGACGAAGGCTCCGATCTGGGAAGGCGAGTACTGCTTATCGCGAGCCTCGACCCAGGCATCGCCGTTCTGGTGCTTGACAATCTTGTATGAGACAGTCTTGATGTCGTGCTGGACAGCCTTGTCGGTGTAGAGGCGACCGATCAGACGCTTGGTGGCGTAGAGGGTGTTCTCGGGGTTGACAACGGCCTGACGCTTGGCAGCCTGACCGACGACGAGCTCGCCCTCCTTGGTGAAGGCGACAATCGAGGGGGTGGTGCGGGCACCCTCGGCGTTCTCGATGACGCGGGGGACCTTGCCCTCCATGATACCGACACAAGAGTTGGTGGTTCCTAGATCAATACCGATGACAGGCCCGTTGATGGCTGAGCTGTAGGTACGGGCAGCGACCTAAGTGTGGAAAGAGGCAAAGTCCTGGTCAGATCACTGAATCTCACACTGTAATGAGCGATCTGGGTGCAAAGAGGGTCGACGATTCATTGATTCATTCCACGGTTCCTGAGGGCTGACAATGAGGATCAGTTGCAGAGAGTGCCTTCGAGCGACTTACCCTCTTGGCGTTGAGCGAGGCCGCAGAGCGAGAGAGGCGAGCGAGGTTCAACATGGCTTGCAGTTCGTGGGAAGAGAGGGGAGATGCGGCACAAGGGGAGGGAGAGGGGTGGAAGCAAGAAGAAGATGAAGGAAGAAGCAAAAGAGGTACGAAAGGAACTTCAAGGAACGGAGGCATCTCCGGCGGAGTGCGGATCGAGGGCCGCCCACCACTGAGTGACTCTTCTGCTGATCTGCTCGCCTCCCCCAACGGCCGCTGCTCCCGAAAAGGAAAGCGGCCCGTGACGACCGGGGCTGGCAAGCGGCGGACCTTGAACTCCAGCTCCCCCCAAGCAGCCCATGCTCGTTTTTTTCTGTGCGTCATCAAACCAGCTTCACTGTTGGACTACCGTTGGGCTCGTTGCTTGCTTGGCCATTTGTTTTACTTGAAAGATCTCTATTCTGCTACATCTCCCTCTGCCCCTCCAATGGCGCCGGCAACGGCTTGCAGCTCCTCCAATTTCGCTCGCTCAAATCCAACCTGACGCTGACTGTACTCTCGAAGAGCCCGTAAAAGGTCCTCTTGACTCTGTAACCTATATGCCTCCAAGTCCTTGTTCAATGCCGTGGAAACCTGCTCCAGCCTCTGTTTCATGTTGCCCTCAAACAGCATGGCCTATGGGCCGGTAAAGCAAGAAGAAAGAGGAGACACCACGTTAATGGGAGTACACTACATACTACATGGCTCCAGCCCTTGCACAAAAAAACCATACATCCTCGAGATCGTCGATGCTGTCCGTCACTTTCTCGGGGTTAATGTTGGTAGATGATCGAAGACGCTCCATAGTCTTTCGTTTGCTCTCTGTACTCTTGATAGCCGCATCACACTCGCCTAGGACAGAGAGCCGATAATCTAGAGCGTGGCTCAGGGTCTGGACATGTTGCAGCTTGTAATCGAGAAAGCCTCCCAAAACTGTGGCATCGCCTCCAACCTATCAGTCAATCAATATAACATAAGCAACATGCCCATTTTCTCAAGTTTAAGGACATATATCTTGAGTGGATGCATACCTGAGCCTTGCTGGCCTTTGCCATTCCGTCCAACGGCTTTGCTAATATTTTGAAAATTCTGTAGAGCAAGCACACAGGCGGTTAGCGACTAATCGAAACAACGAACGATTCCACAGTCATAATTTCCCTCAATTACCTCGCTAACTCTGGCAAGCTCTCACCGGCAGCCCACGTATTACCAAGCGTCGACAACTCGGATTCTTTCGAACTAAAGTCTTTTTTGAAATGGTTAAGGATTAAAAACGTCAGTTGTTCTACGTGTAGCATTGGTGTGATTTGTGTGAGAGAGACAGATTTTGAAAATGTAGAGTACAATATTTAGGGAATGGGGGACTTACCTCGTCTTGCTTTAATCTCTTTATCCAAGTTCTTGATTACAGCCTGCAGCTTCGACTCTGCCTTTACTGCTGATGCTCTTTCTTCCTCAAACTCATCGTCAGTGTCGCCTAGAGAGAGGGCGGAACCGCTGCCAATACCACTGCCCGAGAATCTCTTAACACCAATGTTCAGGAAGCCTCCTAGGATCTTTTTCGACCGAGCTGGGGGAAGGAATCCAAATTCAGACTCGATAAACATCTGGAGCTCGTAATCTTGAGACAAGACAGGATGTCGACTAATTCGTTCCAAAAATATCCTCATGGACTGCAGATCAGCGGCGTTATTCAACGACCTTTCTGGCGGCAGCACAGGCACGATCGTCTCTGGATGCTCCGCAACCAAGTGTTCTCTCAGTCGAGTGAATTCGAGGTAGGATCTGGTGACATTGGCATAAGACCGACGCTTGTAGCGCGGCAAGTTTGTTTGCACCGATAAAATAAACATGCCATCCTTGCCTCGTCGGTTCGTGTCTGGTATAGTGATATGTAGGTATTGTGGGGCTTTTACCCTCTGCTGGTCGTACGATGATTCGCGTCGTAAAGCCCGTTCCCGTCCTGCTCCAGGCGATGACGAGTCAAAGGAGGGCGAAAGTGGAGGCGTTATCGAGGATGGGGCAGTTTTTCTAATGTCGCTGTTGCTATTGCCGTCGACGTCTTGGGCATGTCTGGTAGAGAAAGGCGGAGTACTTGCCCTGTGCTGCTGAGGTTCGCATGTCCTGGAGGCTTTACCGCTACTCGTAAAACCCCTGGTACCATTTCCATTCAGAGGACCCGAAGTGGCATCACCATTTGCAGAGGTCGGCTCTGTCGCACTGGAACTTGTATCGTTGAATACGAGTGGATCCGCAAAAGTGTGCGCGGAGGTTATCCGTGCTGTACCCGAGTCTGGCGATTTGACAGGAGTTGCCCTACGCTTAATGACCTGAACAGGAGCAGCGTTTGAAGGCGGGTGGGCTGCAGACAGTATCTTGCTCCCTGCTGTAGCTGTGGGAATAGATGTGGGAGTAGCTGGCCGGCTCTTGTCATAATTAGAGTCTATACTCTGCGAGTTGGAGGACTGAAGTGACGAAGGGTTCCGAGATGGTGGTGAGAACGATAGTGGATCATACGGCTGCTGCTGCTGCTGCTGCTTCTGCTGTTGCTTAGATTTGGTGGTAGACACTTCTGTATCCTTTCCGCCAAGGGCTACGCGGCTGTTGGAAGACGTTGGGACCGCGGCTGACGCCGAGGCCGCGCCAACGTCCGTCGAGTTGGCTGTTCCCAAAGTATTCGAAGGCAGAAGTAACGGGTCATGTCCCGCAATACCCTTGGACGACGCATAGGCAGCGGATGTCAACGGGTCACTAAAGTCATGCGACATGGAATTATTTTTCGAAGTTGGCATGAGACAAGCGGCTGTCGCTGCATGTCTCCAGACAGACACACTGAGGGCGCGACACACCCCTTAATTAAGTGAGTTTAGGAAACAAGAAAAAAACCCATACCAGCACCAACAAGTGATCAATGCGATATCAGTTTATTGTGTGAATGCGGATAATAAAATACAGGGTTTCTTAGTCCTTTGAGAAGAACTTGTCCGTAAAGTCACGGCTGTCGCGGCGACTTGTGCGGTCGTTACGGTCGTTGCGGTCAGAGTTGTAGGACTTGCTGTTACCGCGACCATATCCACCGCGCTGCTCTCCATTGTCGCGGCCTCCATATCTGCTTGAAGAACGACCACGATCGCCTCCTCTGTAGTTGTCACGGTCGCCTCCTCTGTAATTGTCGCGACCACTGGAAGAAAATCCTCCACGGGAACGGGATGATGACCGAGATCGAGAGTTAAAGCCAAGCTTGGTCAAGAACATATCGCTCAGATGTGGGGGCTCGTCGGCTCCGAGATTAACGATATACTCCTTAGCAGATTCCAAAATGTCATTCTTTGGGCACGTCAAGATATCAGTCCGTCCGCTGTAATATCCTAGGTAGGCAGTGAAAGCGTCGCGAATCATCTCGGGGTCCTGGGCTTGCTTCGCAGCTTCCAAACGCTTCGTCAAGTGCTCGTCCTGCATGATTTCGTCAATGTTCTTGGCAGTCTCGTTGTGGGTCAAGGGCAAATCGTTCATAACATTCAAGAACCCCTTCTCGATGGGTGTAATCATCAACACGCCTTCTCCAGTCTTGCCTGCTCGTCCAGTACGCCCAACACGGTGAATATACTGCTCCTTTGAAGAAGGGATACCGACTTGAACAACCAGCGATACATCGGGGTAATCAACACCTCGAGCGGATACATCTGATGTAAACATGATAGAGCCGCGGCTCTTGCGGAAACGATCTGAAGTTCTAGTGCGCTGCTCCTGAGACTTCTTGGAGTGCAGAGAAAAGAGACGGTAGGAGGTGAGCTCCTCAAAGAGAGAAGCATACAGCTGGGTTCCTCGAGTTGTAGGCAAGAAAACCATGACCTTTCCATTAGAATTCTGCGCCTTGTGTTCCTCAATGATACGAGCCAACAGAGGCAATTGTTGTTCATATGAAGTGATGCAGTACGATTGGTTGACTTGCAAGTTGGTGTTGGCTTCATTGGGGTCAACGGTGTCGATGAAGGTAAAATCGGGCTTCAATGAAGTTCTGGCAATCGACTTGATTTGCTTGGAAACAGTGGCGGAGAAGAACAACGTCTGACGATCCTTGGGAAGTGACTCAACAATACTCTCGATAGAATCTTTGAATCCCATGTCCAACAACTGATCCGCCTCATCCAAAATCAACTGTAAATAGAGTGAGTACAGGTAAGAAAACGATGAATTCAGTAGACGTACAATCTCAATGGTGCACAGCGTATATGCAATGATATACAGTGTATGCAAACACATAAGCCACTTACTGTCTTGACGCCCTCCAACTGACGACGAAACTCTCCAACTGACTCGATCATGTCGTTCAAACGGCCAGGAGTTCCAACAATGATGTCGACTCGCTTGTTGTTCAGCTGGCGGATCTGTTGTCCCTTGGATTCTCCTCCAACCAAACAGTGAACGTTGAATCGGTGAGGGCTAACCAGTTTCCTGGCCTCTTCGGCAATCTGCTGTGCCAACTCACGGGTGGGGGAGACAACCATGACTGTAGCCATGTCTCCATTCCGGAGAACTTTGGGATCCGTCTTTGCCAAAACTGTCTCCAACGCAGGGATCAAAAAGGCAAGTGTCTTTCCGGTACCAGTCTTAGCCTTTACAAACATGTCAGAGTCTGTGGGCAACAAGGACAGAACCTCGGATTGGACCTTAGACATTGTCTCGTACTTGAAGACGTTCTTAATCGCCTTGGCGGTGTTGGGGTGGAGGGAGGCAATCTCGTCAAAACGAGTAGGGAGTTCATCGTCATCGATCTCTTCTTCACTCACAACCTCTTGGTTAACAGCCTGGAAGGCAGAAGAATGAGTGTGGAAGGCGGCGGATCGCTGCAAATATGAAGTAAGAGCGGGAAGAGCCTTGAGAGACGATAGAGCTGGTTATGTGTGAGGGCATTCCCGAGGCAACGGAGGATTGTTAGGAAAATGTGACTTCAGGGCGGAGAATATCTTTTTCAGGGGCGATGGGCCCAAGCAACAAACAGGCAGTACCTGGAACTGCACGAGGAGCAATGCGGGTAGCAGCTGCAGCCTGCACGGATGCCAAATGCATGGCGGGGCGGAGCATGCGAAGCATTTTGAACCGGATTTGAATGAAGAGGAGGATGGGGAGAATGAAGGAAAGGAGGACGGAAGGACAGGAGGGGCAAGAAACAAAAAAATAAAAAATCTCCAAATGTGGGTGGCTCCAAGTAAACATAAATGACAGTCACCTTTTTTCTTTTTTTTTTGTCCGAAGGATGCTTTGTTACGTATTTCGTTGTCTGATGGTGGACCTTCATTTTTCCAAGAATATGTCATCATTACACTTCATTCCCTGGGTTGTTGACAAGAGACTGATGTTGAATGATTAAAACTTCACTTTATTAGGTGAACTGCCTCGTGCATTTTTCACCGGATTCTTCCCTCCTTCAGAGTCTTGACGCTCACAGAGCCAGCCTTTGTGCTGAACTCGAGGTCCTTGTACTTGGCCAGACCATCGGCGCCGACTTTGAAGTCTTCAGAGACCTTCTCAAAGATTAAGTGCTTAGGGTTCAACTTCTCGGGTGACGAGCGATCGGCCTGGGCATATCCCTCGAACTCGATCAGATCTCCAGCCTCAAGTTCCTGAGGGGGCTGCAACAACTCGACAACACTGTCATCTGGGGATGATCCTGCCAACAACATAGCACTGGAAAGTACACCCTGGAATTTACCAGGCTTCAGGTTGCAAACTGCACAGACAAGACGGTTTTGCATCTCGGCCAAAGGAATGTACTTTGCCAATCCTGAGACAACGGTGCGGATGTCTCCGTTGCCGCAGTCAACAGTCGAGATGTAAGAATTAGGGTTGGCGTCATGGACCTTTGCCTCCAAAATGCGGGCGACACGAATGTCCAAACGCGACACATCAACAGCCAAATTGGCATTGGCAGCGGGCTAATGGTTGCAAAAATATATGACGTGTGAGCAACGTCGATGGAACCCCCTCCCTCCATATTTACTCAATGTAGTGTAAAAGGTCCATTACCTTGTTTGACTTGACAGGCTTACTCTTGGGCTCGGGCTTGGGGGAAGGGTAGGCGGCCTCCGTCAACTGGCGAAGCTCATCGTTGTCGAACCATTGGCGAATAGGGGCCAACAAAGTGTTGATTGAATCTGTAACAGCCTTCTTGAGGTCGCCAGGATGGACCTTCTTGTCCTTGAAATCATTTTCCAGATCCTCGAACTTGGTGTAAGTGACATCTCCCCCAAACTTCTCGGGGCGGATAATCGAAAAACTGGGCGTCTTTCCGTTCATGGAGCCAAGAGGGAACAGGACAGTCTTCACAAAGGACAAAATGCCGTTGTCAGTAATGTTGCCCTCCTCGCAGAAAGCCTTGCTCAGCTTACGCTTCACATTCTCTGGTGACTCCAGGAGATCAATCTTGGAGTCGGGGTCCGAGGAAGACATCTTCGGGCCAGCAAGACCGGGCACCATAACGTTCATCAAATGAGAACGCTTCTTGTAGCCGATCATTGGCAACATCTTCTCGGCGAACACAAAGATCTTTCGCTGATCCACGCCTCCGAATTGAGCATCGACTCCCAAAAATTCCTCGTCCAATGCCTGCATACCAGGGTACATCAATCCTGACAAAAGGGGCGATTCGACCTGCTTCACGACCTCAGCGCCGGCCTTCTTGGCATCACGCTCTGTAGTCTTGGAGCACAACTTCATGTTGGCAAGAGAATACTCTGCAGTCAATTGGTAAGATGATCCTTGGACGAACTTCAGCTTGTCTGTAGGCACTCCAATGGAAGTCAAGGTGGCCTTGATCAGCTGGGTATAGTATTCAGCACGTTTGCCTACAAGCTCCATAGGGGCCTTCATGTTGTCGAGGAAAGCATGAATATCGGCAATGAGAACAGTGATGTGGCAGCCTGCCTGAAGAAAGTCAGCAATCTTTGTCATAGCGACAAAGTAACCCAAGTGAGGCTTGCCAGTGGGAGCTATCCAAGAGAGAAGAGACAAAAAAGAGTCAGGAATCAAACTGTGTGAAGCTGAGGCCAATTGCACAATTCCAGCGCATCTTCTGAACCAGTATGCCCGAGCGATGAGGGTGATGCGATGTCAGTTCTCAGATGTCCCTCCTTCGCCGGTGAGAGTTGAGCACTGCTCTTACCAGTGCCCCAGTAGATGTTGAGGTCGCGCTCAGCAAGAATGGTCTTAATTTGTGCCTCGCCAAGAACCTCCTGCAAGTTCCTGGAGATGATGTTGTACTTCTCGTCGGGTGTTAAAGACGCCATGGTATGGAATGATGATTGAACAATCGGAGCGAAGGGATGAAAGACCTGAAAGAAGGGGTGGTCAGGTTTATTTTATCTGGAAAACACGATTTGGAACCTGAGTGGCTTAGGCTTTCTCTGAGTCAAAAGATTTATTGAGATTGCAAAGGTCTGTCGGTGAGTCGTTTTCCTTGTTGGCTTTTTGGACCTGGATGAATCAGTGGCTGCGCCTGCGCCTGCGCCTGTGGCTGTTTATCTGACTCTTTAGGTGCTTTCGGTGCTCTGACAACAATGGGCATGGTCGTCTTTACCGATTTGATGTTGGTTGGGATCCAGGTAGCGCTATTGGCGCTCTGATTCATAGTGGAAACATTTGCGTTGTCTATCTTGAACTTGCCATCGGCAGGCAGTGAATGTGGTTCTAAAGTCATATCATTGGCGCCACCATTTGCTGTTGCAACTTTCTCCGGAGTTATAGGTGTGACCTTGGGCAGCCACGACACCGACATCGGCTCCACCATGCGACTTAAAATCATGACAACATCCTCTGCTTCCTTAGACCCTGCCATGATTGCCATTGCACCAACAGCCTTCACACCCAGGACTTCGCTCAATTGTTGCTCCGATCCTTTATGAAAAGGGAAAAGCAATGTTGTCGGCATCATTGCCACCATAGGCCCAATGTGACTGTACAGGTGTGACGGAGCAAGATCGCCTTTACACAGGAATACGACGCTTGGGGGCGGGAACTTGACGATATCCTGAATAGATCTCTCCAGCGTTTTCGTTACAGAGTTGATTCCAATTGATATTGACCGCAAAATCGACGGTACGTTTATCTCCAGTTCGTTTGACTGATTTGTTGGCTCTGAAGTTGAAGTCATCTGCGTTGTAATATTTGGTGATGCCAAAGCCAAGTTTGTCTTTCTTTGCGCGTTGTTCTTCTTAGACCTTTTCGTTTTGGGAGAGTTGAGACTTTGCTGGCTGTGATGAGTTCGAATAGGCTCCAGCAATCTACGCAAATAAAAGAAGGAATAAATAAGACGGAAAAAGATCTATTCAATGGCACATGCTGCGACTCTTGGGGCTTACTCGCAAAGGGCATCCAGTACTGTTGAGCTTTCATCGGCTGTCACTTCAGGCCTGTGGTCAAATCAAGTGGAGTGGGCAAGTCAGACAGATATGTTCGCACCCATTGTTAATGGGCTTTCATGCTTGCCTACCATGGAATATTGAAAGGAGTATCGAGCACATTCTTATATACAGTTTTGCTCTTCTTTGCTTCAGAGCGTAAACCACCAGAGAAAGTTGCCGCCTTGACGTTCTGGTTTTTCACTTGCTTTGTTGACATGGCCCTGTTGAATGACAGGTTTGTCTGCAAATTCCTTCACTAAAGAAACGAGAGTGAAAGACCAATGGTGTGCTGTTGAGCACGAATTCAGGACTGTTGCTGTCGAGGATGTCCGGCGTTAAAGATGTGAATTGAATGCTCCAAGAAAAAAAGTCGCGATGTTGACATGGTGGCGCTACAAGCCACCAGCTTCAAGGTGGGCGCAACTCTTTCTTTCAGCACATCCCCCCTACTGCCATACACTTCATCGCATCACCTTCCTCCTTCCCTCATACAACTTCACAATGTCACAGAATCCCATCGTAGGTGACTAAAACTGTAGTCTTGACTTCTAACGCAGCACTCACGTTGGCTCATTTCTTTTCGGTTACTAAAGCGCCACCATTTATTTTTGTCTCCAGGTTTTCTTCGACATTTCCATTGGCGACCGGCCAGCAGGTCGCATGAAGATGGAGCTGTTTGCCGACATTGTACCAAAGACTGCCGAGAATTTTAGGTAATTGTGGGGACTATGTATATGTAGTCAAAATAAGCAGGTCGGGCATATGCTAACAATATGATGTCCTCGTAGACAACTGTGCACTGGCGAATATAAGAAAAATGGAGTACCTCAAGGCTACAAGAACTGCACATTTCACAGAGTTATCAAGGACTTTATGATTCAAGGCGGGGACTTTTTGAAAGGAGATGGTACAGGATCTATGAGTATCTATGGTGATAAATTTCCCGATGAGAACTTCACAATTAAGCACACTGGACCAGGATTGCTCTCCATGGCCAACAGCGGACCAAACTCGAATGGATGCCAGGTATTTGATAGGCCATTGACTCTGGGAAAGGGAAATGACGAGAGGTCTTTCATTAACATGCTGCACATCTTTTATCCTAGTTCTTCCTCACATCAACAAAAACAGATTTCTTGGATGGACGGCATGTTGTCTTCGGAAAATTGATCGACGGTCTGTTGACCCTGCGAAAGATTGAGAACGTGCAAGTCGGACCAAACAGCAAACCCAAGATGCCAGTAGTGATCACAGAATGTGGCGAGTTTTAACCATAAAATGGATTTATAAACATGCGCGATCTTAGGCATCGTTGCTTTCGTCATCATCATCAACGTCATCATCGCTTTCAAACTCGGTCCCTTTGGCAAGAACAGCTCTAATAGAGAATAATAGAGAATATTGTCAATCACATTATTGCAACAGTGCGAGCGTAATAGCAGCGATATTGCTCGGGCTGGATGATCTTCTCAGAGATAAAGCGTACTTTTTCATTCTTGGGTTTAGTGCGCTGACGCCTTTCCGTTTCTTTAGCAGCTGCCCCTTCACCATCATTGCCATTTGACCTGTTTTCGATTTTGGTCTTCCACTTGCTGAATCCATTCCGCCGTGTGACACTAGTGAAAGTATCATCATTAGTTACAACCTGGTCAAAAGCCTTAACTGTCTGAACTGTAGTGTCGTGACTTACTGCTACCTGAGCTGAGAGCACTGGTCCGCCACTTTTCAATTTCCCGTTTTAACGCTATATTCTCTGACTTCAAGTTGTCGCGCTCCAGCTTTACATCATTGTAGCTTTTTTCTTTGGAGCCAGCTGGAGTAGCATCAGGCGTTCGATTTGATATTACTGCCGATCCTTTGGGGGCGAGTGAGCACCCGTGTGCTTGAAAGAATTTCGCGCACTAGCATAGGAATTTGAGCAACTATTAGACAGCGGAACATGGGCAGTACTAAGCGTGGATATCACTTGTTTACCTCAAATATGAACTCGCCCAACTTTTCGCCTCGACTTGTGTGACTAACAGGATACATGTCGATTTCAATCACCTCCAGTTGATCAGCATTGCCCGTGCTTGAGTGGACATCGTTATCAACGATGACCTTGCATTCTCTGGAATTTGTATCCACTATATGGAAATATCCATCGACAATGGCCTTTTTGAATCGCTTTGCAAATGAACTCCAGTCTTTATCTCCTGTCTGGGATAGCTATGGAGAAAAACCCAATTATACGTGATGTCAGTCAGCACGGGTTCACAAGCCATAAAGACAAAACAGTCTGAAATGCGAGTTGAAAGACGTGTACCAAATCGTCAAGGTCCTCGCGGCGATATTCGCGCTCGAAGTAGGATTTTCCTGTGAATGCACTCAGAACCCAGCCACCCGCTTCGTCGTCTTCATTTGCGATCGAATCGCTCTTGGAGAGATGAACCTGAGAGCGGAAGACAGCCCTGCCATTGGCGGAATGGGTCAACTGGACAAGCTGATGAAGCTCAAATAAAGGAATGTACTTTGACATGGACGACTGAATGTTAAAGATTGGTTAGAGGCGCAGAGGTGTCCATGTTTTTTTTTTTTTTTTTTTTGGAATTCATTTTGGTGGCAAAATAAAAAATGCCTTCTGGATGTTCTCCTCAGGACAAAAACAAGGGCGAGGACAGGAGCAAGCAAGCAACAAACACATTCAGGCAAGAAAACAGAGCCGGACCCCCTCACATGTGCCAAGGTATCGATCGTCAACAGCCGGTGGGACCACCTTTTATTTGCACTACAGTACGTCGCTGGGCTATTAAAAGTGGCCTCAAGCATGTGGAACAGGGCGGAGCTGTTCTTAACCTCTCTCCTCTCTTTAATCTCGAACAAGGTTCTCAAGACCAAGGCAGCGAATGGCGAAGCTCCATGGGCGGGAATGAGAGCAGTCACCATTGTTGACTGGGGTGCCTGGCTCGTTGATTGCACCGTTGCTGTCTCGTCAAGCTCCTCCCAGGGGCAGGGCTACCGGACCTGAGCTCCGCTGGAGATCCCTTTCCTTTCCGCTCTCTTTTTTTTTTCTTCGTTTCTTCTTTCTTTCTTTCCTTACCGCCTTCCCTCCCAGTTTCTTCTCCGGATCTATACCCTTCTCATCCCAACAAGAACAGAAGACGTAAATCACAATGGCACCCCCTCATGTTGTCGAAGACCAGGTCCGTCGTCGTATTGTCGTCGAGGACGAGATCATGCCCAAGAAGCAGTTTGAGCAAAACTACGTTCCCATGGACTTCACCATCAAAGAGATCCGTGATGCTATCCCTGCTCACCTCTTTATCCGTGACACAACAAAGTCGATCATGCATGTCGTCAAGGATCTGATCACCATTGCAGCTGTCTTTTACTGTGCTACCTTTATCGATACCTTGCCCTCGTTGGCTCTCCGTATCCCTGCCTGGATCGCCTACTGGATCATCCAGGGCACCGTTATGGTCGGACCCTGGATCTTGGCCCACGGTAAGCAGCCTCAATGCACGCACACATGCGCCATTCACCCAGAAAGCAACTGGACTTGGATAGCCTAGACGTCTCAGGAACGGAACACAGATTGTAATTCAGGGACGGTCGCTGCCACGAGGAAGAGGAAGAGTTTTTTAATTTTCGAATCCCAACAAAAAATCAAAACAAAGGCAAATCCATGGCAGGTCGGACCACTAATCGTTCGCCCTCTTTGCTGCTGTCACGTTCTAGAGTGTGGGCATGGCGCCTTCTCTGACAGCAAGACTGTCAACACTATCTTTGGCTGGGTTCTCCACTCTGCCCTCCTGGTCCCTTACCAGGCCTGGCAGATGTCTCACTCCAAGCACCACAAGGGCACTGGATCGATGACCAAGGACGTTGTCTTTATCCCTGCTACCCGCTCCTACAAAGGCCTTGCTCCCAAGGACGAGTCGCACGACGAGCACCACCACGAGTCTGTCTTTGCTGAAACCCCTCTTTACACCTTGGGATCCCTCATTGTTGTCCTTACCTTCGGATGGCCATTGTATCTTTTCATCAACTTCTCTGGTCACGACGCCCCTCACTGGGTCAACCACTTTCAGACCGTGGCCCCTCTCTTCGAACCCCACCAGGCCAAGAACATCTTTTATTCCAACTGCGGCATTGCCATCATGACTTCGATCCTTACTTATCTGTCTATGGTCTTCTCCCCATTGACTGTCTTCATGTACTACGGGATCCCTTACCTGGGCGTGAACGCTTGGATTGTCTGTATCACTTACCTCCAGCACACCGACCCCAAGGTGCCTCACTTCCGTGACAACGAGTGGAACTTCCAAAGAGGCGCCGCCTGCACTGTCGACCGCTCCTTCGGAACGATCGTGAACCACCTTCACCATCACATTGGTGACTCCCACCAGTGCCATCACATGTTTTCCCAGATGCCATTTTACAATGCTGTCGAGGCTACAAAGCATTTGAAGGCCAAGTTGGGCAAATACTACGTCTACGACGACACACCTATCGCCAAGGCTTTGTATCGCAACTGGAGAGAGTGCAAGTTTGTCGAGGATGACGGCGATGTGGTCTTTTACAAGCACTAGAGGCTCGACAGGCCCCTCTCTCTATCATACATATAGACATTCAGCATTCTTCATGTAGCATCAATATTACATTCACGTACCATGCTAAGCTATCGATTTGCATTCTAAAGAACCGTTGGATTCAGGGGCGGGTTTGCTTTGACTGCAATTGCAGGTTCGTGTCGCGCTATGCGATGTCACCAATTCGTCGGTAGTACAGGTGGACACCTTGTATCTCTCGCGTCATGAGTAGAAAAAAATTGTCCAGGAGCCCCATCTGGCTCATATCCCTGCGTTGACCAAAGTAGCAACCAACTACATTGTATGATCACAAGTGTTGCACAAAGCAAACTACTGGACCTATTCGTGTGAGGTGGCCCAACATAAGCTCAAAAGCATCATCATGACGAATGGCGTTCCTGGTGATTGCGCCTACGTGAAGTGTGTCTGGATCAAATAACGCAACACCCCTTGTTAAAGAAGCTTGTTACGTGAGAATCCACCTTTGCCGTGTCGCAAAAAGAGGGAATTTGGCCGACTGGCCTCTTGTGTTTATGGTGATGGTCCATTTCGGTTTTTGCTCATTCACCCGGGACAACACATCGCACACCGGGGGCACAAGGCACACAGAGAGCGCCTTTAGGTCAAAGGTTGAGCGAGTCTCACGCAGATAGCACGGGAAACAGGTGTCCTAGTTGGGTGTCTGCCATCATGACCACCCTATTGTCGTTGCCCTGTTACAAGAGATCAATAGTCGCGGTCATCGTTTTGCCTTTCACCCTCGACAAGGATAAAACCAACGCATTTTTTTTCTTACATCTCTTCTCACCATCCTCGCCAACACCCCTCCTCCTCCCTTGTACATTTGCTTATCTGCTCCTCAACCTTCTTGACTCAGCACCTCTTATCAACGCACTCCAGCCCGCATTGGTATCAACGCTCATTATCTGAGCTGTTTATTCTAGCAACCATCACAAATTCACAAATCACAAACGATCCACGCACCCTTCTTTACCCTCACGCAGTTTACGTAGGGCACCAGCATGTCTGAAAAGCACGAAATTGTCGAAGGTAAAGAACGCTCTTTCTAGATTGTTGAAGCACGGAGAGGATGCATGCACTAAACTCCCGACCCTCCATATTGCAGATAACCCTCCAGCGCACTTAGATGAAGTTCATCCAGTGGGAAGCGGCCGCCCATCTTCTACAGACAAAGTCAAAAATGTTTACGAAAACCCTGACGCGAACAAACCAGGCGAAGGCGGAGACCTTCAAGTGGATGAGCAAGAGCACCACGAACACAAAGACGAGATTTCACCTGAACTCGAAGCACAACTTGGCACGGACCCCTCACATGGTCTGACGGATCAGGAGGTCGAAGAGCGCCGAGCCCAGTGGGGGCCAAACGAGCTAAAGGAAGTGAAAAAGAATCAGGTCCTCAAGTTTCTGGGGTACTTTACAGGCGCGATTGCGTACCTGATTGAAGTCGCCTGTATCATCTCTGCAGTTGTTAAGGTACGTTAAAGTATGGACTGAGCTCAAGTGAACGAGCTATTATTGACGCGATAATGACCACATGCTGCATTTGCCCGCTAAGATCATACTACATTTAAACATTACTAGGACTGGATCGATTTCGGTATTATCCTCGCACTTCTGCTTGTGAACGCAAGCATTGGTTTTATTGAGGAAGCTAAAGCGGAGTCAGCCCTTGATGCCTTGCGCCAAACATTGGCCTTGAAGACACGGTGTTGGAGAAACGGTCATCTTATCGAACTCGATACCTCCGCTTTGGTTCCAGGTGATGTCATTGTCTTGCGTTTGGGAGATATTATTCCGGCTGATGGTCGCCTGCTCGGCATCGGTGCTACCGGCGAAGCTACCGAAGGTGATCTCCTCATCGACCAGTCCGCTCTCACCGGGGAGTCATTGCCCGTGAGTAAGAAGAAAGGAGATACCGTGTACTCGTCCTCGATTGTCAAGCAGGGCCAGCAAATGGCCGTGGTCACCAAGACGGGCATCAACACTTTTATCGGTCGCGCTGCAAACTTGATCTCGATCACAGTCGAAGAAGGTCACTTTCAAAAGATCATTAATCGCATTGGCAATTTTCTGATCCTGATCACCGTGGTCCTCGTCGGCATCATTCTGATCTACCAGCTGGTGCACTTCCATGGAAAACCCGAGGGAAAGTTCCTGACTGTACTGAGTCGCGTTCTCGTCCTCACCGTTGCTGCTATCCCTGTCGGTCTCCCAACCGTTATGTCCGTGACCATGGCTGTTGGTGCTAAGCAGTTGGCGGCCAAGAAGGTCATCGTCAAGCGTCTAACTGCCGTGGAAGAGATGGCTTCCGTCTCAGTTCTTTGCTCCGACAAGACTGGTACCCTGACCTTGAACGAGCTGACTTTTGACGAACCATACCTCGCCAATAACTACACAGCCGAAGACATCCTTCTTTATTCCTACCTTGCTGCTGAGGCCGGTGCCAACGATCCGATCGAACTTGCAGTCCGGACTGCTGCTGAAGAGCAACTGCCGTTGCTCCAGCAGCGAACTCACAAGCACGAGGTTCCTGGCTACAAGATCACCTCCTTTTTGCCTTTCAACCCAGGCACAAAGTTGACTCAAGCCACGATCACAATGAAAGAAACTGGTGAGACCTTCAAGGTCGCCAAAGGTGCTCCCCAGGTTATCATCCACCTCATCGGTGGAGACGACGATGCAGTCCGTGCAGTAAACGCTTTGGCGAAACGTGGCCTTCGAGCTCTGGGTGTGGCCCGTACTCGGAATGGGTCAATGGCGGATTTCGAGTTGATCGGTATGATCGCTTTGATTGACCCACCTCGTCCCGACTCTGCAGAGACCATTGCGCGCTGTAAAAACATGGGCGTGGACGTGAAGATGGTAACAGGAGACCAGCTCATTATTGCAAAGGAAGTGTCACATCGCCTGGGCTTGACCCGAGTGATACTCGACGCCAACCACTTGGTTGACACTGACAAGTCGGAAGAGGAGGTCACAGAGCACTGTTTGCGAGCGGACGGATTTGCTCAGGTCATCCCGGAGCACAAGTACCGTGTGGTCGAGTTACTTCAGAAACGTGGAATCATTGTGGGCATGACAGGCGATGGAGTCAACGATGCACCAGCCCTCAAGAAAGCCAACGTCGGTATTGCCGTCCATGGATGTACAGATGCTGCTCGTTCGGCTGCTGATATCGTCCTTCTTGCCCCTGGTTTGTCGACAATTGTGGATGGCTTGATGACCTCTCGTGCCATCTTTCAACGTATGCGTTCCTACGCCCTGTACCGTATCACTTCGACTGTCCATTTTTTGATGTTCTTATTCATTGTCGTCATGGCCTACGACTGGGCTTTGCCTGCAAAGCTGTTGATCTTGATCTGCATCCTCAACGATTTCGCCACGCTGGTGATCGCGGTTGACAACGCCCAGCTGTCGCCCCACCCGGACAAGTGGCGTATCGGACAGTTGATCACCATGTCTTTAGTCCTGGGCATTTGCCTGACAGCTCTGTCGTTTGCCCATTTCTTTACCTTCTGGAAGCACTTTGGCTACGCGCCCGTCGACCTAGAGGCAGATGAGTCACTGCGAAAGCTCGAATCTGTCATGTACTTGCACATTTCATCTGCACCTCATTTTGTGATTTTTTCTACCAGATTGACAGGATATTTCTGGGAAAACCTGCCGTCACCTCTATTCGCGGCTGTAATCATTGGCACCCAGATTGTGGCCCTTTTGATGGTCATTTTTGGAGGATTGACGCCAAAGATTCCAGTTTCTCAAGCCATTGTGATTTTGCTCATCTCTTTTGCCTACTTTATCTTGCTTGATATCGTGAAAGTCCAACTATTCAAGGTCTGGTCTTTTGAAATGACAGCGGCTATCGTCCGAACCCCAGCTAGACGAAAGAAGTTGGCGGAGCGTAAGGCTTGCAAGATTCAACAAAAGCATGTATGGGACTCTATTGATAGGGTTCGCGAGGTGATTCTCAAGCTGAAGGCACTTGAGGCCTTGAACGAAGCCCCAAAGACCGAGGGAGAGATCATGGGAGCACCCGAGGCCGCTCAAGCGCAAGTAGATCAGCGCCGTGAACTGGAGGCCAAGAATGCTGCCCAGGACCAGTTGATTGACGAGAAGGAGGTCAAGGAGGTTAAGAACGAGGACGCTGCAGAGGAAATCAAAGACCTTCAACAGCAACAAGAGCAAAAAGACGGACACGCAGGAGTGTAGCAGCGTGTATACACTACGAGATTAGCCAGCTTATGTAGTCGTATCTATCCCATTGTCCTTTGATTCTTGAATAATACAATAGTGATAACTATTTATTGTCACCAAGAACTTCAGAGAACTTCTTCCATATCTTCTTCTCCCGAGTCCCCGTAGACATCCTCCCCTTCGGGCGCCTCATGGCTCACCGATAGTGGTGTCGACTGATCTGGTGGAAGTTGTGAAGGGGTGGCACTGACTTCCATGAACTCACCATCATCTTCCTCCTCATCTTCCTCCTCAATCTCACCATGGTTTTCGCGTGAGATATCATTACGTCCCGCCGATTCTGTAGCTTCGGCTGAAGCTGACACTTTATCTCCATCGTCATCTTCCAGCACAGAGTCATAGCCGTCATCCTCCATGTCCACGTTCCCATCAGGATAATTGTCCGTATAGCTCTCCATGTCATCATCCAGCTCGGCTTGTACCTTCAGACGACGTCGCAATTCTTCGAAATAGGCAATCTCCCGCTGCTCCTCAATATCGTTTGAATCGTCCAGCAAGCCCGAGTCGTCCCGGTATAAATCACTGAGGCTGTTGGCCGATGACAACAATGCTGATGCAGCCGCCATCGAGTCCTGACCTTCGATGTCCCTCAAGGCTCCACCCCAGTCGCTCATGTATCTGATCTGACTTAGTTTTGAGAAATCATCGACTTTGATTACTTCATCCTCCCTCGTTCGACCTCCCCGTGTTCTCCCTATTGACAGGCTAGTTTCTGCACCTTTCTCATCGTCAGATTCATAGCGCGCCCTGGTATGAACAGAATCCCGCTCATGCTCAAAAAAGTCATCCACTTCCTTGCAGAGAGCGTCATGCATGGTAATTTTCATCTAAAAGAATGTAGATAGTTATATACTGTCTTCTACTTTTTGGTAGTGCATTCGTCCCTGCTTTACCTTTAACGCCGCCGAGATTTTCTTTTCGTCTGAGGCACTTAAAGGCATTGGCTGGTTTTTTAGTGATTCCGGTAGCATCATGCCTCCTTCTTTTGTCCTCTCTTCGTCCTCTGTCTCTAGTTCCGGAAAGAGTTTTGTCCTGAGCAGCACGCTAAGATTCTGGACTTGTTGGTCCGTGGCTGGCGTCTCATTTGGGAAAACGGTGTAGGACTGTAGAAGGGAACTGTGAGGGTCATTGAGGATGTTGGTCAGGTGGACGTATTTAGCGATTAAGACGTTGAATTTTGAATGGAGTTCGGTCCTATATAATTTGTATAGACAAGAGAAGACGCGATGTTTGATTAGAATACGTACGTTCAACTGCTCCAGTTAAAGTATTGAAGCAACTAATTACCATGACACGGTCGAGGGTGTTGTCTCTGGGTTAATTGACCGTAAGAAGAAGAGAATGGACTCTTGAAGCTGAAAGAGGCGCGTTTTCACATTCTCCAGCGCCTCGATGTTGATCTCGGTCTGGGGAAAGACATTCATGGGTGCTGTCTTTGATGAACTTTGTCGAGCCTGCGGTTATCTGTGGATGACTATTCTTTAGCTACAGCTTGTTGTCACTCGCTCTAGTCGCTTTCCGTTCCTGATCAAATGCAAAAATGATGTGAAATTAGACACGAATTCTGATGCCTCATTCTGACAAGCAAAAAGTCGAGATCGCTGATCACGTGCACTTATCAGATCCGATGGCACGGCGTTGCGAGTGTTTGTTTTCGGCTTGCACATCCGGCGTCTTTCGCCTGGAAGTTGATAGCTTATTCCTTTTACGTTGTTCAATAATATTCCTACGTTGTCGGCTACTCCAGATCCCAAGGAGTGTCTTAGGGAAGCTGCAACATCTAGCAGCACAACAATTTATATCATAGTCCAAGTTTGCGTTTCGTGGCGTTGGATGATGTTGCTTTTTATTCTCGGTAGAGACCGCCTCTACCTGCCTACTTTCCCTGGAAATCCTCAGGACCAAATGCATACGGAAGCAGATCTTCTAGGATTGCTCGTTTGTATGTCTGATCATCATTGACAAAGAAGATCTCCAGTTGCTTGCCAAACTCGTTCATAAACTGTCGACAGATGCCACAGGGCGTAATAAAGTGGTTAAAATCGCACGAAACCGCAATGGCCACGAACCGGCGGTGACCCTCGGAGACAGCCTTGACAAAGGCCGTTCGCTCCGCACAGATAGCTCCACCGTACGACGCGTTCTCGACATTACACCCCTGGAAGACTTTGCCGTCAATGGTCCTCAAGGCTGCTCCGACACGAAATTTGGAGTATGGAGAATAAGAATTTTGGCGAGCTTCGAGAGACTGCGTTATGAGGTCGTCAACCTGCTGATCGGACAGAACGGACGGCATGGAGTCTGTAATGACGCAGGGTATGGAATGGAAAAGAGCGAATGCAGCGAGAATGCGAGAACAAAAAGCGTACTATGAAAGACGCGTAGAAAGGATTATTGCAGAGAAGGTGGAGGTTGGACAGACAAGCGACTCTGGACGGATGAAGACAAGGAAGAAGAATTGGTGCCTCGCCAACACTCCAAGTCTCTTCCCCACTCGCCTCCCTTTCCCTACCTTACGATGTGTGCTTGACCAACTAGGCGGATGAAGGGAAGAACATGGACTCTCATGGGGACACGCCGCATTCTGTTGCACCATCTTGACAACATCACAACAGACTCTCGCACAAGGAGGCACAACAATTGCTCTTTTGCTTTCCTATCTCTCTCCCCCTCCCCTGTGCCTTGCAGGCCGCCCGGATGATCGCCGCGGCTTGATACCAAAGAAGGAAATGGAAAAGGAAAAGACCCAACGCAAGCGTCAAACGAGACTGTGGTACCTGGTGCGTCTGGTTGTCATTCTCTCGCGTCAATTTGTTGTTTTCTCGGCAGTTAGCCTGACGCCAAGAGGCGGCGGCTCGACAAAGGCAAGGCATCCCATCCGTAGAACACGCGCGGACGCGCTGACTGCATGGACACAGGAGCGGGAGCAATTGGAGACGGGCTAAGAGCAGGCTTTTTTTTCAAGTCTTTTTCAGGGCAGAGCGACTGTTGCTGGAACACATCTGGAGTGGAGTATGTACAGCAGTGCAACACGTAGTGAAGGAAGGAAAGGGAAGCCGAGATGCTTGGCAGACAAGGAAGGAAAAGCAATGGAGGGTGTGCGTGCCATCACGTGCAAGCAGGCAAGCCTGTGCGCAAACACACGCACGAGCAAATAATAAAGACGAGGGCAAGATCACCGTTGCTGCTGCTTGCGAGCCGCGTTGGGAGGAGCATGGGTGCAGTGGAGATGATGTGGGGAGAGAGGAGGAGGAAGAGGAAGGAAAAGGAGGAGGACAACTTCTTCCTCCTCTCCGCTCCTCCTCCTCCTCCTCGCATCCCTTTCCGCGCGCCCACTGCCCACTGCCCACTGTCAAACTCCTTTCGACATCCTCCATCCCATCCGTTCGTAAAAGGCAGCATCGGACTCCCATCCTCCATCCCGCCTCCTTTGCTGTTGAATGTCGAGCTTCGACTGCCACTCTGCATTCCTGGCCAACGTCGCTTCAGAGCCATCACCGGCCAACACCAAGAAAAGAGTCCACTCCCTTCCGCCATCCACCGCACCCTCGGGCTCATCGCGCATGACCACCTCCTCCACCACCGGCAATGGCCGCAACGTCCTTGTCTCTCCGCACAAGCTCCAGGCGTCCCAGTCCTTTGCCGACTTTTTCTCCGCTTCGACGCCTGTGCCGGCCTCGGTGACGCTGCTTCTGAGCTACTCCAGCCCCGCCATCCATGCACTTCATCAGTTGCTTCAGCTCTTGACATGGACCTCGGATCGGTCAGTCAAGAGCTTCTTGGTCCTCTTTGCCTGGTGGGCTGTTTGCCTCGGCACAGAGACCTTTCTCATCTTTGGTCTTCATGGAGCCCTTATTCTGTACACCGGCCATCTTTGGATCCAGTCGCGGAAGGCAAATCGCGTCGCGTCCGAAATCCCTTTGCCTCAAAGTCCAGGGACACCCCTTAGTGGAAAATTTTCATTTTCCAACAGCAGCGTCCATTCTACCAGGAGCAACACCCTGCTCTCAACAACCTCGGCTCGACATCCGACAACAACACAGCTGGAGCAAGCCGTAACTCTTCGAGAGATCCAGGAAATTCTCGACCATTGGGCAGCTTGGCACAGGACGTTGGATCGGGCTGAAAAGCACCTTGATTGGTCAGATAGGAGCAAGACGCGACTGGTGGTTGCCTTGGCCGTGCTCACCTATATGCCTTGGCTGATACTGACATACTTCGTCCCTATGCGCTTTATACTCGTCGTCGTTGGAAGTATTGCCATCTGTTGGCGTGCCCCATGGTTTGCGATCCTCTGGGCCGTTGCGGCGAAACTACAGGCCTTCTCACCACTGCTACAACTTATCCCTTACTGGCCCCACAGTCGCCAAAGCGAAGCGGGACAACTTGCAGCAAGTTATCAAAAAAAGAAAAGATCCTTCTCGGTCAAAGATATCATTTCTCGAGCCATTGGTCAACGAAAGAAGGATGATTCCGACTACAATTCCAAGGGCTACAGGACAAGCACCGGATATGATATTGAAGAGGATCACGCGACCATGTACTATAAGTTTGTGTTGTACGAGAACCAACGATGGTGGTTGGGCTTGGAGTGGACTCCGATGATGCTACCAAACGATCGTGCTCCTTGGTAAGCATTGGTAGTTGTCACTCACTTGTGAGGCTATGCTTCCACGATTGTCCTATTTATTAATCAATGCATTCACCTTCTCGTATAGGACGGACGACCATTTGGAGCCAACACAGAGCAAATCAGCTTTCCATCTACCTCCTGTTCACATTGCACACGAGGCCATCCCAGGTCAACCCAACAAGGTCCTCCGGAAGTCACAAGAATGGCGTTGGTTGGACCCTCATTGGCGATTAAAGCTTGGCTCTGACTCTGACGTGGATGGTTGGGAATATGCCAACAATCATTGGCAAAAGTGGTCCGGAAAGAACCGACGTGGAGCATACACCAGGCGCAGGGCATGGGAGAGGACCGCCAAACTCATTGACCAACGCGAGGTTGTCCTGCTGAAAGATATTGAAGGGGAGCTAGGAAACCATCCCGCAGAAAGTGACCATGAGGAAGAGGTAGAGGTCGAGGAAATTGAAGTGGTCGGAGAGGAAGAGGAAGAGAACCAAGAGTAGAGTAGACTGCTACCATCGCAACGCAATAAACATCTAACGCGTCAAAACAATAGACCTCTGTGATAATGTGTTTATGATGCAGTCATGCTGTAATTTTTTATCTACATAGGTTTGGCGCACTTTCGAAGCTCGATCGCCTTTGTCTTTGTGCATTGCATCTCCTGCCAAGAAATGGGGACTAGAGAACCTCCTGCCACACTCGTTCCAAAGATTACGCCCAATTCATTTGCAGCCGTTGATAAGAAGTAGCTCCGAGCATCTCCCAATGAGATCTAATAAATTTCATAAATGTTAACAAACCAGTGCACTGTATCCCGAGCCTACATATCGCTCTTTCATTGTGGCGAAACATAGCGCCTTTTACAAAAAAAAAAAAAAAAAAAAAACTTACCACTTGAGCACGAACAATGTCGCCAGGTCTGAAAGAGTTGTAGATCTTGACTTTATCTTTTTCAGTTGCTCGGACATCCTGAACACGGATCACGCCTTGGAAATCGTCTGAACAAGGGATTCCATTGACCACCATGATATTCACAGCTGCAAACCGTGGGTTGACACGAACCACTTTGCAAATAACAATAGCCTCCATGTCGGGCATAGCAGATTGGCTGTTTTCACGGTGGACGGTCATGACAGGGAGCTGAATTGGAAGTAAGAAAGACGGCGTTAGAAGTTCAAAGATCGACACTCTTCCTACACCTACAGTGGTTGGTATCACGACCCTACCTCTGATTCGCTTGTCCGTGACACATGCTTCAAACCAACTACACTGGCGTACAGAAAATCCTGATGCGAATAAGTTCCTGGTCCTGCAGTGTATTCTTGAATATGGCCGAGTCTCTGGCCTGGTACGACTGCGTCTGCGACTGACGATGCCATTGTGAGAAGTTAGCTGGTAATTTATATCCCTTTTTCGTTTTCTGTGAGTTGATTGCTGTCTGCTGTGATGCCTTGCTTTTCTACTGTTGCTGGTCCTCTGATTATAGTTCTCTTTGTTGATGTCGATGTAGTGAAGAAATGACAACAATAATGAAGAACAAAAACATGCGATCAGGAGCAACGCAGTCCAGGCGATATGCTTGACTTCCTGAGTCACATGATTATCCAATTGTTCAAGCAAGGTCTGGAGCCAGCGACTCTTCCATCCCTTCGCCCACATTTGCTCTTCCTTCTCGCCATTCATTCCCATTCCTAGGTGAAAGTCGCCACTCCAACGCATACCCTAGTCAATTGTGCCCATCTAGAAACAAGATAATTCTCACAAGATGATGGTAACTTTTTTTTGGCATTTGCTTAGTTGGGAGTGCGTCTTTTTACCCACAAAAAGTCGCTGGGAAGGGCTGCCTTGTACGTGCTCGCTGACAAGAAACTGAAGGAGGGAGGGTTTTTTTTTGGTTAACCTCTTTTTCTCTATCTTTATCTTTCTCTCTTTTCTGCTTGTCAAAAATCAACAGAACTTTTTGTTTGGTCGTCGGACGCCGGCAGAGGCCTTGAGGGCCCATCAAAGAGCCCTTTCCAAGGCACAGCGAGAGCTTGATCGGGAACGCATAAAGCTGGAGCAGCAGGAAAAGAAGACTATCATCGAAATTAAGAAGGCCGCCAAGGCCGGTCAGATGGTAAAAAGAATTCAAAGGAGAGATGTCGGATCAACAGAAAGAGGAGGATCGCATTTCTCCTCTATGGTCAAAAGTCTTGGCAAAAAAACACACACACATCCAAAAACAAATACTCACGCGTCTGTTCTTTGTTTAATTTTGACAGAATGCCGCCAAAGTCATGGCAAAGGACTTGGTCAGGACTCGACGCTACATTCAGAAGTTTTACCAGATGAAGACACAACTGCAAGCTGTTGCTCTTCGCATTCAGGTACAAGTCGCATACCCGTTACGCTACGTCATGTGGTGGCCGTTTCTTTGTGTCACCCAAAAAAGATCGAGGGCACCATGCTGACCATATCATATCTCATTTTGTACTAGGGTCTTCGTTCGAACCAGCAGATGGCAGAGGCTATGAAGGGGGCGACAAAGGTACTTAGGATCGAGCATCGAGAAAGGCACAAGTGACTGGGTTCTAACTTGTCATTTTTCGACTGTCAACTTTCTGATAGGCCATGGGAGCTATGAATCGCAACATGAACCTGCCCCAAATTCAGCACATCATGATGGAATTTGAAAAGGAGAGCGAGATCATGGATATGAAGGAAGAAATGATGTCGGACACAATTGACGAGGCTATGGAGGAGGAAGATGATGAGGAAGAGCAAGACGCAATCGTAAACCAAGTCTTGGATGAGATCGGAATTCACCTGGACGAGTCGGTAAGGATAATGCTTTCTTTCTTTGTTATGCCGATTTCATTGTGGATGTTAGATTGCAGTACATTGACTCTCCCATTATTTACCCATTTACCCTGCCTCAGTTGGTGTCAACACCTGGAACATCCATAAAGACCCCAGGCGCGACTGGAAAGGAGCGCGTGGCTCAGGCAGAGGGTATGTCTGCGGATGACGCGGCACTGCAGGCTCGCCTAGACAACCTCCGCCGGGAGTAGAGGGCTTCCGCAACCCGTTCAGAATGTTCAAGCTCTACTGTAATAATAATAAAAGGTCTGTGAAAAAGAAACGCAACATACCCTGTTTCCTCATCATGTCTGCTTCCAAATAAGGTTTATCGAAGGCACTGGAAGAATCTCTTAGGAACATGCGATGCTTTTAGTGTATGTACAATGTTTTTATTAAACATCCAGCGATGCAGCTGGTTTTTACTTGAGCCACTTGCGGTAGCTGTTGGTCAAGGTCTCCTGGCTTGGGGTGGCCTTTTGCACAGAAGGGCGGGAGACGATGGCCTCCTTCCACTCAAAGAATCGCTCGAGCTCAGGGTTTGATTCCTTGGTGATGGCCTTGTTACCGTTGTACTGCTCCAAAAGGAAGAAGCGACCCAAGAATGGGGCAATGTTCAAATCAGCAAAGGTGAACTTCTCGCCAAAGAAGAAGGGACCTTCAGCATCAGACTCGAGCTTGTGAGCACCCAACAACAACTTGTTGAACTTGTGCAATTCCACAATCAACTCCTCGCGGTACTTGGCGGCCTCAGTGGGGTCCAAGGTGAAGGTGGCCTTCTGGTGAGCGGGCTGGGTACGGGCGCCCCAGTGGTGGATCAAGTAGCGGGTCTGAGCTCTCTGGAGAGCATCCTTGGGCAAAAGACCAGACTCGGGGTGCAAGTCTGCGACGTATTCAGCAACGAAGAGGGATTCCAGAATGATGTCCTTGTCGTCGACCTTGAGAGCAGGGACTTGTCCATAGGGGTTGATGTCATCCAAATACCATTGAGGGCGAGGGGCGGCCAAGTCGATTGGCACGACCTCGTGAGCCTGCTGAGTCTCGGCAAGAGCAATGACGGCTCTGGCGGCGTAGGGGCAGAGGTGGGAGTTGTAGAGAACGAGCTTCTGGACGGTCATGTTGAGAGGTGGGTATGTTTGGTGTGTAAGGGATGAATGTGGGTGATATGGCAAACTAGACGTGCTCTTTATATGAAAAAGCAAAAAAAAAAAACGAGAAAGTGGATTGGGGACTGTCCTCATTGGCGGCCAATAGGAAATGAGCGGCAAAGTCGCAATTGACTTCATTACTCAGCAGCACAGAGAACGACCAGGAAGAACAACTGTGGGTCAGTGGGAGCGATGAACTTCGATCGCGACAAGGGCAGCACATCCTTTACGTTGCGCGCAGCGATGTTCACAGTCTCACTTGTCTCTTCTCGCACTCCTCCTCCTTGAAAGTCCACATGATTAATAATCGTGCCAACAGCACGTCTTTCGGAAAAAATGGCAAAAGAACGCGTTTCGATGGTGCAATAAACAAAAAAAACTGCTGTATTACGTCGATGACAGATATCCACATATTGTGGTTGATTGTTGATTTTCTTGATTTTCTTCATCTTCCACAACTTCAAGAAGAGGGTAAGAGACCCTTTATATCTATTTGACAATCTTTGTGTAAAGCTCGATCAAAGCATCTTTTCCAGGAAGTGTGTCCACGACCGACTTTCGAGCGACGACAGCATCCCTCCATTCCACAAACCTCTTTAGTTTGGGGCTGGATGTTGGAAACTTGAAGCCAAAAGATCCCTTACCCTGGAAGTGCTCCACCAAAAACACTCTGGTCAAGAAACTCGCCAAGGCCAGATCTGCAAACGTGAACTTGCCACCCAAGAAGAAAGGTCCCTCAGAGGACCTTTTAGCTTCTCGGAGCAACTCGTCAATCCTTTCAATTTGTCGAAGCCAGTCTTGGTGACGCTCCGTCGCTGTGGCCGCATCCAAGGAAAAGGCTGCTTTGGTGAACGTTGGTTGAGTGTGTGCTCCCCAGTGATGGATCAGATAACGGGTTTGGGCTCTTTGAAGGGGATCCTCAGGCATTAAACTGTGAGAAAAAGAGCACAACAAAGACAAGTTATTCCAGCTGATTTCGATTCCATCCTTTAACAAAATGGAAGTCCAAAGAGGGAAGGGGGTTTGTGTTGTATTGTGATGTGATGTGTTGTGTTGTGTTGTGTTGTGTTGTGTTGTGTTGTGTTGTGTTGTGTTGTGTTGTGTTGTGTTGTGTTGTTTACCCAGCTTGAGGATTGAGATCGGCCAGATACTCGGCCACAAACAGACTTTCCAAGATGACGTATTTGTCATCGATCTTGAGAGCTGGCACTTGTCCATATGGGTTAATCTTCAAGTACCAGTCCGGCCTTGGGACAGAGATATCAATCTCGACCTTTTCGTGTGCTTGCTTGGTCTCGGCCATGGCCACCAAGGCTCTGGCAGCGTAGGGGCAATAGTTGCACGAGTAGAGGACAAGTTTTGGAGAAGACATTTCGGTACAAAGGTGACGATGTTGAGACGGTAGGAATGACGGGAGGTGGAAGAAGTGAGAAGTGAGAAAGAAAGAATGAAATCTCGCAAAGTGAGACAACAACACGAAAAATATATCTATTTTTTGCCACCAAACACCACCCATGACATCAGAAGCTCTGAACCCACACCCTTCTCCCAGCAATACGAAGTTCAATATCGCTTTGACCTTGGCCGCGTTGGAAGCTCTGAATCCATCCCCTCTCACCCGAGAGGGGTTTAAATCCTTTGATAAGGGCTTGCTCTTTATTCGTCACCGTATAATCAACAGTTGTAAGAGAGGCAGCAGCCAGAATATCCGCATTGTGCAGGTCCTCCGTAGAGGGTGCAAGTCTGCCAGAGACAGCAGCCTGTAGGTGCACACCACTGGCCCGTCGACCACTTGCATCAGGTGCCACTGGTACGTTCCATCAAAGGAGCAACTACAGATAATGAGTTCTTAGAACAGACTGTTAGTGCCAGTTTGAAGAGGAATCATCCAGCGCCACAAGGGGACTCTTGACATTAACCTTCAGCCTGCGACTGTTCCAACGAAACAGCAGTCTCTTCCACCTGGGTGGGGAGAGCAGAGGTGGCAAGGACAAAGGACAAAGGCCAATGTGGCCAAGGCCAAAGCGATGTTGAACTTCATATTGCTGGGATAAGGGTGTGTACTGGTGTATGTGTTGAGATGTGTTGATGGTAGGATGAATGGGATATAGAACAGGGGTTGAGTACACAGAGTTAATAAACCCGGGCTTTCATGAACGCGCCGCTTTTCTTGTTGGTAGCACACAGAGAAAAATAAACGTTGATTCCGATCATACAGGAGTTCACTCGTTTCAAAGTCCATAAATCCAAGACGGAAAGACGCCGCTTGAAAGACGTTAGATGTTTCACAATCTGGCAAGATCGCAGTTTCCGGTTCATCTAACGCAGTTGGCGCAGGCGATACATCGTTATGATTTGGGCCGAGACCAGAAGTCTTTGTTTACATCCATTCCACTTTATTATGCCGAGCCAACTGATCCAGCAGAAGCCGAGAGCCTTGAGTAATGATGCTGGTGATATTGAGCTTGTTGCGGTTGATGTTGCGTTTGTTGTTGCTGTTGCTGCTGTTGAACTTGATGCAGTTGTTGCTGATAGTGAAACATTTCCCTTGCCAGGCGCTCGTATGTATTCCGCTCGAACTTGTTTAGCGATCGAATGTATACGCGACCGGTCTACGAAAATTATATTTGGTTAGTTTGGTGTCCGAGTTAACAAGCCCAGCCCGCATTATAACAAAAGACAATCGAACTTACTGGGTGTTGGTTCAATCTGTTGAAAAATGCTACTGTATCGTTCCGAACAGTCGCAAGCGGGTGAAATAATCCATACGCGATACAAAACAGACCTCCCTGGGATAAAGGGAGGCTAGACAAAAACTAAAGAGGCGGATGGCATAATATCCAAACGAAGGGATGAACGGTTAATACCCGAAAATAAGTCAATGGTCTTCCGGGCTCTTCAGCGGCCCTTACCTCTATAATTTGCTGGTCCGTGACAATGTGTTGCAGGAAACCGCGGAAGAGAGACGAGATATCCTGTGTGTTGAGAGTACGCGCCACCTTAAGCAAAGAGATAACTCGTTTGACATCCATAACTTTGATCGACCTGGAAGCCAGCCAGGCTTTGTGATCCTCTTGTAAATACTTGTAGCTAGTGGTAGATCTCCAACCCTCGATTCTTGAGGCGTTAACCGAGATCTCTTTGTGTCGAGATGGCTCGTCTGCAAACACTAACCCTGTGCCCATATATCTGCTCGACTCTGGTGTGTTGATTCGATTAAGACCAATGGTGGTTTGACCATGTGCCTGCTCCTCGTACTGAGATGCGAGTGCGACAAAACGAGTAACATATTCCTGAAACTTTGCTCGGATCACCATCTCTCCATAATGCGCCTGGATTGCACTCAAGATCTAGCACACGGCGTCATTAGTGTCTGGTTTCGCGTATGCTACTGTGGCCAGCATGGTTCCATTAATACTTACATCTGCCATGAATTCATTGTCACCGTTGTCATATTTACTCGTCTGAGGGACAGTAGAGCCGCTGAAGATAGCCATGGGCCTGGTATCATCGTAGTGACCAGACGAGTGACTAAGCTGCGCCACAATATCCTTACTGACTGTGATTTTTCCGGTGTCGATGTTGCATAGAACATCCCACCAAGCTGTGCGATCTTCAAACAGCTGGTTGGTTACTCCAGCAATGAAGCCCTTGCTATAGAAAGAGAAGGATAATAGAAGGGTTAGCACTTTGAGGATCGCCTAGTTTGCCCAACCAACATGAAGTATGATTACCAAGTCAATAGATGGTCGATTCCTGCAAGGTTAGTGTATGGATATGCGCGTTCCGGGAATCCTCGCAAAACTCCGCCAGATCCACTGCCAAGTGCACAAGCTGCCAGAACAAAGTTGGCAACATCTCCAGCAGGGTGACCATTGCCCAAAAAGATAATTCTCTTTCCTGTCAGAAGGGCATTCATCAACAACATGATTGGGTGAGTGTTGGGTCCATTGGAGTCCAGATGAGCGTGGAAAGGGTGCGAGCTTGGAGAAGGCGATGAGGGGCTAAACGTAGTAATGAGCTTGATAAGCGAAAACTAGAGGCGATTGGTGTTGGACTGTCAGTAAAAGGCAAATGGTCCATCAACGCATTGTATGTGTTTCACTAGACGGTCCGACGGCCTACCTCGCCTACTTCCTCTGGATTGATACTGAGGGGAACTCGAATAGGGATCTTGATACCATCGTACACAACCTTGGTTTCATAAAACTGACAGTCCCGGTTCTTTGCCATTCCTGCAGCTGCCAGCGACGCAGTCCCAGTGCTAGTCGAACTTTCTCTGCCTCCTTGGGATCCTTTGAGTGGCGACTGACCGACAACAATACCAAGTCCATGCGCTACATCCACTTTTGATGTCGAGAATTCTTCAGCTCCAGCTACAGCTTCGAACTTTTCTATGAACAGATCCTTGTTGTCGGACGACCTAAGAATAACGCGCTCATACGGAGATAAGTTTGGAGGATCAAGTTCCATCGAGTTGACAGACTCATAGAGTGTCTTGAGGACATCCACTGACGGATTCTTGAAGTAATTTTCCAGCGCCAATAACAATACAGGCTAAAGAAATGATCGAGAAGAAAGTCAGTCCACCGCCTTTTCCGAGATGGAGGGCCTATATCAATAGAGGTAAGGGCTACCTTGTATACGTGCAGGTACTGATGTGTCGTGCAGATGGCCATGGCCTTCACTGTTGCGCCTCTGAAGAGTTGTTCATGAGAAAGGAAATGGTTAGATTTTTTTTGTGGTTCCAATTTCAAAGATTGCTTCGCCCAGAGTAGGTAGACGTCGATATATTCACCTCCTGATAGATGCGTCGTGGTTAGTGCGGACAAGGTTCAGGACGTAGAGCAGGGGTTTCTCGCTTGATTCAGAGACGAGGGCCTTATTCCCGTTCCACGGTGCAGGCTTGGCCTGGTTGAGAAAGAAGATTGTCCAGTCTGCAGGGCGTAAGTGGGCGCCATCGGGCAGCATCAGCTCCGCTAGGACACTGAGAAGTAGAGATTTGTTAGCATCTGGTCGCCCTGCATCCACGAATAACCTGCGGAAAGAGACGTACTGGTTATCAGATGTGATGTTTGATGGGTATTGGTGAGTGAGTGTGGATCCTTGGTCAATGTCGAATTCAGCCAATAGGATGGTGGTGACATGCTGAGGGGCCATGGGATGCGAAACAGCAAAAGTGCAGTAGCGAAAGATGAGAACAAGGAGCAGACAAAGGGCGTATTGGGGACGAGAAAGGGCCGACAAGGACTGACAAAGGGAGGCAAAGACAGCAAGGACAGAGAGACGAAAATACAGGCAAGGACAAAGGCAAAGGAGTAACAAAGGAGAGAGCCTTGCATCGTCGCCTCATCATCATCATCTCGCAGCATTCAATCTCGAGTCGCACAGGGCGGACTCTGCAGGAGGGAGGCCAGGCACCAACCGAGCCCGAGTTGCGGTCACGTGCAACGTGGTCACCTGTTCTTTTTTCCTGCAACTCCCTTGCACTTTCTGCACGCACTGGCCGCCTTCTCTTTTTTTTTGTTCTTCTTCGACCTGTCTCCAGTGTGCCTCCCTGTCAGGTGGTCGCTTGCCTCGAGGGATGGACGGGACGAACCGAACGAACGAAACATGCGAACAAAACCCTGCCCTTCCCCACAGCAGCTGTGTGTTTGTGTGCAATGTGCGTGTGTGGGTGTATGTGGGTGTGTGTGAATGCGTGTGAGAACACACACACACACGCACGCATGCAGGAAGACATCCTGCGCCTGTTCATTCCTCTCTTCGCTCTTCGTTCACTCTCCACTTCCTGCTCCATCTATCCCATCCATCCCTTCCGCCCATCCATCCATCCATCCATCCATCCATCCTCTCCACATCCACAGTGACCACACAAAAACAAGAATACGCACGCTCACACGCACCAACCACACCACTCCCAATCTCCGCCCCCCACACCGTTTCCTTTCGAGCTTAAACCGAGGACTACTGTACCCTGTACCAAGCTAGCACACGACACCCGTCCTCTTTGTCTATCCTGTACCGCAGCCTGTCCGTGTTCTTGCCATGCCCGTCTTCACAGAGACCGCCACTGCCCCGTCGAGCCTCTTCCTGGATCTTGTGGCCACCTGCGCCTGTACCTGCCTCTCTGACTCAGACTACAGAACCCAGGACGACGCCGAAGATGACGACGACTGCGATGAGCTCTTTGACCGCTACCGCTATACCTTCAATACTGCCTCGGGAAACCCAACCAACAGCAATAACAACGGCGCTACCTCTACTGGATTAGAGAACGGATGTATTGGAATTGGCCGAGGAGGATTGTTCATCCTTATTAATGGTGTTCGCCACTGGTCTGGCTGTGCAGTCTTTGCAAACGCAACCAGCCAGCTCTCAACCTGTTCTGCGGTTGTCCCTTTCAACTCGTCAACATCGTCGTCGGTACAATCCAGTTGTTTGACTTACTCTGCTGTTGTGTCCTCTTCGAACTCGGTGGTTTCTCCTGCCGCTAGTATACCATCAACAGCAACGGTCACAACATCAGCAGTAGAGGCGCTTGCTCTTCTTAAAAGACAATATCAGCATCTCCAACAGCAGAGGCTACAGAAGCGGCAGCAGAGGCAACTGATGGGAGGCGTTGCCCTACTCAAGAAACCACCAGTCGAAGATCGAAGGGCCCCACTCGATATGTTTGATCCCGTTCGTATGCTACCCTCCAGAACCTGCCACCTCTATGCCGGAAACCGATTCCAAGGAAAGCAAAAGTCTGGAAACAACTCTTATGATGTTGTTGTGGACATTAAGGTACGCCCTCATGCATAATGCATACAAGTGTGACTTCTAGTTCTTGTGGAGTCAATACTGATCGATGGCTTTTTTATGAACACAGCATGTTAACATTGGGGAGTCGTCTCTCTGCGGATACTTGCACATCCGAGGACTGACAGAAGAATACCCAGAGTTGACGACTTTTTTCGATGCAGAAATCATTGGAGACGATCACTCGTTTGTGACCCGAAAATGGGACGCCGATGTGAAGACTGATCAGGCACACTGGGTAAGAGTCTAGGAGCACGCTGACATTCTCTCTCATTCTCTTGTAACTGGTAGAGGCTGACATTCACTTATTGCCAATAGACTCTTTTCAAGGATTTCCTACCTTTGGCAGACACGTTTTCTCAGGAAAAGTTCAAGTACTCGTTTGAAGGAGAGAATGTGATGTTCATGCGATGGAAGGAACATTTCTTGGTACCTGATCATCGCGTAGAGGGCATCGCCGGCGCCAGCTTTGCAGGGTTTTATTACATCTGTTACAACAAGTCTACAGGAGGAATCGAAGGCTACTACTTCCATAAGACCAGCGAAAAGTAAGAAGAATCTGAATGGAAAACTTGACCTGGATAAATGGCAAGTTGAATAGTAATACTTATAATCCCGTTTTGCAACTGTTGAATCTAGGTTCCAGAAGCTGGTCCTAGAGCCTGTGCAGGATCGTGCCCCTTCTTTCATTTCATACGAGTTTCGCTAAGTTGGACAACGAGTCTTCCTCGCAATGTCCAACGACCATCTACTGGCATCCCTTTCAGTGATATATCCGTCCCGTCGTGTCTTTTGTATAGTTTTTTGTAAATATTTTATAAAGTCCCTCAAGACTCGCGATGTCCTGAGCTGAACTTACTCGGTCATATTCGTAATCCATTCCAACCCTGAAGGAGCATTTTCTACAAAGACGAGCTGGCTTTTGCGGCTTATTGGTCGCAAGAAGGGGAGAAGTGGTTTCGGTGAGCAATTTGCTGGAAGGTGACGTTCTGTTTCCTTACAGATTGGCGAGTGGACAGTGGCGTAGAATAAACGTGTTTCATTCACTGTCATCAATAGATACCCCTCGCTCATTATTGTTGTTGGAGGAATGTTCTGGCAGCACAAAACGATGGGTGCAAGTTTGGTCGGTATGGTCGTCTGCCTTGGAGACTTTGGGAGAGTGTGACACCGTGACACGGTGGCCTGTGGTCGTCGAACAATACGATCTGATGGCGTAAGCAGGCCCAACAGCAATCAAAGTCATCGAAAAGGGCGCTTTTTTATTTATTTTTTTTTTAGTTTGAATGGTCCCGATCCGGACACCATTGGAGCTGGGGCTGTTGCGATCGTTTTTGATGGCTGCCTCCCGTTAAGGTCCCTTATCGCTGCCAGTGGTGCGTATCCTGCTGCCTGTCCAGACAGTTGTGAAAAAAAGGACAAGTCAGAGTCTATGAAAGGGCCTCGTTGAATTGTGGCGACCACTAGACTACAGCCTTGCCAAGAGGGACAGTCCTCCTCATCATCAATAATGCTAATAATATTGCATCTGGACCCAGCACTTGCGCTGTTTGGTCATCTTGGTCCAAAGGTTTAGACCAACCAGGCGCCCATTGGCTGGAAGATCCTCATTTATGGAGTGCATCCAAAAATAATTTCCCTCTGATTTGATTAAGCCAGGACGGGTCACCTGGACCGGCCTGTCCTGCTGCTGGAGTGTGTGTTCGCGAATGATTTTCCGCCGCGCGCCAATCAGCCCAGTCTGTCTGCTCGGGTGTTTTTTTTCCTCCTTCCTTTCCTCTGCCGCTGCATGCACTGCATGCACTGCCTGCCTCCCGCGACCCGGGGAACTCGTTTCTGGTGCCTTCCATCTGCGTTGCAACGGCCAGCCAAAAGCGCGCTTTTCCTGGTCCTTCTTTTCCCCCCTTGTACTCACCCTTCTCTTGCTATAAAAGGCCTCGCACTTTCCCCCCTTGTCTCGCTTTTCTTTTTTCTTCATCCTCTTTCCACAACCCTTTCCCTCCCCTCCCCCCCCCCCCCCACACACAACACTTATCCAAAAATGTTCGGTTTCGATGAGCACCACGACGAGGTCTACGGCGAGAAGTCCCACAAGTCCAGCTGGTCCCACGAGCTCATTGCCGGTGCTGCTGCCTTCGAGGCCATGAAGGCCCACGAGAACGGAACCGACGACAAGCACAAGCTCACCAAGGAGCTCTTTGCTGCCTTTGCCGGTGCCGAGGCCGACAAGCTCATTGAGACCAAGGGCTTGGACTTCCTTGACCGCGAGAAGGCCAAGCACCAGGCCAAGAAGAACGCCGAGCGCATCTACGAGGAGAAGTACGAATAAGTACGCCCTTGTTCCCAAGATCCCAGTCCTCTTTCCCCAGACCCGGTCTATTCCAAGTCAAGGACTCGTTAACAGAGTCTTGTAAATAAATACCTTTTGAAACAAAATACCTGTACAGTACTAGCACAAGAGAGAAAGAGAGGGTGCGTGCGTGTGCGTGTGCATGTGTGTTAGAAAGAAAGAAAGACCATCCCTCCTCACCGAGGAACTCACAGAATGTACCTGAAACAGTTTGCCAAATTTCCCACGTTTGCAGTCAGGGGCGACGAACAGTGTTGCATGAATGTCTCGTGAAAGGTCGCGATCAACGCGACTGTCTTTATTATTATTGGTTCAAGCAAAAATAGCCTTGGACGTGGGGGGGGGAGGCCTGGTCTACTTCTGGAGAACAACCTTCTCCATCATCCAGTAGGCACCAACTGGCTCGTCACGGGGGACCATGTGTCCAGCGTTGTTGAAGACAACATAGCTCATGCCGCGCTCAGAGTGGTAGGTTCCAATGTTCTTGCTCTTGTTTCCAGAGACCTTGATGGGGGTCATGGTCGCAGAGGTCATCTTGGAATGCTGGAAACCTTGGTGGCCTTTCCACTTCATGACACGAATAGCACCTTCGGTCAACGTGTGGGGAACAACGGAATCCAACAGTCCGGTGTACAGGGTGACTTTGAGTCCTTGATCGATCAAGTCGCCAATGAAGTACTTGGGAACCGTTGAGGGATCATGGGTGTAGATACCCTTGCTGTTGCCACCGCAGTCAACGTAGTCGGTGTGGGCGCCAACATGGATGGTGTCTTGAATGCCGGGGAGCTGAGGAAACGAAGATAGTAATAATTAGGATGTTGTCAAATAAGAAACGACAACCAGCGGTCCAAGACCTCCAGGTTATGTTACTTACGTTGAGGTAGTATTCCCAAGGCAATTGAATAGCGTTGACATCACCCAGAGCCTCGTTACAGTCCTTGACACCAATATTGTAGGGATCATAGTATAAAGGTTGATTCTGGGTGGTGCAGCTAAAGGTCATTGGAAAAAGGATTCATTCGATCAGATAGCGTATCATTCACCCGAGTCCGAGCTAGCTCAACCCAGCAGGAAATATGGTCTACACTTACTTAATAGAGAGAGGGAAGTCGACAGGCACAGATGCATCAGCGTAGAAATTGTTCATCAAATCAATGCATGCCTGAGAGATATCCTTCTCGGACTTTGCGTTACCGCAACCTGGCATTTTGACAGCTTGGGCAACAAGCTTCTCTGCTTCGGCCTATTTTTTTTAGGGCAAAATTTTTTTGGTCATGTAAATAAATTTATCGAGAATATCGGCGACAAAAAATAATCTTCGTGCTCTACTTACAAACCAGGTCTTATTGTTTCCGGCCGTCCAAGGGTGCTCCTGGAGGTAGGGGACAAGTTGAATGACGTTGTTTTGAATCGACGTGTCGATATAGGCGTCACCGATAGCAATGGCCTTCAGGTTGATCTTGTCCTTGGAGTGCTTGACGGCCTTGTTGTGGGACAAGACGTGCTTGGCCATGTAGGGAACATAACGGCCGGCGTAACTCTCCCCAGTGATGTACATCTTCTTGGATTGCATCCCAGGGAAGGCCTTGAAAAAGTTCTTGTAAAACTGGACCATGGTATCGCCAATAAAGTCCTCGGTCGGGACGGTGGTCTGGTTCAACGAGAAACCGGTTCCAAAGGGCTGGTCAATGTAGACAACGTGTCCCAGATTGTGCCAGGAGTGGGGGTTCATGTGCCAGCTGCGACCGTTATCGGTGGTGTGGTAGGGTCCGTTCTCCTCGAAAAGTCCTTCGAGGGAGGAGCAACCTGGTCCACCGTTGTGCCAAAAGATCAAATTGTCCGACTTGACGTCGGCAGCCTGAGTGTACCAGAAAAACAGGGTGTTGTTGGCTCCAACGGGCAATTGGCCGGACCATTGAGGCAGAGCCTTCAATGCATGGTCAATATGGGGGAGTTTGTTGGTGTCGATGCGGTATTTGGCCGCGGGGTCAGCATGACCCTTTGCAGCGACCATCGACAAGGGAGTGACGAGGGCAGCAGCCACAATGGCAACTGTCAAGCGAAGGATAGACATGGACAAAAAGGTGAAGAAAGAGGGAGAGAGAGAAGGGTATAGAAGAAGGGTGAGAGAGGACTGAAATTCTAAGAAAAAAGAGGGGAGAGAAGACATGGAGAGCAACTTTATAAGTCGATTGTTCGGATGCAGGGACAGACTAAGGAGAGAGCTCGCAGCTATGAGAGGCCATCCTCGTGTGCGTTGGCTCTCAAGAATCTGCTCACTGGTCGACCGTTACTTTCCCGAGTTCAAGCATTTCCTCATTTGTATCATTTTCCACTTCTTGAATATTCTATAGTCCTTTTTACTTTTCTTTTTTTCTTGTTCGTTTTTGGCTCTCGGTCGAGCATGTTCTACCTGCATGGCTTCGAACGATGCAACTAAAAAAGGATGGGGAGAGGGATTGATTCGCCTTTTTTTGATTCTATCCGGATGTTGTTGTCGTCGGGCAAAGTCACCCTGTTTTTACATCTGGTGGCCAACAAAGTGCCATCTAGAGCCTTTTCTGTTATGCTTTTCAGCGAGAGCAATAGGTCCAAAGAGACTTGTTTGCTCAAGTTTGTCCACCCGCCAAGCAACTCTATTTGATGACTTTTGGGGAAAAATGAGACCATATTATTCGCCAAGATGTTGAAGTTGGACAGCTGTTCACTGTAGAAACAAAGCCGAGCAGAAATCAAGGTTGGGGGTGTTCGTAAGGCAATGTTCTTCGACTTTTTGGAGTCGAAGCTTCGCGACAGTCCTCATGCAATGTGCTTTTCATAGTACTTTATTATCTTCACATACAGTCGCTGACCGCTTGGCACCCGCAGCAGTGCCAAGTCCAAACGGAATATGCTGCACTCGTGTGCAGGTCGTTGGAAACTTGGAGTGCCTCTTGGGAAGGTTTGTGTAACATCCCATCGGACCCTTTCCCGAACTCGCAGCTCTTGGTCTCTTTGGCCCATTGGCCGTCCTATTTGCCACCGCCCGTCTGCAGGTAGGCTGATGTTGGCGCAATTGATGTTCGTAGATAGGAAGACAGGTCGTACCATCGTATCTAGCGAAGATAACGCGGTAATTTCACACGGTCATCAAACAAAACGTGGCCATTTTCTGTTATTCTTGTTTTATTCATTCTCGTATTGCTATGGTCATCTGGGTGATGCTCTCGATAAAAGGCGTAGATATATCAATGTGTGGTCAAAAAAAAGTTCACGTTGCAGCTGACAACTCTGTTAGCTTGCACGTCTTGAAAAACAAAGAGGAAGGATTGTTTGGTACTGTGTCCTGCGAAGGTCGATCAGTCGATCAATTCTTTCTCTTGAGTCTGCCTGTTAAAGGATCCTGGGTGCTTGGACTACCGGAGCCGGAGCTTTGGCCATCATTGCCTGGACCGTGTTGCTTCCCTTACCGTAACTGTGATCGAGTTCGAGGTCTGTGTAAAATGTGTAGCCATTATACTGATCCTGAAGTTGTTGCTGCAGCAATTGCTGTTGCTGTTGCTGATGGTGCAACTGGAGTTGCAGGATTTGATGTTGTTGCTGCTGCTGGCGAGCTGCGGCAACGATAGGTGCGACCGAGATGGCAGCTATAGCCGAGCTCCCTTGTACAGAGTAAATCTCTTGTCTTGTAACAGGATCGTTGACGCTGCTCACAGAAGTCCCAGCTGCAACTTTGTAGGCATTACGATCCAAAACGAGCTGGCCATTTCTTACGCCTTCTCTGCAGAAATCATTCCTGTTCTCATTGCTCTCAGTTGGATCATCATCAATGATATAGACGTAAGGTTGACTGGCTCCGCTCTCGAATGCCCGGACAGGGACGGGGTTGGCCGGCCCTTCCGCGGACTGATGACTGTTGTTCTGGCTGTCGTTGCTGCGGATGGTCACAGTTGACTCGCCAGCGCCAATGTTCATGCAATCGCCCACGGAGGACGTAGATGTAGGAGAAGGGGGTGCCGTTGCCACCGCTATCGGCATTTCCATAATCATCGACAGTCCTGCCGTGGCCTTCGTTCTGGTCCTAGATGGCTTGCGTCCGGCCTGCGATTTAACCTCATAACTCGGAAGGGGGTGCATGATTTTGTACTTCTCCAACTCGGCCTTGGCCTCAAAAACCCTCTTGACAGATTCCGGCTCTTCATTCCAAGCTTTAGCAATCTCCTTGGAGATGGCGGAACCCGGGAACTTCTTGGAGTTGAACTCGAGCTGGTTCTTCTTGTAGGTTTCCTTGCGGTACCACATGTACGAGTTGCAGGGTTTCTTCATTCGAGGCGGCTGCGACTGTTTCTGCTTCTGTTTCTTCTTCTTCCGACCGAGCATCAGAGCTGACGCGTCTACATCATTGTTCCCTTTGGATCCCGCCGTATTCTGGCCAATTTCTCGACCAGCTGCCTTCCTAGCTGGATTTTCAGCTCGGAACTGCAAAGGTGCGTGTGTGGAAAGCTGCGATGGAGTTTGAAGTCTCGGGCCCAGATCAGGCCCCTGTAGAAGGGAGACGGAAATAGGCTCAGCGTGAGGAGTAGAGTATGAAGGCAGAACAATTGGTGCCGACAAAAACGTGACGGAAGAAGCCGTCGAAGAAGAAGCTGGTGCATTGCTCGTGTACGAGTCTGGGCCTTGAAACAATGTTGCCATTAACTGATGTTGCGGATGCTGCAGGTCAGAGGTCGAATGCATGCGGGTCAGCCCTCTATGCACACCATTGTTTGCGTTAGAGATACCAGAGGGGGCCAAAGCTGTTGCAATTGGCATGTGTTGCATCTGTTGCCACTGTTGCCACTGTTGCTGCGGCTGCGGCTGCTGCAGTGAAAATGGGACTGTTGATGGGAAAGGAGAGATTCCTGCGACATTCTCCAGCAGCAGAGGAGGAAGCAACGCTCCTGCTGAAACGACGATGGGACCCGTTTCTTCAGGGCGCATCAGGCCACCGGACATCATTTCAAAGGGCTCCATCAGTGCGGGAGGAAGGGGTGAAATAGGGGTACCACGAAGTGACGACAATGAAATAGGCCGTGAGCTCGGCGATCTTCGTTTTCGCGGGTAATTGGTCGAGTCTTCGCCGGCAACAGTAACGGGTTGGATGTCAAATGGGATTGGAGAATACTCCACGGTCGGTGTGGCAAGTGTTCGGACTGCAGGAGCTGTGCCTAGAGTGCTCACAGAGTCGTAGGTGGCAAGGGGCTGGATGCCGCCTGGAACGGAGGCCACATGCATGTCTATCAAAGCCCGTCCGTGGCCAGAGATGAAGTGTGTTAGAAAAGGGACAAAAAAACGCGAGAGGTGTCCTTGTATGTCATGATAAGGTTACCATGGGGCGTGCTCGCATGAGTGATGGTGTCCCTTGTGGCGTGATACACGGAAGTGTAAGGCTCCGATTGGCGACGACATTCGTCGAGTGACTCGAGTCGAGATGGCTGCAGTGGTTGCACACGGAGCAGGGTCGGTTGCTGCTGCACTGGTATCCCATACTGAACATTGCCCCCTGAGTTTTGAGTGTTCTGTAGACAAAAAGTCTGCTGGAGCTGGGGGAGACAGAGGTGGTCCTGTGTCAGTGTTGGTGCTGAATGCCGATGGGACATGGAGTTGGTTGGAGGATGGAGATCGCCCCTGCCTCTACCTCCTTGTGAAGGTGTCCTCAAATCGGCCAGGAGATCACCGTGAGGATGAACTTGAGGCATATTCACCACTGTCCCCATGGGCTGTTGAGTGCTCTCGCTACCTTCTGCCGTCAGAGTGAGCGCGCCAAACGGAGAGCTAGGGGTGCATGTACCTTCAGTGTTTGCGTCAGAGGCAACTGGAGTTACAAGCATGGTGAAATAACAGAACGACTCTGTTGACGCGGAGGGGAGATCTGGGGGACGCGGGGTTTCGAGGTAAGAGGGGGCCGGAGCGGACAATGGCGCGAAGAAGGGTTCATGATCGGCTCCTCCGCTCGATTCCATGGAGATCGCACTTGATGAAATCGTCCCAGCCGTTGACACTGACCTTTCGAAGGAGTATTGGGCTTGACTGAACGAGGATTTCTCCTGACTAAGTTGCGCAGCATTTGCAGCGAGGGACTGACTGATGCTACCTTCGCCGGAGAGTTGCAACGGGGGGGCCATGATTTGGGCGGGAAGAGTATACCTGTGCGATTGTGAGTGATCGTGCGCAAAGTGTTGGTGACGAGGCCTGGGACATGAATGAGGAAGATGATCAAAATCCTGTTGCCGAAGCGGCAATTGAATATCTTGATGCCACAGGAGTGGGGATCGCTGACCCGCAGCAGGGGAAGCAAAGGGCGGACCATGTCCCTGAGTGGGGGGCGACACCAACAGCACTGTCGGCAACGGTTCTTTGGGATCCAAAATGGACGACAAAGCAGAGGAAGGGTGGAATGAACAGCTTTCGCTGGTATCATTGTTAGCTGGGCTTTTGTTTGAGCCATGGTTAGACGATGGATTCTGAAAGCTGCTGCTGCAGCCACTGCCGATCGCATTCAATTGGGGCTCCTCTCCCAGATGGAGGCTTTGACCTTCACCCTCAAATAGGGTGATGTCAAACTCTTGTTTGATGTCTTGGGGCAAAGCTGCCTCCTGAAAAGGAGCCGACTTAAAGCCAGGGTCATGGTAGTGTTGTTCCGAATCTGGATGTTGCACGAGGACCAGGTGATAGTCAGGAATCTGGTGCAGACAAGGAGCCAAGATGTTGTCCGAATTCGGACGAGAGGTGCATTGGAGGCACTTTCCACATGTGGGCCTGTGCATTGTTGAAGGCACAGTGTCGAGAGGAAGGGACTCTGTCAATCCTGGACAGCGTGCTGGACTGCAGTTGATCCAAAGAGAGGGTGGTTGGTTTGCAGTGCGAGGAGCAAAGAAAGAGTTACAGGGGTCCGCGTCAGTTTTTTGTTTCGCCTCAATTGAGCGACATGCACTCGAAGACCTCGTCCACTCTTTTCAAGACACAGGTCAATGAGCTGAAGGCGAGGCGAGCTGGGGGCGACACCCTGGCCACAAAAAGGAAAACTTTGCCTTGGAGATCAAAAAAGAGAACCGAGCACGCCAAGCAGTGCTCACTGGGTTCACAACAGAGGGAAACAAGGGAAGGTGCAAGAACAAGAAGACATTGTTGTGGCAACACAAAATGGAGAGAGGGAACAGAGACGGTGCATGAGTTCTTGTCCACTCCCACCCTTCAGCGACTGACTGCTCGATAACTAATAAAGCCAAAGAAAGAGCCGGCTTCCACGACCGTTGTAGAACTGAGACTTGCTGCTGTCCCGCGCCAAAAAAATCAATCGTGCTGCAACAAGTGAAGAAGCACAAGGTGCATGCAGGGGGCATGGGAGAGAATGTATCATTTCTGGCTACTGCAAGGGTCCGCAGAGGGACAGTCTGCTCCTGTCCAGTCTTAATTTAACCAAGAAGGGCATATAAGCAGGAGAAGGAGAAGTTGGAAACGAAAGAATCTTGGAGCCGAACAGAAGAAAGCTGAAGATGGGAGGGGGAAACATGACGACCTTCGCCCGTCAGTGCTAAATGACTTCATCTTGTAAATCTGTTGACACCTGGTTTCGGACAGAAAAATGGTCGTGGAGAAAGGCAGTGGTAGTGCACTCTAGGTGTATGCAGTTTGCGACCAGCCATCTGCGTAGAGATAGAGTTTATTCCGAGCGAGTAAATAGCCTTATTGGTCCAAGCGGCAGTGGGAGAGAATGCAAGGATACTGGACCCCAGAGAGCGATTGGGTGTGGAAGTGGGCTTTTCTGGCGATTTAGTGACCGGGGTGAAGATCTTATTCCCAGCACTTACATTTGTTGCGACTTGTGACTGAACGACTGTTGTATTTTTACAATTGTGTACCGCGGTAGAAGGTGGGAGGGGATAGGAGAAAAGATGAGCATGCAGTGGATCAAAGAGAAAGAAAGAGTGCCAATTGTTGAAGTTGAGCAGCTTCTATTAAAGACAAAAGATCTTGAGCTCCGCCTGTCATCACTTTGGCTCTTCTGCATTGAACATGAACACGAAGAAAGGACAAGAGCTTGAGTTAGAGTGTTCTCTTTCATAGGATACATATGTCCTGCGAGGATTATACACCTGTTACTGACCGATGCTTCTACCCCCCCCCTGTACATTGATGCCCAATCCGCGCCTTCTCTTTGGAGGGATCGGGCAGTGGCAGTGGCAGTGGCAATTACTGAAGGGACAGCCAACAATGAGTGACATGCACAGCTACTCAGCTACTTCAGATCGTAAACTCGGCGTTGGACAAAAGGAAAAAGAGGGGGTCATGGGGGTCGGATGGCCATTGTTGTGGGTGACGAGCGAACACACGTTGAGCGCTCGTCCCCTGATTAAAGGCAAGAATTTCTCCATGTAAAAATCTCGGTGTTATGTCTCCCCCTCTCTCTCTTGTGTTGGTTGTTCATGACAGCGGGATGAACCTTAAAAACGGCCTCTACTACATGCGCAGAGATGGTTGGACCTGGACCGCCGACTGTCATCTATGAGAACAAGGATGGGGGTGGTGCGCAACAAGTTGTGATTAATGTCAGCGACGACAACTTTGGCGATATCTTCCCTAGGGAACATGTGGATTTCATTAATCGACTTAAGAATGCCCGAAAGCGGTCTGCCAATGACGATGACAGTGATGGCGATGATACATAAAAAAAAAGAGAACTTTATCTCTTGGTTTGTAGCAGTGGCAGTCCCAGTTATCCAACTTCAATTAACCTTGACAGACAGGACGGGGTGTTGGGTGTCGGGAGGCAACTGGAAAGGAGATGTTGGGCAGAAGGTGACTGTGGGTGGTTGTAGGTTCTGACTGGAAATCGTTGTGCCAGGGATTACAACGATGGCCATCTACCTAAAAGCAGACGGCCAGGGCTCCAATGCGCCAGCTCTACGTTCTCTCTGAAAATAAATTTGTTCGATCGAACCAAGAGCTGCGAAAAAAATGAGCGTTACTCACTCTTCAACACAAGCCTTGCGAATAAATTTCTTCCTGGAAACTTCTCTCTCAGAGCAAGCGGCCACGCTTACCCTCGCCCAATGCACTGCAGCGCGCTCAGGATAACCAAGAGGAACAGGTGAACAAGCGACGACGTAACCACAAGTTCAAAGTTGGCGACCAGGTCCTGTTGAGCGCCACTAATATCACCATCCCAGCAGACAGTGCTACAGCCAAAGTACCTCGGCCCGTTCGCACTGCAGGAACAACACTCACCAGTTACCTTCCGCGTCGAGTTACTACCATTCTACAAGATCCATGATGTTTTCCATGTCGATACCTTCCGCCCCTATTTACGATCCCCAGAAGTACTTGGCACTCGTGTGGCGGCACCCCCAGACCCCACTATCATCAACGACAAAGAAAAGTTCGAGGAGGAGGAAATTTTAAAGGGCAGTAGTGAAAAAACTGTGGCAGAAAAAACACAGAAAAGTCAGAAGTGAAAAAACTGTTTTCCCTGTGTCTTTCCTGTATCTGAAAATGAAAATGAAATTATCTGTCTCGCAAAGATTTTTGTCTTTCCTTCTTGTTCATCTCTTATAAGTACGCAGACGCGTAACGATGGTATAGCTGTGGTAGAGGATGTATACAGACTTCTCGGGAATGGTATGAGTCCACCGAACTCTAGGTTTTGAAAGGGTTGGTGACAATCTTGCCCTCAAGTTGGTTATTGGGCGCGACGGTTGTTGCTGCTGGCTGTTTCCTTTGATATCTCCCTTTCCTTCGCCTTTTTTTCTCTGGAAATTGTTGGTGTGATGTATGGGTCGATGTCTAAATGATTAACAGGTACATCTTCATTCAGCTGTCAAGGAATAAGACAAACTGTTGACGATACGCTCTCTGGTTTCTTGATCGAGGGCGGATCCCGATGACAAAGGGGGTGAAGCCAGAGTATGTTGATCAAATTGTGAAAAGGGTCGCTCGGCATGGTGCGTTGGAACTAAAAGATAGAGTATTGCAGAGGCGAGATATGGTACTGGAGAGGCCATGGAAGGTAATGGTGGCAGTTACAAGAGCGCAAGCGCATTTCAATTGCTCGAGAGAGACGACGAAAAAATTGTGTGCGTTTGCGCTGTGTTTTTCTCTCTGTGTTTTCACTGTGTTTTCCATTATTAATAATAATTTATTACGCTTCGCCAACGTTCTTGCCCAAGGTCCAGAATATCTACCTTGCGATTCGGTGGATAGAAATATCAAGCGTCAGTCCACTTAAATTGACAAGCCTGTCAACACTTCTGCTCCTCATACAAGCATGTATCTCTCTCTCTCTCTCTCAAAAAAAAAAAAAAAAAAGCCCCAATAGTTGGTACTGCAAGGCCGGCTCGAAATCTCGCTTACATTCCATTTATCTATGCAGGTACTATTGGTTCTCCTCGATCGTTCGCCAGGATCATCATAGGATATAGTCTAATTGAAACAATGTCCTTTGCACGATGTCACTCAATCGTTTTAGGTATGAAGGGAAGGCAGTGTGTTCTTGCATTCATACTTTGCCATCGTCTTTCTGCATATCAAAATGTGATCCCAATTGTCTCCCAAAACAATAAACGGTCGATAACATTCCCAAAAAGTCAAATGAGATGGTACTTGCACTATAGACTACATCCAAGTCATCATATGTCCAAAGACTTGCAAAACCACAGTGAAGAGCTCTTCTTGGTGAGCTTTGCGTCAGAGCGTGGACACGACATGATGTTTAGTATTCCAACACAGTCATGTTGAGAGGATATCAGTGACCCTTGAAATGCAAAGCAGGGCACAACAGAAGAATAAACACCCACCACAGTACAATGAACAAGAGAGCCTTTCTGACTTTATTCTCAAAAGACTGAAGCGCCATACTCTCCAACATACACTGTTTAACAGGCCTTATTTATGTGTTTGGGCGGTGGAGCAATGGAAAACGTTGTACAGTACAATGGAGTTACAAAAGTCGACGGGCTTCATGCTGTGTCCGTGGTGAAAGTTGTTGTCTTGCCGCTTTCCCTACAACGCATGTTTGTGGAAAAGTTGGCCCTTTTCTATTTTTTTTTCTTCCATCAAAAGAACATGTCTTGTGCTGTTTTGACTTTTTTTGTTGGCTTGGGTTGTATTTCCTCCCAAGCATCCGTGCAACAGGCGACGTAAGGCTGCATGCATTTCACTATCTGATTTTTGCATTTCCCCCCCCCCCCCCCCCTACGCCTTCTTTCTCGGTCTCTGTCACTCATTGTCTTGCAAAAAAAAAAACGTCCGGATCTAGGCCCTGTGCTGACGAGCAACCACCCACTACTACAAGATCTAAAGTGCTTGTTCATGTACCTCAGTGCAGCACTCATGTACGACAATGGATTGTTGCTTGGCATTTGTTTTTATTTCAACAGTGATTACAACAACAACAACAACAAAAAAAGGAATACAAAGGCAAAGCAAGGCAGTGTCTTGGAGCCACTTTTTTTGCGTTCGTTTCTAAATCGTCCAACCTGTTCTGCGAAGAAGCAGTTTTTCAAGCTCGCTCAGAATCACCAAAATGATACAACCTACGATAACTTTTGCCCAAGTGAGGCCATTGACAGGAACCAAGTTCAATACCCCGTTGAACCCAGGGGTGTAGATACCGATGATCATGAGAGAAAAACTGATTAGAACACCATATATCATCCATCGGTTTCCAAAAAAATTGACTCTGAAGACTGAGGTTCGCATGGTCCTCGAAAGGAATCCCTGGAGCAACTGCAATGTGGTCAAGAACGTAAATGCCTCTGCATGGGCGTAGTCCAGGTGGTTTTCGGATCGGTCCGCCCACATGTAGACACCGAAAGTCAAGAGCATCATGGAAAAGGACTGGAAGAGAATAACAGCCAAGGAAGTGATAGTAAGGATGCCACGCTTGGGTGACCGAGGGAGACGGCTCATCAGCCCCGGTTCTGCAGATTCAACTCCTAGAGCCATTGCAGGGGGAACATCGGCTGTGGATCAATGAATGTAAACAGCGATGAGTGCACAAGTTAAGAATATGTCTCTCGCTTTCAAGATTACAGTGATGGGACAGGGCGTTAATTCCCTTACCAATGATGTTCGCCCACAGGATCATAGTCACCGTAAACGGCAGTTCAACGTTGACAATGGAGCACAGTAAGAACAAAAAGATCTCAGCACAGTTGCAGCTTAACAGGTAGACAATAAACTTGAGGATATTGTCAAACACCCTGCGTCCTTCTTCAACGGCTTCGACAATCGTATTGAAGTTGTCATTGGCCAAGACAATATCGGCGGCTTGCTTGGTGATATCTGTCCCTGCAATGCCCATCGCAACTCCCACATTCGCAGCTTTAATTGCCGGCGCGTCTAAATTGGTGTATAGAATGACGTATGAGTAGAGAGAATGTCGCCACAGGTGGCTAGTCCAATTGAGGCAACAACAACCAAGAGTTGAACAAACGGTTTGGCAACTAACCGTTGACTCCATCACCAGTCATGGCCACGGATTCGCCTCTACTTTGAAGTGCCGTCACCAGCTTAAGTTTGTTGTCCGGGGAAACACGGGCAAACACGTTCGGGAACGGCTTGAGTTCCGCAATAGCCTGCTCTGACAGCAAATCCAGCTCTTCACCTTTAATGGCACGCCCTCCTTCCTCCAAAATCCCAAGTTCCTTTGCGATCGCACTGGCAGTTTTGATATGGTCTCCAGTAATCATAACCACAGTGATTCCGGCCTCTTTGCAAACATGAACACTTTCCTGCACTCCTGCACGAGCAGGATCAATCAAGCCGATGAGGCCCAAGAACACAAAGTCGTTTTCTGCATATCCAGGTGGCACCTCTTCTTCATGGTCATCATCGTCTACCAGGGCCACATTTGACGCCGTCAAGAGTTCAACGTCGGTCTGAAGATGGGTCGGTGGTGCAACCTCCTTTTCAGACTTGATCTTGTTAATGTCGTCCAAGCCATCACCAACCCTTTGCTTTGTTGATCCACCACCATTAATGAGAACTCTCTTGTAGGCCAGGCCCAGTACTCGAAGGCCCTCATCAGCCATTTTCCCTGAAGCCTCTGATACATGGTCATAGAATCCTTCTGTCACGGGTCGAGTGAGCTCTGGCTGACCGGGTTTCAAAATATCCAGTGGGGACGCAACAGCTGCTGGCTCGACCGTAGGAAGGTATCCAATGCATCGATTAAGAATCTCCTCGGGCGCTCCTTTGGCCAAAACGAACTCGAAGTGATCATTCGGCTGACCTTCTAGTGGCGCGCTATACACAACGCTCATCACTTTGCGTTCGCTGTCAAATGCCTGCTCGTAAATGCGATTGTACCCTAGATCCTGAAAGAACGACTTTGCAAAGCCTGCCTTTTGTGCAGCGACGACCAGCGCAACCTCAGTCGGGTCTCCAATCCCCTTCCACTCAGGCGCTCCGTGTGCTGTTGTACACTTTTCTGTTTCCGGTTCTACAGCGTCAGTATCGACAGGAACTGTCGTGGCTACGGTAGGGTCCGCCTCTTTCATGACAACTGAGGAGTTGTTGCAAAGTGATGACACCATGAGAGAAATAAGCATCTGTGCCGGTGCTTGGTCTAGGGTTTTCCCGAGGATTCGTGGAACCTCACCACTGGAGGACGTTAGGGTCACATCTCCTTTGTTCGGGTCTAGACTTGTGCTCTCTGTAAATCCATACGTTACTCCGTCGCTGGTCCAGAGCTCTGCAGCACCCATTTTCCCTTCCGTCAAAGTGCCAGTCTTGTCTGAACAAATGAATGTAACACTTCCAAGCGTCTCTACTGCAGGAAGGGTGCGTACAATTGCTTTTCTCGAGGCCATTCGCCGGACTCCCAGTGCCATCGTCACCGTTACAACAGCAACCAATCCCTCGGGAATAACAGATACCGCCAAACTAAAGCGAAGAGAAGAAAAACAGACTAAGCTTATGGCTCTTCGTACTTCGCAGTCATCAGTTAAAAATCGTTCATCTACCTCAGGGCGACCTTAAGGGATTCTCCAACAGGGTGATGGTATCCAATCTTGATGCCAGCCATAATGGCACAAAGAACAATGGCGAAGACGACAAGCAGCTTTCCAAGCATGGCAAGCTTACGCTGAACAGGCGTCATCACCTTGGTATGCCCGGTGATGGCCGCGCTAATCTTTCCCATCTCGGTCAATCGTCCAGTTCGAACGACAATACCTTTGCCTCGACCTTTGGCTACAACAGTTGCCATGAACGCGTTTCCTTTACAGTCGCCCAATGGGAGCTTTCGTGTCAATGTTCTGATCTCCTTAGGATCCTTGCTGACAGCCACGGACTCTCCTGTTAGAATAGATTCGATAATCTCCAGTTGAGATACCTCGGCCAATCGTAGATCTGCAGGAACGGACTCTCCTTCTTCCAAAATTACAATATCGCCAGGGACAAGTTCTTCAGAGTCGATCAAGCATGTAGCCCCGTCTCGAAGGACCTGGGCCATGGGCACAGACAGCTTTGTCAATGCGTCGAGTGCTTTCCCCGCCTTATATTCCTGCGTGAATCCAATAATGGTGTTAAGGACAACGACGATCAGTAGTACTGCCATAGGAATGAAGTCTTTAGTGGCGGCCATAAGAACCGCCACGGCCAGCAAAAGCAAGATCATGAAATCCGTCAATTGTGCCCAAAGCATCTTGAGCGCCGAAGTCTTTGGCGGTTGAGGCAGGACGTTCTTCCCGTAGTGCCCCTGCAGTGCTGGGATGGCCTCTGATGGAAGTCCTGTCTCTAATGATGTTCGGAACATTTTCAAGCAGCGCTTGATCTGACGATCAAAACAGAGGGCTATAGTAACCACCGAGGCTTAAGGTTAGTCTGAAGAGTATATGGTTCCCGGGAAAATGCAATCTACTGATGTCAAGGAGTTTGCCAGCGGTCTCTCTGTGTTACCTTGCGGAGCAAGGATGACTCCCCCCATTTCGGGCATTTTTTCCGCTTTCACATAGTCTGCATGCTCTCGCATGCAATGCTGAACGTCGCCTTGGCCATCGCTCTTGACCAACTCTTTCCAATCAGAGAATTGCGGATAGATGGTTGTCAATAAGGCAATCAGCGCTACTGAGGACTGCTGTTCCTGCACCGTCGATCCCGCTCCACATCGGACATCGAGCTTGAGGGCATGACGCAGATCAGAAACAGGTTTTTCCCCCACAGCCTGGCGGAATTCTTGGACTATTTGGCAACAGAGCTTGCCCCTTCAGTGTTCTGCAAACTTGTGCCTCCACGGTTGTTGTCCCGAGTGGCGTTTCTGCTGCATCATACCTTCTAACAGAAACTCTCCAAAGAGTTGAAAGGCGACATCGGCTTCTTCCGAGAGGGCTTGGCTTTGACTGAAGCGGCCCTTTTTTTCCGAGTCGCCCATATTCATAAGGAGACCATCGGCGAGACGCTTCATGATGTCGTAGTCCAGGCTGGGGAAGCGACCGCCCTTGATGCGGTATTCCATAACATATCGAAGTCCATCCATGATTTCCTCGAGAGAAATCTCCTTGTTGCTCTGCACATCAAAGAGATCGACGACTAATAAAGGGATTGAACTTGGCGAGCGTTAGGACCGTCACTTTCCAAACACATGCGAAGTCGCGTGAGCGGTGTACCGTTGATGTCGATCTGATGCTCAATACTGGCCTAAGGAGACGAGGATGAGATAATGATGTCAAAACATTGTTGCTGGTATGGTTGCTGCCAAGCTGCCAGGGAAGGCAAGGGTGTTGCGTTTACTTTTCCATCCTTAAGGTTGGAGTATATCGAGTATCCCTCTGCTGTCGAGGGCACTGCTCCTGGCAGGGCAGAGGGTACGGCATCGTCCTTGACGTCCGGCGTATCTTCACGAGCAAACGCGAGCAGCTTTTTGACACTGTCTCTTCTTGATGGAACGCCTGTAGCATGAATGGCATCCTTCATATCGCCGGCGCCAGGATTAGGGGGACTGGGATCGGCCATTCCGTGAGAAGTGAGGATGACGCCGTGTATTAGTTAGTGGTCAGCACTTATATATATAAATTTTTTTTGGACAGAATCTGCAATGCGTCGTGTAAAGGAGGACAGATGGATGCTGCAAAAAAGGACGAGATGGAATGAATGGGCATGTGAATGCAAGAAGGAAAAATTAGCTGGTGTCCGACCATTCGCCTATTTTTTTTATTATCGCGGTTGCCTTGCTCTTCTTGTTCAAGAAGGTCCGAGACGCGCGCGGGTCGACTTCAAGAGCACTCGCACAGCTGCGTTTGCTACCATACACACCCGTCTGCCTTGATCTGCCCTGGAGGGGCAGGACGATGCTCGCTCCATCATGGTCCTTCCTCCTTGGGCTCTCTGGCGCACACGCCAGTCAAGTATCCATTGCCCAGCATGACCGATATTCCACATTCCCGAGCGTGCCAGTCAATGGCAGGAAGGAAGAAAAGGACCCTTTTTCTTCATGGAACAAAATATTTTTATTTAGTAGTGTGCAGTCCTCACAAAGGCCACACCGAGATGGATGCGCCGTGCTTGTTGGTTTCGTCGATAAGCGTGTGCAAATGGTTCTCATGTCGGTTGAGGCTGGGCTCATATGTCCGATAGTCAGTGGCCGAGGGCAGGCTGTACGCTATCACTCTCTCCACCATTCGCTCCTTACGGGAGGCTGGACCAATCCTTGCTTTCTGAAGTTCATCTTCCTCCTCCTCTTCCTCCTCCTCGGCTTCCGATACGTCTTCCCACTCGTCTTCGTCACCTGGCGAAGAGGAAGCGCCACCGTGGCACCCACATCCTTCGTGATGCTCGCGTTCTTGCTCATATAACTCATTAACGTTGATATGAGGGAAGGCCCTAAAAAGGATGGGTCTCAGCTGGGTGGCCTTGGACTCCTCCACATGTAACTTCCAGGATATTTGACGAAGGTGAGGCCAAGATCTGGCCATGAATTTGACATCAGTCGATGTCATTTTCTGAGGAATCTTGTCGTAGGTGAGTTTCTCTAACCACCTCAGCTTGCCCAAATATCGAAGCCCTCGACTCAGTCGGAAATCCAGGCCGCGATTATCCTTCTGGGCGTGTATCTGCTCCCAGCAGCCAGGATGCACGCCTACTTCGAGTTCCCGTAGCTGAGTCATTTTTCCGATCTGCGCGAGGACTTGCTCGTTCCACATTGGCGCATCGGCACCTGCAACGCAGACAGAAAGGGACTCCAGTCCTTTGCAGACCCAAGGCTTTGGAGGAGCCGCAGCTTTGGCTGGAGGCGGAAGAGACTTTCCTTTAGGAATCCCACCAGGTGTTTTTTCAGCTATCTTCCGATCCTTCGCTGCCAAGAATGCCCGGATTTCATCCGCTCCATGGCCGGAAACAACATCACACGCCTCCAGCACATTTGCCCGGAATCGCTTCAATCTCGGGCACGATGACAGGACCTTCTGGACCATTACGCTTGAGAAGTCATCACAGCCTGCGAAATCGAGATCCTCGAGGGTTTCGAAATGCCTCTCCAGCGCACGGAAACCACTGTAATGAATAGCGCAGGTGGCGGCTCGGAATCTTTTCAGAGGTGGACAGGCGTTCAGGATAGCCTCGATATCGGCATCCGTGTGACTAATATTGAGGATTTGCAAATCCAGAGAGTGCAGCTTTGGGAGCTTTTTTTGCTTGAAGAGATCGCAGAGGGCTTTCGTCGGGAGACGGCGATCCTGCCTAGAGGATGGGGCGCGGCCGCCCGTGATGGTTGATCCGATATCCCAACGAAGGAGCTCCAGATTCGGGCATCGCTGGATCCATGTTAACTGGTTCGCCAAGCTCAACTCAGAACCAGTTACCGATAGAGAGAGCCGCTTCAATTCCGGGAAGCTAGGCCAATGCCTCCAGTCAGGGTTTATACGTTCATGGAAGGTGATGTCAAGCTCTAGAGTCTTGAGATGTTGGGCAACGTCGAGCAGGCGCTCCAGGGACTCGTCTGTGAGGCCAAGATCTGTCAGACGCATTCCTTTCAGACTATGAGACAGTGGGGACAGCCCTCGCATCATCAATGTTGGCATCAGAGTCAGGTTGCCTCCAAACTTCATAACGACGAGTCGAGGATTTGCTCGAACTAGGGCTAGGACTCCTTCCGGCGAGGTCTTTTCCATGTGCCTGATTTCCACATCAAGACGCTTGAGATTGGTGCAGTGGGTGCGGAGCATGGCAAGGTATGGGCCTGAGAGATGGACACGAAGCTGTCGAATGTGACGGGCATGCTTCCTTAGGACGGCGACAGTGGGCATGACAACCTCGGCGGGATCCTCGGTGGTGGTGATGGCACAATAGAGCGAAGGAGTAAATGCTTGGTACCAACTCTTGCTGACGCGGGCACAGGAGGCGAGGTCGAGGGTATCCATGAACAGGCCGACATTGAGTTCGATTTCAAAGAGATCCATGGCTGGGAGGAGATGGAATGGAAAGAGAGGGCAGGTGGAGAAGAAGAGCGAGAACGGGAAGAACACGAAAAGAAAGAGAGGAAGAAGAGCAAGAAAGAAAGAAAGTCGTCTGAAGAAGACAGACAGCAAAAAGGGACATTTTTTCCTGCCCTTCCTTCATTCGCTTCTTCCCACTCCCTCGTTCCTCCTCATGCCGCCCAAGAGAACAGCTGCTAAGCGCACCGCTGGGACCACCATTCCTCACCCAGCTACAGCCACAGCCATGGCCCCCTCGCCTTCATCCTCTGCTCCCGCTCCTCGCGGACGCACGAGTCTTCGGCGACCGGCGTCTGCCCGGTTTGTGGCTGCAGGGCCGTCGGATTTGACCCAAAACGCCACCAATTCGGATGTAGTCATGTCGACTGATTCTGAAGACTCGCCCATGGAGCATGCACAGTCAGGCATGGACGCTCTAGAACAGGAGAGTACACGCGCACAAAAGAGACCAGCCGAAAGCGACCATTTTCCTGCCAAGCAAAGAAAAAGACTCGTTCCGGAGGTCGAGTCCGACGTTTTTGAGGAAGCGAGCCTCGCAAACATGACTGTCGACGATACAGTCTTGTCAAACATTGAGCAAGAGGGAAGCTCCGAAGATGATGAGGTCAACTGGGAGGAGGTCCCTGTTCCCGGTAAAGACAAGGCTTTTGTCTACTTACAGGACGTTTGCCTACTTTTATCTGCCACCCCTTGCACTGCAAATGCGCATTAACACTGACATTCCATATTTCTTCAGCAGTGGAACCAGAGCAGCAAAACGAACAGCAAGATTATTCATACGAGGACGAGGAGCTATCAGGACCTTGGCAATACAATGCAGTGGAGATCATCTTTGACAAACCGCCTGTCGAGGCCAGCAAGAAGTACAGTGCCTTGGTCATACTGTTTGGCTCCATGAACAAGTGTAAAATCTGACCAAACGAAACGTTCCTCACCTTAGGACACCTGGTCGAGGGATCACAAAAGAAGACAGGATTATTCGCGTCTTAGTACATCAAACTCACCTTCTTTGCCTAATCGCCAATGGCCTACGCCGGAACCGCTGGATCAACCATCCAAATCTGTCGTCCGTTGCCCTTTCCTTGGTTCCGACCCATATAGCGGAACCCCTTCAAGTGACACGGAATGACCCAACTCGGGAAGTGAATGCCCTTCAAGTCTTGGCAAGATGGTGGATGGATTCTTTCGTGGTGACTGGGCCTGTTATTCAACTACAGGAATATGTCGACGTGGAGGCGCAAGGCTTTGAGGTAATGTATCAACCTTGATGGCATCCCTCGCGGAATGACACTGTCATCTAAACACACCGCTATTTTCTTTTCTAGGGTGCGTTTCCTGACAGCCCAGTAGAAAGTATAAAGAAACGGAAAACCCTTCAGCGACGGCTGTTGAACAGGAGTGGATCGAGCGATGTTTGTGCACAATTGTTTACCGCCATCTGTCGATCTCTTGGACTGAAAGCCAGGATCATCGAATCACTGCAAGCCTGTCCTTTCAAAGTGACTTTACCAAAGGACGAATCTATTACTCCAGTAGAAGCAGTTACAGACAAAAGCGTGAACTCGGTCAAAAAAGGGAAAAGAAAAAAGAAAGAAGTGGAATTGGACGAAAATGATACGACGAGAGGTTCTCGTGTGGTCATTCCAACGCCTCACCGGACAGGAAAGAAACCCATCAAGTTTCCACCAAATCACAAGCAGTCGGGTAAGCGTGCTTTTGATTACGTGTTTGACAGATTCCCGATGCATGCGCCTAATTGAACCTATTGAACTGGTAGATCCACCGGTGTTCTGGACAGAGGTGTACTCGACGTTGAGCAAAAAATGGATCACCATTGACCCTGTTCGAGGATTTGTAAACGCTCCACTGAAGATGCATCCTTCGACAACCTGCCACACCAATAGTTTGGCTTACGTTGTGGCATACGACGAAGGTATATTGAAATAACGGGTTTTGGATATTTAATGACCCATTCAAAGGGAAGCGGAGGTGTAACATATCACTTGTTGAATTTAGATGAATATGTCACCGATGTTACCCGGCGATATACCAGTCAATGGGGGAGTGCCACCAAAAAGCTGCGGGTCCAACCGTCTGGCCCAGAACGGTTTGATTGGTGGGCACAGACAATGCAAGGACTGGCGAATCCACATCCCACAAAGGAAGAGGATATTGAAGAAGCACAATTGCTGCAAGCCGAGATTTCTGAAAGGATGCCGACCAAACTTGGAGACTTTAATAACCATCCTCTGTAAGCCATAGACGTGCTTAATACCCCATTGTCGAAGACTATCCAACTAACGTATCTATATTCCTTTTAGTTACGCCTTGGAAAGGCATCTCAAAAAGTTTGAGGTCTTGCATCCCAAGATTCCTGTCCTGGGTCACATTCGAGGAGAAGCCATATTTCCCCGAAGCTGTGTCAAGCAAGTTCGGTCAAAGGAGAACTGGCTCAAACGCGCTCGACAGATGAAGAGTGACGATCTTATTCCAGTCAAATGGGTCAAATCCCGCCCAGCAACTATTTATCGAATGCGTCTTCAACAGCAAGCGACGCTATCTGGCAAGACTAGCAGTAGTAATAAGGATATCAGGAATCTTGACAACGATGAGGATATGCAAGACAACCAGAGCGAGAATGGATCTGAGGATGGTAGTGGAGCAGATCAAATTCCATTGTTTGGAGAATGGCAAACAGAGGAGTATCAGCCTCCTTGGGTCGTAGATGGTAAGGTTCCTCGGAATCAGTTTGGAAGACAGGATGTTTTCACGCCAGCCATGGTGCCAATTGGTGGTACTCATCTCAAAGGTAAGCTAGTAGCCCGCTGTAATTTTGTTAATCCAAGGATCGAAAGAAATACTTACAAATCGCAATACTTTTGACTGACATGATGACCTAGGTCGCAGTATTGCTCGCATTGCCCGACAACTCGGTGTGGACTATGTAGAAGCTGTGGTATGTTTTCAATGTTTTCCTCTCAATTGAGGACTGCTTAATCTTCAAAGTTAATAATGGATTTCATTGCTTTTTGTGTTCCTCAGACAGGGTTTGAGTTCCAATCTCGCAGGTCCTTGCCCATCATCCAAGGCATTATTGTCCCTACTGAATGCGCAGAGCTTGTCATGGACGCTTATCACGAAGTATCGCACCATGCAGACCAAGAAGCAAACAGGAAAAAGAAGGCCGAGATTTTGAAGCGCTGGCGAAAGCTTATTAAAGGAGCCATGGTGCGGGCTAGGTTGTTAGAAGAGTATGGTGAGGGAGAGGATGACGACAAGGACAGTTGGGTTCCACAAGATGATGATGACGACGACGATGACGACGACGACAAAAACAGGGCCAATGATGACGGAGTAACGCACAGTCTACCAGATTTTGAGCGCGAAATGGTTGATCAAGCAAATGTACAGGAAGAAGAAGGCGGCGGATTTATGGTGGATTGAAATAAATTTTGCAAACAATTTTGACATCTTTATTGCTTCAGCCTTTAAAAAAGGGATAATGGTCAATTGATTCTTCCTGCTATTGCTTTCACAGGGTTGCCAAGACAGGCCGACGCTCGTCCAGCATCTGAACAATCATGAGCAGAATTTCGCCAAATTTGGGACATCTCTCCCTATAATCCCAGAGCATGGAAGTGCTGCCGCCATCACCACTGTTGCCGGCTCTGTCAGCTCCAGGACGGTTGTTCGCACGAGCATTGGGTCGAGCCATCTTATTGTCCTTGAAATGGTCCGGGCTCACGTTCTCAATGATAAAGCTGACATAGCAAGGGATGATATTCTCGTGCTGATATGCCCAAGTCATAAGCTCCTGCACAGCCGATTCCGGTTCCAAGCGAGAGACAAGGACAAGTCGGGCCAGTCGTGTCAGACCCACAAGTTGGAACCGAACTGCGGCGTCGTACAAGTCCGTCCAAGCAAAATCAAAAGGATTGGCTGCCGGCAAAGTGGGAGCAGGCATAGGGATACGGTCGGTTTCCGTGGCCGTAAAAGTAGAGGAAGGGGCTAAAGACGAGTCAGGACTTCCTGCTGCTCCTACTGTTGCCGCCGTTGCCGCCGATGAAACGGAGGAGGAGGATGGAGAGGTCGAGCGAAAGCAAGAGGCACCGGTTGTGGGAATGTGACCCATGTACATGAAGTGAAGAATGGCACGAAGTACATTAGGGCTCACTCCTTCCACCTCCAAACTGATCCTGGGACGACTTGGCCGAGTCGGTGGCGAAGACGGTGGAGGAGGTGGAGACGAGGATGTGGATGGGCCTGCTACTGATGCAGGAGGTTGCTGTCGCTGCTGTTGCTGCAACAGTTGGGTGGTCGGAAAACTATGCTGGTCCAATGGTTGGGCAAAGCCGTCCTCATCTACATCGCCAATACCGACCAGTGAAGTCATAAAACTGCCCATTCCAGATCGGCTAGAACCTTGTCGACGTAATCTGGCGTGTCCTGTCGCATCAGCCCCTAGCTCTTCCAAAAGCGTTCGGAAGTAGCCATAGTTTTCCAAAACAACGCTGTGAACATAAAACTGCTCTTGAGAAGGCAGCAGAGTAACCGCGACATCTTTCGAGGACGTGTCATTGTAGAGCTCCTTCAAGTTCCGTCGGCAAAACGCAGAGTTTTGCTGTCGAGTCAGCGGCAGTGGCTCGTCGGGTCGGTGGTATCTGCAATCGAGTCGATCACAGGAGAAGCTCGAGAGCGAAATTGTGAATCCATAGCTTGCGTCATTGTAGTTGATCGCCACAGGGTCCAAGTGAACTAGACATTATCAAGATATTAGCAATATAGTCCAAAAAAGTGAGAGGCGAGAGACGTTACAAAATACAAGGCCCAGAGCGTGAATTGGGAACAAGTACTCACCGATAATACCTCCCTTGCTAATCAGATTCTTTCCGCAGATACGTCGCGTCATCTCTACCTGTCGACTTTGATAGCTGATTACCTGCAACGATTGCAGCTGACAGACCAAAGCACGGTGCTCCATTCGACGCGAACTTCCGCAAAACTGGATCCTAAGAGAGCACCGGATCCGCCCCTGTTGAACAGTCTCAACAAAGACACAATGCCAAGAGGGATTGACATTCAGAACTGTCGTGCTTGGCTCGTCCTCGCAGGACCGAGTTGACTTTGGTAGATCCATGTTCAAGGTCACTTCAAGAGGGTCCTCCTCTTCCATAACTACGTCGTCGTCTTGGCAGCTGTAGACTCCATCTCCAGCACCTTCTTCCTGGGGACACATCACAGAGATTGGAGCGCGCGGCGGTAACGTAGATTCGCCTGAAATAACTATTTGACGTATGCCGCTTTGAGGTGGATTAGAAAGGCGCATAGATGAGTGCTGAGGGTTTGAGTGGGAGACAGATCTTCTGAAAGCTCCGCTGTGGGTTTGTCCTCGTGAAACAGAAGATTCTGAGTTGAACGCTCCTGGGTCATATTGTGGCAATTCATCCCTGACAAGTCTTGGCGATGCCGTAGACGACGTAGAGGGAAGTCTGTGTGACCGAGGCGGTGGGTAAGGAGCAGAGCGCGACGTCACAGATGATGGTACTGGTGCACTATGTGGGGGTGCTCGTCCCTGGGCCATCGGTGAGCTATTCTGATTATGTCCATCTACCAGCGGCCTCGATGTTGGCTGGGGTTGTACTCGCCCGGAAGCTTGTCTGTGGGGTAAAGCCACACGTGCCGATCTTAGGGTACCTGAGAAAGGTTGTGCTAGCGACGGTAGGGGCGAGGCGGGCTCCCTTGAGAAAAAATGTGGATGTTGAACAAAAGTGCCTGTCGATGAGGAGTGAGACTGGGATCCCCAGAGGAGGTTGTCCTCTCGAGAACAATCCTGTGCCGTAGTTGCTGAGTGCACAGGAGGAGGATGCTGTCGCTGCTGCAAGTGATGATGATCAGAAGGCCGAGACAACGTAAAGGCATGTCTCTGCTGCTGCTGGTCTGGGTGCTGGTTTGGCTGCTGATTGGGCTGATGAGAAGAGTCACTTGCCTGCTGCCGTCTTGTTTGCTCCCCTTCCAGCTGCATTTGCATCTGCTGCTGTTGATGCCACGACACTTGGGTCTCAGTGGTTCTTTGGTTTCGTCCGCCCAAAGCCATGGACGAAGCAGGAGTTTGAGATCCAGAGTGGGGCGAGTAAGCATGCGAAAATGCTTGAAATGGGGGTCTGAGTTGGGAAGGGCCTTGATGGTTCGCATGGCTGCTGTACGGCGGCTGTATGTCCTGATGTTGAACTTGGAGGCGTTGTCCTTGCTCTTGCTGCTGGTTGTGCTGACGTTGCTGGTGCCAGGATGGCGGTTGCCCATGAGAAGAATCCATGATGACTAAACGGGATGAAGCAGGGAGAGAAATGGGCGTGCGTGCAAAGAAGAGCGGGGTGAATCAGTCTCCGTCTTGGTGTCTTGTTGAACAAAGGGGTCTCAGAGCCTGATGGCGGCTGATGGTATCCCTCATGGAGGCTGATAGAGGATGCTGTTTCGCCAAGTGCAAATAGAAGCTTTTATTGCGTCAAGGAGGACGCAACATGATCCTATGAGAAATGAAGGTGGAAGACCTTGACTGTGTGAACTGTTTCTTCGTCAAAAAAGAACAGGTGGTCGAGACCGTCCAGGGTCACCTCATCTATCTGAACGCCGACACATTCTTTTCCTATAACAAATTGTTAGAGGGGATTAGCGGTTTGAAGCCACATTTGCTCATTTCTCTTGTCAATTCAAGACTCACGGATGTGTGCAAAGAAATCGACGAACGTCTGTGGGTTCCGGATTGCAGACGACATAAGAGCGCTCACGCCTCTGACCAGAATTGCCTTTAATACCGCTACCAGTGGCACGATGTTGGTAGGATCATATGTCTATGAGCAACAAAGAGAGAATGACAGGCGTCAGTATTTGGAAAGAAAAGTTAAGCTCGTGAAAGAATACGTCGGCCCCGTCTTTCCACTTCAGTTACCAGGTCAGATAAAATCAAAACCTCCGCCTCTAGGGCCGTAATTTGCTCGTGTGTAAAGTTCTCCCAATCCAAAGCAGCTGCTGATACTGGGCAAGGAGCCTCATCTACGCCGTCGGTAGAAATCAAGTCAGGATCCAGAAAGATGTTCACTTTCAATCCCAAAATTTGGTAGCACTTACTGTAGCCGATGTTTTTTTTAGCCATTGTCAACACATCCATGTTTCCGTCAGTCAGAACAACTTTTTTGGCACCCAGCATAGCGCAAGCGATCCCCAGGAAGCCGACTCCACATCCAATGTCTACAACGTTTTTGTTTTGGACAAGTTCTGGGGCCAGATGAAAGTGTCGTGTTATTTCGGTTATTCCCATCTTAATACCAATTATTAGTAGCTTACGTCCAATTTTCTATACCTGGGTGCGCGATCAAGTACTCTGCCAACCAGAAACTAGGGTGAAAAAGGATTACATTAGGGTCAGATAAGTCCATGTTGGTTTCGGGTTGCCAACACTGCATGATCCATGGATTCGTGGTTGCAGCTCCTTACCTTGCCTCCCTATATTCAATGTATAGCACAACGGCGCAAGGAACTGTTAGAGATGATCTTCCAAAATAGGTTTCTCGCCTTGAATACTGATTTTAGTTCTTCCTACCATGTCCGAAGGCCCGTGGTGCCTGACGAGATAGTTGTCTGCTCCTCCATTACAGTGACAACCTTCTGGCATGTTCGGTCGAGGCTGTACGATTTGAAGCAGGGCATTAATGGGGGACCCCCTTCCTCAGGCCTGAATGAGATAGCAAATGTTAGACTGGATGAAAACTGCGGGTTGCGCAATGCTATCAATATGAATACGGCCTGACTTTACCTCTTTGGTACTGTCATCAGTAGCTCAGTGAAGAGTTCCATAAGGTCCTCGGAGATGTCATAAAGGCCCTCGTCTTCGATCATGTAAATGACCTTTTTCAGGAACGCATGCACGTATATCGACGAAGGAGGATGTTTCAATACAACAGGGTCGAAAAAGATCTACAGGGTCGCCCAATTGTTGATCATTTGGTCAGAATACAGCGCAACTCTTTTGAAGACGTGAAGCATAAAGAAATTCAAACACGGAGTGGTGCCGCTGACCTGACCAAGCATAGCCTGTTGAATCTCGGGCATGGTCACCGTTAATGGTGTCTCGGGCTCTCTTTCGGGCAGCACTCCTTGAGCGGATCTAGAATGGGGTTGGTATTGGAGAGACCAATCGAATTGTCGAAGTTGTCGCATTTGCAAGATCTGCCGTTTGATATGTAGCACTAGAGCTTGTTGGTGCTCATTCAAGGGCGGTGAAGGCTCCATTGAATGATTTGATTGCTCCAGGTGGTAGCTGATGTCGGCGTGGAGGTTGATAGTTGGCTTGGGGTGTCTGCCAATCAAAGGTGTCGATCAGTTTGATGCAGGCGTTGATGCAGGTGTTGATGCAGGTGTTTGAGGAAGAAATGAATTGTCTTGTGAAGAAGGGAGGGCGCAAAATTCCTGGGATAAAATAAATCAACTAATTTTATTATTTATCATGGAATTGTCTTTGCGTCAAGTGAGATACGCAAGTTCTTGAACGAGATAGCTTTCCAAACTGGTCAGCAAAGGCAAAGCGGAAAAGGCGGAAAAAGTGGAAAACAGTAGAGAGATCACTCTGTCAGGGTGTCTGTCAGCCTGACTAGCCACAGGTGAGTGGGAGGTTGGTGGTGCATCTGTCCTGCATCGCTGCTTTTTGTGTTTCTGTCGTCGACGCATGCTCGTGCTCGATAAAAGCAAGGCCCACCTTTGTGCTGACCAATCGCTGGCGCGTTGACAAGGCGCGAAACGCGTTGGGTCTTCACACGCGTGTCGATTCTTGAAGACTCTTGGATATCGTGGATGGCGATTGTGTGACGCCTTGGCAACAAGATGGTCAGGGTAACGTGCGCACAGACAGCAGTGACGAGAAGGGGAAAGAACCATCCGTGAAACGACAGCGAGGAAGGAAAAAAAAAGACAGAGCAATTTCAGCGGAGATACATGTAGACAGCACACTCCCAGTCGATTGCTATTGGGGAAATAATCATGACGATGGGAGCGATATTGCACATGAACCATGGGACGAGCGAAAGAGCAAAAGAAAAGGGAGCAACTCTGGGCCGGTTCCTGCCATGTCGGTCAACGGGCGCAAAGGATGGAGCTTTGATGGAAGCGGGAGCAAGAAAAGGTGGCGAATCTGCATTCTCGTCTCTTTCTCTCTCTCTTTTTTTTTTTTCTTGTTGCTTGCACTCCCCCCACCTCGATCCCTCCCGCCTCTGTTCCTCCTTTGCTCGTCTCTTTGCGCCTCGCCCTCTTTCTCCTCGACAAAGTCTTTTACTCTTGCCTGTCTCCACCCGCAGTCGCATCCCCTCCTCCAAACACTTGCTCACAGACAGGCCGACTAACGCCAGGGAGACGGACAGACAGACAGACAGACAGACAGACAGGCCAGAGCAGACGAGTCCGAGAAAGAAGCAAAGAAGCAAAGAAGGGACCAGGCACGGATCCGTCGCATCGCAGCCGTCTTGCGTCTTTTCTCGCTCGAGGACACGACCACACACGAACGACCACACACGGGCGCACGCACAGAGAGAGGCAGAGATAGAAAGAGGCGAAGTCCAGCACATAGCCGCGCCCATCCCTCCCTTCACACCTTGCCTCCATCGCCTTCACGACCATCCATCCATCTCGCCTTCCCTCCCTCCCTCGCTCTCCTCCTCCTTCCCCTCCCACACCTCATTAACGACCCCACTTTTACGACACCCACTCACTCACAGACATACAGGCAGACCGAGCCCAACAGCACTCGGCCACCTTCTCTTGCTACGATTTTCCTTATTTTCCTTGTTCGCCTGCGCCTTTGATTCGATTTGCTCCTCTTTGTTCTTTTTTTCTTCTTCTTCCTTTGACAACAAAACAAACAACACCGATCCCAACACATCTTCTTCCTCCACGCACTTTGCATTGCGCGGATCGGACTGGAACCAGCCTGGGGTCTCGATTCCACCTCTCCTCTCCTCTCCTCTCCGTTTTGCACAAAGGTAATTCGCCCTGGCCTCATCCCTCGTCATCTCCCATTCACCCACTGTCGTGTGCAATTCCATCCCCTGTCGTCCAGCCCTTTGGCGTCCGTATCTGCTCGCCCCTCGCACGCATCCAAGAAAGTGTGCGAATGCTATCAATGTTGTCTCATGCCATCCAGTCCTGTCCTGGTGCGTCCGGCGCCGGTGCTTCTTTTCCTTCCTTTCCTTCCTTTCCTTCCTTTCCTTGCTTCTCTCCTTCCTTCCTTTCCTCCTTCCTCTCTGCACTGCTGTGGACCTTTTGTCCAGATTGTCTAGACCTAGAGCTAGTGGTCCAATCCACCGGTCCTTTCAGGATAATTGCTTTCCTTTCTGCCTGTGTCCTCGCCTCATTTTGTCATTTATTCCCCCCACCTCCTCCTTCGAAAACGAGCGCGGCACCACACCCTGTCCATTCCCCTTATCCCTGTCTTGGCCCCTGCCACTCCCTCTGGCCAAGAGCGTTTGAAACTAAACCAGATCCACCTGCTCTCGTTTCAATAGCATCGCATCCCTCTACATTTGTCCTTCCTTCGCCACCAGGATCGTCCTGTTCCTCTGCATCCCTTTGCAGGTGGTCATACTCTTCGTCCTCGCCTCTTTTTCTCTATCCCTAACTCGCAAACAAGCCTAGCCGACCCAATATTAGAAGACAGGAATGCTGCGTGCAAACCCGACACTGGACGATAGCGTGCAGTCTCTCAAGCCTGCCTCCGTGCCCATCCGGCCACCGTCTAGCATCCCCGTTGCCACGCGCCCCACTCGATTTGCAGCAGGATACAGGCATCGTTCCCAGGTACTCTATATGTGAAGAATGAAGCAGAAAAAACAACAACAACCATGACGACTGAAGATAGCCTAACAATCTCAGCCCTTTTATTTCTCAGGGTTCCAAGGATGGAGAGATGGGTGATCGTGGAAGTACGACTTCGAGGGATAGCGTGTACAGGGACAGTCTATCAGGGTCGACCCTTGGCTCTGCAGGATTCCAGGCCCAGCTGGACGATATCAACAAGCGCGAGTTAGCCCTGGCGGCAGACCTTTTCTCGTCTAGCCCAACTACTCCTATCAAAACGAACGGAAGCAGGATATTGCCTCCAACTGTTGTTTACGAAAAGAGGATTCATGCCAGCCCAGACGCCGAGAACGCGGTCGAGTTCAATCTTTCACAAGACACGGATGCAACACCACGACCAAGCGATAGAACCCTGAAACGGTCTGCCCTCTCAACTATGCAGCCCAGCATAAACACGTTGGGGATCAACCCCGAGAATGACCAGGCTCGTGCAAAGCAGTATGCCTCTCTGGCCGCCAAGGGTCTAGGAACTAAGCAGAATAGTGCTTTTGTGGAAGACCTTGCCAATGCAACAGATACCGCCTTGAGATCAGCAACGGATATCTCGTTCAAGAACACATCATCCCCCACCAGCAAGAAAATCCAGCAACCCTTGGTGAGCACGCATCTTGAGCAGGATGAGGATGAGGAGCCCAACCACAATGAGCTTTTGGATCGCAAAAAGCGGGAGGTGACCTTTGATGCTCCCAGGGGACTAGACATTCAGGGCGATGATGTTCCAGAGCCACAGGACCAGGATCGAATGGAGTTTGATGATTTAGGGTCACTGGCCGGCTCTTGGGGCATGGAAACCGCATTCAAGAGCTTGGAAAACCTGAGTATGAACACTAGACCCGGCTCTTCATCATTTCTGCACCTGGTTCTGTACTAAATGCGCGTATTCTTGTCATTGCCTTCTTTCCACATTAGATGTATCTTTTGATATGGGCAACAAATCCAGGCTGGATGAAGACCGTGTGTCATTCAAAGGATCTGAAGGCAAAAGAAGATCACAGCACACAGACGATGAAGGGGCAACAAGTGATTATTTGGCATCTGTTTCTTTGCCCTCAAAGCCATCCAGGAGAGGAGAGCACTCCCTCAAATGGGAGAACCAGACAGACACACAATCAGTGGCGGACACGTCCCGCATTGGAGGACACACAAACCTGTCGCGCTCATCTTCTATTCCAACGGCTCATAATGCAGGAATGTTGCCAGAGCAGTCGTCTTTTAGTCACGCTGAGGGTCATTTGCTCCGTTTCATCACTGCTCTTCACCCTTGGGACGAGTGGGATCAAGTCAAGTCGCTGGACTTGACGAAAAAGGAGGTCGAGAGCACCATTCGTCTCAATCACCTGGTCCCCAACCTAGATGTATTGATCTTGAACGACAACCAAGTACCATACTTGACCGGAGTTCCCAAATCAGTCAAGACGTTACAGGTTCGGTCCAACCTGTTGAGCAATCTCACCAACTTTAGCCACCTCGTCAACCTGCAATACCTGGATATATCTCACAACAACATCGAGGACCTCACTGGACTCTCGAGTCTGGTCCATTTACGGGAGCTAATTGCAGAGGGCAATAATATCACTAGCGTATCATCTCTTCAACAGATGGATGGTCTAATTCGGTTGGACGTCTCTCGAAACTGCCTAACCTCCCTGGACTTTCGTTACAGTAGATTGTAAGATGAGCCGGCCGAGCTATGCTTCGATGGAAACCGTGACCTATAGTTTTCCCGACATCAACATTAACGCGTATCCACTGATCCTCTGTCATAGGCAACGCCTCGAGTTTTTGAATGCCTCGCACAACAAAATTACACAGCTGGACAGCCTCGAATCCCTAGCAGGACTCATTCATGCTAATTTGGGTAAGACTTCATGTGTTTTTATATAGTAATCCGAGCAAGTCCCTCTGTGGAGACTCACCTTTTGTTTCTTGCGCTCCTCATTGCTAGCCCACAATTGCATCGAGGATATTAGTCTTTTGCAACCTCTGCGACGACTCCGTATCCTCCGATTATCGGAAAACAAGCTGCTGACTTTCAATGCCGACTCGTTCCCTGGACTTCGCACGCTTTACCTAGATGACAATCGGCTCCAGACACTCGAAAATTGCCAAACGCTTACTCGACTGGAGAATTTCTCCGCAAGAGACCAGGAGGGCGAAGGTATCGCCATCGACATGACGGAGTTTGTCAATAGTCGAAAGTTGTATTTGTCTGGCAATCCGATCCACGCACTGGACTTTGAGATGGGCTTTTTCCGCCTTGAATATCTTGAGATCTGTGCTGGTTGTCTTTCTGAGCTGCCGGTCGGTTTGGACACACTTATGCCCAACCTCCGAGGGTTGAATTTGAGTTACAATGGACTGGACTCGATCTCAGCCCTAGATGGCTTACACCGCCTGCGACGCCTGATCTTTGTGGGCAACAACTTGAAGAGCTTCAGCGATGTTTTGTCGCTTGTAAAGAGAATGCGATCGCTGGTGACATTGGATCTGAGGCATAACCCCTTAACTTCCAACATGTACCCTGCCATGTCGATCCGTCAGGGCTCGAAATATCAGGATACGTACAGAACCAACCAAAATTCAGAAACCGAGCAAGACTGGCGTCGACGGGACGTGGGTTTTAGGCGAGCGCTCCCAGATGCCATGTATGTCAAGCGGTCTGTGTATCGGTCGGCCATTTTGAAGTCCTGCAAACGTCTGGACTGGTTCGACGGAGGAGTTATTTTGGCCAAGGAACGTGAGCGAGTGCCCATCGTGCTTGGGGACCTCTTGGACAACTATGGTCGTACATACCTGATGAACAATCGTCGAGAAGATGAAGAAGAAGATTTTTGCTACGACACCCTACATAACGATGGCTACTACTATCCAGAAGAGTACGCTGATCAAATGATGATGCCACAGGACGATCCCGAGTGGCTTTACAGTCGTCGGGTTCTTGGCATTCCTTCAGCCCAAGCAGATGACGAATATAAGGAGCTAGAGGGTGATTTGGAGGCTGACGATGGTCAGGACCCTGAAGACATTACTGATCATAGCAAGCGACAGAGCACTGTCGACAGCGGCAGCTTACATGGCCAGCATGATCCTCGTCAAAATCAGCAGCTCCACACGCCAAAATCACCTATTGTACGTATGGTGTCTAATGGAGGTGCACAACCGACGCCTCGACGACTTCGAACCCCGTCAGGACATCCAATGGCGTCCTCCTCTCCAAGAACTCAAACCGTCTTACGTTCACCCACCTCAACAAGACAGTTAAGGCCCAGCAGGATGAGCTCAAGCAATACTTTACTCTCACATCAGCCTATTGTTCAACAGAGGACTTCTAGACCGGCGTTTCAAGGAGAAGAGCATCAACAGGATGATGGCGAAGGTCTGGAAGATGGAGACCGACGATCTGCTGTCCGAAACTGGAGGGATGAGGTGAATGAGGTATCCCTCCGCAAGCAGCATCAATCCCCCCGATCCACTAGTGCCCAAGCAACCGAGCAGCCGCGCACGCTCCATGCGCACAGCTCGCGGTCTCGTCAGCTTCGTCAGCAGAGCCATGTCCCCAAGGGTAATGGCCACAGTGGCGGAAGTATTAGCGAAAGTCGCCAGAGTAGCCATACAAGTCGTAGCGGAAGTAGTCATGGTCAGGAAAGAGTTGGAGGAGAGCCTGTCGCTTCAGGAGGAGTCGCAGGAAGCATGGATAACATACACTCCTCGACTTTGGAGCTGACCGGACTTAGTAGCACTGCGGGTGTGGCTAACAATAGTAATGGTCGAGTTCCTGTACCAGAGACCCCCCGCAGACACGTAACTCCTCGTCGCAAATTCAATCTTCCTCCCTTACCACCCCCAACGTCTATCCTCTACCAACAACCTCGGCCACGCCCTCAGCATGTTCGTGGACGCTCCGATGGTGCGGCTCTAATGACCAACTCTCCAGTTCGTCTTGTTCGACCTCGATCACAGCAACAGGACCTAGTTCATCAGGAAATGGGGGGTGATTACGGCGTTCCTGCGAATACGCAATCCATGATTCTGCCACCGCAACATCATCCTTCCATGTCCCCCGTGGGAGAACATGCGCCGTTAACAGCCAGTGGTACTCTGCTAAGGCCTGGTCACTTGCGTCGCCGCTCCTTCGCCCTCAATCCGCAAGTCTCTGCTGGTGTACGGAAGCGAGAGCTGTTAGGACTTGATTTGCAGCAGCAATACCGGACCCCACCACATGGGCAGAGCTCACCGGTGGTGTCCCCGGGTTACTTTGGACTAAATCATTACCAACCGCAGGCGAACCAGCAACAGAGTATGAGCCCCCTTGGTTTTGGACGAGGCGCTGCCTTGATATTTGGGACTCCTGGAGGAGCCGGCAATGGAAGCGTACCTGGCCGCGGCAGTGTGCCCAATACTCCCTCGAAGAGTGGACGAGCGAGCCGCATCAGCCTTGGTCAGCAGCAGCATTACCCTCAGACGCTTGCTCGCGACATGGAGCGTTCAGAGACTGCAGAGTGATAGGAGCAGACCACAACACACAAATACCCTCTTCCGTGCTTTTGTTATGACATTTATGAAAACAGAAAAAAATAAAAAAAAAGTTGAAAACTTTCATTGTTGACATCTGAAGAAGACTGAGGCTCCCTACCAGCAGGTTTTCGACGATTAAGTTCGCGTGTCTGATTCCCTTCCGCCCTTGCCCTCTGCTTTGAAAGATTGCTCTATCCTATTCTCCAAAACCCCTTTGCCCAGACCCCTGTTGATAAAGTCTTTTCCGGGAAATCATTTTTTGTTCCTTCTTTTGCATTCCTTTTCCCCCATTTGTCCTTTTGATGAACTTCCACGGTATTGTAGAGACTTTTCCTCGCGGGTATCAATCACAGAAATCATCGGAGAAAAGATTCAGTCGAACACGATCCAACTCCACTTCTGGATCGTCCGCTTCTACCACCTCCGATGACAACGACCGAGTCAGCCCGCGCGCAGATCTATCCATAACCTCTACCTCACCCTTCGGGATGGATGAAAAGGATCCATCAGGATCAGCACAACTTCAACAACAACAACAACAGGCGCACAGTGTACACTTTGCAGAAGCGACACTGACGAAATCTCCAACTGAGAGCAGCAGAAAAAATAGTACTAGTGATGATAATAGCCCTCCTTTTAATCGACGAAGACAAACCGCCGATTCTGTCTCAATATCGATCAACGACTCATCCTCTCCTCAGTCGCCGCCACGGTCCAACAGTGCAGAAATGAGGCGATCCAAGACGATGCTTGACGACATGAGCAAGGCCAAACGAGATGATATTAACCTCCAAAGGCGACAATCAATCGCTAGTACGTGACAGAAGGAAATGAGAGGCATTCCCTGCGAATAATGCGAATTGTTTCAATTCCTTACTTATTTTGCTCTATACGATAGACTATGCCATGCGAGGACAAGGTGTGGACGTTTCATCGATGGACCCAATTTTTAACTGTATCGAAGTAAGCAAAAAGTCCACTTAATTTCACTCTTCATGAGTTTATTTCTGATGTTCTCGACCTTTGCATTGATGTCATTGCTGTAACGTAGAGAAAAGTGGGTGTCACAACTGTGGATATGAATCAGGGGAAATATGATGCTCATAGGGAAATGAACAATTCACAGTTTCTGGAATGGCTGCGCCAACCGGTAAAGGAAGCCTCAACGACGGTTGTAGCTCTGAAGGATCGGGCGAGAAGACTGACGTTGGATTGTGCTTGTCCCAACTTAGAGACCGGAGTGGTCGACCATCCGCTGGATTAACATTAATGGAATGAGTTGGGATGTCATCAAAGCTATTGCGTTAGCATACGGTACTGCTCGCTGAGCCCTGCCTGCGAGTTCATGCAGAAAGTGTTTTACTCACGTTTGTCTTTGTTATCTGTCCTGCGGCTCCTGCCTTCAGATTTACATCATCTTGCGGTCGAAGATCTATTGCATGTCCCCCAGCGCACAAAAGTGGATGTGTATCCGAAGCAGTGCTATCTTAGTTTGACTCTTTTGACACTCATGGAGGCGATTGGAGAAAACGAATGGCGTCAAGTCGATCCCTACACCAGCCCACATGGTATCGACCCCGAGATGCTCTCTCAACGAATGCCTCTCGAATCCCTCGACAAATATAAACATCAACATTACGTGCAACAGACTCAAGTATCGTCTTACGGTCGACTGCATGTCCACATGGAGCAGGTGACAATCTTTTTGCTCGCCGATAACACGTTGATCACACTCTTTCAGGTTTCTGGAGAATCGGTAGTGAACCCCATCGTGGAGCGACTCTCGCACGACTATTCCTTGGTACGGAAGCACAACGACCCTAGCTTCTTACTTCAGTCAGTGATTGACGGGATTGTGGACCATGCCATCCCTATCACCGATGCATTCCGGCACGAGATTAATGACTTGGAGGCCAGGGTCATGACCATGCCCAAGATGCCGTTCACGGCCGATCTTCACCAGATGACCGCACAGTTATCACTGATGAGAAGAATGTTGATCCCGACACAGGTTCTGGTCCATTCTTTGAGGGCCAAGGATGAACGAAGTCCTTTGTCATCTCTGGCCAAGGTTTATATGGGTGATGTGATGGACCATTGTAACACGATGGTCGAAGATATCGATTCGATGCTCAGTCTGTGTGAAAAGTTGATCAATATGGTAAGTGAAGGGCGAAAGGCACAAAGTCAGCGTCCACCTTTCTTTGGCTCATCCTTTTATTTAGATCGCTTACACTTTACTAACTATCTTTGTTTCTCATCAGATCTTTAATTTGGTCGCGTATGACACCAACGAGTCGATGCGTCAATTGGCGCTTGTGTCCATGATTTTTCTTCCTATTACCTTTGTGGCTGGAGGTAACACTCGTCCTTGACTCATTGACTACCAGCGCGGTTTGTTTTCTGCATCGATATTGCGTTTCCCTTTTGTCGCTCTTGCGATAGTATATCATCTCGCTGACATGTTGGTGTATCCTTGGATACTTCTGGTTAGTGTACGGTACCAACTTCACAAACTTTCCCGAACTCACCCATAACATCAGTTACTTTTGGTTCATCTGCCTTGCTGTCACGATTGTGTTTGTAAGTGCACAGTCTGCAAGAGATGGATGGTTGAACAAATGGCGGCAGAAATTTTGACTGACGTGCTCACTGGCTTCCGGCGTTGAACTTGACTTTTTACTAGCTCCTTGCAATCTTCATCCCTTGGGTCACGGACAAGATTCGGGCGCACGCCTTTGAGCGGCGACTGCGACGCGGTGAACCGATCAGCATTGGTAGTCGCAAACGCCAGCGCTATTGTGGATTGTGAGGAGAGAGTAGATTTGGTGGCGCTGGGCTCATCAGATTTCAAATGAACGCTTTCGGTCTTCGGACACAGTCACAAATTTCTCCAAGCACGACATTTCTGTCCGAAATATCGATCAGTGCGTCGTTGTGTGTGATCTGCCAATCCTTTTGTTCGCGTGCTCTGTGCCCGTCGTCCTTGCTTGCTTGCTTGACTTTGCTTGACTGTGTCCGAAGGCGGACCAGCGATGAGCAGAGATGGTGCCATTATGCTTGATCAAGTCTTTGACATCTGCCTTGCTGGCTCTTGACTCGCCGCCCCGCAGTCCCTCCTTTTTAAACTCCCACCTTCCCTCATCTCGCTTCTTTTTCTCCTCTTCCTTCACTCTTCTTCTCTTCTCTCTCTCCTCTCTTCTCAGCCATTACTCCACCTTCACACGCTCGCCCATTCACAGGAAGTCCCTTTTTGTTACTCCAACAACCGGAACTCATATCCAGGATGTTCTCGCCCTACGTTAGTCCACCGGCCTCACCCCGCCTTCAGAACCTTAACAACAACCCCTCAAATCCTTCCGGAGGCGAGATCAAACTCATTGGCGCCGGTCCCGGCGATCCAGATCTTCTCACCATGGCCGCCTACAAGGCCATTACCTCGTGGGCGCAGATTGTTCTAGCAGACAAGCTGGTCTCGAAGGAAATCCTGGCCCTGGTTCAATGCAAACTTTTTATTGCCAACAAGGACAAAGGATGTCAGGCATCTGGCCAGCAGGAGCTCTTTGAACATGCTACCCAGTCCTTGAGACAGGGACTCCGAGTCGTCCGATTGAAGCAAGGAGGTAACCAAAGTCTCCTCGGCACAGAAAAACAATAGAGGACAATGAATTGAGAGTCCAGGACATGACAACAAGATCCTGGTTCAGTTTTGTTGACAAGAAATGTTTGTGCTGTTTTTAGATCCATTCATCTTTGGACGAGGGGGCGAAGAATATTTGTTTTTCAAACGACTTGGCTATGAACCGACCATCTTGCCAGGGTTATCTTCTAGTATCGCGGGACCACTGCTAGCGGGAATTCCCTTGACCCATCGAGGAATTGCCTCTCAGTTCTTGGTGTGCACAGGAACAGGAAAACATGACACAATTCCTGAAACGCCTCTTTATGTCGAAAACAGAACGACTGTTTTTTTAATGTCCTTGCATCGATTGGAGGCCCTGATTGAAGATCTCAAAAAGGCTGGTTACCCCGAGGATCTCCCCGTGGCCGTGGTCGAAAGAGCCTCTGCAAAGGATCAGAGAACAGTGAGGGCCAAGGTCGGAACAATCGTACGGGTCCTGAATGAGGCTGGCTATCGTCCCCCAGGGATCTTGGTCGTCGGATGGGCCTGTGATGCATTAATGTTGAATGGCGATCTTCATACACAACGGCAACAGATCGAGGGATTGATCGAATCCTTGAGCTCTTCATAACCCAGAAAAAAAAAGGATTTGCTCTGTTTCCCCTGCTTTTTTTCTTCAGACCTTGGCAGTTAAAGTGGATCTTCTACTTCCCACTGTATAGTACATCTCTTTGTTCCCTCTTCCCTCTGCATTTCCTCACGACTGTACCATAATTCTCTTTTATTGTAATAAACGACTTTTGATCACACCAAGGTATCGTTCCCGTTGCCACCTGACAAGCTGGCAGCGATGGACTGTGTTGGGCCTCCTGCCCGACCACTGGCTGGTCGAACCTCATCATACGAAGGTGGCTCATCTGGGAACCCTTCCGAGGCTGATGATGATATTGAGGACTGCTGGGCTGCTGGTACTGAGAGCACGCTTGATGCCGTTGGTGGCCTCGAAGTGTTGCTTCCACTGCCATTTCCACTTCCGACACTGTTGCTGCTGCTACTGCGGTGGCGTGCCAAGAGTCCATCTTCATCTCGATGGTTATGACCATCCTCATCTTCATCCTCGTCTTCATCGTCATCAGCTTCGAGCAAGAAATCCCTCATGTCGGCCTCCAGTTCACGCCGAGTCTGAGCCCGACGGCCGTTGGGGAGCATCTCTAGAGAATCGTCACAGTCCTCGGGACGAACAGAGGCGCCTGTCGCATTTCGAACATTGTTCCTGATCCGTGTGAACGCAGTCCCCATAGCAGCCGTGGCAGCGTTGCCTCCCTCGACTAAGGACTCACTGATCTGACCCCAACCGCCTGTGACCCTTCGTTGAGTATCTTCAGCCAATCGCCTCAAAATGGAAGCCTCTGCGCTAGAATCAACGGGTTCCCAGATTTGCCTTCTTCTTGCCTCCTCATTCTTGAGCATCCGTCGCATCGCCACAAACATTCCAATCAGGACTACAATCATCCCGGCCATAGTGATTCTCCTCGACTTGACCTCTTCCTGGTACTCCTTCCAAAGCTCGGGGGTGTATTGACAGGTGTTGTTCACGCTCGAGCACGTCAACGAGCTTTCACATGGCAAAGTCTTGTTGTTGCAGGGTTGGTTAAAAAAAGCACGATGTTTGCATCCGAGTCCTTGGTTCCTGGTCACGCCCTCGATCGGTCCACAGACCCAGTCGGGCTCGTCTGTACAATACGCGCATTGCAGGACAGCACAGGTTCCCTCGATACAGAACCAGCCCTGACATTCTATCGAGCTCATATCGGTACAACATTCCCCACCATGGACTGTACATCTTGCCGTGTCCTCTGTTCGTAACAAAGGGCAGAGCAGAAAGGGGTTAATCAACCAAGTCGTGCCATTTTGTGCTTGCGACATAAGCGTCAACCATGATCTTTATCCTTCAAATCAATGCAGAGGCAACATGCACACGGAGAATGGGGGTCTTACCAAAGTACATATCAAACTGGGATGGTCTAGTGACTCTACTGGGAGGCTCGACCTGGTCCTGGGCTTGGACTTGGGTTGCGGACAGTGCCAAGGAGATGCAGAGCCAAATGAGAAAGACGTAGGATAGGTCAAGTCGTCTCCTTGGAGAAAAGAGGTTCATAGTGCCCGTGCAGCTACTGGTTTTGCTCCTGGAAGTTGAGGCTGTTGCCATTACTCGAGAGCAGGTTTTCATGCCGCCATCGTCCAGATGGACCGCTATGCTCCCGCGGCGGTGTCGGTTGTCCATGTTTCCTTTTAGATGCGCTTTTTGTTTGTGTCGCCGAAGAAAGAATGTGAATGGTGCTGGGTTGTGGAATGGATGAGCTTGGTCGACTACTGTCTGGGAGGCATGGGGAGGTGGATGGATATGGAGGAGTGAGGAGATGTGCCAGAGCAAAGTGGGCAGAACAGGCGGGCATTACATGAACGGGCAGAGAGAATGAGCGAGTGAGAGGGCTATACACCCTTAAGTTTGGGTCGACAAAGTTTTATTTTTTCTTGGGCTGGATTGTCTGGACGCCGCCCATGTATGGCCACAAGCACTCTGGCAGACGGACAGACCCGTCTTTCCGCTGATACGTCTCCAAGAGCGCGACAATGATCCGAGGAATAGCCATCGCTGTACCGTTTAGTGTGTGAACAAACTTCAAGGTTGGCACTGTTGCGGTGGAAGACCCTCCATCCGAGTCTTCGCCAGATCGGAGGGAAACAGGCTTTATAGACCTGTACCGAATGTTGAGTCTCCGTGCTTGGTAATCGGTACAATTGGATGTGGAAGAGATTTCTCCCCAACCATTCCTTCCTGGCATCCAGGCCTCAATATCATACTTTTTATATGCACTCGCGCCCAATTCTTCCGTTGGCATGTCCAGAACCCTAATGAGAAAATAGAATAATAATGATAAAAAAAGGGTTCTTGTTAGACAGAATGAACAAGGGAGGTATCAGGTGGGAAACCTTGAATAGATCCCTGACATACCTATAGCAAAGGCCTAGTTCTTCAAAGATATTTTCTTGGAACTGTCGAATTTCCTCCAGAATCCTGTCGCTCTCATCCTGATCATCCTTAGACAAGACAAACAGCTCCACTTTGCTGAACTGATGAACCCTGTATAATCCTTTGACCTCAGCTCCTCTGGATCCAGCCTCCGCTCTGAAAGCACGCCCAAACCCTGCCATCTTGAGAGGTAATTGATTTTCTTTCAGGACCTTGTTCAAGTTCATTCCTGCTAACGCAATTTCAGCAGTTGCGACAAGACAAAGCGCTGAGCGCTGGTGATGACGCGCTCCCTCTACAGTGCTGGCACGAGCTGAACCTGGAGCAATCGTTGATACCCAGTATGTTTGGGAGGCTTCGTCTCTAGGCTGAAATCCGCAAGCTTGAACGACCTCAGGGCGAACAACATCCGGGGTGATCACAGGCATATAGCCTGCCTGAACAGCACGCTGAGTTGCAAACTGAATCAATGCCAACTCCAATAGTGCAGCCTCATTCTTGAGGTAGTACCATCGGGATCCTGTCACTGACGTTGCAGACTCAAAGTCCATCAGATCCAGCGAGTTGGAAAGAGTCACATGGTCCAAGAGCGGGTAATCGGAGGTCTCTCCTCGCAATGCCTGGTCGTGCTCATCATTCTCTTCCGCTGAACCGGGTTGTGCGTACACCTTAACTCCAGGGTTCAGGCGCGGTGTACCTTGGATGCGGACCAACCGTGCAGCAGATTCGGGTCCGATGGGCGAAGTTGGGTGGGTATTGTTGGGGATCATGACTGCCCGCTCATAAAGCTCTGACTCCAGGGCAGCAAGTTCTGCCTCCTGTACGTGGATACCCTCCTTGACAACTTTTCCCCGCTGAACTAGCTCCTGGCGCCTAGCTTCCTTGCCATCTTGAGACACCAGCTCCACAGGGTTTGTTGCCGTTTTTGATTTCTTGGACTTTGATCCTCCACCGCCAAAGAGACCCTTCATTTCAGCCGCAATTTGATTACGCTCTGCTCGCGCTATTTCCAGTTGGTGCGTTTTTTCGCCGAATGTTTGGTAAAGGGCGTTGACAGCTGTAACTGAAATTGAGCTGGGCAGGTTGCGATGCTTGATGTTGGACTCTATGGCATCTGTGGAAAGGGCTAGGGCTTTGAAGTTGATATGGGGTTTCAAGATCAAGGCCGGCATCTGATCAACGCCAGTCTCTGCGATGGTGGTTGCTGGTGATGGTGAGGGTTCGATAGATTTGAAGAGCCTTGATGTCGTGGACAGAGGTTGCCTTGGTTGTTGCAGGAAACCTACCCGCTGTGAACTAACGAGGGCCGATCTGCCAGGGGCAATAGCATGCACACACCGGGTGGAGAGGCATTTCGTCCTGACTATAGAGAGCATTGAGTCTGAAGTGCTGCCGCTGAATGGTAGGGTTGCTCGCTCGCTTGTTGTCTTGTGGAATGGATGCGTTTGGGAGAAAAGAGCTGATCAGCAACGCGACAGGACTCGGGTCAGCCGCGGCAGACGTGACTGTGTTTGGATCCACTTCGGACTTCCCGTGCCTTTCTTGAACCAACTCTCTTCCGCACTTTCTCCCCTCCCCACATTCCACATTCTCACCAGCAAACACTCTCGCAACCCATATTCACAATGTCACTGGCAGCAAAGGTCGTTAAGGCAGCAACCCCAAGGATCCCCCGCCCAAGGAAGGCCGTCCTCACTCTCGTATGTGGTCCATGCTCGATGCATCGTCTGCATCTAACAGGCACAATGATGCAGAAGTACGTCTAACAAAGCACTCCTTTTTTTGTTCTCCATCTTCCCCTTCTTTGGTACATCCTCATCTGCGGTTCATCGACGCTTGGACTCTATGACATGGACATCCTGGAACCAACACTCTCTGGCTGGCTCATCAACATCCGCTCTCTGCTCTTGGCTGGACCCACTGCGCTGTTTCATTTTTGGACCTCGCATTCGGGTTTGACTTTTTTGTCACCCCACCAAAATTTTATTTGAAATCGGCACCATTGGGAAAACGGTGTGGGTCACTTGATCGATCCTTGCCTCGTCTCGCCTCGTCCCGGGACTCCGTTTTTGTGATCACATATCTACTACTACCACCATCGTCGCCACCACCACTGCCCCAACAACTCTGACGCTGGATATGGGATGCTTTTTCACTACTATATTGTGCTGTGCGTTTGGACTATTTCCACCCCTTAGACACCATCGGCTGTTACCCGCCTGCGCTCTCTCACCGAAGGACCAGAGCCCAAGGTGATCCGTGTCGGCATCCGCACAAAGGGCTGCTCAGGACAGCAATATGACCTTCAGTACACAACCAAGAAGGAAAAGTTTGACGAGGAGATCAAGCAGGATGGTAAGGGTGGCAATGAATGAACTTGGAAATATATGTATCATTCACAGTATGTCACGACAATGACAGTGACTGACCCTCTCAACCCGTACATTTGCAGGTGTAACGGTACTCGTGGATAACAAGGCATTGCTTTCTGTTCTTGGATCAGAGATGGACTATGTCGAGGACAAGCTCTCAGCTCAGTTCGTGTTCAACAATCCCAACGTCAAGGAGTCTTGCGGATGTGGTCAAAGCTTCATGACATAGAGACGAAGTCAGGGAACTGGCTTCCCTCGACCACTCAGACAGGCACATCTCATCGTCATCATCGCACGGCTTGCCTACAACTCCTCCAAAACAAAATAGAGAGTCGGCCGTCTTGTACAGTACTTACAATAATTTTATCTTAGTAAATTGGCTCCCAGCCCAGGCAAAATTGAATGAATCAAAGCCACAGCCACTCCTTCGCGACACCACTCGCGACATTTCCTTGGAAATCCTTCCATCAACCTCCATCCCTCCTGCTCAGCACTCTTCCTCTTCAATACCCACTGCCTGTAACCATGATTGACGAATTCCACAAAGGTCTCGAACCCGCCGCCGTTCCCCAGGACGGCTCCAACCTCCGTATCCTCATTGTTCACACTCGCTGGAACTCTCCTATCGTCCAGGGACTTGTCGATGGAGCCAAGAAGGCCATGGTGGAGCAACACAAGGTCCGGCCCGAGAACATTGTTATCGAATCTGTTCCCGGAGCGTACGAGTTGCCCTTTGCTGCCAAGAAGTTGCTCGAAGTCTCCCAGATCCGTGCTGCGGAGGGTGCCAATGATCTCATGGGCAATGTCAACCTTTTGGATGGATTGAATCTTACCGGCTCCTCTTCTCCCGCCACCTCCACTCCTGCTGCCGCTACCACCGCAAGCAAGCAAGCCTTCGACGCTGTGATCTGCATTGGTGTCTTGATCAAGGGCTCAACGATGCACTTTGAGTACATCTGTGAGGCCGTCTCTCAGGGTATCATGCGCGTCGGATTGGACTCGGGCGTTCCTGTCATCTTTGGTGTGCTGACCTGCTTGACGGAGGAGCAGGCCCTCAACCGTGCTGGCATGGACAAAGCAGGAAAGGGACACAACCACGGTCTTGATTGGGGCCAGGGCGCTGTTGAGATGGCTCTGTTGAAGAACCGCGCTCTCTAAAATCTTACACCTGGCAAAACGAACATCCTCACTTCCAATTTGTACATACCGACAATTTTGGCCTTTGTCATAACGAAAAATAAAACGTACCTTAAGGTCACTTTCAGAGCTGATTTTCGAGTGAATAAACCAGTTTTTGTCTTGGTCCTTAATGGCAAATCTTCAATCTTGACCGAGTCTAGATCTTTGAAGGTCATCTGACGCGATAGCGGCGTGTCCTTGAAGATATGTCATTGTCCTATTTCGTTTGACGTTCCTTGGAAAAATAACTTGGACACGCCGCCGCCATTTGAACGACAAACAAACGCACTTGCCAAGAACAGCGATTGTTTAAATACGAAGCAAGAAAAAGTCGCCACTTTCTGCTCCATCACTCAGTTCCTCTCGTCTTCCTCCCCTCCTCCTCCTCCTCCTCCTCCTTTTATAACATCAGAAAAAAAGGGAAAAGCATGTCACCACACCCAGTCCTTCCTATCCCAACGACCGAGGTCTTGACCAATGAACTTGGCAGATCTCTTGAAAAAGCTGAAAAAAACACCTTCGAGCTTTACTACTTCAGAGTTCACACTCACAGAGCCACGCCACGCGCACTACTCGCATTTGCTGACGCCAATTGGAAGGCAACGAATCCTACCCCTGGTGTAAGTGTTTCTGCAGCAAAAAAATACATCAATTTTTCTATCCTATGGCTAAAGTATACTGTGACGAACTAGGCATGGATGAGCTATGCAAAGCCTTTAACAAAGTTTGGGAGTTTGCCCGTCCTCTATGAGACTTTCACGTCGCCCGAGACGGGTGAAAAACTTATAGTTGAGCATGCCGAAGCACTTGCCATCGAGCTGCGTCTTGCTCGAGCCTTTAACCTTCTTGGTGACAATGCCTTTGAGGAAACTCAGATCCTGGGGTTCTTTTCCAATACGCGGGCTTTGATGCACCGGCATGAAGATGCGTACTTTGTCAAGGCCGAGGACCTGGATAAGGAGCGAGACTTGTTTATCAACGTCAAACTGGCGCAATAATGGATTCAACGGCACGAGTTGGAGCTGGGGAAGAGCAAAGATCCAAAAACCGGGGAGGTTCATGGCTATTGGCAACCTACTTTCGCTGGCAGACATCAAGACCGCCGTCGCGATCGATGCGTTCTTGAATGAGCAGTATGTCTTCCGAGGCGGTTACGCCAGGATCAAGGATGAGGGCCTTATCTCGACAGAAAAGACACCAAACCTGTGGAAAGTGCGCGAGAATGTCAGATCCAAGAAGTCGTACAATGACTGGCTCCAGCCTAGGGAGTGCCATGAGTATTTGATGGCGAGTATCAGGGTCGCAAAGAAGAGTGATAATCATTGGCAGTCACGCACTCTCACGATGAATGAAAATCGTAAAAAAATCTCGAATCGTATCTCTGATCGGCACGATCATATCAATTTTCATTCAACCTCTGCCATAATCGTATCGCATCGATCTGACCATCGAGGTTGAGTGCACTGAGACCTTTCATGCTTAAAAAGGTGGACCTGCCCATCTTTTCTTTGGTCTTTTCTCCCCTCATCTGCATTCCCTCTTCATCCATCTTTTTTGCTGCTTATTCTTTGCACCCGCTCTTAGCATCTGCACATTTTTGTACATACATCCCCAACTCTCATCACGCACACTCATATATCTAAGCATGCCACCAGCCGCCATTGCCACTCTTCCTGCTCAAGACGGAGCAGACTTGCTGAACTCCTCGGACTTGCTCAAGGACAGACTTGCTCGTTGGAAAACCAGACTGGATGCGCTCACGGAAATCCACTTGCCAACGGATTATCCACGACCCATCCCTCTTCAGATTGTCGAGGCTGTACATTCGCTCCAGCTCACAGAACAAACCTCGTTGGCGCTTTTGCAAGCGAGTATGGCAATCAATACCCCCTCTGGATCGACAAGATCAGGATCCAGCACGCCTACAGGAAAGTCAAGTAGCCACGTTTCACCATTCACTATTCTCTTGGCAGCGTTTGCTGTGCTCTTGCACAGATACACAGGCGACGAGGACATGTCGATTGGGTCATCCTCCGAAGCAAGGAACCCTGTAGTCCTCCGCCTGGGCGTCACTCCCAACCAGACCTTCCGGGACGTGGTTGAAAAGGCGCAATTGGTAGGTTTTGTTTGTGTGTGTTGGCATGTGGGGAACCACGATCTGATCCGAGACGAGACAGCAGGGAAAAACGGCGCACTGGCCACGCCAGTGACTCGTTTCCCAGCGACATTCTTTGAGGACTGCTCCTTCGATATCGTGATGGATTGATGTGATCCCTTGATAAACTGGTGTGTTCTAGTGCCTGTCATGCTCACATACTTGTGGCTTTCTCTTCACTCTTCTAGGCAGAGACCGAGGCTGCAGACGATGAGGTTCCCTTTGCTAGTCTCATGGCCCACTTGTTCCCAGGGAACACTGCCAGCGAGGCCCCCTCCCAAACTGCCCCTCTCTTCAGAGTGCGCTTCTTCAATGAGCTCGATACGCCTGCAGACCACGTCCTCAACTCGACCTCCGCCACAACCGATCTCACCATCACGCTGATTTCTCATGCAAACACTTCCTTGCGCTTTGGAATGCTTCCAGAGATCGAGCTCAAGGTTGCCTACAACCAGGTCCTGTTCTCTTCGAAGAGGATCCAACATATACTGGATCAATTGGTCCAGATCATCACTCTTGCCGGACCCAAGCCCGATATCCTTGTTAGCGATATCGCAATTGTGACCTCCACTTGCAGAGGCGTTCTTCCTGATCCCTCTGCAGATCTGCATTGGTCCAGCTGGCCTGGCGCCATTCATGACATCTTCTCCAAGAACGCGAAGGCCTTCCCCGAGCGGGAATGTGTCTTTGAAAGTAGAGACATTCTGAGTGAGGACGGATCTAGCCGAGTTGTTGGCCAGCAGAAGCATATTTACACTTTTGGCCAGCTGCACGAGGCATCTAATCTGGCCGCACATGCCCTCATCAAGGGGGGAATCCAGCCCCAGGATGTTGTCATGGTGTACGCCTATCGAGGTGTGGACTTGGTGATCGCAGTCATGGCTGTTCTCAAGGCCGGAGCAACTTTTAGCGTTATTGGTAAGTAGTCAGAATGAGGTTCATGACTTACTCCTCCTCATCGAACCGTTTTATTAATTGTTTTGGTTGTTTATAGATCCTGCCTATCCCCCCAATCGCCAAAAGATCTATCTCTCTGTCGCTCGCCCACGCGGATTGATCGTCTTGGCTCATGCTGGAACCTTGGATCCTGTTGTCCGCTCTTATATTGAAGAAGGAGAGGACTTCCAAGTGATTTGCGAGATTCCTGGACTGAGGATTGCCAACGATGGCAGTGTCCTTGGTGGACAGACTCGTGCTGGTGTCGACGCTTTGGATGCTGTTCAACATTTGGCCAGTCAAGACGTTGGTGTTGTCGTTGGGCCTGACAGTATCGGAACTCTCAGTTTCACGAGTGGAAGCACTGGCATTCCGAAGGGTAAGTCTTTTGTTTTTAATATCTGTTGGTTGCTGATTCTAAGAAAGAAAGAAAGAAAGACACGAACACAACGTTGACATGAACCTGTTTTATCCTTTTAGGTGTACGGGGCCGTCACTTCTCGTTGACCCACTATTACACTTGGATGCAGCAGGAGTTTGGCTTAAGTGACCAGGATCGATTCACCATGCTCTCGGGAATTGCTCACGACCCCATCCAGCGCGACATCTTCACTCCACTGTTTTTGGGCGCACAGTTGCACATCCCCACCACCGAGGACATTGGTATCCCCGGCCAATTGGCTGTCTGGATGCAAAACAGCGAGGTCTCTGTCACTCACTTGACTCCTGCTATGGGCCAGCTTTTGACTTCCCATGCCCAGAATCCCGTGCCTTCTCTCAAGAATGCTTTCTTTGTTGGTGACATCTTAACCAAGCGTGATGTTCACCGTCTACAAAAGATTGCCGAGAACTGCCGGACCATCAACATGTACGGAACCACTGAAACTCAACGCGCGGTATCCTACTACTCGATCCCCTCTGTCGCCAGCGATCCTCTGTTCCTGAGTTCTGAAAAGGACATCATGCCTGCTGGCCGTGGTATGATGAATGTTCAGCTCTTAGTCATCAATCGCGTCAGCAATCGTCTCTGTGGTGTGGGTGAAGTTGGAGAGATCTATGTTCGTGCCGGCGGCTTGGCCGAAGGCTATCTACAGCTGGAGGACGCGACCAAGGAGAAGTTTTTGACCAACTGGCTCGACGATGACCTTGCTCCACCAGGACCCCAAGAGACGAATGGAAAGCCAGAGTGGGAAGGACACTGGAAGGGTCGTCGTGACCGACTGTACCGCACTGGAGATCTGGGACGCTACCGTCCTGATGGCAACGTGGAGTGCTCTGGTCGAGCTGACGATCAGGTCAAGATCCGTGGCTTCCGTATCGAATTGGGCGAGATTGATACTCATCTGTCCCAGCATGCCTTGGTGCGCGAGAACGTAACGCTGGTTCGTCGTGACAAGAACGAGGAGCAAACCCTTGTGAGCTACTTCATTCCTGTGGCGCCAAGTGAGGACGACATCTTCATGAGCAGCGCCGACGAAGGCAACCGCAATGATGGATCGGACAACAAGAGACGTTACCGCCGTCTCATTCGTGACATTCGTGAGCATCTGAAGGCCAAGCTCCCAGCTTACAGTATCCCAAGTGTGTTTGTTCCCTTGTCAAGAATGCCGTTGACACCTAATGGCAAGGTCGACAAGAACGCTTTGCCCTTCCCAGATACTCCTCAGTTCAATGGTCAATCGGCAGCGGCTGTCGCTTCCCCAGCCGTGCCTCAGGATGGACCGGTCATGACGGCCACACAGCAGTCGATTCACGCCATCTGGAAGCAACTCTTGCCCTCCAGCCCTACTTGGATCCCTCTCAACGAGAACTTTTTCGATCTCGGTGGTCACTCGATCCTTGCCACTCGCTTGATTTTCGAGGTCCGCCGTGTCTGTCGTGTGGACGTGCCTTTGAACCTGGTCTTCAGAGAGCCCACGATCGGTGGAATGGCCAAGGAAGTGAGCCGCCTCGGAATGGAGGAGCTTCACTTGGATGTGGACCAATCAGCAGAAGAGAACCAGGCGGCCGTCGAGGAGGAGAAGGAGTTTGACTATAGCAGCGATTTCGAATCTCTCTGCAAGGCTGAGATCCAGGCTCAGTACAAACGTGTGGAACGTGACGACAAGGTCGATTTCCAGACGTTCTTCTTGACCGGTGCAACCGGTTTCCTTGGTACCTTTATTCTCTCCAATTTACTGCAGAGCAACCCCACTGCCAAGGTCATTTGTCTTGTGCGTGCCTCCTCGCCTGAGCAGGCAATGGAGCGTGTTCGCAGCTGCGGAAAGACTCATTTGATCTGGGATGAAGCCTGGGTGGCTACAGGCCGTTTGTCAGTAGTCCAAGGCGATCTTGCTGAGGACCAGTTTGGATTGAGTGCAGAATCCTGGGAGCTTTGTTGCCGCACCGTGGACGTTATTGTTCACAATGGAGCTCTTGTCCACTGGGTTTACCCTTATCCCAAGATGCGCGCCGCCAACGTTATGGGAACCCTTCAAGGCCTCAAGATGGCAAGCACCTATCACACAAAGTCCTTCAACTTTGTCTCCTCCACCTCAGTCTTGGATACCGCCCACTACGGTGAGCTCTCTGACGTATTGGCAGACTCGAGCCGTAGTGGTGTGCCAGAGACTGACAACCTAGAAGGAGCCAGATATGGTCTTCGTAGCGGATATGGTCAGTCCAAATGGGTAGCAGAGAAGTTGATCATGGCTGCGAACAAGAACGGTCTTGCTGCAACCATTATTCGTCCCGGATATGTCCTGGGTCATACCCGCACCGGAGTCACCAACACGGACGACTTTATCTGGCGTTTGATCAAGGGATGCATTGAGCTCGGTCAAGTGCCCAACATTAACAACGCTGTCAACCTGTGTCCTGTCGACTACGTGGCTCAATGCGTTGTCTCTGTTGCTACTACAGCTGGCTCTGAAGAGTCCATGGTCTACCATGTGACGCATCCAAATGCGCCTCCTTTCCGGTTCAACGACTTTTTCCAATTGCTCGCCAAGTTTGGATACGATGTCAACATGACAGAGTACATTGCATGGCGCACGGCCCTGATGGAATACACGCTGAAGAGTCAAGACAGCGCCCTGTTCCCTCTCTTGCATTTGGTCATGGATGATTTGCCAACCGCCACAAAGTCGCCTGAACTCAACGACAGCCACACGCAACGAGTTGTAGTGACTGGAGGCTCCAGCCACGCTTTTACCCAGGGGACTCCTCGAATGGACGAATCCCAGATCGGAATCTATTTGGCCTACATGGTCAAGGTCGGATTCCTGGATCAACCTACGCGATCAGGCACCGACGGAGTTCTGCCGCTTCCCGAGATCAAAGAAGATGTGCAGATCATCGAACGCACGCACACGAAGAAGTAAAGAACATAGATATAATAAAGTGTGACATTTATCCTAGTGCAATTCAATGCAGTCAGGTCTACCAAGGGAAAAAGTGACAACGTCAGCAGCATCATCGCATACAAAGAGCAGAGGCTGGATAGGATAAAAGATGAAGGCACAGGAAGGCACCAGAACGAACCAGTCAGAATGAGTGATTACACAATTCCACGTACGAGGGCTAGACATTAATTTCATACGTGTCAATAAGGCCGCCAGGCCCAAGAAACCAAAATCAGAAAAGAAACATTTTCCCCTGCCGTCAGTCAGGCTTCTGTGCTCTCACCTCACCCCGCCTGTGGCAAAGGCGATAGAACGCGGTGGAAGCAAAAGGAAGGTGGACGGGACATATAAGATCTCGGTGGGACGCCTCCTTCCACTCTTTTTTCTTTTTTTCCTTTTCCCCCTCATCCCTCCCCCTCTCACCCACCACTCCCACAACTAACATCATGTCTGAAGGAAAAGGTAAGCCCTCATCTCATCTCTTCTCCCTCCTCTTCCCACTACCCTCCCGTTTTGGCGTCTCGCTGGATCTGCTCCATCGCCTCTTGTCAACCTGATCAGCCGAGGCTTTGCCCCACGGAGCTTGTCGCCTTTGACCTCTTTCGAGCTCTTTTCCTCGCTCTGGTTCTGCGCCTTCACTGGATCGGCGCCGGCCCTCCAAGTGTATTGTGCTGGCCTTGCTCAACTGGGTCACGGATTTGGGAATCGCGCTCTGGCTCGCTTATCTCGTACTCGGGATGATGATGATCTACTCGAATTCGCGCCGAGGACACAGAGTGGATTGATTCAGGATACTGGGCTTTACGGCGAGTCTGACAGAGACTGTGCAGGTGGAAACATCTTGACAATCCTTCGATGCTACAGCCTTGCCCTGGCACACAATGCACACAACGCACTATCTCTCGCTTTGCCAGTATGAGCCGCGTTACGCCAGCAGTCAAACAAGATTTTTTTATTTCTTTTTTGTTCCATTGGCTTCGCTCAGCACACAACAAAACGACCGATAGCGTCACGTGCAGCCTGTTCTCTGTCCCTTTCCTCCCCGCACCTTCCTCATCCTGCTCAGATCGCGATCCATCTGCTGAAAACTAAAACTAATCGTTGCTGTCCTGCTTTTTTCTTTTCTTTAGCCGTCGGTATCGATCTCGGTACTACCTACTCTTGCGTTGCCGTCTGGCAGAACGATCGTGTCGAGATTATCGCCAACGACCAGGGTAACCGCACCACCCCCTCCTACGTCGGATTCACCGACTCTGAGCGTCTTATCGGTGATGCCGCCAAGAACCAGGTCGCCATGAACCCCATCAACACTGTCTTCGATGCCAAGCGTCTTATCGGTCGCCGTTTCGATGACAAGGATGTTCAGTCTGACATGAAGCACTGGCCCTTCAAGGTCATTGACAAGGCCACCAAGCCCTATATCCAGGTCGAGTACAAGGGTGAGACCAAGGAGTTCACTCCTGAGGAGATCTCCTCCATGGTCTTGACCAAGATGCGCGAGACTGCCGAGGCCTACCTCGGAACCACCGTCACCAACGCCGTCGTCACCGTCCCCGCCTACTTCAACGACTCTCAGCGTCAGGCCACCAAGGATGCTGGTATGATCGCCGGTATGAACATTCTCCGTATCATCAACGAGCCCACTGCTGCCGCCATTGCCTATGGTTTGGACAAGAAGACCGTTGGTGAGAAGAACGTTCTCATTTTCGATCTCGGTGGTGGTACCTTCGATGTCTCCCTCTTGACCATTGAGGATGGTATCTTCGAGGTCAAGGCCACTGCTGGTGATACCCATTTGGGAGGTGAGGATTTCGATAACCGCCTCGTCAACCACTTCGTCCAGGAGTTCAAGCGCAAGCACAAGAAGGATCTTTCCCCCAACCCCCGTGCCCTCCGTCGTCTCCGCACTGCCTGCGAGCGTGCCAAGCGCTCCTTGTCTTCCTCTGCCCAGACCTCCATCGAGATCGACTCTCTCTTCGAGGGTATTGATTTCTACACCTCCCTTACCCGTGCTCGTTTCGAGGAGTTGAACCAGGACTTGTTCCGCAACACCATGGAGCCCGTCGAGAAGGTTCTCCGTGACTCCAAGATCGACAAGGGTCTCGTTGACGAGATCGTCTTGGTCGGAGGATCCACCCGTATCCCCAAGATCCAGAAGATGGTTTCCGACTTCTTCAACGGCAAGGAGCCCAACAAGTCTATCAACCCCGATGAGGCCGTCGCCTACGGTGCTGCCGTCCAGGCCGCCATTCTTACCGGTGATACCTCCGAGAAGACCCAGGATCTTCTCTTGCTCGATGTTGCCCCTCTCTCTCTCGGAATTGAGACTGCCGGAGGTGTCATGACTGCCCTCATCAAGCGTAACACCACCGTCCCCACCAAGAAGTCTGAGACCTTCTCCACCTACGCCGATAACCAGCCCGGTGTCTTGATTCAGGTCTACGAGGGTGAGCGTGCTCGCACCAAGGACAACAACATGCTCGGAAAGTTCGAGCTCACTGGTATCCCCCCCGCTCCCCGTGGTGTTCCCCAGATCGAGGTCGTCTTCGATGTCGATGCCAACGGTATTTTGAACGTCTCTGCCGTCGAGAAGTCGACTGGCCGTGCCAACAAGATCACCATCACCAACGACAAGGGCCGTCTCTCCAAGGAGGATATCGAGCGCATGGTCAACGAGGCCGAGAAGTACAAGGCTGAGGATGAGGCTGCCACTGCCCGCATCCAGGCCAAGAACGGTCTCGAGTCCTTCGCCTTCAACATCAAGAACTCTTTGGCTGATGAGAAGGTTGGCGGCAAGCTCGATGCTGCTGACAAGAAGACTCTTGAGGATGCCTGCGAGGAGGTCATCTCTTGGTTGGATGGCAACCAGGAGGCCGAGAAGGAGGAGTTCGATGCCAAGCAGAAGCACCTTGAGGGTATCTCCAACCCCATCATGATGAAGATCTACGGTTCCGAGGGTGGTGCTCCCCCCATGCCCGGTGCCGCTGGCGGTGCTCCCGGTGGCTTCCCCGGTGAGGGTGCCTCCGAGCCCACCATTGAGGAGGTCGATTAAATACCGATCCTCTCGTAGGTCCCTCTTCCCCTTCCCTCCAATCCGAAAACTTGTATTTTTTTCCCCCACCCACTCCTCCCTCTTTCAATAACTATCAATAATCCATTGCATGCAATTCAATTTGTACAGGTTGAAAATAAAAAAACTCAACAAATAGACATTAGAACGGGAAACAACACTGAATTTGGTTGTGTGAAGACCTTGGGGACATGATCATTTCTAAATGGGGGTTTATTGTACATGGCTTTGGGTGCTTAGGATTTCAAAAAAAAGAGGTCGTTCACTTTGCCGACATCTTGTATTTGGACGTGTCGATGATGGCGACTCCGCACATTGCGCACTGCCCTGCTTTGTAAGCACAGCCTTGACAATACATAGCCCCTTCCTGATGCATCTTCGACTTGCAGGTCTTGCACTTTGAGTTTGCATAAGGGTTGAACTTTGCCGTACTATCAACATCGCGATACGATCGACAATCGAGAATAAATGGTGAAAGTTAGCAAACAAAACCTTGAAGATATGCATCAGAGACAAGCGAAAGAGAAGTAAATGACATACACTCGCTTCTTGCTCAAAAGCTTGTTCTCGCCAAGCTTGCGGTCTGCTGTTTTAGAGGTTCCAACAGTGGAATTACGAGCTCCATCTTTCCACTTGTCTGGAACAATGACTTTGGCGAGCTTCTTTTCACCTAGATGAAAGAACAGGGGTACGGTCTGGCATTCGTCAGGAAAAGAGATGTATAACGAAGCTTGCAAGGCAAGTGAATGAAAAATATATTTATCTTACACTTTGTGCAGACCATTGTTGAGAGGAGTTTGTGCAGAAAATTCAAGGAAAATGGGCAAGGGGTCAGAAAGAAATGAAGAACGCAAGGAGGAACGAATGGACAGGCTGCATGCAGCCGCATCATGATGCATGCAACGTCGAGCATGCGCCACCATTTCTGTAATTGACAAAGGTGAACCCTATGTAATTGAATATGCGCCTCTGTTTATGTTCGTGACTGCCCTTTTCTTTTCTTTTTTTTTCTATCGCTTGGGGTCAACACTCTCTCCCCTACATCACCTCGACTCGCTTCATTTCCATCCACTGCCCTCCATCCACCCCTGTCTTCTGTTTGTCTCATCTAATCTTGCGAACAGAGACTGAAAACCACCACCACATTCACTCGCACTCACACATCACAACCATGGCAAAGAACAGTGCCAAGGCTGCTGCTGCACCCGTAGCGGCCGCTGCGGACTCGAACAAGCGCAAGAGAGAGGAGAAGCTCTTGGAAAAGACCAACAAGAAGGAAAAGATTGTCGAAGAAAAGTCTGAGGAAGAAGAGGAAGAAGATGACGAAGAGGAACAGGAGGATGACGACGACGAGGAGGAAGAGAACAATGGCGAGGCAACTTTGGAAGAAAAGGCTGATCAGGACCTTCCTTCTATTGACTTTTCAGCTCAGGATGCTGCAACCCCTTCCGGTAAGATATCCCAACATGCTATCGAAGGAAGCCTCTATGGCGTCTTTTCTTTGAGATGGTTCCATCTTCGAAAGAAAGACTGGACGGAAAACCAGACTCGTTCCAGGGGCTCAGGGCTTGATGACTAATCTGTTTCCCTCACTTGATAGCTGGCGGCAAGAAGATCAACTACGATTTCCAGTCCTTGGATCTCTGTGAACCCACCAAGAAGGCTATTATCGACATTGGATTTTCAAAGATGACCGAGGTTCAGGCACGCACTATCCCCCCTTTGTTGGCTGGTCGCGATGTCCTCGGAGCTGCAAAGACCGGATCCGGAAAGACTATTGCCTTCTTGATCCCTGCTGTCGAGTTGCTCTACAAGCTCAAGTTCAAGCCTCGCAACGGTACCGGAGTTGTCATTATTTCTCCTACTCGTGAGTTGGCTCTTCAAATTTTCGGAGTCGCCAAGGACCTCCTCAAGTACCATAACCAGACTTTTGGAATCGTAATTGGTGGTGCTAACCGCAAGGCCGAGGCTGACAAGCTCGCCAAGGGTGTCAACTTGTTGGTTGCCACTCCTGGTCGTCTTCTTGATCATCTTCAGGTACGAACTTTTTCGAATAATCTATTCCGCGGCCCCTCTTTTTTTTTGGGACACATCTGACAGTTTGTCTTTTTTTCAAACATTTTGTAACAGAACACTAAGGGATTTGTCTTCAAGAACTTGAAGGCATTGGTTATCGATGAGGCTGACCGTATTCTGGAGTGCGGATTCGAGGATGAGATGAAGCAGATTATCAAGCTGCTGCCCAAGGAGAACCGTCAGTCGATGCTCTTTTCTGCTACCCAGACAACCAAGGTTACGGATTTGGCCCGTATGTCGCTCAAGGCGGGACCCCTCTATATCAACGTGGACGAGAAGAAGGACACTGCAACGGCCGATGGATTGGAGCAGGGATACGTTATTTGCGACAGTGATAAGCGCTTCCTGCTGTTGTTCACATTCTTGAAGAAGAACTTGAAGAAGAAGGTCATTGTCTTCTTCTCGAGCTGTAACTCTGTAAAGTACCACGCCGAGTTGCTCAACTATATCGATATCCCCGTCTTGGACCTCCACGGTCGTCAAAAGCAGCAAAAGCGGACAACGACCTTTTTCGAGTTTATCAACGCAGAGACCGGCATCTTGCTGTGCACAGATGTTGCCGCCCGTGGCTTGGATATCCCTGCTGTTGATTGGATTATTCAGTTCGACCCCCCAGATGATCCTCGCGACTACATTCACCGTGTCGGTCGTACGGCTCGTGCTGGTACCTCTGGAAAGTCGTTGTTGTTCTTGTTGCCTTCCGAATTGGGTTTCTTGCGGTTCTTGAAGCACGCTAAGGTTCCCCTGAACGAGTACCAGTTCCCTACCTCAAAGATCTCGAATGTGCAGAGTCAGCTCGAGAAGTTGGTGGAGAAGAACTATTACTTGAACAAGTCTGCGCGCGATGGATACAGGAGTTACTTGCAGAGTTACGCCTCTTACGCCCAGAAGGGTACGTTTGATGTGAACCGTTTGGATCTGGTCAAGGTCGCCAAGGCCTTTGGATTCTCGGTCCCACCCAAGGTCAACATCTCTGTGGGCTCTGTGAAGGGCAACACTGCCAACAAGAAGGCCTACGTCGTCGGCGAGAACAAGACACACAACCACCCAAGCAGTGGTCGCCGTCCCACCGGTGACGGAGGACGCCAGTTTTCTCGATAAGTCGAAGGGCTTCAGAGTGTCTCACCGACCCCACCGCAAAGGAGAAGTGACACAAATCACAGCGTAAAGCTTTTCTGTCGTAGTCGTTGTCGCCGCCGTCCATATTCCATATCCTTCATTTATTTTTCATCCACCAGCATTGTTAGAACTTTTTCAAGCACCAAACATATTAAAAAACATTACAAACTATTTAGCATGCACCCATATTTCAAGTGCCACGGTTTGCTGGCAGTTACACAATTGCGACCCTTTTTTTTTACGACTTTTTAATAAATCTTTTCATGGGATATTATTATGAATGCTAGAGGTGATATGGTATTGCCGAATGAAGAGTGGGGGGATATATCTTGCTTGGCTTTTGAGAATAGAGGTTCATGGATTATTTTTGGGTATCCTTAAAAGGAGAGCAAAGGTTTTTCTAATCCAAGAGCTTGAGAGATACTAGAGCGTCTGGAACCTCTGGAAGGCGAAGAGGTTCTGCTTCTGCTGGCGCTTCTCAAAGGGATGCCGTCGACGTTGTGGGTAGCATGTGTTCGCTCCTCCTCCTCTCTCAATTTCTCCATGAAGGCATCCTGAGCTCGGATCACATCGTCATAGGGTCCATTGCCCTCCATAGGTCGAGAGCGCGAATGGGAGCGGGATCGGCTACTCTTGCTCTTGCCACTGCTGCTGGACATGTTGCTGGAGGTGGTGTTTGTCAATTCCAATGGGATTCGGTTGTCGTTGGAGACTTCGAGCGATTGACGGCGGGAATGGGATCGAGAGCGGGATCGGAGGCGGTCGGCAAAGGCCATGAACGTGCCTCGACGAGGAGAGGAGACGTTTTGAGCAGCAGCGGCAGAAGATGGATCTTCGATATGAACCTCAGGGACTTGAGCCAGGGGTGACTTTTCATGGGACCGTCCTCGATCTTCACTTTCGTTGGAGTGATAGGTAAGATGGACGGGGTCTTGTGGATGGGTGGGGAGGACCGAGATCTCGCAAGGAGAGTTGTTGTTCGTGGGTGTAGAGGCGGTCATCGTTTGTTGTTTGTTTGTTTTGTTGGGTTGGTGGGTTGGTGGAGCTGAAGGAAGTTGTTGTGAGGTTGGTGATAATAGTGAATAGAAAAAAAAAGTGGGTCTCTGGTTGGTATTTATATTGGGCGTATCGTCGGCAGGGAGAACACTACCGAAGGTAAGGGAAGGATGGGAAGGAACAAGGAAAGGAAACCGTGCGGGCATGACAAGAGTGAGACAGCGCATCTAAGATCGGACACGACATACACAGAAGTGCATCTTGGCGGGCGGCAGATGCAGCTCCAGATCTCTCTCTTACACTCACTTACTCCGTCTCTCTTTGTCTTCCAGGGAGTCCAGACTGACTGACTGCCTATTGTAGTCACTGCCGACCCGAAACCGAGGAATCGAAAAAAACTATGACGAGCTGTGTGCGCCCTGAAACTCAAATCAGAATAGCGCTCTTTCCTTTTCAGGCTGCTGCCCTTCTTCACCGGGCAATGCCGCCCTTGCTCACAAGTTCACAGCTCCCTCCCCACAGCACAGTTGCCGCTCCGCCAGCAACACCGCCTTGCCTTCTCGCCTTCATCAAGGGGACTCATCGTTAGCATGCAAAAGAGTGGCATGAATTTATTCTATTGTGTTCTACAAGTTTGTTACAAATCCGCAAACATGTTTCCGACCTGCTTCTCAAAGTCGCGTTTGCTAATCTTGCCCTTCTTCAGCTTCTTGGCAAGGCGCTCCTCTTGCGCCAACTCATCCCAATCGTCCTCATCGTCCTCCTTCACCTCTTCTTCTTCTTCTTCCACCTTCTTTCCCTCCTTTGTTTTCTTGCCATTCTCTTCGCCTTCATCATCATCCTCGTCCCCATCGTCTTCGCCCTCATGGTCTTCTTCCTCAACAATCTCACCAGCAGCCTTGCGCTTCAGATAGTCTCTCTTGCGCTGCTTCTTCAACTGCCTGTCCAGCTTACGCTCCTTGGCTTCCTGTTTCTCGGACCATGACGAAGCCTTGTTGATGGGTTTCCGCTTCTTGCTCTCCTGTCCACCGTTCATTGCAATCTCCTTTTCCTTCTCTGTCTGCTTGAGCTTGTAAGCTTCCAACTTCTTGACACGGACGGCTTCTTTTTGTTTGTCTTGGTATTTGTACTTGTCCATCTGTTTTTTAAATTGTTTAGGAACCGACAAAAAAAAAAAGAAACAAAGTGGGGCCATCCTCAAAATTGGTTAGGCTTTTGGTCCCAGTTCTTACTCACACTACAGCCCAAGAAACAGAAACACACGCCCCACATATAGTCAAAATGTAAAAACTCGACCACTTACATCAATATCTGCAGGAACAAAACCCTTGATGGATCCTCCTGCCTTCTCGTTCTTCAGCTCCGGCATCTTTGGAAGTCTCAAAAGAGCGTAGCCACGAGCCAAAGCCCCCAAATCCAAATCTCTGGAACGGAAGATAAAGCTCGCCTCATGTTTCGAATAACTCCGGATGAAAGATACATAGGCCATTGTTCCCTTGTCATGAAGGTCCCGATCAGTTCTGACAATCTTTTGAAGCTCCTTCAAAAAAGCCGCGTTCTCGGCATCGTCTTCGGGTTCCTCTTTCACAATCTTGCCCAAAAGCGCCTCGTCTTGCTCCTCAATTGCCCCAGCCATAGTCTCGTCCTCATCTTCATCCTCATCATTCTCTGTGATAGTAGGTCCACCGGACCAGCCCCATCTGTGAATAGGAACCTTGCGCACCTTCAAAAAGTCAACATAGGTATCCTCCTTGCCCTTGACTAAAAAGACCACAGCCTTGCCCTCGCGACCAGCGCGACCAGCACGTCCGCAACGATGTGTAAAAGCCTTGGGGTCCTGAGGAGGGTCAACCTGGACAACAAAGTCCACATCGGGGATATCCAAGCCGCGAGAGGCCACATCTGTACAAAGCAGGACACCAGGCGATCCTGCTGGGATATTCGTAAAGGATTTGAACGTCAACGAGCGCTTCTTGGTTTCCATTTTTCCATGCAGAGAGTGAATTGCAAAGTCTGAGAGCGCTGGTAGGCGTGAGAGGAGTTTGTAGAAATAGTCAACGCTGGCGCAGGTGGCGAAGTAAACGATTGTCTTCTTGTTGGCAGATTCCTGACGGAGAAGGTGGGAGAGAAGGAGTAACTTTTGGGAGGTTGAGCAGAGAATATATCCAATATGAAGTCTACAATAAAATAAGGAGAGACAAGACGTGTGGTTAGAAACTATTGCAAAATAGAGAGTGAAAGAGAAAGAAAGAGAAAGAAAGAGAGAAAGAGAGCAATCCCATTTAAAGCAAACACATCAGATCTTACGAGGCAGGTGTCCTTTGTCCTCCACCGCCCACCAGATCCTCGACCTTGACTACAACTCGAACAGGATTACGAAGACCGGCACGGACAAGCTCGGTCAAACCATCGGTCATGGTAGCAGAAAACAATCCAGTTCGACGCTGCTTGGGGAGTAGCGACATGATCTTGTTCAAACTAACCGAGAATCCCATGTCCAGTAGCCGATCAGCCTCGTCCAAGACCAGGACTTCCAGCTCCTTGACATTGACACCGCCACGTTTCTGCGACAGAATGTCCTCCAGTCTTCCTGGGGTTCCAATCAAAATATCAGGGTGAACTTGCTGGAACGTTGCAATGTCCTCCTCCAGACTGGTTTCGCCTCCAATCAAGAGTTGATGTTGGATGTTGGGAAAGAAGGGCTCAAAGTCGGCCAAAACTTTGGTGATCTGCGTGGCAAGCTCTCGAGTAGGCGAGATGATAATAGCTCCAACTTCAGTAGGGGCCAACTTTCGGGACCGACGATGGATCTTTTCGAGGATGGGGATCAAAAACGAGAGAGTCTTGCCCGAGCCCGTGACAGCCTCGACTACCACGTCTTTGTTCTTCATAAACAGGGGGATGGCTCCGGCCTGGACAGGGGTCATGTTGGAGAAACCCATGGTGCTGACGGCATCCAGAACAGCAGGAGACAGCTTGGGCTCAAGGCTCTCCCATGAGCCAGCAGGTGCGACGCTGACCATTGTAAATGTATAATGAAGTCCTGAAGGAATAAAGGGGAGGGAACAGACGAATGACTTGCATGTGGAAGCGTCAAACTACTACTACAAAAAAAGAAAAAAAAAGGCTAGCGGTGGCTTGTGTTTGGAGACTGAACAACAGTCACATAATTTATTCAAGAAAATAACCTTGAGTAATTTTGATCACAGAGTGTAGCGGTAGTTGGGATGCTTCTCTCCCAGGTTGTTGAGGTATCCTTCAGACATGAACTGGATCAATGTCAGACCTTTAGTCAGGCAATCGTCCCTTCTTTTGTTTTCTCGTGCGAGCAGAGTTCGCAATGTAGCGGCTGTGAGGATTAACAGAGCAATACTAATTGCCATGACAAGGTGTCCTCGTTCTTAAAAAAAATGAAACAAGATTGTTAGCTGCAAAGTTGGAAGTATGTATGATACTAAGAAAAAGATGTCTTTCTGAACTTACGGTAGCGAGGCGCGTCTGTAGAGCGATACACTTGCGTACCGGCCATACTGGCAAGACCGCCGGATGAGACGAGCATCGCCAAGGCAGTGGCCCTCTTGGTCTGTCCCACACAATTGTTTGTGAGCCACGACGTCAGAATAGACGACGTCGGAACCATACCGCAAAGGACGAGAATGACTGCCAAGTACCGTACTAAAAAGGCAGTTCGTCCATGGTTTAGTAAAGGCGAAAGATGAACTTTCCAATAACATAATTAGAACCAACAGGTGACAAAAGTCCTTACGCCAGACCCAAGGAGCGAACGCCAGGAGGAGGAAGCCTAGCATCGCAACGAACGGGACAAAGATGATGAAGAGTCCTCGTGTTTGGCGACGATCAGACCACCAAGGGATGATAAGAGAGACGCAAGCTGCGAGTGCGTATGGTGGAACCGTGAGAAGCTGGGCGGTGGTGCTAATTGGCGCGTGTCATCACATTTTCAAACGTTAGAGGTACCATCTTTTGAACCGGACTTGATCGCAGGAGCATCTTACGCTTTAAATCCCATGTCGGCGACCAACGATGGCAAGAACAGGACAACACCCGAGGAAGGGGTATGCAAGAACATAGCGGCCAAGCATATCAAGTAGACGCGATAGTCTGTAATAGCCTCACGAGTCTGCTTCCAGGATGCCGACTTGGCGGGGGAGACGTTGCTGTCCATTAGAATCCGATTAGCAGCGTAGATCCGCTCTTCGCCAGTCAAAAAGTATGCTGCAGACGGAGATGGCGTCATGACAAACCAAGTGATGATCGCCAAAATGATAGTAGGAACAGCTTCCAAGATAAAGATCCACTGCCATCCTTGAAGGTGAAGTGCCCCATTGAGATGAGAGATACCAGCGGCAAGAAGGCCACCGAAAGCGCCAGCTAGGATATTGAAACATAAGAAGATGGCCATCCGGAAGGAGTGCTCTGATCGTTTGTAGAATAGCGTCAGGTAGAAGAGAACTCCGGGAACGAAACCAGCTACCAGTTTAAAAAAAAATAAAAGCCCGTCAGAATAAAGTTTGAATTTCTCGTCGACCTGACCCAGTTGATGCAGGGTCAATACCTTCAGCCATGCCTAGGGCGAAGCGAGCGATAATCAGACCCGTGAAAGAGGTTACCCATGCCAAAGCGAGACTGATGCCACCCCTAGAGGACAAAATAATTTTAGTGGAGGGGAGGCTACCTGGATTAAAACTCTCGGAGACTTGCAATCCGAAGACTCACCAGGCCAACATGAGAATGGGGATCCAGGTTCGGGGACCTAAGCGCACCAAGATCCAGTTGGATGGAATCTCAAATAAACAATATGCCAAAAAGAAAGCTGCCAATGCACTTTTGAAGGATTGAACGCTGTTAGCTTTGGCTATGAGAAACCGGTCTGCTTATAGAATTCGGCACGCGTCTTACATGCTGTATTGCCCATTCGTAAGGTGAACAGCCTCTTCGAGTCCAAAGAGCCTTGCATTTCCAATGTTGACCCTGTCCAGGTAACTGAACAGATACAGGATCCCCAAGAGCGGGAGAAGATTTCGATCCAATTTACGAACAATGATCTTCTCCAACTCCAAGTTTTCTCTGAAAAAGATCTGATTAAAACTATTGAGTCCTCCTGGGCCGCCCTTGGGTTCCTGCTGATCAAAAGAGAGCTCGCTGAGATATGACTTTGTACGAAATATCTCCAGCTGCTCATCTTCTCCGAGGGGCTGTTGTTGATTTTGATGATGATACCCCACTCCACCACCTCTTGGGTTGAGCTGTCGTTCATAAAACTCTCTCTGATGGGATTCTAGGACAGGTGGCGGATTCTCGTAGGTGTAGAAATGTCCTCCGTTTGTGCCTCGACTACCGCCACTCTCCAAACTGTTCCTGTCATTCGCAAGCTCGTCCTTAGCACCTGGATTCGCGGTAGATTCTTTTTTGAATGTTGGAACATCCGGGGCGACACGGCTTTTCTTGCTATTCTTTGGGCTGAAGTCAGGCTTCTGAGAATCATCCTTCAGCGTAAACCATTGTTGACTCTTTTGGTTCAGGGAAGGTTCCATTGATGAGGGTGGCGGTGGAGGGGAGGAGTAATCTGTATAGTGGATACGGCGTTGATATTGCTGATGCACCGGTCGTGGACTTTCAGAATGCTCGCTATCTGCATCCTCTTCTCGGCTGACGGCATCTTCATCGACATTGAGGTCCACGTCATGTAGTTGACCCAAGACCACTTCAACTGTAGCAAGAACAGATTGTGGCAGACCCTGGACATGTCTCCCACTCTCTTTTCGAGACGCGTAGTCATACGTGTCTCCCAGAGACGAATGAGAGGACGGGGAGTTCGCTGATGACTCTTGGACATGATTAAGGTGAGACTCGGTATTGTACACAGACGGTAGGTTGGACTCATCACCTCCTCCAGGACTGGGATTGAAGGTGTCCATTGTCGACGGACAACTGGACGGAGTAATGGTAATGTTGATATTACTAGACTTCATAGCTGCGTGGTTGAAAGTTTTACAAAGAGAAAAGAGGGGTGGCGAGTGAAGAGGGATTCATTGGACGCCAAGAAAAGTGAGACGAGGAACGAGTGCTGTATCTATCTATGATCTTTGCATGCACCGTCACCGTTACCGCTCTTCGATCTATAACGGCAAACGGTAAAGATATTACAAAACTTGATCCTTCTTCAGGCCGGCTGTTGCTTGTGGTCTCCTTGATTTGAGGACCTCTCAGGATCAAGAGGGCAATACTTTCAGAGCCAGATCATGGCCACTGTCCGGCGATCTTGATGCTACTCATCCTGGTGAAAAAAAAAAAAAAAAAAAAATGTCCATTGTGAGCAGCGGCACGTGTCTCTCTTTACCTTGTCAACCTTACTCATCGCGCTCATTCTTCCATTCCGTTTGCCATGATCAGCACAACAATCACCGGCCTCCATCGATCCGCGTTGCATCCCCTCAACATCCCGGAGATACGGGACCACCTTTCGCAGTTCCTGCCAACCCGTTCTCTTGCCATCTGTGCCAGGGTTTCTCGAGACTGGTATGGATCCTTCCAGCATCGAGTCTGGGCTTCTGTTACCATTGTCCGCAGCACACAGCGACCCACTGTTTATGACGCTCAGGAGAACGCGCGTTTTATCCGTAAACTCGATCTTAGAACCCACGAAAGCTCTTGGTTCACGTATTTGACGTGTCCTAATCTTGTTGATTTGTCCTTGACGAGGCCGATCAAGAAAGATTGGCCAGAAATTCCATTTCTTCAGAGGCATGGCGCAACGCTGAGGACTTTGTTTATCGGCAATATATCTGAACATACCGGGTATCAGGTCTGGACCACTGTGGCCGAATCTTGCACTCGTCTCCGAAGCTTGTCGGTGCAAGTAGCAACCGTTGAGAGGACGCATTGGTCGGCAATCTGGAAAGTGTGGTCAAAACTAAATGAGCTCAACGTTGCCGAGGGAGTCTACTTTCGACGAAATATTCCATCTGATCCTGCCATGCCCTGGTCGGATTTGGGATCGCAGTGTTCAACTATCACGACTCTCAGCTTGACCGTGCGGAGTGGTATGTCGATTTGGGACCAGATGGAGTTAGTAACACATTGCCCTGCACTTCGAAAACTCAAATGGCGACTCCCAAGCAACGCAGGGCGATATATGCCCATGCAACGCCTCGTGCGATTTCAAAACAACGGAAAATGCCACTCTAGACTCCTGGCCCTCAAGATGGATGGCAATCTCTATTGTGAACAAGATCTGGTAGCCTTTTTGACCTTGGAGCGCCGGGCTGGCCTTTTAGAGCTGTCGCTTGAATCTGGTCCTTTTGGAAGGGCATCGTGGCTAGCCCTTCAATCCAATACTCCCGACTGTCTGAATACGCTCCAGGTTTTACGTCTACGAGGTTGCATGGGTGTAGATGGATCAACGGCGCTGGAAATCCTCTGTTCGCTACCTAATTTAAAAGAATTTGCTGCGCCTCTAATATCCAGTTTTGACTTGGAGATGGATCCTCGGCCATGGGTCTGCCAGCGATCGTTAATACATCTACACCTAGGTATTGGAATGGAATCTCGAGATAAGCAAAGACTGATGTTTGCACGATTGGCTTCAGTTGAGCATCTCCAAGTTTTAAAGCTCGGTTCAGCCCGGTCTCAGTTTCAACACACGCAAGATCTCTTGGATGTGGACCTTGGTTCGGAGCATGGCCTGGATTTGCTGGGTCCACTAAAGGAGGTACAGGAGTTTGGCGTGGAGGTCCATCAGACCCTGCAGCCTGAAGATGTTGACTGGATGATCCAGCACTGGCCTTCGTTGCGGATAGTGCGTGGCCAATTGAACAAAGAAATGGAGACTTGGTCTGTTCTCAGCTCGAGCCTTGACAATGCTCACGTAGAGCATTGGCTGGTGTGAATAAAAACTAGGCAAAGAAGATGTTTTTTTCCTGGCACCTCATTAGACTCGAAGAAACGTGTGTTGTGGATAGGCCCTCGTGAAACACCATCCACGTCATTTGAACCAGATCACGGGGTCTCCCGGTTGGCGCGGTGTCACCGAAGCCCGATCTCAAGTCTTTATCGTCTCAGCTGTTTTTGAATGTTTGTTCTTTGACTCGGATCTTGTAGGTCTCTTTGATGTCGGGCTGTATGATGCCTGCCGCAGCCAGCGGTGTCCAGAAAAGGAAAGCAATCTTGACAGAAATCCCCGGGATTCGACTTTTTCTTCCTTTTCCGCGAGCAATGACGCCCAGGTGACCGACGCCCAGACACGTCGCCGGGGAAAGGCAAAGTAAGACATCCACAGAAGGACGTGGAAGAAAGAAGGCAAAGGCAAAAAGCCAAGGCCAAAGGCTGTGTTGTATCACGGGCTGCCACCTTAGCGCACCTCTTTGGACTATCGGTCCTGCCTCACAAGAAAAGTATAAAAGAGCCTTCTTCCCTTCTCAAGAAACAGCAACAAAAGAACTCTCTTCGTACCATGAGCCACACCTCCAACAACAACATCAAGATCGATTCCCAGACCTCCACTGCCACTCCCTCGATCCAGTTCTCTGATGACACTCAAGACCTCCGCGGTCGTGGCCACGATGCCCGCCCCGTCAACTTGGCTCTCCCCTGGCCCCAATAGAGACCACAGAATCGGCCAAGAGCGAGCGCCGCCGCTCCTCCCTTGCAGCGTTCGCGGACCGTCTCCGCTCAAAGTCTCGATCCCACTCTCGATCTCTCTCCCGCGGCAGGAGCAACCTCGGTGGCGGTGCTAGTGGACGCAACTCGCTGGACGAGCGTCGATCCTCTACCTCCTCTGACACTAACGACCAGTATGCAGATGTGGTCAAGGCACAGGCTTTATTCATGGAGAAACTCAGAACTGAGCAAGAGATGAACGGTGTCACGACCAACTGCGATGGATTGCCCATCCCCCCCGCAAGCATGAGCCATGGCCGCCGCCGATCGAGCGTGACTCAGATCTTGGGCTTGGACAAGCACCTCCTCGCACGCTAAAGCAGCGCAGGAATCTGTAAATATCATTTCTACCATTCTTCGTAATTCCACAATACGAATCACATAATAAACACCATCTCATCACACCAGACTGAAAGAATGGAAGAGGGGAAGAAGGAAAGAAAGAAAGAGAAGGAAGAAAGAGAAGGAAGAGAGAAGGAAGAAAGAGAAGGAAGGAAGAGAGAGAAAGAAAGAAAGAAGGAAGGAAGAGAGAGAAAGAAAGAAAGAAGGAGGAACAGAGATAAGGAAAGAGAGAGAAGGAAGAAAAGAAAAGGGTGGAAACGGGCAGACAGAGAGGGAGGAGCACAGCCAGAGTGAGTGTGCAGTGTGCCCGTGGCCACCAACCGCACTCACGCAGTCCATGTGAGCAATGCATGCATCATGCTGTGGAGTTCCTTCCTCCTTCTCTTTTCTTCACTCTTGCATTCGTCATTTCCCTTCTTCTTCATCACTCTCTCGTCTCATTCTCCCATCCCACATTCGTCTCGTCTGCTTCCCTCTCCCCCCTGACCTGTTCCATTCACTGCCCTGTACTCTGCCCGTCATCTCTCGTCACACATCAGTCCACGCAGATGCCATTGCCGGTGGGGAGCTTTGTCTTCTGCGAGCGAGGCCGCCTGGTCGACATTTGCAAGAATGTGGATGGCATCCGCATCGAAAGCACTGAGGTCAAGCTAGAAGGCTATCAAATCTACCTTGTGGAGCAATGGTAATCTCATTCGTTACATTCGCCTTCTTCAGCCAAACGTTCAGTACCTCGTTCTTTCGGCTTTTGTATTCTTAACTAACCGTCGCCTTGGGTGTGACAGGGCTATTGAGCGTAATCGCGAGGTCGCTACGGCTGTATCGTTCACGGGTGATCCCGTTCATAAGGTAGACAGTCTTTCTCACAGATATCGGGTGGTTTTGTGTTACTTGGTAGTAGATGGGACATGATCTAACTGTCAAGAGGTCTTCTGCAGATTCAAGTGGTTGCCATAACGATAGAGCACCAGGATGTGTACTGTCCAAGGCTCGAAAAGATGCTTGACAAGTTCCGTAGCGATGGTGCCAAACCAAAGGAGGTAAGACATGATAAGGCATGGATGTGCGCCTATTCGGATCAGGTTATTTACTACCACTTGAACGTTTGTAGACCCCTTATGGCCAGCTGTTTGTTACAAACCTGAGCGTGTTCACATCCACTCTCAACATTGTCCTCGTACCGCAGCAAGGTGACTTTGATCTCTATCAGCGTCGGTTCTATCTAAACCTCAACCTTAGACGGATGGGCTGCAGTGGCAGAAGTGCACTCACATCTAAATCGCCGAGGTACAACTCATGCCTAGCATCCATTTTGGTGACAAGAGCGCCGACCTGCTTACCTCGTTTGCTTGCTTTTCCGTTCCCCTCACGATAGTGATGCTCAGCGAGAAAAGTTTAATCAGCTCTACAAAATATCAGACTCGACAGACTTTGAAGACACTGTCATCCGGCTCGTGGATTTGGTTCAGAACTGCTTGTACATATTCGGACTGTTTAAGCTGGATGATGTGGATGGACTGCTATGTAATGCAACAGAAGGTGGCCTGGAAGAGTTCTACAACACGTTTCTCAGCAACAAGTTCCAGGTAATGTGATACTAAGGATCGAATCATACATGGCCCTACTTCACGCTCAATAGCACTTATACTAAAGCGCGCCCTTTTCCCTTGTAAAGAAACCGTCCTCCCGTGAGAATGTCCTTGACCCTAATGTTCTCGCTGGGATGTTTAGTAAAGTGTCCAATATACGTGGGAAACTGCAGCATCTTGTCAACAACGTGAGTGAAACATACTACACAAAGATTGCACAAAGAAGGCGCTGTATTGTTACGCAGAAACCTAAGCTCAAAGTATACCACACACTTCTTAGGTCCCGAAAGATCCATTTGCGGAACCAGCGGCATTTGTCACCGCAGTGAAGGCATTTCAGGTAATCGTGAAAGATCTGAAATCAAGCATTTTTGTTTTTTTTTTATGGAATGACGCTGACATGCTCCCTTGTCCCCGATCAGCTGAAGAAACCGGATTTGAATGCAGGATATTTGGATTTTAGGACAGCGGAAGCGATCACGAATGCATACCAAAATTCATTCAATCCACAGGGACTCAAAGTGCACAAAGTCCTCAAATCTAAAATCGAAGATTTCTCTGGCATGACGGCTGTGAACCCAGAAGGCGAGACGACTGATCTGGAAGTGTTTGCAAAACACATCAATTCTGAGTCTTTGAAACTGGTATGGAGAGGCAAACCAAAGCACAAACCAGATATGGCAGATGCCTTGGCGAGCGGAGATTGGCTTACGGGCGGCAAAGAACTTGGAAAGAGTTTGGTCCGCGGTCTCGCAAAGACGGTAGGAGAGGCTGTGTTTTGTGCTTAGAATAATTTTGTCTATAAGAGCAAACATTGGAAAGAGAAGCATCTGTACTAACCCCTTCAAATAATACGCTGTTCAACTCTAGACCAGAGAGACAAAAAATGCGTCCCAATCTTTGAAGACAATGGCCACGTAAGTCGATATTTCTTATATTCGTCATCAAACAAAGAGCCCTGTGGTTGGTCTTTCACACTTTCACATACTAATTCGCGGATTTTCTTTTGGCTAAACATACAGTGGCAAAAACCGACAGTCTTTACTGTTGCCTAAGGGCAAGAATTTTCCTCCAATACTTAATATGAAAGAAGGGATAACAACAGAAGATACTATTGTCACATCGGCACCGTATGAACGTAAGTGATACTTGGACTGAATGTGCACGATGGAGGGTTTCCTTATGACTACAGGTATTAACGTTGACTTTCTTAATTTGGTTAGACAATGGCCCTAAGTCAGAAGACGAGAAGGTTGGCGAAGGCTACGAGTCTGAAGATGCCCTTCCTCCTTCAACGTTCGCCCAGTCCACAACAAACGGCCTTGGTTCCGAAGATGACCTCTCACCAAAGTTCTTTAATGGATTGGACACACTTCAGCAGCAACAACAGACATCCCAGCAGCAGCAATCGGCACAACAGCATCAACAGCCAGCTTCCACTGTGTTGACTAATTCGGCAACAGCAATATCAACTGCAAGCACCTCGAGTACATCCACCTTGGTACCTGCTCTCGATGCCCTCTCTATCCTATTTACTCAAAAGCCGGAGCCTTTGGGCGAACCAGAAATCGTGAAATTCTACTTGGATGGCCGTGATTCACCCATGCTATCTGGAAATATGACTTCCACGACCGCTGCCACCTCATCTCTCATGACGCCAATACCGGCACCTGCCGAGCTGGTTCGATCAGCATCTGGATCGCCAGGAGTTCCATCTGTCGCAACAGCCTCAGGGACAGGGATGGTAGGCACGACAAATAACAGACCACCAAGAGCAGTACGGGACAGTCGAAAAAGAGCACAGTCAATGTCCGGTCTTCTGGGGCAGGAGCGTATTTTGGGCATTCGATTCGAAGCGACCAAACCAACTGGTTCCATACCTGGGATCAGCTGTCTGCCATATAGAAATATTGATCCGCATCCAGCTCGGAGAAAGCGGACACGATCTTTTGCCTGTCATGATCTGAGCGATGTGGAGTTGCGTCCTTTGCGAACGTGAGTTTATTGCAGCAGGTCTATTCAAGCTCATCTTTAGGTCTAACGACACTATACTCTTCAGGATGTTAATGCTTTATCTCTCATATTTTATTTGACGAAGTCTCGTGGTAGAGTGCGACACGCAGAGGTACTACTCTTATCAAACGCTTAAAGAGAAGGAGGACAACCTGAAAGCTCTGTTGGACAAGATGCAGGTATGTTGATCTGAATCCCATGGGGGTACTTTGCTGGTTGTCGGCCAAAATTAGGCGAAATTCTCACATAGGGTTCTTTTTTTTTGTTACATCAACCTCAAGATTATCGAAAAGGAATTTTCCGGCCAATTGGAAACATTGAGATCGATCGTCAAGGATAGAGGAGCCCAGTTCGAGGTAACTGTCGCTCCGAATCACTATTCTATTTCATATACACATCCATTGGGGCTCTTCTCTGTAACGAAGCCTCTAACACGTATTATTTTAATTATTTCGGATAGGGACTTGACGTGGAGGCAAGCGCCATCTTAGCCGAGCGTCGGGCGCTACTATCAGAAGTACGAGAGAAGGAGCACGCCACGCAAAGATCAGTCTACCATCTAGATGGCATGGTGGGCAAGTTGGTGGAGATGCGAGACTTCACAGGCGCGTTCTTCAACAAAATTTCATATCTGGACACAAAGCTACCTGTATCTCAGAGGCGATTGGCGCTTTGGATGGACAAACTTCAAGCGCTTCAGAGTCAGTGGTTCAGGACTATTGGACGTTACATGATTGTGTATGCGCCCGTAGGGATCAGAACTCGATTCGTGGAGTGGGAGAGAGACGTTCAGGCATCAGCACTCAAGGCCAAAGAACTCCGAGGTGAGGTGGGCGATATTCAACTCGGGGGCAGCAACGGCAGTATGAGCGGTACAGCCATCTCCACATCTCTGGCCACTACAACAGCTCGGTCAATATTTGGAGGGACGATAACTCAGAGGCCGTCCGCTTCATCCACCTCTGCCAGTGAGGGTACAGGAGGAGAGCCAACGAAGCATACGGTCAGCTCATGCATTCTCAGACCAGAGTCGCTGCAACAGCCTGGAGAGGATGCAGGCCAGACATCCTGATATCCTGCGCAAAAACATTTTTTTTTAGCATTTTGCCACCAAAATAAAGTATGTAGCTTCGCTTGTCTTCTTTTTCCTCGTTGTTCCCCACCTTCCATCTCCCCATTCCATCTACCACAGCAAGACACTATGGAATACCTCCGCAACCTTCCTTCAAAGTCGGATGCATTCACCGCCGCAACCTATGAGCGAGTTCGACATGAGCCTGGTCACGTCAATCGTCCATACTTCTCGACCAAAGCCAAGGCACCCAACTGTACGACACCCTTGCCAATGCATCTGGCCATTGGTCTGCGCATATGAATGTCAGACACGTAACTGAGAAATGGCACTCCATTAAAAGAATACTTCCTTTCCTTCTTCTAGTTCTGATGGTCAGCAGCGATGAAAACCTAGTCATGGATGCCATGCGTCGTAAAAAAGCGGCTGACGTTTTACAAAAGACGCCGGTTGGATTCCCTCCTGTACCGTCGTTGTCTTCGCTTGCGCCTTCCACCTGGACCTCTTCAGTACCCACCCCACCACACGCGTCCTCGCCATTATCATCATCACCATCATCATCATCATCTACTCCATTTCAAATACAGCAACATCAACAGCAGTTCCGTCGACAACTGGAGGTAGGACAGGAGCCAGGAGACGTACGAGATTCCACGCGATCAGAGGAGCCTCAAAGGACGTTTAAAAGGCCAAGGATCGCACTTTCCAATGCTGCAGCGGCTGCAGCAGCTGCCACGAATGGGAGGGGGTCTTCTGGTTCCTCGACAGTACTATCGCCATCGGTGCCAGGAGGTCGTCCTTTCAACCAGGGCGATGGATCCATGTTAGCACGATCGGGACTTTCGCCAGTGTCAACATCCTCTATGACAACACAGGCGAATCGGTCAGCTAACCGTGGTCTCGGAACCTCATCATCGTCTTCGTCATTGCCGTCATCAATGCACCGACCACAACCGCAACTCCCTTAAAAATTTATTTTAATAATATTGATGATATTAATATTTCTATGTATTGGACTTTCTTGGATTCCTTGCTAGTCCAAGAACCGCCTGAATTTCGTCTGACTGGTGCACCAATTGTCTGCCAACAGATCGTACTTGTTCCATAGGTCGTAAACATTATCATAATCATAATCATAATCGTGGTCGTCCTGAGTTTCATATCGCCCTCAGGAACCAAGGATCTTTATCATGACCGTCATCTTCATTATCGCTATCGCTTCCATCTTCACCTTGATCTTCGCCTCCACTTTCATCCTGCGGCGTGAAGTGTATACTCTCCCGTAGTCGACGAGGATCGCGGGGAAGGTCTGAGAAAAAGATTCGCACCGATGGGTCTGGCTCGTCCGTATGGACTAACGACCTATGTAAAGGCCATTGAAGATTCTTCCAAGAGAGCTGATGACTCGACAAGCGGTCGCAGCGAATCTTGAAGGCCACTGGCTCTGGACACACTGGCGTCCAGTCTTTACGAGAACAAATTCTGGAGCACTGTCCTCGCTTTGAAGATCTGGATAAGGTCTTCAAAACGAGAATGATCCAGAATCCTGTGACCCCACATCAGATATCGACACACTTTACTCCTTTGGATGATCCAAGCGATATTATGAGGATGACGCAGGTGGTAAGCATCATTACTCGAGCGACGATAATTTCGTAATACCTAGGTTGCAGATCTAACTCTCTGGTAACTATATTAGGAGTTGGATCAACAACAGCAAGCGGAAGGAAACGCTCTAGGAACAACGACTCAAAAAAGTCGTTTGGACTCCTTGAATCATTCTCGAGTCTGCAGGAAAAATCTCGGGACCACACCTCTATCAAGGAGCGTCGGATGAGAGAGATACTCCTCCTTGAGAGTGAGAAAGCTGTTATTGATCGGGAAAAGGCTGTGGTGGAACGTGAGCACGATTTAGGAACTATACTATTGCAGAAGGACAAGGAGACGATGAATACACTTTCAGAGAAGGATAAGGAGATCTCGGACCGCGAGAGTAGCTTCTGACTATTACTATCGCAGAAGGAGAAGGAGCTTGAGGAGTGCGAGAACAGTATAAGAGCAGCAATGTTACAGAAGGAGAAAGACTTTGAAGCGAATCTGAAATTGTGTCGCCAAGAATCCTTGGACTGGTATGAAGAGAGACAGAGTATCGCCGACGCTCGATACAAACGCCGCCATGATGAACTTCAAGAGGAGCGGGACGAATTTCAGAGAACCAAGGAAAACTGCATCAAACAACATAGTAGTAACTAGCTAATATAATGGACAAAATTATGGAGACGTGCACGTCATAACCCAAGAAGACGCCTTCGCGATATCTCCACGGCGGGCAATCTTCTTCGCAGGTAGGTTTTGTAAAGACTGGGCTTGAGCTTCAACACGCCAAACGCATGCTGAATGATGGCACGAGCCCTGCCATAAAGCGTGTTGAAGCGTTGTTGATACCCCAGGGGCGACTTGCATCGGAGGACAACAGTCTTGGTAACTGTGTATGCGGCGTCACCAAGGGAACTTTACAAATTCTTGCATAGTTGTCTTTTTGACAAACTCGACATGAAGGGCGCAGCATTGAAGGCGGCTCTTTTGCTTGTTATTCTGGAACTTTCTTTTGCATTTCTGCCAGCGCGTCTTTCATCTTGAACGCAGACAACAGCTTTTTTCTTTGGGTCCTTGACATTAACTAAGGATTAGCGAATTTATTCATATTATACTTTTTCTTCTTCCCCCCAATTCACCCTCGTTGATGTGCAAATAACACCGGCTTTACGCCCGGGCGCGCTTTCTGTACGCGTCATCATCGTCCTGGTCATCCTCGTAGACAGCACCTTGATGGCTGTAGCTCTCATCAGCTACACCATATCCACCGAATGCAATGCTGCTCGTGCTGGTGGCATCATCCTCCTCCTCATCATGCTGATCTTCTGATACTTCCTGATGATATTGCATGTCAAACTCAGACCGTCCAACTTCTTGCTGCAAGTGGTGCTGCTGAGGCTGGAGATGATACTGTGAAGACGATGGCGCATGCAAGTGTTCTGAACTCTCCACATGTGTTGGTGTCGAGACCTTTCGCTTGCTGCTCGAATTGCCATTCGAGGAAGGAGAGGAAGTTGATGACGAGAGCTTGAGGCTGGTTACGTTGCGAGACACCGTGGACATAGGCGAGGCAGATGCAGACATCATTGCGCCGTGCCGTTGCTGATGGGCAGATGAGGTTGATCCCAAGTCCACAGATCCGTTGGGATGCTGTCTTCCATTGTGGTTGCTGTTGTGTCGAGCCTTTGACGAGGATGAAGCACCTCGGCTGTCATGATCCCGGTTTTTATCACTCTTCCGCTTTGGCTGGGGCTCTGGCGATCGGTCCCTCTTTGACTTGGACGACGATCCATACGAGGAGCCTTTTTTACCAGAGCGCTCATCACCGTGTGTACGATGACGGCGGCGACGGCGGCTCTCAGAATCGGAATCAGATCCAGAGTCCGATGAGGATGATGATGAATCTGAGCCAGACGAAGAGGAACCTGAAGACGACGAGCTGGAGCGAGAAGAGGATGATCCTGAAGAGGAGCTTGACGAACCCCCTGACGAAGAGGTGATTGACATTGAACGGTCGCGACGTCGATGACGATCATCATGTTTTGAGCGCTTCAGTGAAGATGGCTTGCGTTGACGGGACGACGAGGTGGGAGGACGAGGGGCAGCAACAGGTTTGGTGCTACCGATGTTGCCTCCAGCTTTGTTGCTCTTGGACAGTTTTCGTTCCTGAATCTTGCGCTGCAGATATTCGACCTGTTTACTCGCCAGCGCCATCATCTCATCAGTGTCGCTTCCACTTGAGCCCTCGCCGACCTGCTCCAGTTCCTCCTGATGCTGCTTAATGGCAGCTGCTAAGGCAGCCGCCTCCTGCTCTTGCTTTTTCCGTTTTGCAGACGAGGTGGGCTTTTTGACTTTTTCTTTAACCTCTTTGACTTCTTTGACTTCCTTGGCTTCCTTCTTGGAGGGCATCTTGAGCTTGATCGTCAACTTGAGTGGCCTCTTTGAAGAACCATCCCCGCCAGCTCCAGAGTCGCCATCGTCAATCGTCACCAACGACAGCGGTCGCTGCGCTTTGTTTCCTTCCTTTGTAGTCGTTCTACTCCGCTTTTTGCTTGCAGGGCTGGCTGACAAAGATGGCGATGCCACCAAATGGCTGTCCTCCTCTTCTTCATAATCACTGCGATCGGAATCGTCGCTCTCCTCAAAACTTTTGCCAGATTTGTTGCCCTTGTTGGCTGCCATCAAAGAGTTATTGAGGGCCAATTGGGCTGCATGGTTGCGACGCTTCTTCTTTGATACAGGCTTTGGGTTGAGGACAATGTCGATCAGGTGATCCATACGTCGGAGAACAACTGCTTCCTTGAGCCACACAAACTCTTCAGGCGCCGCGGGAGCCTTGGGAGCGGGGGGAGCAGGGGGCGCTGGGGCAGCAGGGGCTTCAACCTTGACAGATTCCCGATCTCCAGAGCCCTCTTCTTCCTTGATAGGTTCCGACTGCATTGGAGTTGACTCTGAGTTTGCCTCAGCCTTGACCTCTAGTGTTGACTCGACCTTGGATGGGTGAACACTACCATTGTTTGCCAAAGATCCCTCACTACAAGACCCCAAAGAGTCTCCGTTGAGCTTGGACTCTGGCAAGACTGCTGCTGCTGAGCCAAGGATCCCGTCCATAGACTCTGCGTCATCCTCAGCGGAGCCATTCTGCTTGACAGGAACTTCAGACTCTGCAATGTCTTTAGGCTCCATGTCAGTGTCCTCTTGCTTCTGTTCAGCTTTCGTGTTTTCAATCTCCATGGCTGCCGGCTCTGGTTCAGGAGACCCTTCGAGCGCCTTTCGCTCCAAGTATTCTTGTCTGACTCGCGACATATGAAGACTGATATCGGCGAAAGGCAGGTCCTCGTCCTCCACGATGAGATCCTGCCGATTAATGCCATGCTTTGCCAATCCTTCCATAAATGGTTTGTCGTGGATTCCAATTTTCCACCAGCTAGGCAAACCTGGCGACCGGCGCGAGGCTGCCAAAAGATCATCCAACTACATCAAAGCCAGGACATCCATAAAGTACTGGTTAGAAACGGCCATAAAACTCTAATTGCCGGTTACATCCATACATCATTTTAGCTTACCAATGGGTTCGGCAAGATATCGTCACGAATAATATTCATAAGCTCAACACGCTTTAGGACGCGTTTAGCTCTGTCCAGAGGGGGGACATCGCCATTGGTATCATCCTTATCTTCTCGGTCGTCCTTCTCATCTTCTTTGTCTTCATCCTTCTCTTCGGCCTCGTGTTTGTGATTCGAGGCTAAACTGGACTCTCGGCTATGACGGCCAGGCTGAGCGTTATGCTTGTCGACAACTTGTTGGCACACCTTCATGAAATGATGATAATACTCTTCCATCACTTCATCTGGTTTCTTGCCCAGACCTGCCAACTCCTTAAACCTTGTCCAATCATGCTGAATTGAAGGTGCAGGGCTTGACTGAGTGTGGTGCCGAGAATGACGTCTACTATGAGAGCTAGAGGAATGCTGTGGGTGATATCCTGTGGCAGACGAGGTCCGCGAGCGTCCATAGCCACTTCCATTGGGGGTCCCGGGCTTGGATCCATTTCGAATGCGAACGACACCAAAGGAAGTGATGGTCTTGTAAAACTCGCTCTTGTCTTTTTTGGTCCAGCGAGAAGCAAGCTCAATCTCCTTCTGATGCTTGCGCTCTTGAGCAGCCTCCTCACGCTGGCGCTGACGATCCAAGCGCGCCTTCTCCTTGGTTCTGTCCTTCTCAACCAACGTTGACTTGCGAAGCTCTAACTGGTTTTGACGTTGAAGGGCAGACATGATACGACGAAGACGGAGTCCAATATCGGATTTGGAGGGCCAGGGCAAGACCTCTCCATCATCCTGGTCAGGGTTATAGCTGGCCTGACGCGATCTTCTAGAACTAGAGCCCTCACCGTCATCCTCATCATTACCGTCGTTGCTGGCTCTGAGGTCAAACTTGCGGCCATAGAAACAAAACTCAGGATCGTTTCTGACGGCTTCATACTGCGGCTCAGTCACCAGATAACCATATTTGATAATAGCCAACATGAGGTCACGGTCCTCATCCTCTCCCCACCAGGTGGCAGGGGGAACGCCAGAGACATGCGGGATTGTCATTTGCTTGGCAACTTCCCAATCCTTGGGAATCAAGTGTCGGATTGTATGGATCAATTGCACACGCAAGACCAGATTGCGACCTTTTTTCTTGATATGATCGACGTATTCCTGGGCCGCGTTCAATAGGAATGACCGGAACTCAATAGTGGACTTCTTGCTTGCCTTGTCGTAGGGAATGTCATTCACGGGAGGAGGCTCATAGCCACTGCTGGCATCACTCTCCAACAGGACAGTCTCGATCTCGTTGATGAGCTTTTGATCGTCGTCAGATCCAGTGGACATGTCTCGCAGAATCTGCTGCACCATGCAATGACCCACGGCATTAAGATCCTTCTCCGTGCGACGAGGGAAAAAGAACTGCATCTGATCCCAGCGGCCATATCCGTAAATCATTAATTTGCGCTCGAACATGAGTCTCTCAGCCATACTCCACGGCCGAGGAGCCTCACGCTTTTTGGGTCCAGCCGACTCCTTGGTGTCCTTCTCGCCATGAGCATCTTCAAAATCGGGATCCGAGATGTAGCTGTTCTCTTCCGAGTCAGATCCATCCATGTCACGGCCAAACCGTTGCACCTGTCTTCTGCTACGAGGGGCATTAATGATCAGCTGGTCCTTTGCAGTGATATCCTGAATATCCACGTTGGCTCGTTCAGCCCACTTGTCCCAGAACTGAGGATCATTGACATCCACTTCTTCTCCACTGGGTGTAGATGAGAAAGTGGCTTTAGAGAAGACGGAGCCTTTCTCGTTACCGGTGTGCTTGATAACAGTTGTTCGTCGCTCCAAGATCTGATCAATGTCTTCCTCACAGAACTTGGCACTGGTCTCATCGTCATCAAGCAGAGCACCATAGGCTCCCTTCTTCAATAGCTCTTCGACCTCTTTTTTGCTCAGCGAAGAAGGGGGCTTGGGCATGTCCGAGAGATCATCCGGGTTGGGCATGACATCCATCTTTTGCAAGACAGCCTTGTCGAGACCCAGCTTGATACTGGCACGATCAAACATTTCCTTCTCGTACGTGTTGCGTGTCACCAAACGGTAGATCTGCACGGGTTTCGTCTGGCCAATACGATGGCAACGTGCCGTGGCCTGCAAATCGTTTTGAGGGTTCCAGTCACTGTCGAAAATAACAACGGTATCGGCCGCTGTCAAGTTGATTCCAACACCTCCAGCACGGGTACACAACAAGAAGACAAACGAGTCTGGGAGGGTAGAGAACCGATCAATGGCAGCCTGACGCATGTCGCCACGAATGGAGCCATCAATACGTTCGTAGGGGTAAGCCCGTCCTCGAAGGTAGTCTTGCAAAAGATCCAGACACCTGGTCATTTGAGAAAAGATCAAGACCTTGTGTCCACCCTCCTTCAACTTCTTCAGGAGCTTGTCGATCAAAACCAGCTTTCCAGAAGCTTCAATGAGACACTGGTATTGAGCCTCGGCAGTCACGGCGTTCTTCTCGGCGACAATGCGGTCCTCCGCACCGGCGATCAAATAAGGATGGATACAACACTTGCGGAGCTCCATCATCACGTTGATCAAGCTGGGACCTGCAGATCCACCCTTCTTCAAGAATCCAAAGTTCTTCTCCAAGATGGCTCTGTAGAAGGCCTTCTGAGTTGTCGTAAGCTCAACCTCAATGATTGTTTCCTCCTTGACAGGGATGGACTTTTCCACATCCTCCTTAAAGCGGCGCAACATCAAGGGCTTTAACAACTGCTGAAGCTTATCAACCTCGGCCGCAGTCTTCAGGTTGCCATATTCTGCCAAAAACGCCTTCTCGTTACTACGAGTTATCATTCGCCACCAAACAAGGAGTTTAGTTAGTCTACTTGAAAATGAACCACATATCCTATTATCGTCTTCTATTTCCAGGCACTTACACAAAGCGAGTTGGTTCCAAGAAGTTCAAAAGTGCAAACAATTCATCCAATGAGTTCTGGAGGGGAGTTCCGGTCAAGAGGACTCGATGTTCGAGGTTGTATGTCTTCAGAATCTCTGACACCTTGGAAGCCTATAGTCAATGAGTGCGCAAGTGTCTAAGTATGATGGATTCTTTACAGGCAACGGCCATACCGTAGTCTAATCAGTCCGAGGTTGGTCCAGGAATCAAAACATCAACTTACAGAGTTCTTTAGTCGGTGAGCTTCGTCGACAACGATAGCTCTCCAAGCAATGGGCTTGAGTTGGGATGACGCCGCAACAATCATCTCGTACGTGGTAATCAAAACGTCAAACTTGTAAAGACCGGGTACAATCTGTCCCTGTGCATCCTTGTAGTAATACTCGGTGTCGACAATCAGGTTGCGGGAGGGTATATTTCCATGGAACACGACCACATTCATTTCTGTCCAAGCCTCAAACTCACGATGCCAGTGAGGAATGGTCGAGAGAGGAGCAATAACGAGGAATGGACCGCGGATGTGGTAGGTGTTGTGGATCTCATTCAAGAATGTGACAGACTGGACAGTCTTTCCGAGACCCATCTCGTCGGCCATAATACAGGCCTGTTCGTTGAACCAGCAATCCAACAGCCAGTTCAAGCCCTCCATTTGATACTGACGAAGTTGATTCCCGTGCTTGAACGCAGGCGACTCCTTGAGCTTGCGGAAAGCACCACGAGGCGGTCGAGGCAACTGACGAGCCTCACTGGGTTCAGGAATAATCTTTCGAGAATAAAACTCATGGACCTTCGTAGCATCTAGCTTCATGATTGTATCACGCATCTCCCAGGTAGATCCGTCATAAGGAGTATTACACCACTTGACCAGGAAGAAGATTTGAATCTCTCCAGTAGGCGTAGCAAGTTCACCTTCGTCAATGATACGATCAACCTACGACGAAATGTGAGTTCAGAAAATTAGAATTTTCAATCACGTTACTCATCGATAACACCATTCAGCTCGAAAACAACTGGTACCTTGATGAAGGAAGGATTGAAGAACTCATAGTCTGAATGCTGTCCATTCTTCTCCATAAACTTCTTTACGCGATTCTTTCCAAGATGCTCACCATCCTCAATTTTCTTTCTGGGAACCCATTCAACATGCAGATAGCTCGAGAACTAAAACAAGATTGATAAAACAAAGCGTCAGAATGCCGATCGAACGCTTCCACCATAACAACTACTCCGTAGCGACTTACCTTGAACTTGATAAGAAGCTCCTCCTTGCCCTCGTGCATCCTCCATGCCAAAATCTTTTCCAGGGTCTTGCTACCCATGGGTACTAGAACTGGGTCATAAGGCACAGCCCAGTGAGCGCCATTTCCTCCTGCTTTGACGACCTTCTTTTTCCTGCCAGCTGCCTTTTTCGCAGGTGGGGGAGTCTTTCCTTTGAACTCTTGGTCTGACTCTTCAGAATCCGAATCATCGTCTGACGAAGATCCATCACCTCCAGAACTACTTGACCCAGACTCGGACTCTGATATATCGTCTGTCTGATACCCAGATGCTTTGACGCCCGACATCTGTTTCTGTGCTGCTTTGCGAGTCGTGCCTGAGGATTTCCCTCCGCGGCCCCGAGGCGCAGCAGCAGCCGGTGGTCGAGACTGCTTGGCTGCAGCAGTCGTAGTCGTAGCAGCGACAGTGACTGACGCCGAAACCTGGGGTACTTGCATGGAGAACTGCTGGGTAAGATGCGCCGGCAGCTGGTTATAAGAGTTCTGGTGGGTCACTGATGCCTGTATCTGATGATGATATTGAGTCTGATGCTGTTGCTGTTGGATCTGCTGGTGTTGCTGAGGCTGTTGTGGCATGGGCTGCTGTGGCTGCTGATGGAGCATATGGGGCTGCATTGGCTGCTGAGTACGGGCCATAATGTGTGCTTGCGCTTGGGCCTGAGTTTGCGGTTGCTGTGACTTTGCCTGGGCCTGGGCCTGGGCTTGGGCCTGGGCCTGTGCGAGTGCCCTTGCCTGTGCCTGGGCGGCCTGTTGACGCGCCAGCTCTTGCTGTTGTCGCGCGAGCTCCTGTGCTTGCGCCATCGCCAACGCCTGGGCCTGGGCTTGCGCCTGGGCTTGCACCTGGGCAGCTGACAGCGGTGGAGACGTCAATGGCGTGGTCAGATGTGAAGTCTGGTCCATTGCATAGGAAGTGGTGGGTTCATACTGCATCGACTGACTGTACGCAATTGTTGGACTCGTATACTGCACCGGAGATGCATATCCAAAATGAGGCTGCTGCTGTTGCTGCTGCTGTTGCTGTTGCTGTTGTTGTTGCTGTTGCTGCAAATACAGTTGCTGTTGCTGCTGATACTGGTACTGCTGCTGCTGTAGCAAATACTGCTGTTGCTGTGGTGTTAGGTTTCCCGACTGTAGATCCAACTGTGGCGACTGCATCTGATGCGAAAGATGCTGCTGATGGTGCACCTGTGTTTGCTGTTGCTGTGGTTGTTGCTGCTGAGGACGCATATGGTTGGCATGCATCTGGTGCAACTGCGGCGATACCACTGGCTGGTGCATTGGCATATGATGAGAATATCCCTGCTGGAGCTGTGGTTGCATCTGCTGATGAGGCGAATGCTGCTGCTGCTGCTGCTGACGCTGCTGCTGCTGTTGTTGTTGCTGCTGCATTAGGAGCTGGTTCGTAGGCAGTTGCGCCTAATGTAGAAGAAAAAAAGTGCTAAAGATTATTAGAACAACTAATAAAGTATTTGTTGATCAGCCAGAATCTTTGGCAGTTTGTCAGCACTGATCTCCATCGTCTACGCTCTGAAGGCGTGCACAGCATCCCCCGAGAATGGTGGCAAAAATAACCCAGTCATGATCAAAAGGGTCCATCTTCATCGATCCAGGTCCCCACTTATGCTTTGATATCTCCCTCATGCGTCCGATTGACTCTTTGTCGCACAGATTCCATTGCGCGTCTCTGATCAACAACAATAGCCACCATGGCCACAGGGCACCACGACAACGACTGGATCCTCTCCATCGCCACAACTGCCATCGATCATGATGCACCACTGATCTATCACCACCACAATGCCGTTGGCTAGAGTTCAACAAAAAGAGAACTAAAGCCATGCTGAGGTTTCAATCTGGGCTGCAATGCAGGAATAGCACTTGCCTGATAGTTGTAATTGGGATCCATAGTGTCGATGGTGCGATTGCTACGCACTGGTTGGATTCAGAGATGAGGATGGTCGTCAAGACTCGAGTGATTGGGATCGAGTAGGTGGATTGATCCCAGCCTCACTGGATTAAAGAAGGGAGGACAATCCAGGGACCCTTGAAGAGGCAGTGGTGGGGGTACTAATCAGAGGATTAAACAACAGTCCGAGATGAGAATGAAGGCCACTCGCCGAGGCAGCGACGACCGAGGGAGGATGACGAGAAGGCGGGGGGGAAAGAGAAGAGAGGAGAGGAGAGGAGAGGCACCACGGAGGGGGACAGGGAAGGAGAGGGGAAAGGGGAGGGGACAGAGGGGGGAGGAGGAGGAGCTGATCCAGCGAGAGAGCAAGAGCAGATGAAGGGGTGGAAGAAAGAGAGGGAGGAATCAAAGAGAGGCAGAGCTGCCTGATTCTGACTGTGTGAGAGATAGTGTGTGAGAGAGTACAACTGCAACTCGACACACTGCACAACTGTGCGCTGCACTACACACCCTCCCACAATCACACACCACCACCACCATCATCATCAACGTCGGCGGCAACCTCCCTCCTTCGTCGTCGTCGTCGTCCTCTTTGGTCGCGTCGCATCCTTTGCTTGCTTGCCCAGGCAAATATGCACACGACTGGACAGACAACCAGACAGACAACCAGACGGTAGACCCATCTATCTTCCTCCCTTCTTCCTCCCCCCCACCTCCTTCTCGCCTTCTTTCCTTCTCTATCCGTTCAAAAAAGAAAAAAAAGCTTGCACGCCCATCCTCAACCTGCCATCCTCCTCCTCCTCTTCTTTTTCTACATCTCTCTGTTCCCACCCTCGCTCTTTCTCTCTCTCTCTCTCTCTCTTTCTCTCACTCTTTGGTCTCTCTCTCCATCCTCGCTCTTCTCTTGCTCTTCTCTCCTTTCCTCCTCCTCCTCTTCTTTCCTCTCCTTTGCTCTCCACCAGAAATATTGCTGCGGCACAGCATCCTTTCTTACCTTTAAAAAAAAAAGACGGTTTGTTTTCGCTCTTGCTGATACTAATACAACGAGTACAATGCTACCGATGCTGATGTGCAGGGTAACCGGATAAGGACCAAATGTGAATCAAGAATGATGATGATGATGACGATTGAGTAATGGAGAGCGGAGGCAGGCAGAGACAATCGAACCATCCATCCCCCCCTCCACTGTCCCCCCAAAAAAAAATAAAAATTTCCCTTATTCACTTCGTATTCCTTCAACTCAAAACAATTTTTTTTTTTTTTAGTGGCTTCATTTTTGGCTCTGGACCGGGTTGGTTGGTCGTGTGTGTCTCTCTGAGTATGTGCGTGCGTAGTCCTGTAGGATTGCAGCAAATGCGATAATCCTCGTCTCCCGGATGCTAGTGACGAATCAGAAACCCATGAAGAATGCATGGGAATGGCAACGAGCGACGGAGGGCTGTGTCAGGCAAAAGCACCACCCTGACAAACAAGGCAGCACTTGTTCAACTCTTCAATAAAGCGAAACAAAAGGTAGTAAATGGTGATATCTTGGTATCTTGGGTATACATATTATTAGGGGGTTGGATGCTGTAGTGAGGACTGTACGCTAAAATTAAAAGAGTATGGGTAACAAAGCAAAGGGAGCCATGGTACAAAATAAATAGGCGGCAGGGGGTGAGGGAGGATGCGAGAAATAAAAGACTATGGGCACAATCTAGCAAGTAACAGTGGAAAAAAAACACCCCCTGTCCTTCCTTCCAAAGGGGAGAGAAACCTATTGCTTCTTCATCGAGGCTGCCATCCTAGCCCGATCGCGGTCTACAGCCGCCATCAGCGACTCAAGCTCAACCTGGAACCGATGAATCTCTGCGTTCTTGCGCTGGACCACCTGGACCCATTTGGACTTCCAGGCCTCTAATCTCAGGTCCGTCTGTCGCTTGGCCTCCTGGACCACCTCCTGTAGCTCCTGGTCTCGACGCTCCAGTCGCTGCTCTAGTCGTAGGACTACTTGGTCAAGCTCCTCCAGGGTATGCTGACCCATGTGTGATGAGTGATGGTGCTGACGTCGACTCGCCGCAGAGGTGGACGAACTCAGGGATCCACTCTCCTGGGCACTGGACGAGGACCGGCGACGTCCATGTCGATCCATCGAGAGCCCAATGGGCTCGGGTCGATCCTTGATCATTCGGATGCGCTCTACAACCTTCTCTAGGGCCACAGCTCGTTCCTTCCAGATGCACAGCTCCGTCGTTTTTTCTTCCAGCGCGCGCTCCAGACGTTTATAGTCATCCACTGACCACTCTGGGACGCCTCCTGCAGCGCGATCCCGCATAGTCAACTGGATATCAAAGGCCTCTTGCAATTGCTCCCTCAGCTGATCCCGTTGACGTGTGAGCGAGAGCATTCGAGTTCTCATGATCGCCATCGACTCTGCATTGGCGGGATCCAACTGAGAAGTCTGATCCGTTCGAGCACCACTGCCGCCTCCTCCTGACGTTCGCTCGCCTTGATCCTGTTGCTGTTGCTGACGGAGCACGGCGTTCTCGTCCTCAAGCCTTGCCTTGGCCACATCTGCCGCGCTCAACTTTGTCTGCAACTGATCGACTTGATCCTCCAGCATGCGCGACAGCGTCAACTTTTCGCGGATCAATGTCGCATTCTCTGTCTCGGCCGCTTGAGCACGTCGCTGCTCGGCCGCAAGTCTGAACGCAGCCTCCTTGTTGATTCGTTCCAGTTCTTTTACACGGCTCTCCAGCGCTTCAATGACACTAGCCGAGATGGGTCCAGAGACTGCAAGTCCGTCCACAACAGCTTGAGATGACGACAAAGGCCCTTCGTCTGGCAAGCCTTCCATTGCCAGAGTCTTGCCATTCGCTAACGCCATTTGATCCAGCTCCATGACCTTGTCCAAGTATGCGTTATGGTAAAACTCGGCTTCGGCTTCCTTGGTTCGGATTTTGACCATCAGGCCCTGAATTACTTTGCGGATTCTTGTCTGTCCTTCGTCCGTGTCGGCATCATCCAGTTTCTTGCTCGCCACTGTTTCATGCATGTCCAATAGCTCCTCGAGTTGGGTCACACGACGCTGCCGTTCCGCCTGCTGTTGCCTCAACACCAGAGACAGAGACGAGAGCTCTGCATGGAGTCGTTTGTTTTCCACGTTGAGGCTGTTGATCCGATCACGCAACTTGTTGGCCAGTCGATGTTCTTCACTCATGGCAGACAGTCGGAGATCATCCCTGGAAGAGGCGCTCCCATGAGGACGGGAGTGAGGCTTTAACTGCGATGTCCGTGGGATTACGGTGCCGGTCGAGGATCGAACGCTGATGAAGCTCTCGATCGAGGCACTTCGAAGCAAACTCTGACGCACATCAGCCTCAAATCGACTGATACGCTGAGCCAAATCCATCTTGTCCAGCTCTCCGCTCTTGGGCATACTCGCCGTCGTCAAAGTTTCAGTGGAGGTGAGCTTTCGATCTAGAGTCTTCGGCTTCGTAGGGCCATGTGTCTGTCTTTCAGACAATGTGGGCGAGGGGATGGCAGAGGGCTGACTGGAAGAGGTTCTGCTCTGGAGAGGAGATGCCTTCAGGAGCGCGAGATCATTCTCAATGTCCACACCTGCCGTCGTGTCTGCCTGGCCATCATCCGCTGACGAGGACGAGGATCCACGTTTCAATGGGGGCATCCGGTACTGAGGTCCAAGAGATTCGAGTTGCGCCACCATGCCGTCGTATCCAACCCGGAAATCTTGAATATCCCGTTCTAGCTTCTGCATCTCTTCGACCTTGGCTCGGCGTTCGTCCTCTAGAACTTGCTCTGTCATCTTGAGTTGATCCCTGAGGGCGCCAATTTCCGCGAGGTATTCCTCTTCCTTGTCCTTGGATCGCTTTTGGTTTTGCTCCTGAATCTCACGAGAGATCTTCAGCTGAGTCCTCAAATCATCCTGACCGTACTTGTCACTGTCAGATCGGTCCAGATCTGCTCGAAGCTCATTCAACTCGTTCTTGAGTTTTTCCACTGTCTGTAGGTGGCGTTTTTCGGCCTCCTGTCGGATCTCCAAAGATGATTTGAGCTGATTCGTGAGCATCTCATTCTCTTGTTGGTAGCCCTTCACAATCGCATCTTGCTGGGTCATCTCGTGACCAATCTGATCCAAGGTCTGATGATAGCTCTCGTAGGGCTTTGCCGCGGCCGTGTGCATTGCCATGAGGTCGTCCTCGTACTCGTGCATGATCTTTAGGGTATGATCTAGCTCCTGCTGCAAAGTTTGAACTTCCTCATCCCGAATGCTCAAAATACGCAAGAGTTCGGTATTCCTGGTCATAATGTACTCGGCTTCAGTGTTCATTTGGTCCTGCAAATCCTCAGCCTCGCCCATGGATGATGCTGTTGGAGGATATGCTGAAGCAGAGATGGAAGCTGAGGCATCCGAGAGCCCATTCGTGCGTCGGTCATGATGGTGATGGTAGTTGTGCTTGACAGATTTCCCTTTGTTGTCAGTGAAAATATGCGAATCCGAGTCTGTGGACAAACGCAGTGGCCTCGTATTGGAATAATCCTGTTGGTAACTAGAAGACTCTCCCGACATTGTTTGTTGATAGTCCAGAGGGTGCTGAAGACTATCCGTGTAACTATTCGTTGGGAGTGAGCTTTGGTCGAGATCCTGCCCTGGGAAAGCAAATCGCGAAAAGTTTCCTTCGTCCTGAATGGCAGAAATTACTGAATCATAGGAAGTCCCAAGCGCGCTCGAGTCCCTTTGGTGGTGGCTGTGATGAACGTCATGTGGGCGTTGTTGTTGTTGTTGCTTCGGTTGTTGCTCATGGTGACTGTATTCATCGGAAAATGCAGAGATGTTGGACGACATACTTGGCCCCATTGCGCGACTGGTGACGCCAACAAATTTGGTGGAGCTTGATGGTGGAATGGGACGTCCTCCATGAGTAATGGGTCGAGGTGTTCCATATGATCCTGAATGACTGTCGGTCTGCGATTCCGCTAGCTCAGGATTGGAAGATGTTGGCGAAAGTGTGAACGACGTCCGATGAGGGTACATTGAGTCGTCTGGATTTCTCTTCTGAGGTTGGAAGCCTCTCAGCGTTGGCGACAGATTTGGGACAGGGATCCGCACTTGGTTACCAGCTGTCACACCATTGGAGTCGGTGGATGAAGATGGTCCTAGCTTCTTCCCAAGAATAGGAAAAGTTGTAGAGCTTGTGTGGTTTCCCTCCAATTGACTGGAAGACGTCGTTGACTTTTGCAGGGCTTTTGCTTTACCCTCTGCTTTTGACCTCGCCGCTATCAATGCCTCTGCTAGTGCCATGCTAGGGTTACTGAGATCCGCTGGACCACGATCTGGCTCCACAGGTCTTTGAACGATGGGGTTACTGCCACTGGCTTGTGAGCGTGATGGCTGGGCGACCGGGGGTATTGAGGCTGAGGACGATGAGGATGAGGTAACCGTAGAGGGCATCGTTCTTTTGGGTGGTGAAGGAAACGGGTGAAAGGACGACTGTTTGGAGAGGCTATGTGATACGAGTAGCACAGAAATAAAGGAGATAGCAAACAACCATGGTCAGTCGGTGGTGGCACACGGTTTGTGTTTTCTTTTTTTTTGCAGCGCGGTAAATTTTTAGGGATCGGCGGTAAGACGTAAACATCACAGGCGTCCCATGGTCCCATGAACAGCTGTCGAAAGAGCCTGACATTAGTTGTTGGTCCAGCGCGATGAGTGAGATTCGAGATGCCGAAAGGCTCTTCCAGATGGAACAGGTGAGGGAGCAACAGCGTCATGGTGTCAACAGCGGAATTGTAAAATGCGCAGGAAGGGGACGGTAAAAAATTATACATCATAAAATTGCACCCCGCCCCGTCCAGCTTTCCGTGATCCATTTGTCCTGGGCGAAGTGTCATGCCGCGTCAGCTGGGAATGCGCAATGTGGACGGGCCGATACTGCATCCAAGGTCCTGATCATGGGCACCAATGGCGTGAACAGATCTTTTGTTGGTTGCCCCTGCTGCCCCTGCTGCCCCCTGTTGTGCCTGTGTATTCCCTGCTGCATTGTGGTTCCATCTTGCATTGCGGCTCCATCTGGAGGTTGTGTGTCTTGCACAACACGACGCAAAACACCATTGGTACATACCTTTGTTTTGATCCGCCGTTCTCTTTGCCCTTTGATAGATTCCTCGCCTGGCGGACGTCCATGTCCCGATCGAGAACTTGTACAACCTCTTCATCGTCATTCAGAGATACGCCCTCAACGTCGTCCTCGTGATCCAGAAGAGGCTCATGGCCATTGACATGATGTCCTTGCTCCTCGTCGTCTTCTTCTTCCTCTTCCTCTAACACTGCATCTGCTGGAATAGAAGAGAGACTGGCACTGAAAGGGGGTAATCTCTTTGCGGCACTCATCTTGATCGGTGGCAGTCCAGAGTCCCGACGAACGCGGTATGTTGTCCTGGATATTTGGCCCGACAGCTCTGGCTCATGGTTTCCGTGATCCCGGTCGTCTTCACTGCCACTGCTTGATTGATACGATCCCGTTCCATGGCCATTAGAATGCTGGTTACTCCTGGCCGACTGAGGAGAACTCTGAGGTGTTGCGAAGGTAGAGAGGGCTTGAGCCCCGTTGGTATATGGTTGATGTTGGCCGATGCGTGAGTGGAATACGGGCTTTTGTGTCCTTTGATCAAATGATCTAGAGTCGTGCGCAAAGGTCCCGGACAAATTGTTCTTGTATCCGGTAGCAGTGTCGTTCTCCATAGAGGAGATGGAGTACTCCTCCGCGGGATCGTATTCTACGGAGGACAGTGTTCCGCCCGAGGGATTCCTTAGATGTGGCGTTTCCAGATACGGGCCTGGATTCATGAAAAGTGATCGGGAGCTAAGTTGGCGGTGTAGGAACTCCCGAGAATGCCGTTGGCTGGGTGAGTGCTGATGGGAGAGGTGATGACCTATCTGCTGCTGTAGGGCTTGCCTGTCGTTCGGATGGAGTAATGAAGAATGGTGGCGATAGTGATTGTGCTGTGGAAATGTGATTGGATGCTGTGCCTGACGAAGAGGGATGGTTCGATCCGTTGGTGGTTCCCGCCGTGATGGTTGGTGGTGAATCTGACCTTCGTGTAGGTGCGTCTCGTGAGGATAAGGCCGGCGATGCGGTATGTGCTGGCGCTGTTGATGAAGGTCTGGTTGATGATCCAAATAGGAGAAATAGGCAGGATTAGCTTTGGAATTGGACATGATTGAAGTCAGTGAAGATGGTGGGGACAGTGGTCAGAGGAGGGTGAGATGCAGAAGGAAGAGGACTATGATGAAAGTATGAACAGAACAGAAAGAAACAAGGAAAGAGACGAGGACAGAATGTCGAATATGCAAAAGAGGGACGAGACTGCCGACTGCCAACACCCCTTTGGCCATCTACGGGACGGATACCCTCTTTTGTGCGTCCAATGATGCATGGTGCATGGTCCAAGTAAGGTCTGTGGTTTCGGTGGTCTCTGGGTCGATCCGAAGAAGCCATATCTGTTGTTCGTACGACACTCTCCTATCGTGCGCTGTCCATGATCGACTGGTGCGATGGGAGGTGATTGCCTGCCCCCTTCTTCGTCTTTGTGTTTGTCCGTCTCCCCCTCCCCCCGCGACCCCTTCCTCACTCACCACTCCCGCTTGACGTGGTCGACAGAAGAGACAGATTGAATCAACCGACTCTTCAGTCTGTCGGTCCATCAGTCAGTCAGCCAACAAGTCATTCTCGCACCCCCTTGGAGAAAGGAGTCGCCTGGGGACAGATGGCCACATCGAGTGTAGACCCTTCACTGTCTGCCAGTCTAACTGCTTGACCAGGGCGATGCAAGGTCCTTGGACACACAGATATCGCCTAGTCTTTGGCTGAACTGTTTCCGTCTGCACCACCCTGCAAGCGCAACAGGCCCCCTGCAGGCGTGCTGTCTCCTGGGTGCGTTCATTTGTGTTGCCTCGGGCGGGTCGGTGTGTTGGCGAAGGGTTTTGAGGAGTGTAGGAAACAACTATATATTTATATCTCTGGCAAAATATCCAGGCGTGACTTACAGGCGCGTCAATACCTCGAGGTCTCAGGGCGTGGTCGTGCGTCGGCCGTTTTCTTTGCAACAAGACAAAAGGCGTGATTGGCTGTAGGAGGATGGAGAAAAGAATGGAAATGAATGGAATGAAATGCACTTGGGAGGAGGTGCAGACGAGGTGTGATTAGAGCGTAGGGAGACGAATGCGGTGAATGGTGGTCGACAAGGAGCCGGGGGAAGAGGGATTAAAGGATGATTCGTTCGGGGGGAGGGATGTGTGGAGGTAGGAAGGAGGGAGAAGGAATTGGGAAGGATTGGTTGGGAGGGATAGATGGATGGATGGGTGGGTGGAATGGATGGATGGAGATGTGATTTGAGGGAGGGACGAAGGGAAGGCAAAAGTCAACAAAGAAAACGAAACATAAAAAAGAAAAGAAAGGCGGCCATGGTCCGTCAGGAACGGCCGATGGTCGGTCTGGTGGCCTCGATCATGCTGCCTTGCGGTTGTGTGCCGTGCGGCGCCTGGTACTGGTGCGGTGCAAGCAATTGCGCATCCACCGTGTCACCACCAGCACTAACCCGCCAACCTCTCTCGAGGCAGGGATCATGGCGACCTTCCCCTGCCTTCTCCTCCACCCCACGGTCGCCAATGGTTCTCTCCACTGTTCTATTCACAGAGTGGATTTGCAATAAGAATAATTGGTCTTTGGTGAGCACACCTTCTATTGTCTCTTCAACTTCTTGTTTCCATTTTTGTAAAGTCGGACCTTGTTCTACTGTACCTCCTCTTCTTCAGGGGAAAAAGCTGGCAGCAAGGAGAGGCATCGAAGGTACAGTGCAGTGCTGTACAGTACATACATCCGGACCACAGGCAGGAGAACAAGGTCGCGTTTTGAGTAGCGACCTGGGCGGAGGTTCTTTCTTTTTTTTTTTTTTGATTCTATCGTTCCATCCTTTTGAGTTGCTTTGTCAACCAAACGGGACCAAGGGTGTATGCTACACCATGTCAACCAACCATTGGCACACAATCACAAACAAACAAATCGAAGACTTCTGACCGTTGTTTTGTTGTTTGGCGATAGTGACGACGTAAGGGTTGATCAGACCATCCGCATTATTCATTCTCTCCCGCCCTTCGTGCATCATAAGATCAAACAGCGTTTGCAGTTTCAACATCAAGCGAGGCGATTATCAACTCTGGCACACTCAAACCACCTCGGGCTGTTGTCGTTTTCACTCCAAACTACTTGCCTGTCTATGTGAAGTGCTCGTAGTCTTTCATTTTCGATATCCGAAGTACCTCCGTCTCTCCCGGCAGTAAAGGAGAACATCTCCCGCGGTTTGGCTTCTACGACGAAATTCATCCAATTCATCCATTCGATTCCAATTGTTGGAATAATAGGGCTCACCCTTTGACTTGACTACACAAAAGGTACACTATGACTCTCATCTCAGAGAGTTGGGCTGCGGGTGTGGTTTGACTGGCGGTCCATGAACATAAAAAAACACAGCAAACTCTTTCGATAAATAAAGCACTGAGAGAACTGAGAGATGGATGCAGCTGATGAATACCTGAAAAGATGTCCCTGCTAAAAGATGAAGCCTCCACTTGATCCCTGGGGGCAGTTTGCCATTTTTTGTGACCATCTCGTCTGAAATGAAAGGCAAGTACAGTGCTCAATGCTCTTCGGTGCTCATGGGACTCAGATGGTCATACGGCTACTGGAGCTGTGGCAAATAACCATGATCGAGTATGTGTTAGAGAGGTTTAATAGCTGTGGCCTTCCCCCAGGCCTCCACAGCGAGCAATGGTTAATGCTATGATAGGGGCAACAGAGGTGTTGGAAGATTGGAGGGTTATTGTTTGTTGTAGTTGGTTTTTTGGTATGAACGTCCGACGGGAGTGCTCAAGCATTCAAGGAACGGCAGAATGAACGAATTATCCAAGAGCTCCTCAGAACAGAAATGCTCACCAGAGCTAGTCTGTAGGTTGCTGTTGTAATGTTGCATCCTCTGACCTTGCTCTCTTTCACCCAAATCAAACACGATCACTTTACTGTTTTGTAGACTTCAGTTGAATTGGAAGATTTGACGCGGGAAAAAATATGAAAACAAAAGGCTACACGGATGCAAGGGTTGAGGCGTGTTGCATCTAAGAATGGAGAAGGGCTTGCTGGCAGGGAGACATTCGCTCCATCTATCCATCTTTACCCCCTACCCCGTCTCCTCTACGCCCAGTGGCCCCTTGTGCTCCTTCTGGTTTGACAAATAGAATCGGGATAGCGGATCAAACAAGAAAGCTTTTGTGAGGATCTCAGACGAGAGCCAGGAGATTGAAAATAGGTGCACCTTGAGAGTTGAAACAGCAGAGATGAAGTTCCCCAAGTCTCATTTTAAGATGGAGGATTGAGAATCGATTTTTTTTTCTCTTTTTGTCATTGTGCGCTGTTATTGTTTGCAGATGACCTGTCGCATCGTTTATTTTGCCGCCATTGCCAAAAGATGAATTCGCCCAACCGAGGACAGTCAGCAGGTTGTGCTCGAAAAAAATGAAACAATGAGCATGCTCGCCTGCATGTTGCCTATTTATTTGCTTCGCAATTGGGCCATCAAGGGAGCGAACAACAGCATTAACTCTATCGACTGATGTTGTATGAAGGGATAGATGAGATGGTTGTTTTGACTAGCTTCGACTAGTTTTCACAACAGGCAAGAGGGCCCAAAATATATGAGCCCTGCCTATTCTATGAACCACTCTTTAAAAATCAACAATGATTCGGCGGAGTCCTTGGGCCATAAAAAAAAAAGAAGAAAAAAAAACTCGTCTGCAAAGCAAGCTATGTCATGAGATATCTGGCTTTCCTGTCTTCTCCGCTGTCACACCGTTTGACACGCTCTCTCACAGAGTCTGACACGCTCCAGCCGCACGCGCCGAAAACTCTGCTTCGGCCGTTCTCCTATCTCTTCACACGCGTCTTCCTCAAAGTAGCCAATCACAGGCGAGACATGACCACACGACTTTCACGCGGACTTCATTTAGCTTACCTACTCTGTGCAGTTCGACCCATGCAAGTTCTCTATCCCTTCCTTCATTTGAACCTAGCCCTGCGTTCAAGGGACACGAGTTTTTGGTCTCCTCCTCTTGGTTACGTCTCCACGCAGTCTCTCTCTCACTCTGTAAGTCAAGGATGCTCAATGATTGTCGCCTGCTATAACCTTAGCAGTGTTTGACCACTGGATGAATTCTCGCCCAGGACTGCTACCAGCTATGACGGTTGACAGACTGACAAAATGAAACACCTACAAACATGAACTCCCAAAGAGACATGATAAATGTCAGCTAAAACAGGCTTATTGAGGATGCATGCTGTACCATGCCAACATGAAAAGAGAGACACTGAAAACAAAATCAGGGTGTTGTGTAACTTGCGTTGCGGCTTGTTGCAATCTCATCATGAAACTCGCTCTGCACGTTAAACAATACTCTCTCTTTCACTTCAAGCAACAACTCACGACCAAATAAAAAAAAAAAATGCCCGCCTCTAGATCCATCACTCAGGCTGTGCTCTCCAAGGAGCAAGGCGAGGGAGTTGGTGCCCGCGTCCGTCGTTCGATTGGACGACCCGAACTCAAGAACCATGATCCTTTTCTGATGCTGGATGAATTCAACGTGGACAACCAAGGTGGTTTTCCCGACCATCCTCACCGTGGTTTCGAAACCGTAACCTACATGCTTGAAGGTCAATTTCAACACGAGGACTTTGCGGGCCACAAGGGTACTATTGGCCCAGGCGATCTGCAATGGATGACAGCCGGTCGCGGCATTGTCCATTCCGAGATGCCCGTCAAGACCAACACTCGGGCTCATGGTCTTCAACTCTGGATCAACCTCCCAAAGGAACACAAGATGTGTGATCCTCAATACCAAGAGTTGCGTGACCAAGAGATCAAGCGAGCTCGACCTGAAGAAGGCGTTGAGATCAAGGTCATAGCAGGTGAATCACACGGTATTTCCAGCCAAGTCTACACTCGAACCCCAACAATGTATTTGGATATCAAAATGGCAAAGAACAAGACTGTGACCCAGTCCATCCCCGCCTCCTACACTGGATTCATCTACACTCTCACGGGTACCATCTATGTGGGTGAAAGGGCCTTTGAGGGAAAAGCACATCACACCTTGGTTCTTTCTGAGGATGGCACAGAAACTGTTCAGATTTCCACCAAGAACGAGGATGCCCACTTTGTCCTGATTGCAGGCCAACCTTTGAGGGAGCCCATTGTGCAACATGGACCTTTTGTCATGAACACTGAAAATGAGATCTACAACACCTTTGATGATTTTCAATCAAAGAAGAACGGATTTGAGCGTGCCAAGAACTGGAAGTCAACCATTGCCTGATGAAGCGTGGGAACTTTGTAGTGGTGATTTTAGTAGCAGTTAGACAGATGACAACAACGTTCACTACACTGGTTTATTATAGAGGACCGACATTCTCTCTTGTAAGTCTTGGTACTCCTTTTTCGATTGCATTTGTCGGATTTGATATCCAACACCTCGAAAATTGTCCTCGTCGTGAATATTTGAATCACCTGCTGCGGCCACCATCATTTCCCAGATATGATTACTGAAGCGCCGCGCATTGATATGTGTCAATCCCCAAGACATCAGCAGATTCTCACATTCCAATCCAGATATATTTTTGTGTTGCAATTGACCACAAAGGGTGGCTGCAACGATGGGCAAATGTGGATCACCCAAGTCCTTAGCAAAAGCCTATATTGTAGACAGTATCAGAGAGTCAGTAGATGTGTTGAGATGATTTCACGAAAATGACTGTCAACAAACATGATATTTGATTCCGAATAACTTACAGCTTGAAGCATCAAAGCAATATAGGGCCCAAGTTTTCCCCAATCGATCCGATCTCTTGCGATCTTGAGGGCAAATGAAGTTGGCTGATCCCTGTCTAAAAGTTGCTCCACCGCTGTCTTGCACTCCCAATGATGTCTTCGCATCGTCTTTAACAGAGATTTCTGTCGGGAGGTCGCAGGCTTTTTCAAAATCACAAGGCGCTTGGAAACGGGTTCTAGTTGCGCCTTGTTGGTGATGTACCACTGCTCGATTTTCTCACCACTGATCGACGTACTATTGCTTTCAAATGAAGACGACGGTGGCAAAGCAGTCTTTGGCGCCATTTTGTGCAGGGACCGTTGGTATTTGGAGGATAGAGTGTTTGATTTGTTGCTCACCTTGGAGTGTCCATGATGCTCCCTTTTAGCGTCTTGGGCAGCCGATTTGTGCTTCCTGTACTGCTTCAGCTGTTCTGGCGAGACGAGAGTCTTGAACAAAGCTGCCAAAAGTTGCTTCGATGGCACTTTGGTTTTCTTTTTTGGCCTGGGTGGTGGCATTGCAATGACGGGCTGTACTTTGGGCGTTTCCGAAATGTTTTCTGTTTCGTCGGGTATGATGCTCTGGCTTGTGTCTGTCACGATGGAGTCTAATTGGTTTCCGGTTTTCTTTGGTTCCATATTTTCTTTTGAGACCGTTGTTGAATCCTGTATTTGAGTTGATGAGGAAGGAAGAATGCCATTTGCTTGTTTCTTTTGGAATGTTCGCATTGGTTTGGGCTGCACTCTTGGAACAAGTCTTCCTGGTGATTCTGTCCAGGCGGCGCCAGATATCGTTGATGGAGGAGGGTGTTGTCCTGGTTTAGAGTACGGGGTCCTGGAGATGGAAAAGGTCAACTTTGGTTCCTCTTTTGACGGCTCTGGTTGCACAAGGGCAACAGGCGTCATTTTCTGCAAGTGAGCGCCTATTTGGTAAAGAGAGTTAGACGTCTGATCCTTTACATGTAGGTGTCTGGTCATATAGCGGCGAAGGCACACGTACTGGGGTCCGGAGGATTGTGGCTCTTTTTGCACTTCTTGCCATAGCGGCATTTGCCATATTTTAGAAACAGAAAACAAATTTCCCTCCCTTCAGTGTCCAGGGGCGGAAGTGTATGATCTTTGACGGAAGCCTCTCCTTTGTCCTTTGCCAGTGACTTCTCGTGGGCTAACCGCGCCTTTCCCTTGGCGTGGGTCTTGCCCTTGGCCTGCATTCTGATTATTGGGCAAAATGGATTGATTGTGTCAAGTGCGCATGCATTGCCCATGGAGAACTACACATGAAGTGAAATCAGCCACGTGACATTCTCGGACTTTTCAAACACAGCACTTGCATCTTCCGGAATTCCGTGACAAGACAGTGGATTTGCTTCGGAGCTGACCGACCGCTGGATCTCCGGCGCATCTCTTGTAGCGAGACTCGACGAAGCGATCATCATTCCTTGCCACATCTCTCCCCACTCTACATCATCACATCCATGCTGTCCACTATTGGTTTGCGCATGTCTGGCGCAGGTAAACAGAGACGCTTCCCTCGACACAGAACACAGGACACCCATACACAACACACCCCTTCAGGACCGCTCTGATCAACGATCCGCGCTCATCTCGGAAAAAACTGCATACGGCCTTCTCTGCCCTGGCACACAGCTAGCCGACACGACTCACACGCTCTGCATCAATCGACTTTGCCCATCCTGTGCCTTGAACGCTAATCATCTCCTCTCTGTTCTTCTGTAACCTTCACCAGCTGCCCGCAGCGCCTTGAAGCCCTTGGCCACCCAGCAGGTTCGCCACTTCGGATTGGTTTCCGAGAAGGAGGAGCAAGGTGAGTTTCGGTCGAGATGGATCCACCAAACGCGATCCTAGAGAGTGACCGTCGATGAATGCATGCTTGCCAAGTTAGAATGTATCTGCTCTTACTAACTGACCTTTTGCATTGCTCTAGTCAACACCCCCGCCCAAAACCGTGCCATGTCAACAGCCGTGTCAAAGTCATACCCCGGACCCATCAGCCAGCCCGCCAACGCTGTTGGTATGTTATCGATTACTTTTGCGGGATGCGACTTCTGGATTTTTGGACAACTTGGATCATTCTGTCCGGCGTCGATATTGTTCTTTTTTGCTGACCATCTCAATCATTTATTTCGTGGCATTTACAGAGTACGCGCTCTCGACCGTCGATAAGATCATTAACTGGGGTCGTGAGGGATCTATCTGGCCCATGACTTTCGGTCTCGCTTGCTGTGCCGTCGAGATGATGCACATGGCCGCTGGCCGTTACGATCAGGATCGTCTCGGAATTGTGTTCCGTGCCTCCCCTCGTCAGTCCGATGTCATGATTGTTGCTGGTACCTTGACCAACAAGATGGCTCCCGCTCTCCGCAAGGTTTACGATCAGGTACGGGTTAAATTCTGGACGTTGTCCATTCACTTATTGCCAAGCCCGTCATACGCGCCCATAAGATGTACCTACATTTCCTATACTAATCCCCCTTTTTTCGGAAATAGATGCCCGAGCCCCGCTGGGTCATTTCGATGGGATCCTGCGCTAACGGAGGTGGATACTACCATTACTCGTACTCTGTTGTCCGTGGATGCGATCGTATTGTCCCCGTCGATATCTATGTTCCCGGATGCCCACCTACCTCTGAGGTAAGAGGATGTTTACTCTATTCACTTGATATACTTGGTGGGATTGAAGTCAGACTGATATTAACGCACCTCTTCTCCCGTCTCCAGGCTTTGTTGTACGGAGTGCTTCAGCTTCAGAAGAAGATGCGCAGGAGCCGTGTCACCACCATGTGGTACAGAAAGTAGATCTGTGCTAAGTTCTTTGTGCTTTTTTTATGATACAGGCAAGAGTTTTCTTGCAACCTACCCCTACCCAACACCCCGCTATTACAATAAACCTGTCGTATATAAATATATATGTATTACTGTATCCATGTCTTTTCAACAGGACCTTGATACCTGACGCTGATGCCTGACCTTGATGCCTGCCTGACCTTGAGTCGACCTCCAAGAATCCCGCAAAAGTATTGAAAATGCACCCTGTGACCAACTGAAACCTGGGAGGAACAAAAAATAAAAAAGCATGGATAAATTACTCCCACAAATGCCGTGTCGTGTCTCTGAGTGCTCTTTCACACCTCCCTTTCTCGCCTTGCGCTCCCTTCCTTCGTTCCTTCGTCTTTGCCGTTCTCTCTTCTCTCTTTATCTGCTTCTGTTCCTTCTGTCAACCATTCAGCACGCGTCGTTCCTGCTTTCATCCCAACCTCCCATACGGCTTTTGCAGGCCCACCTCCATCTACACCCCTTCTCATCCCCTTTGCTCTCCCCGTCCCCATCAAAGCCGCCGCCGCCATGAACCCGACAGGCACTGCGAATCTGTCCAGGAGTAAAAGCGGGGGTGCCGAGAAGCGAGCACCGCCACCCATTCGACCTAAACCCTCTGCCCTCTCTGCCGCTGCCACAGCAACCCCTACCGATGTGACCCCTGCAGCTGCCAGCGTCTCTCCCCCATCCTCGACCACGTCCTATCGATCAGGCATTACCGTCACCGACAACGGAGCACCGACCTCGAGCTCTTTTGGGGACCTGAAGAAAGCATTTGAGCGACAACAGAACGCAGGGCCACTTTTCGTTGGTAACAACTCCGCAGGATCAAGGATCGCCAGAGGAACGAGTGCGGGTGGCGTCCACAGCAACCCAAGTAATAACAATGCTGGAACGAGGACGTCGCTGCAGGCCAATCCCTCAGCCTTGCTGGGAGTGCCATCTTTGAACAGCCGGCCGCGCTCTGTGTCGTCTCCCGCACCGCCGCTGCGGGAAGACGAAGGGCGTGGCACTGAGGAATCGGTGTCGGGCGAAGGGATCGACAAGAGCCAGCCCGATTTTGGAAACCTCAGGGCGCGCTTCCAGTCGCAGGCATCATTGTCGAACGTGTCCCTTCCAAAACCTGTGAGAAGCGTTGTAGATATGCTGTCAAAAAATGATTTTATCGATCCCGCATGGATGCATGCTGACTGTGTCTGTATTTATCGATACCCTTAGGACACGCCTCGACCAAAGCCCACCCTCGCTGCCAATAGCCCAAAGCCCGCCTTTCTTGCTACAACATCATCGCCAGTCCCATCGCCTCCAATCCCTCGAATGTCCCTGGACGCCGCTAGGACTGCGGTGGGAAGTATTGGCAGCTTCAACCGCTTTCCCACGCCGCAGCCCTCAGCACTGACCTCGTCGTCTCCGTCCGTAAGCCGCGCACCATCCAGCTCATTGAGACAACCACCAAAGCCGCCAGCTACAAAACCCAACATTGCAACAAGGACTCCAACGCCACCAAATACGCCACCAAGAGCAGTATCGCCAGACGAGGAAGAAGAAAAGAATCCTTTTATGGGTAGCGATGAAGATGAGGTCAGCGCCACTAAAGCAGCCGCTCGGACTGCTGCTCCACCCATGCCTTCAAGATCAACATCTAAAATTCACCAAAACCCCGCCTTCCAGCAATTGAACAACACTTTTGGACGCCCGGGTGCTTCGACGAGTGTTGGCGCTGCCACAGGCGCCGCACTTATCGCTTCCAAAATTGCACCACCACCTCCTCAACGAGCTGCACCTCGACCGGTCTCGCCAGTTTCGGGAGCTCCTCCCAGACTGCCTTCTCGATCCAACAGCGCAATACTCATGGCCGAGGATACTCCAGAGGAGAAGGAAAGGAAGCACCGATTGGACAAAAGGCGAAGAGTCATTCAGGAGCTGTTGGAGACTGAGATCAGTTACTCCAAGGATATGCTTCTTTTGCAAGAGGTATTTTTGGTATCTTGGTATAGGCCATGGAGAAGATTGGGCATTTATTGACTTTTGTCTTTTGTACTCTCAGGTTTACGTGACTGACATGGAAGCATCCGGTTTATTCACCTCTGCTGACGAAAAGATCATCTTCATGAACTTGGCTGATGTTATTACACTGACACTGGACCTTATCGCGCTGCTGACCCCAGCATGTGGAGGCGTCGAAAAGGAAGATACCTACAACGACGCGGGAACATTTGTGGGAGAGGTGTTTCTCCAGATGGTAACACAGAGGACTGTTAAGCTCCAGATAACACCACGTATCGATGACTATCTTGTTTAACTCAGGCTCCAACCCTCCGTAGATCTCACGTATCCGACGCATCTACTCTGAGTATTGCAAAAGACAGGAAGCTTCAGCACAGCATCTTCAGGAGCTCGACAATCGAAAGGATCTCAAGCCATTTTTTGATGCGTGCACGGAGAAATGCAAGGGCAAAACGACAGGTTGGGACCTGGCCAGTTTGCTTATCAAGCCTGTGCAGAGAGTTTTGAAATACCCCCTCCTGATCAATGCAAGTGAAACTGGCACAGTGGAAAGTTGGTCAGAATTCAAGAGTTGGTATTATTTTTTTTTTGCTAATCACGGTCGATATCTACTTGTGTGTGTAAATAGCAAATCCATGCACTCACGCCTTCTAACCACACTGACTATGAAAACTTGGTGACGGTACAAAAGGACATGTTACAGGTTGCGGAGGAAATTAACGAGATCAAGAAACGCAAGGATATTGTGGAAAAGATTGTCGGCAGCAAGAAAAAGAACGATTCTGATGTATGAAGACAGTACCTCATACTTTAGAGATCTACCATCCGCACCCATGCTAACAGATCATCAACTCCTCATATTTCGTTGTATCTAGATTGTGTATGTTCTCGGAAACCAAAGACGAAAAAGATACTGACCGAGACAGGTTTGCTCTGGATTTTTTTTTTATTTTTATCTAATCCGTCGTATTCTGTTCACTCCAATGATAGTCATGGATTCAGCAAGAAATTCTCTAGGACAACACAACAACTACGGCAGGCAGTGGGCGGCTCGGATGTCACGGTGGATATTCTCTTTGAAGCTCTTTTGGAAAAATTCAACTTGCAGCAGCGTCTTGTTCGTGAATTTGCCAAGTATATTCAGACTTGGTTGATGTCCATCAAACGTAAGGCGTCCGATGATCCACTCTCGGCCACTCAGAGTCGACAGCCACTAAAGATATCTTCTTTGTCCCCTTGTTACTTCTCTAGAATACTTTGACACTCAAGAAGCATTTGCATTGACGCTGATGGAAATCTATGGAATGGTACCTCTTCACCGAAACGATGAGAATCAGTCCTTTATTCTGGTTCAAGAGTACCACAAGAGTATTGCCCAGTTTTCGAAGACGATTGGTCGTGAGCTCGAGAATAGGTTGAAAAAGACGGTGTACAAGAGCATTGAGCGTTATCTCAAGTTGTTTTCAGGCCCTCTTCAAGTGATGAAGAAGCGAGAGAAAAAGCTTTTGGATTATGACAGTGTGCGCGGCATGAAGGAACGTGGGGATACGGTAAAGAAGAGACTTGCATCTTGTTCTACTACCTATTGCTTGTGGGTCAGGTACTGACTCTCTTGTTGTTTGCTCCAGGTGGACAAGAACATGCTCGAATCCGCCAATGCCTACACCGCCATCAATGAACAATTGGTGGACGAGCTTCCAAAGTTCTTGGGATTGACGACACAGTACTTTGACATCATTGTGATGGAGTTCAGCAAAGTCCAGATGTTTTACTACGCTCAAGTCAAGGCCAAGGTTAATTCGTTCTATGTCGAGCATTTGGATACAGCAGCCGCCTCAGCATCAACGGATAAAGAGCAAGCGCTGGTGGACTATTTGGCCAATATGAATATCACTGAGGAATATATCGAGGCGATGAAACGCCACGATGGACCTATCGAGCGCATGTCTAGGATTTCACTTATTAGAAACGTTGTGTCTGATCATGGTGCGTCCTTCAATGTCTGAGTACTTCTACTGGCGCAGCGTCAAATGACTAATCACATCATTCGCACTCCTTAGATGCAGCGTTTGCGAGTATGCGTGAGACGGCGCAGAGACGTCAACGGAGCAAATCGTTTAGTTTTGGAAGAGCTCGTACTTCTTCCGATGCATCCTCCATCACCGTTCCACGTCACACCAAATCCTCTTCTCTTGGCGGTTTCCGCTCAAAACCACTGTTGGATGGAGATGATGAGGACTCTTCAAGACGGGGCTCGCCCCTTCTCCAGAGTCCGATCCAACCGAGGTTCTACCCTGGAGAAGATGAGAATCCTTTCGAGATGCCCGAGTCCATCTTTCATGACAATGGATCAAGCTCCTCGTTGTCTGATGAGTTTGGTCTCTATGGCGGAAGAGGTCGGAATGTTTTCGGTATGTCCACTGGGGATCGACCCTTGTCGTCTGCTTCCTACGCATCCTCTGGATATGGAGGGCGCCAGCAGTATTACAATGAGGAAGAGACCCAGACGAGACCACCTGCATTGGATGATGGCATGGACATGGACGAGATTGGTATTGCACAGGCATTGTTTGAGTGCACGGCTATTTATCCTTACCAGTCTGTGGAGGATCGACAGCTGAGCTTTGAGGCAGGCGAAAGTATCATCGTTTTTGGACTGAATGATGACGGGTGGTATTTTGGGAAGAAGGTTGGAAAAGACACCACGGGTTGGTTCCCGGCCAGTCACTGTATTCAGATTTAGGAGCAAAATAAACAAAGATACCTTTTTTCTTTTACACGAGAATCAGGTGGAGAACCAAGCCCGGTCTTTTGGATTGTGCATTGCAGGCACCAATCTATGCAAGTGTTCCTGATCTGTCCCTTGAGAGAACATCATATAAACTCGCAGAATGTTTTTGAAAAGAAGTGGCACAATGGCTGTATTTTCAATCACTGCCGGTTGTAGCGGGTCCAGTGTTCACGATAACTACGCGTGGAGGATTTTCAGGGTTCGGTTTGGCGACAATTGTACCATCAGGGACATTCGGATCACGGTACAGAGCCTTGGATGAGTCTTTGATGAAATTGGTCATTGAGATTGCAAAAAGGCCAGCCTAGTTCATGTTTAAGCGTAGCATTATTTTTTTTCCATTATTTTGCGTGTTTTTGATGAAAGCGTTCAAGATTGATCATCAGATTTTGGAACCATCTTACAGTGTTGGATTTTGTGAGGAAGGAGGTTTCTTTGAGTGGGATATGAAGGGTAAAGAACTAAAAAGTGGAAATGGGCAGCAATCGTTGATCTTTTAAAGAGCAAAAGGCAAATGAATGACGAAGCAAGGCAAAGCAGGGCAAAGCAAGGTTGCACAAGGTCTGCTGACCTTGCGCAAATCGGAGCAGAGTCCAGAAGTTCTTCTAAGAACACCTCTGTCCTTTGACATTTATGCACAGATCAAACAAAGTCCTACACTGAGGGACTCTAGAAGAGAAATGATTACAACCAACTGTAACAATAACAGGAATGAAGCATGGACTTGCAGGGTTCATTGAGCCCACAAAAAATTGGAGGGGAAGAGCAAGTGGAAAGTCGAAAAATTCCAGTCGAATTTTTGGGTCAATTCGACCAACTTGTGGATTTTAGTAAAAAAAAAAAAAAAAAAAAAAAAAAAGAGAAAAGTGTAGAGGTAGGGACAGAGGAAAAGGGCTCCTAACTTTTGCTACCATTGTTTCCTGGAGACTGAGTGGTCGCTATCGCGATTACGAGGTAAAATCTGATCTCTTTGGTCTCATGGGTCTCACTAGTCTCCTCCATGCCGATAGGACTGACTCGGAGGTTCATCTCTCTCTCGGGGTGCCCTGTCACGGAGATCATGCTCTCTATCGCGCGGTGTCCTGTCCCGAAGATCGTGCTCCTCTCGAGCATCGCGCTGGTAGTGGGGGCGGTGATGGCTCTGATGATAAGGCGGATTGTAGCGGCCTCGATGAGGAGGCAGGTCACGATGATCCCGGTAGTGATCTCGATCTCGATCCCGGTCTCGGTCATAGTCCCTATGTGACAACGACGACCGAGAATAGAGACCTCCTCTATCAGAATCCCGGTCCCTGTCATAGTCGCGATCTCGGTCTCGATCACGGTCCCGACCTCGATCCCGATCAAGATCTGCTCCATGACCCAAATCTGATCTCCTCTCGGTTGTCGTGAGTGAGCCGGGGGCTGCGCCAAGACCAGAACTGGCTCCAGCGGTCAAAGTTTCTCTTGCTACATCTCTCTCCTCAAGAGATCTTTCGTGTGGTTCAAAGTGTTCAGAATGGTGGTAGAACCGGTCTTCGACCCGTCTCGACTGACCCAAGTGGCGATCGTACCGTGATGGCTCCCGCTCGTCTGTTGTCAGGTAACCTTCGCGTCGAGGAGGGGGAAGTGCATCCAGATGCGACGCTGTGTGTGTCGCGGTAGCAGGGATGGTAGCGGTAGTCGCAGCTGCTGAAGACGATGAAGATGATGTAGGGGTCCCTGAAGCCGAAAGCGGGGTCAAGGTTCCAGAGATGGTAGAGGACGAGGCAATGGAGCCTGATGAGGTCTGTCGGTGGTGGTGGCGGTGGTGCAAGTGTTGGTGGTGACTATGATCGAACGGATGGATACGCTTGCTATTCAGAGAATAGTCATCTCTATCGTGGACAAAGTCCTGTTGGTGAGATGAGTTTGAGTGATTATGTTGGGGGTAAGCTCGTTTCCTATCATTGATGTAAACGGGGCGATCCCCCGATCCCGGTACCTGCCCCTGTCCTTGTCCTTGCATTGGATGGGTACTTTGGGAGGTAGATGATGCTTCTGGGACGGCGGGGTCTGTCGGGATTACAGCCTCTACAGATGTCTGCACGTTGGATACAGCAGGCGGCGACTGGGTCTCTAATACGCTTGGAGACAGACGAGGAGGTTGTGGAGGAAGCGGTGGTGGAGGAGGAGGCCCTGCGCTTTGGGGAGGTGACTCTGTAGCTCCTATCGCTCCTGCAGCATAGGATTCTGAACCGTTCGCCTTGGCACCATTCAAGGGCGTTTCTTGCTGCAGTGACTGTGGTGGTGGTGGTGGCAATGGAACAGCCTCGAATTCGACCTCCCATTGGTAACCAGGAAGATACTTGTCGTTCTCGTCCACCATCTCTTCATAGTCTGCCTCCTCCAAATCTGGAACTTCATTCCACTGTTGTGAAAACTCTGCTGCTGGATCCTCTTCCGGGGCTCGGATCCAAATGTCCTCTCGTATCCTTTTGTGCTATTTTTTTTTGTCATGAATGGCAATGTGATCAGTTTGTATGAAAAAAGAGATGTTGACAGATCACTACCGTTACAGCGTTGCTTTTCTCTTACACGTTCTCTATCTTCATCCATTCTTCGTAGAATATCGTCTTTTGAAAGTCCCGTCTCGGATGTTGCCGGCGCGTTGGCACTATAAGATATAGCGTTCCGATAAGCTTTTTTTTGAATCTTGCATGCATTGATCCACCTGTTGAGTTCAACTTCCTTGACCACTTACCCAAGCTCTCTTGACAAAAGAGGTTTCTCTACCTTTGCAATGGCACTCTCGTGGTATAATCTTTTCGTCCGCCATGAATCGAGGACCTATTTCCGGAATGATCAAAGACACTTATTAGGATATATGTTATATGCTTTCCGAAAAAGAGATGCGCGGGCAACAAGCCAAAAAATCAAATAATACCTTTTTCGTTCCAGCAACATTGACGTTGCCCTTGGGTCCAACAGGAGCAATACTTTCAATGATTTGAGGCAGGTTCTTTTGAATCAACTCGATGTACCCAGTAAACCCTGCTTTCTTGCTCTGCTGGCTGATCGAGTCGAGAACATACAAGATGTTCATGCGAGCATTGATGGAAGTCTATATTATATGTGTGATTTTCGTGATATAACAATTGAAGGAAGAGGGGCAAAGAAGAGAAGCACGCAGGTGGTCAATGTACATGGCTTTTTCTGTGCTCTTTGAAAACTGGCTCACTTTGAGTAAAGATGGTGTAGGGAGTAGGGAGTGTACTATTGAGAGAGAGGGTCAAAAAAGAAGGAAGGCGGAGCAAAATTGCGTTGCCTTTCCTTTTCTTTAAACCACTCTCTACTTGCATTCGTATTACGTTTCTGGGTCTTTATTGCCACAAGAACGATTGAGTCGCTTTTGTTTTCTGGTTTTGTTTAAATCATGGGCAAACTGTTTCGTTCTCCGGCGAGGAAGACTGGACTCAACATGAAGTAGCATTCTTCTTTGAAAGGTCAGTCGTTGAACGCAACGCCCTCTTTCAGAGCAATTGAAATAGCAATATTGCTCCAGCTGTGAGGTCCAATATGACATGCCATGCCTTTGATAATTCCGTTGCTTTGTACCAATCCTTGTTCCTGGTGGTGTGGTGGTGGCGAGTTCAAGCGCGTTTCTGTTCATTCTTGTTTACCTTTTCCAGCTCCTCTGTAATGCAATTGTAGAGATCCTCGTACATGTCACGGTTCTTCATGGCGAAATTGCCGACCTTCTGGATAGAGTGCTGAGAGGCATTCAGTCTTGAGAGAAGGCCAGTGAACTCCAGACGAGCCTCGAACGGGTCCATGTCCAAGAGAGAGAGGGTTGATTGGAAGTGTTGGATTGGATTGGATTGGATTGGATTGGATAGATGAATAAAATAAAAAATAAATAAATAAATAGAAAGAGGGCGCAGGGTATCCTTCCTGGTTGCTGTTCCGGTTGTCCTGTCCGAATGCAAGCGAGCGGGAGAGAGAGAGCGAGTAGTGAGTGAGGTCGGATTGAATAAAGAAGAAGAATGAAGGAAGGACGGGCGGATGGATGAGAGCAGAAAGAGAGAGGAAGAGAAAGAGAAAGCGACAAAGGCAAGACTTCCACTTTGGGACGATCCTTTGCGGGCGAGGGTCGGACACCCAACAGACGCACTTCCACATACACATACAAGCGGTTCCTCCTCTTCCCTTTCTTCTCCTTCTTCTTCTTCCTTATCCCTCTCTCCCTGCACATCATGACCGACCCAAAGCCATTCCCTGCCCTCAAGAACGACCTCATCCTCCGCGCCGCCCGCGGCGAACAGACTGAGCGCGCCCCCGTCTGGGTCATGCGTCAAGCCGGACGCTACCTGCCCGGTATGGATCGGCTCTCTCTCTTTCTATCCTCCTTTGTCATGTCATGTACATGCCATTCTGTGCAAGGCCTATGCTGCAACATGCTATGCCGACAATGGGAAAACCCAGGACAGGCTGGGTGGAATTCGACGCTCGCCAAAGAAGAAGAGCGGATCCCCTGGGAAAAAGAAAATAATGTAACAGCGGATCGCATCCAGGAACACGGCCCCATTCTGATCGCATGAGGAACCGGACCCGCCTGCAACCACCCTTCACCCCTTCCCCCCAGGATGGTGCAGAAGGACTATCTACCCACCTGCGCATCCAATTGATCCTATCTGATCTTTGCCCTGCTTACCTGCTTGCCTCGTACTGACCATTGAGATGTCTTTTCTGGATGTTTATCTTTTTTTTGTCCGCAGAGTTCCGTGCTGAGCGTGTTGAGAACGACTTTTTCAGAATCTGCCGCACCCCCGAGTTGGCAACCAAGGTGACTCTGCAGCCCATCGATCGCTACGACGGTCTCTTGGATGCCTCCATCATCTTTTCAGACATCCTGGTCATCCCCCAGGCTATGGGCATGGAGGTCCAGATGGTGCCTGGCAAGGGTCCTCACTTCCCCGAGCCTTTGGTCCTGCCCGGCGACATGGCCAAGTTGAACGAGAGTGTGGATGTGAACAAGGAGCTCAAGTATGTCTTTGACGCTATCACCATGACCCGCCATGCCCTTAACGGACGTGTGCCTTTGATCGGATTCGTTGGAGCCCCCTGGACTCTTATGGTAATGTGAAAGATCATGGACCCTGCTTCGAAAGACTTCGATTTTGTGCTCATGTACCACGCCCACGCTTTTGCATTCTGTTGAAATAGGCCTACATGATTGAAGGAGGCGGAAGCAAAACCTTGTCCAAGGCCAAGGAGTGGATCTTCAAGCACCCCAAGGAGAGCCATGCCCTTTTGCAGCGTATTACCGATGTCTGCGTGGACTTTTTGGTGGGCCAGGTCCGCGCTGGAGCTCAGGTAAAGGAAGACCCTAGGGCGTTTGTGTTTTTTATTTTATTTTTTTTTTTTTGCGTAACTGCGAAACTGCGATCGAGTTGCTCGGTTACTTATTTCCCCCTGTATCTCTTTCTCTCTCACTCTACTCTTAATCTTCCTGCGGATGCCAATGGGGGTTGTCGCTGGTTCCTCACAATTGCTACCATTGCAACGGCAACTACCAAAAGATGCTTCAAGTTTTCGAGTCTTGGGGAGGTGAACTGGGACCCCATGACTTTGATCTGTTCTCCCTTCCATACTTGGCCCAGATCGCTAAGCGTGTCAAGGCTGAGCTTGGACATGAGAACGCCGTGCCCATGACTGTGTTTGCCAAGGGATCGTGGTATGCCCTCGACAAGTTGTCCGAGATTGGTTACGAGACTGTTTCCCTGGACTGGACCCATGACCCCGCCCAGGCCAAGGCTACGACCAAGGGCCGTGTTACCCTTCAGGGCAACATGGACCCCAATGTTCTCTTTGGAGGCGATGAGGCTATTGTTTCGACTGTGGAGAGGATGATCCGCGGCTTTGGCTCGACAGAGAGATACATTGCCAACCTGGGTCACGGTATTCTCCCCACTGTCCCAGTAGAGGCCATGGGTCTCTTCTTGAAGACTGTGCACCGTGTCGGACTTGAGGTTGCGGCGGAGAAGAAGGAAGCCGAGACGAAGGAGAGTATCCAGATTCTTGGATAAAGAGGTTGAAGACAAAGCAAAAGATGAAAAAAAGAGAAATACTTTTAGTACTGTATAGATCGAGCGGTAATTTACCCCATAAAGCATGAAGCATGGGAGAGCAACAAGAATCAAAAAACAAACAAAAAGGTGACTGCTAATTGTATTGTTGCAAGCACACTTCCTCTTCAGACCCTTTGGAGGCGCAACCATGCGTTCATTGTCCTGACTCCCCCTTCGCGATGAGTACCCATGGTAGGCCATGCTCCCAGTCCTCGAGGAGGAACCCGCACACTGACACAAAGCCGCTTCCTGCTGGTATCTACACTTGGCTGACATTACTCATTCCCCTCTCTATTCATCCTCCTTAGAAAACAGACTGTGCCGCCTCATTGTGAGGGAGCACTTTGGTCCCATTGTCGAGGTTCGCCTTTTTTTGTTCCTTCTTCAGCTATTGCAGTCTGTCAATCGGTCGATCCGTATCGGTATCTCGAAAGAATGGTGATTTCTCACGTTCGTTTCTCTATTTTCGTTCTTTCAAAAATCAACTATAGAAAGTCGCCAATGTACTTATCAGGAAGGGTCGCATGCCCGTGCCAATGATTGCAAAGTTCACAGAACTGACGATCCGCCAGGTTCGAGAGTCGCTTGTGGTTCTTATCCAGCAAAACTTGGCCGTTTATGCCGAAACCCAGGAAAAGACCAGGATTGTGACTTATTATGAAGTCAACAGAGTCGAGATCTTGCATCGGGTCGTGATCCCAAAGGTTCTCTTTTCAACCCAAGAGTGGTTTGAGCGTGAGGGCGGCATGGTCGCACAGGCCATCTTGACTCATGGAAAATTGACGATTACTGATTGTATCGCGGATATCCTGAAGACTACTGGAACGGCCGCCGGACGATCCACCACTCAACGTAAGCAACGGGAGAATGGAACCTCGGAGGGAAAACCCAGATGCCTCATGACAGCGTTTACTGTTATCGAAAGGATGGCATGGCTGGTCGATTCAGAAAGTTTTTACGGGTCATTAATATCACCATTCCCTTCTCTAACTAGGCACGATTGCAATCAAGAAGGCGTTCACAAAGATGGTCAAGGAAAAGTGCTTGATTGCTGTCCGACCCTCTGACTCGTTGACAGCGGCGGATCGGGATATGGTGGAGGAAAAGAGGGAAACTGACAAGCTGTCCATGCCACCTACCGCAGCACAAAAGGCGGAAATTCGCCGAATCATCGAGTCCAAGCGTGCAGGAGTTGAGGGAGGAAACCATATTGTGGGACTGGTAAGATATGATCTATCTTTATTTTTTGCTACCTTTGCAGTGGGTCATCGAGGGACATGCTTACTGACCCATTGTTCTCTGCCATTTTTGTTTGTTTTCGTATTAGAAACGCACGTTGGATACAGTCGATGATGATGATTGGGAAATGGACAAGCGTCGCAAGTTGACGTCTTCGGATGTGCAGATTGTAGACGAAGTCGAGGAGGATGTTTATTTCAAGATCAACTTTGAGCGGTACACGATTCGCTGGCGAAACGCTGTAAGTTTCTCCTTTTTGAGTTTCTTTTGTCCCTGATGGAGGATGGTGTTCGGCAACAGAGTTTTTTTTTTTTTTTTTTGAAGACCGAGTTCATTTATTGATCATGAAATTATTTTGTTCTTGTCTTTAGAAAATCGCCGAGATGTTCGAGTCAAGATTGAACTTGACCGCAAAGAAGATTGTGGAGACTATCTTGAAGTTGTCCGAGGACAGGATGATCAACTGCAAGGAAGAACATTCCTCTGCCGTGAATGTCATGATGTTGTTTAACCGTTTGCCTTCGGACATCAACATGATGGACACGCTCGAGTATTCGCGGGAAAACCAAGGCAAATTGGAAGTTGGCGAGTGTCTGGACAAATACATGGATCTCTTGGAAGATGACCGCATGGAGATTGTGCGAAAGTACCAGGGTCGAAGCGGACAATACATTGTTCTCCTCCAAAAGGCTGCCAAGGTCATGAAGAAGAAGTTGATTCAGGAGGTGGTGACAAGTCGGTTCGGTCTTCCCTATGTTCGAATCATGAACATGTTGTTGGAGAAGGGCAAGTTGGAGGAAAAGATGATTTCCAAATTCTCAATGATGCCAGTCAAGGACGTTCGGGAAAAACTGACGACCCTGTGTACTTTTGGAGTCTTGAACTTGCAAGAAGTCCCCAAGACCCAGGAGAGGGCACCCTCAAGAACTTTTTACCTTTGGGAGGTTGTCGAGGACAGGGCGGCGACGACGATAGTAGATCGATTGTACCAGACCATGGCCAACCTCAGACAGAGACGATTTGTGGAGCGCTCCAAGAGAGCCGTCTTGTTGGCCAAGACTGAGCGAACGGACGTCAAGGAAAACGCGGCTCTGTTAAACGACGCAGAGACAAGGGAACTGGACACCTTGAACACTGTCCTTGAAAAGCTCGAGATTCAGGAGCTTCGCATTGCAGAGATGGTGCTCGTCTTGAGAGACTATTAGGAAGTTGTGACGAGATGACAGATAATCAACATTAAAGAAAAATGAAAAATGAAAAATGGGATGCTTTTATTGATGCAAATATCATTCAAGCCTCAAGGCTGCAAACCGTGACTCTTGAACAAAAGACTCGTCTTCTTGTGTTTCGTCTTCATCCTCCGTATGAAGGAGGTCACTATCTTCGAGTGGTGAAGTTTGGATCGTGAGAATCTCGGTGAGATCTGTGACAATGGCATGATCACCCGTGGTATCATCTAATTTTTCCTCTGTTGATCCCAAAGGTCCAGCGGCCAGCGGCCTCTTGTCTTCACCCGGGTTTTTGTCAGAGTTGTTGGTCCCGACGTTCTGGTTTTGGAGTGTGGCATCGGAGTTGGTGATCTCGGACTCTGACGCTTCGAGCCTCTCCAGTCGATGGAAGGGTATCATCCTTGCAGGGATAGATGGGTCGATGACCCGATTTGCTTTCAGTACACAGCCCTGACTCATCTTGGCCATCTTTTCAAAACTCCATTGGGGAGAAATCTTGTCTTGGTTTTCTTCTCGAAAAATGGGATCGCCTTCCTCATCTTCCTCTTTCGCAAGCTCGAGCTCCTGTTCTTGGTTCTGTTCTTGCTCTTTGCTGCCTTCTTGTTGAGCTTTTGAATCTTTATCTGTTGAGGTATGTGTGAAATCATTTCCTCCACTTTGGCTGATCCTCTTGGCTTTCTTCCTTTTCGCTTCCTGGATCGATTGGACAGAATTGGGCAAAGACTTGAATCCCCGAGCGAGTCGTTTTGCGATCAGGGCCACCATCCTGGCATCACAGATCCCACTGTGCTGTCGACCCTGAAAAGTCTCTCCCAGAAACCTGAGCATGCCTTCCAGATTCAACCAATGGATTAGACCAAAGTAATCCCTGAACAGAGTTCGGATATCCAAGAAGGGCTTGGCGAAATAGGATGGTCGTAGGATGTCGGAATGGATACATTGCTTTTGAATAAAGTCACGGATATCAAAGGGGCCGTCGCACACAAAACAAAATGTGGCCCCGTATACGAAATCGTTCAGGGCTGTGGGACTGTGTTGGGGTTCAGGATTACCAAAGAGGGAGGTCTCTTGGTGAACGTTCCGATTCTTGTTGTTGGAGGGGCGAGAGTAGGATTTCGGTTGGTTTTTTGGGTGTTTGTTGGATCGATTCTTGTGAGTCTTTTCTTTGGTGCATTGGCCAAGATGGGCTTGTGGGTGTTCTCCCAGGATGATTCCATGTTTTGTAAGCCATTCCTCAAACAGAACCAACATTTCCGTGAATGTTGGTGCAGCATCCACAGTTTCCTGGACAAGAGTGGAAAGAGAAAGAAAAAAGATATTAATGATAAGAAATACAGTATGTAAAGCCTTTCCTTGTCACTACACTAGTGCGTTCCCTCTTGTTTTGCCCACCTGTTGGATTCCTGTCAGCTCTATGCAAAACTCGCTGAGGGTTGGTCGATAAGTTGGTCGTATATAGGTCTGGAACTCGTCCACCTTGAGACAAATACTCGAAGTTAGAGATCAGACTTTTCATGGTACAAGCAACGCGCAGCCCTCGTCCTGGAGAACAAGAAATAGTCTTACCACCTCTAATGTCGAACCATCTAACAGAACTACAGGGAACTCTATCACCTCGTTCGGAAACTCGAACGAAAATCCCTTCTCGCATGTGGCCTCGACATCAAAGCACAGGTAATAATCGTATCGACTGTTTTGGTGTAACTCTTTTGGCTTGCCTAATTCAGTCTGATCTGATTCGTGCAACGAACGTTCTGTTGTTAGAACAGCAGTAGCTCTTCCTTTGTGGTTACCCCAATTCCCTTGGCCATCCTTCTCGTTGTTCTCCTCTGAATCATCATCGCCCTCCTGGTTAGACAAGGACCTCTTGAGCTCTGGGTGAAGCTTGAAATGTTTTCGAAGTCGTTCCTTGAGCGTTGCCCTGTTTCCCCGGCTTTCGAGGCCAAGATTCTTGAGTTGATCCCGAATATCGTCCGCGCTTGCCATCCGAGAGGGTCTTTGGTATAATAAAAAGAAATGGTTTGTTGAACAAAGGGACGTGGAACGAAGAGCTTTTAATGAAAAAAGCCCCAGTACGTGTGACTGCGGCAAAGTGGCTTTGACATTTGAGAATGAGCATGAAAAAAAAGTCCAAGAGCTCGAATGACCAAAAGTCCCTTTGGGGGTTGCGCCTCTTCGACTCTTGGACACACGTTGCACCTCGCGTATTACCATCGAAATGTCCAGAACATTCTACCTCTCTCTGTCAAACTCATTGGATTTTTGTCTTCTCACGCGTTTACCATTGATTGGGCTTTTGCGCCCGCGCTTCTGACAAGTTGGCTTTCAAAAGACATAAACTTTTCCGTAAAACGTTTCGTATCCATGTCCTCTCTTTCTCAAACGTGAGTCTACCTGTAGCGAATTCAAAATTTCAATCGCAAAAGCAAGCTAGTGGCGTCCAAAAATTCGAAGACGATCATTGTATGTTTTTTTTGTTGGCATGCATTGAGCTGCTTTGTGTCCTTTTTATTTCACAAGAGTAAAAGAAAATTGTGTTGGGAGAACAAAAGATTCTTAAACCTCCATGATCTCGCGGAGACGGCGGGTGGTGGAGCGGACAGTGGCAGCGGCAGTGGTGGACAAAGTCCAGGCACCTCCAGCCATGACCTTCTTGCATCCCTTGCAACCCCAGATACCGACGGCCTGACGCTTGACGGCATCCTAATGACGTGGAAAGAAAGTGAAAAAAGATGGAATAATGATGAGTTTGCGTTTCTTTTTTTCCTTTCGAGAAAAGATGTTGCCTTGTTGCCTGTGACTACAACTTGCTCCAGAAAATCTGCATTCTGCTACAGCTGATGGCAAGAACCAAAAGCTGTAAAACATAGATGTTCGTATACGATGACAAGTCCTTCGGATTGCCCCATGTCCTAAACACGAATGCGCACTAGCTGCAAAGGTGGATTCCATGTCCTTGTGTGATTGAACTCGCGCTTTACAACAGCCTTCCTATTCTTTTTTCCCGGTATCTTCATGCTTCCTGTATCTTCTTTGGTCGGTGCGTTTTAAACAATGGTCCGTCGTATTCCTGTTCTCATCTGAAGGCTTGGGGTCTCTTTGACAATACTGTATCCCGATCACTTGTAAGAATGAAAAGAATACTTACACGACCGCAGAAAGTGCAGGTGTACTTGCTGTGCTGGGTGATTTCCATCTTCTTGACCTGCTTACGGAGCGAGGCACCATAACGGACACCGTATTTACCGACAACTCCGACCTTCTTAGTGCGCTTAGCCTGAGAGGGAAAAGAAGGAAGAAAGAATGGACAGATGAGTACCTCTACTCAAGATTTGTGATGGTCGAGAGAAAAAAAAAATCGGGCTATGGGTGTCGAGTATTTCCGCTGTAGCATCCTGTCAGAAAGGGAGTTTGGAAAAGCCTGTACTTGTCGAGATGCAGGATCATACGTTGGATCTGTTCTTTTTTCGTTTGATGATGGATGTCCTCTAGGATGAAATCTTTTTGTCTAGGTGCTCTCGCCCAAAAGCTCGTGTCGATGAAGTCCGTCCCAGTGCTTCTTCTGAATTGGACACCAACTGGAACTGTGAAAGCCATGTGTTCAACAGCAACACTGGCACAATCCTCCTCCTTCATGATTTCGAGAGATTGCAAGGTATCCGACATGAAACATGCATAGAGACTGAATCAACAAAAAAAATCCACAGTTTGAAGTTTGTCGTCCTGATCCAGATCTCTCGCCATGATATCGTTAGGTATCTGAGCATGGCGTATCTCTTGGCGCCTGATGAATCGATGGATGCATGGGTCGCTTCCCGCAATGGATGGATGCCCATGCTCTGATAGAAAATAGGTCCGTATACCACGTGACCGTACCATTTTGGAGTGATTGAAAGAGAAGGCTTCAGAAGTGATGGAAGATCGTCGCTTTTGTGCGGGAAATTTATTTCAATTAAGGGTATAACCTTCCTTTTTTGTTGGCCTTTCGATTTCTTGGACAGGACCAGAAAGATGACCATACACTTGAGATAGTCGTCTGATCCTAGTCTCCTGTTCCAATTTTCGATCACTCCAGCACTGCCTCAAGGTTCTGTCTTCCTTGTCACCAAGGTATCGATCTTTTAACAACATCAACGATGCTCTCGTTGTCCGGCCCGAACTCTGCGACATATCAATCAGACGTCCAGTCCCAATACTGCATGCATTCATTTCTGATAATTCAGGAACGCTATCAAAGAAGTCGAAGCGGCTGTTAGATAACAAATCCGGCCTTGAGTTTTTGTAGTGGGGGGGAACTGGGTCTCAATGGAATGATGGAATTGACAGTTAAAAAGTTAGTAACTCGCTACGTGTTTCGATTGTGTGGAAGAGAGACGAGGCAATAGAGGCGCTCAAAGAGCAAGATCAAATTATTTGCACTTCCAGGTCCAACAACCCTTTTACAAGTGTCCTCCAGGAGCTTATGCACCAAACCCCAGACTCCCATGTCAATGGTGACCAAGGACCTCGGCGAGAATCCAGTGGACTGCATGGTCTCATCCAGGAAGGCTGACAATAGTACCACCTCAGCCGTAATGCGCCAGTCTCCACTGCACTTCCAGGTCCAACAACCACTTACAAGTGTCCTCCTGGAGTCCATACACCAACTCCCAGACTCCCGTGTCAATAGTAACCAGGATTTCAAAGTACTGTATCCAGTGGATCGCATGATCTCATTCAGGGTGACTGTGAAGACATCGACAAAGGGGTGATATTTTCCAATACCTGCCTTGGACCAGGAGTAATGGATTGAACGAAAGAGAAAGTGAGTGGCGGTTATGGTGGAGGATGAAGGCAGTGGATGAAGTCAAACCGATGGCAACGTGCGCGTGCGCGTGCGCGCGTCAATAAATACGTTTTTAGGTTTGAATTTATCCTCATTGTAAAGTCCATACAGAGGTCAAGAACGCTTTTTTCGCGTCAGATTCAAAAGTTCACAAGGAACTGATCGGATACTTCCAAGCCGGCTTGCTGATTCCTGCAACTGAAGGACTCCTTGGGGTCCACCCTTTATAGCTACTCGCGCTGGTCCGTGGACCAATAGGTCAAATTTCATTAAAACTTTGTCGAATGGAAAAACTATGATAGTACTATACAGAGGAACAGGTCCTTTGATCCTAATACGATCACCGACTCGAACGATATAAGGCGCAACGGACAGTTCAGGCCGATGTAGCGTGTGAACTCCGAAAGAGATTCTGGTCTTTAATACTTTGGGAACGAAGAATCTATCCTATCGGCCCACTTGTCAAGTCCTCCTACAAGGTCCTTAATGTCGCCAGTCGTGATCCCTTGCTCCTGCAAAATCCTGACGGCAGGCTGTGAGTCGTTTCCTCGGCGGCACACGACATAGACTAAAGGCAAAGAAGAAAGGTCAATATACATATATACTACTACATGCGTCGCCTACTTCACAACTCTTACTTGGTTCATCTCTGCCTTTGAGGTGTTCCTTCACTTGCTCAATAGACTGTGGTAGAAACTTCAACGGAATATCTAGAGGAACACAGTAAAAGCAAAAGGTTGGAAGCTGTAGAAATCCGATGACATTCATACACAGACATTGCACCTACTAAGGGACGATGGCAGGCTGCAGATATCAAACTGCACTTTTTCACGCACATCCAAAAGTAAATGGGGTGTGTGCGTCTCCAGGATTTTCTTGTAGCCCTAATACCATCAGTCGTAGACAAATGAGAATGGGTCAGAGAAGCTAAACTTGTCTTTTGTCAATGGTCATTGTAGTTTGAGTACAACTTACTTCACACGTCAATCTCTCCTGGAAGGGGATCAAATGCAGATCTGGAGTTTTGTCCGTCGCACTGCTTCCACAAAACTTGACATAGTCGATCAGTCGAGTAATCGTCGGCGCGTCCCCACACATGATGCACTCTGTCTTTCGCTTCCGAAGCTTGATCGTTCTGAACATTGTGGACGAGTTGGCAGAGAAAAGGGTCATGGTTGGGGGATCTTCGGCTACGATATGTTGGTATTTTCGGTCAGTGATTACGTTTGATTATTTTCAGAAAGGAAATGAGCATGAGCATGGATATAAGAGTATTGATGATGGCTCTTACTGTTCATCTTTGTGGCAATTTTGATCGCTTCCAGAGCTTGGAGACAGCCAACGATTCCTGGCACTGTGTACAATTGAATGTTTTGAACTATCAGTAACTTGAATTCCTGTCCCGGTAACGTTGTAAGCGCTATAGGCTGACTTAATTACCAACTCCAAGAACACCGCCGTCCGAGCAGTTAGTGACAGTCTCTGCAGGCGGTGGTGTTGGGAACAAGCAGCGGTAGCAAGGTCCTCCTCGATAATTGTAAATTGTCAATTGTCCATCAAGACGCAAAGCAGATCCAGAGACTAATGGCTTTCCGCCGAGAACGCAGGCGTCGTTAAGTAGATATCGAGTTGCCACGTTGTCAGTGGCATCCACAACGATGTCGTAAGAATCGATGATGGGCTGGGCATTAGAGCTATCAAGGACCAGATCATGGACGACAGTGTCGCAGAGCGGGTTCAGCCTATAGCAGAAAAATGGAGATTAATATCAGAGTTTCGGTTTCAAGTGTCCTTCAGAACTGTCAATGAATTACTCGCGAGATAGCTTACAGGCTCACAGACAACGCCGCCGATTGCGCCTTGGACATTCCCTGTCGTGCCTCGTTATGAATTACCTGGCGGTGCAGGTTTGATGTATCCACGGTGTCATGATCCACGATTCCTAAACGTCCTACGCCCGCTCCCCCAAGATAAAGAATACAAGACGCTCCCAGTCCTCCGGCGCCAACTACGAGAATGGAGCTATTCCTGAGATCCAGTTGAGCTAATGAATATGTGCAAAAAAAAAAAAAAAAAAAAAAAAAATCAGATCGAGAGGGACTTAGAGGGTATCACTGGTGTGTAACCCATGCACATACCATGGATGCCAAAGTCTGGGAGGATGAGCTGGCGGCCGTATCGGGCAATTTCCGGGTTTGTCAGTTTGGCGACCCTTTCTAAGGGATCTAACGATGTAGTAAGAGTCTCTGCGGTCTGTTGAGTTTGCTCCTGGCGAAGAGCATGGACCTGCCTCCGCAGCGCCTCGTTTTCGGCCTCAAGTTGAGTGACCTTGCGCAACAGCTCCTCTGATGCATGATGCGATGAATTGTCCTCCATGGGGTGCTGTTTGATGTCGAGAATGAATGAGAACAGCGACTTTGGGTCGAATCTCTTTCGTCCTTCATTGTGGAGATCTCGTTGCTCCACCGCTTTCTGGGCGCAGTCACAATCCTTCAAAAAAAAAGTGGATAGAAATGGGTATTTTTATTGAGTTGCTTTCCCACCTTAGAGCCCAACCTGCCTAACTTTCCGTCTGCTGTCTGCCTGCTGTCCAATTAAAGAAAGCGATCTCTAACCGCGCTTGGCAATCTTCTGCAGCAGGTTGGTGTTGTGGGTCACAGATCCGTGCAGGTTGTCGGTCTTGGAGGTGATGCCCGTCATGCGCTCGTTTTGTCTGTTCACCTCCGTGTTCATCGTCATGGCTCCCTTCTTCAAGTTCTCCAGCAGTCCGCCCATCATGTCCAAGTTGCGGTCAATCTCATCCTCTTGCTGATCATCCTCGGCAGTATTCTCGAACGCGTATGCTGACCGTTCCCCAGGACCTCCACGTCCATTGTTGCTGTAACCTGGGCCTCCGCCAGGGGCACGTCCATAAGGACCCTGCCCCATGGCGACATTGATACGCTGCTTGGATTCCCACTCCTCCTTGCGGATATTCTCTCTTTGAATCAATTCCTCTGCTGCCTTGCGCTTGGCCTCCTCCAGCTCACGCTCCTTCTTTTTGCTCGAGTTGAATGGATTCTTGACGTGGATGGCAAACATGGAGCGGTTCACAGTCTTGAGTTCGCCAGCCTTTTCCTGTGCATTGTCGGCATGGATCTGGGCAGAGTCCAAGCTACGTTCAATACGCCCAAGTTGCTCTACAATTTCAAGTCAATAACCGTTAGTTTGGGTCTGGCTCACTTTCACTTTGAAATGCCAACAAAAGGCATAGATTGCCTCTTTGTTACCTGATTGTTCTCCCAACTGCAGCATGGTTCGTCCTGCGCTCTCGTCGGCCTCTTGAAGAGCACGGAGAGCATTACGGGTAGATTGGACGGACTCCTGTCGGACATCACGGATTTGTTGGCTGACTCTGGAAACGTCTTCCTCGGTCTCTTGTCCAGGAATAGGTCCTTGATTGCCATATTGATCGTATTGACCATATTGCTGCTGTTGACCGTATTGCTGCTGCTGACCGTATTGCTGCTGTTGGCCATATTGCTGTGGGCGCTGCTGGCCATATTGTTGTTGCTGACCATACTGCTGCTGTGGCTGCTGTCCATAGGATCGTTGGCCGTACTGCTGTGGTTGCTGCTGACCTCCGTAGCTGTTTGCGCCATACGAGCCGTTGCGTCCACCATAGTCACCTGCGCCGGGGGCACTGGGGTTGCCACCATACGAGTTGGAAGAGGTGTTGCTGCTGTAGTTGTTTCCGGCTCCTCTTGCAGCGCCGGGTGAGTTTCCGCCATAAGAGTTGTTACCGCCGTATGCAATGTTTCCACCGTAAGAGCCGCCGCTGCTGCCGTTGCTGTTTGGTGGACGACCGTAGTTGCCAGCATTAGCACCGTACGAGTTTCCGCCGTAAGAGTTGTTGCCGTATGAAGCCATGTGTCGGACTCTAGGAGAGGGAGAGAGAGGGAGGGGGGAGGATGGATAGAGAGGAAGAGGATAGGATGGGATGAGAGAAATGATGATGATGAAGAGGGACTGGACAGGGGAGAGGAGAGGGATGGCGATGCATTGTTCTCTTTCAGTGGCGAGCTAGCACTACTGGCTAAAAATACCGCCAAGACAGAGCAGAGAAGCAAAGCCACCGGTTCTGGGTCATTGGAGTGGCAGCACAGTTAGCAGGCAGCACAGCCTCTTTTTTTTTTGTTTCTTATCACGGGATTGTTCCCCGCACACCCGCGATGACCCACTCCGACTGGCCAACCCCAGGGAGGACAAATCAGCAGCCCCACCTTCCCTTCCGACGAGTGGTTGCACAAGCTCAATCACCTCACACCCAGGCACGCGCACACGGACCCAAAACCCACTTTTTTTCTCTTGCACTCTATTCGACCCCACGGAGACTTTTTTGTGTTCTGCATCTCTGCATCCCCCTTTAGTTTACACCTGGCATTGCATCCCTGCCTTCCTCATCTCATCTCTCTCTTCCCGGTCTATCCTTCTCTGCTCTTCTGTGGTCTACACTTGCTATTCCAGACAAGAGAACGGGACTCCCACTCCCCTCATCCCTCATCCCTCTCTCTGCTCTATATAATCGCCGTCATTCTCTCCCCTTTCCCCATTCCCCACACTCGGTGCCATTCTTCTTTCTTACTCTCCACTCTTTTCAACTGCTCCTCTTCAACTCATCTCTCTCCTCCTCACTCGCAATGACCACCTCCACTGCAAAATCCTTGTTCCTCGAGAGCAAAGATGCTCTTGGCTACAACACCTCTGTCGACACCATCCGACGAGAACAATACCCGCAGCTCAATGGTACAGTCCTCCCCCTCTACTCTCCTCTTTGTCCCTTGATGCATCTGTCTTCACTCGCTGCCTTCGTTGTGACACCTGTTTCTCTTTAATAACATATACATAGGTGCTGTCTACCTGGATCATGCCGGTGCCACCTTGCCTTCGCAGCTCCACCTCCAGCGTTTCACCTCGGACCTGACGTCGAACATCTACGCCAACCCCCACTCCAAATCTCCCTCATCCCAAGCAACCTCGGCCAGAGTCGAATCTGCTCGGCAAAAGGTCCTCGAGCACTTCAAAGCCTCCACCCACGGTGAATGGGACGTCATATTTACTGCAAACGCCACTGCCGGCATCAAGCTGGTCGGTGATGCATTCCCCTGGACTCGTCAGTCTGATGCCATCTCTTCACGATCCACTCGGAGGAGTAGGCTCACCATCCTCCGAGAGGCTCACACAAGTTTAGTCGGACTCCGAGGCATGGCTCAAGATGAAAATGGCCCCTGTATTGACGTGGAGACCGTCCATGAACATCAGGTCCAGCAGCTCCTGTCTAGCAAGTCATCTCCCTCGGTGGATGTAGCCGACTTTCCAATGAGTTACACCAGAAACGAAGCTCGCTCGCACCACCCTTCACCGCCACCGTCGCCCAGTGGATCCACCTCTAACCTCATGGAGGTCATGGGTGACTCAATCCCCCTCTCGGAAACATCCCAGCAAGACGTCGTGTACAACCTCTTTGCCTACCCGGCCCAGTGCAACTTTGGTGGCCGTCGTTTCCCCCTTTCCTGGCCTCGCCAAATCAAGGACCGTCTCGATACCCAAGACTCAAAGACGCTGGTCCTTCTTGACGCTGCCTCCTATGTCATGACCTCTTCGGAATTGGATCTCAGTGACCTGGAAGCTAGTCCTGACTTTGTGGTTGTCTCATTTTACAAGATGTTTGGTTTCCCAACGGGCCTGGGCGCTGTCATTGTCAAGACAGAGTTGGCAGGCAAACTCCGGAAGGATCGGTACTTTGGCGGAGGCACCGTCTCAGCGATCGCCTCCAACGATGCCTGGCAGGTGTACCGGACCGAACTGCACGGAAGGTTCGAAGATGGCACTTTAAACTTTTTGGATATTGTTGCCCTGGACCTCGCATTCGACTCTATGCGCGAGATCTATGGGGGCTATGAAAAGATTGGACCCCATGTCTCTGCCCTGCATCGACTATTGTACCGTTCCATGAAAGGTCTAAGGCACTATAATCAGACCCCACTTTGCGAGATCTATGTTGACCGGGACATGGAGACTTGCGGGAGGTACGGACCTATTCTGAACTTCAACTTGAAGCGAAGTAACGGACAGTGGATCGGCTATGGTGATGTAGAGCGACTGGCAAGCATGAAGAATATTCACGTCCGCACTGGTGGATTCTGTAACCCCGGATCTATGCAACGTTGGCTTGACCTCTCTACCGACGAAGTGAAGAAGAACTTGGAGGTAAGCCCTTCTTTTACGATTGCTTTTTCACTTTAGCCTACTTTTTTTTTGTGTCTCGGTGGACTAACCACCCTTTAAACCCCCATGATTTGATCCGCTATATCTAGGCTGGTCACGTCTGCTGGGACGACACCGATATCTTGAACGGCAAACCTACGGGTTCTATTCGAGTATCACTAGGTGCCATGTCCTCGGTGGATGATATTCTGTTCTTCGTGTCCTTTTTGGAAGAGTACTTTGTGGACCACAGTGATCCCGATGCTATTATCGAGAGCATGGATCTCATAGGAGAGAGTATCCAAGCTGAAAAGCATGAGAATGCGTCGACTCTTCTTCCTCCTGTCCGCGTCGAATCTGTGGTTATCTACCCCATCAAATCGTGTCGAGGCTACAAGATCCCTCGAGGAAAATCATGGCCGATTGCGCCCCACGGGTTGCTCTATGATCGCGAATGGATGCTGGTGGACGAGATCACTGGGGCGGCTCTCACTCAGAAACGATTTCCTAGAATGTGCATGATCCGAGCCGAGATCTTGCTGGACCAAAACCTGATGATAGTCGAGCATGACCAGGAGGAGGAGGACGATTCCACTTCTGTGGATCGTCGACTGTACATTTCGCTGGATGAGATGCCAACAGAGGCTGCGAAAAGCTCTTCCAGGGTCTGTGGAGATTGCACGACAGTTGTCCACTATACATCGCCTCAGATCAACGAATGGTTTTCTCGGTTCCTGGGTAAACCTTGTCGATTGGCGAGACAGCCTGTGACAGAGCCTACGGTAGGCACGGCCGCGCCAACCAACACTCCTTCTTCACGATTTGTCAAATCCCATTTGAACGCGCCTGAGGGTGCACCGATCTTGCTCTCGAATGAAAGTCCTTTCCTCCTGATCTCGGACAAATCTGTGGCAAGAGTCCGAAACTGGATCGATGAACATGATGAAGGCCAGGGAGCGGTCCGTCGATTGGCCAACAGCTCGTTGGATCTTCCGGCCTCGGCCCGCCATGAGATGACCTCGGATTCCTTCCGAGCCAACTTTGTGACCCAAGGCGGAGATCCGGCCTTGTCCTTTGAGGAAGATCATTGGACGAGGATCCAGATAGGAGAGCAGGTCTTTGATATCCTAGGACCCTGCCGTCGATGCCATATGGTCACAATTGACCAAAAGACGGCCATGAAGAACTCGGATGTCTTTCTGGCCCTGTCCAAGAATCGAAAGGCCCCCAGCGGACAAATCTTTTTCGGCATGCACATGCTGCATCGGCCTGAACTGTCCGTGGCGCCATATGTGGTTCGAGTCGGTGATCGTATTAGGACCAAGGGACCTGTTACTCTGTAAAAACAACCACTCTCTCTCTCTATGTACAGTCAACCATTAGTTTTTCCATTCGATAAGCTTTAATAAGAGATTTGATCTATTGTAGTCTATATTATGTCTGGAAAAGTTGTATGTGCCTCCAGAAACTCCTTCAGTGACATGCTGCGATGGTTGGTTCCTAAAATATGCGGATCCAAGTCTACAATTCGAAATTTGTGGCCCAAAAGGCTGAGGTACAACTACAGTCTCATTGTAGTGCCGTCTCACGCCTATTTTCTTTATTTCGAATCTTTTGCTTTTCGACTTTCGTACACAATGGGACTGTGCAGCTCGCCAATGTTCTCAATCTCACATACAACATGATCACCGTGCTGCAGAAATACGGGTGGTTCGCGCTTGAAGCCGACCCCTTCAGGAGTGCCTAGTATATACGAGGATAGAGGGGACGAGTGAGCGGTCAGTCATCCGTCAGAGGGAAAAAAAAGAGAGACAAAGAAGCAAGAGATTACCCGTGAGAATCACGTCTCCTGGCATCAACGTAGTAGACTGGCTCAGGAAAGATATCTGCATTAAGATAGAGGGGACGAAATGTTAGGGTTCATCATCGCAAGGAGAAACAAAGAAAGAGAAGGTATAATAACAAGATGTTACCAGTCGGGGGACGTGAAAGATCATATCAGAGGTATTCGAGTCCTGCATTGGCTTTCCGTTCAAGGTTGTTTGAATCCGAAGGTTGTTTGGGTTCGGGATCACATCACGAGACACCAGACATGGACCCAAGGGTGCAAACGTGTCAAAGGATTTGCTGAAACACCATTGACCGGATCCGAGAGTAGACCCCTGCCATTTTCGGGTGCTGATATCATTGCCGACCGTATATCCTAAGTATATTTTGCGTGGGAACCAAAAAAAAACCCCCCTCCCTCCATCAGATTAGACGCAATTTTATCGCTGACCTTTTTCAAGAAATAACTCTATGGGTGCTCGACCCTTACCAAGTACATAATCGAGGGCATTTTCCTCTTTCACGTTCTTGCATCGCTTCCCAATGACTACAGCCAATTCATTCTCAAAATCCGCCTGAGAATTCTCGGCAATGGAAGGGATGACCACGTCCGCAAAGGGGTCCTGAAGGGCCATGGAGGGCTTCATGAACAAGATCGGGAATTTCGGGATAGGCATCTTTGTCTCCTCTGCGTGCTTGGCATAGTTGAGACCGATACATCTAAACGTCGGGACATGCGCCAGGGGTGACAAGAGTCGAGCGACCGGCACGACTTTGTCCGTCACTGTCCAAGACTCTGGTGAAAAAATGTCCAAGGGCGTTGCCTCTGCTGATGCCTTGCCGTTGTTGGCATTCGAGTTGATAATGACCTTGGCCTTCAGGTCGGCCACGATGGTATCGTTGTTCAGACTGGCTCCAGATCCTCCCGAGTGGGATTTGAGGTGGGGCCAGGTCAGGGCTCCCTGGGGTTCGCCATGGTAAATTTTGCCATCCTTGCCGAGGAATCTGGTTAAAAGAAGAGAGATGAATGAGCTTCTACCATGCAATTGTCATGAATGCGTTTGAATGGAAAACGCGTCGGTGGGCCGCCTCTTCTTACCGAATGAGGCGCGTCCAGGAGCGCTGGAGTGAACAGGAAAGCAACAGAGATCAGGTCAGGGTGAGACAATGGCATGGAATGACACGGGTATGAACATTGCACTCACCAGAGATGAGGATGAGGGTCGCATGTCAACAATACTATGGTAAAGGGAAAGAGGAAAGGGAGACGTGAACAAAAGACAAAGGTGCCAACCATGGTGGGAACGAAAGGCGCACACATAGACCCGAAATCTTGGCCCCTTAGGTAAAGCATCGAGGAACGCAGTGGGCCAGTCGTACACGGACACGCTGCGTTAGACACCTTTATCGCCGGCCTTTTTCCAAGAAATAAATCATGGGCATTCAACCAAGTTGCAGCTTGACATGGTCAAGCTCAACAACAAAGGGGGGGAAGTCGCTTTTGCTTGTTCAAAACTACGGTCAGTCGGACTTCAAGAAGGAGAGAATAAGAAAAAAGGACCGAAGAATCCCCCAAGGATCTGCGGTGCGTGAGAGCCCCTTCAGAGTCATCGAGTCGGCGATGGAAAAAAACCGGGGTGCTTGCTTTCTGCCCTTCCCAACAAAGCGAGGAAAAAATAAAATTATCTAAATGACCTCTTTCTACAACACTTTCACGCGTTACATCGCTACCTTTCTTACACTGCGTCGGGCAGCACTCCATTTCTCAGGTAAACTACTTGCAATTGACCCAACCTACATTGAAGCTCTGCCATGTTAGGTCTACTCTCTTTTAGGTCCGCCACGTGGCGGGTCGGGGAGGAGGTCGCCGCAGGATGTCTCCCAGATTGCAGGCACGACCCATGTTGGGCGTGAATCAGTCTGTTTTAAACATCTGAGGTATTATATCCCATAGCCCCACTTGTGACTTCTTTCTCTCTTTCTTTACTTATGTTGGCCCGCCCACTTGAGAGGCACTACCGAACTCAAGATCGATGGCAGTGGCCGATTCCAAGCAAGGCATCCAACAGCATCGACCCAGTGTACGGGCGGGGGATATCGATGTTGAACATAACATGGTATGACTGAAAAATCGGATAAGGCGGCAATGCGTTCCAGCACGGAATCAGACAGGGAGGCGTTTGGTCACAATCCAACGAATGATATCTTCGGGCCATTGTCTGCTCAGGAGCAAGCCATGAATTTATCTAAATTCTACTTCAGCACGATAAGAAGACCCGTACTGAAGAATCACGCCTTGCTGCTACTAGTCAGTTGAAAGTTAACAGGTTTAACAGGTTGCTGTAGCAGAGAAGACTTTCGCGCGGCCCGATCTGTGTGCCTGTATAGACCGAACCAGGCCCTTTTGCTTGTGGCCTAGTGTAGCAAGCAAGAAGACTGAAAAAAATGAAGATAAAATAATCATCTTTTTTTGGGGAGGAGGGGGTCTTGATGTTCATTGGGCGGATGATGTCTTCTTCCTTCCGCCTTGACTCTTTTTTTTCCTCCTCTCTCTTTTTTCTTCCCACCCTCCTCCACCCCTCATTCTTCTACATTCCTCAATCTTCTACATTCCTCTTTCTCCTCTCGTCTTCTCTCCTCCATTTTCTGCTCTCGACCGCAGATCACGGCTACCTCATTCAGTCACTCAGTCACTCATTGTATTGACATCTCTTTGCCATTCGTTGCTGTGCATCCCTCCCTTTGCATCTCGCTCCCTCTCCCGTCTACCTCGCTACGTACTTTTGCCGCCATGAACATCCAGTCGAGACCTTCGCTGGTCAAACTCGCTTCTCGCACCTTCACCAAGCGCAGCCTCAACACTCAAAACCCTCAGTTGTTCACTGGTGGTGCCAACAGACACGCGCGCGATCAGGTCGCCAACCAAAAGTCGAGCCAGGTGCTTGCCTCCAAGGAGGCCTTGGAGAAGACTAGGAACGAGCTGCTGGATAAGCTTGGCAGCAACTCTGCCGGCAAGATCGTGGCATCTGCAGGTATAGTACCGATCCTTCTATGATGAACGCTCAAATCGGCCTTATGCAGGCGGGAGGATGGTGGTACCACAATACAACACAAGGATTGGATCGACCCGAGCATAGAGTACAGTTTCTCTTGCGCATGCTTTCATTGCTTTGTCCAAGAAGAGAAGGAGAGGAGGGATATGGCATTGACAGACTTGCCAAGATCAGGCCAGACAGACAGGCAGGCAGAGACTCAGAGAGACAGACACAAACAGACAGACAGACAGACAGACAGACACTGTGAGAAGAAAAGCAACAAAGAGTAAATGGATGATTCATCCTCCGCCGAGGAATGACTATTCAATCGCAATTGAAAAGAGAAGGATTAAGAAAAAAAATTGTCTCTTTCCACGCGTCCGCTTCAGATCTCTCTTTTCTCCAAAAGGGATTCCGCGCCCTCACCCAAAGCCGCTCTCGGCTGTCAATGGTGGATCGGTCCCACGAGGGCTTGCCAGCAGCAGAGAGCACAACAAAGAGAAAGAAAAAAAAGAGGACAGCCGAAGACTTCAGCAAGAGGACTAACCAGTCTCCACTTCTCTTTTCCTCTCACCCGTAGGCCCTTCGTCCACTTCCACCTCCTCCATCACTGCTGCTGCCGCTGCCGCTGCAGAGGTCAACTCGGCCCTGCCCCACGGCAAGGTCTTCACTGTGCGGCCCATCACCTCCTGGATCGACAAACTTGCCAGTCAGCATGGATCACCCACTGGAACAACCCACTCCAGCACCTCGTCCACCGAGACGCCAAAGACCTACCAGAAGCGCGCTCTGGTCTTGAAAACGATGCAAGACTCTTACACCGAGATCATTCTGCCGTTCAAGACTGACAAGGCACTCTTGGAAGAGTACATCAACGTCGGCGGTTCTCTCAGGTAATGTCCTTGTTAGCCTTTGCCTGGTCTGGTCTGATCCACTTCAGATCTAAATGATAGAGGCTTCAACTCTTAACTGTTTCTTGTAGACACGGCAAGATCATGGAGGATCTGGATGCTCTTGCTGGAGCCATCTCATACAAACATGCGGATGACGGCAAGACCGACAGCTCGCCTTTGACCATTGTCACCGCCTCTGTGGACCGCATTGATCTTCTCAAGCCTTTGGGTGTTTGTGATCTGCGACTCTCTGGACATGTTACCTACGTCGGATATTCATCCATGGAGAGTACGTGAGAGACTGCTGTGGAAGATGTGATATAGTTTAGACATTTGTCTAACATGTCTTTTCTTACTCATTTTTTCTAGTTTTCATGAAGATGGAGGAAATCTCCGAAGACAAGCCAGGACAACATGGAGATACCATTTTGGTGGCCCGCTTCACCATGGTCGCCAGGGATGCCCTCACCGGCAAGGCTGCTCAGGTTAACCCCATGCTTCTCCAAAATGATACTGAGAAGAAACTGTTCCAGATGGGTGAAGGTACCTGCAAAAATAATTCTCCGACAGCGTGCCAGCGATGTCCTTATCCCTGTGCTGACTCGTACATTTTTCTTTATCGACCTAGACCACAAGGCCAGGAAGCGTGTGGCTACCGACTCTGCCCTCACTAAGCGGCCACCAACACAGGAAGAGCGTCTTTTGATCCACGACCTGTATCTGGAGTACTCGAAATACGATGACCCCCACCTGAAGGTCAAAAAGCCCGACGATGTCGAATGGATGGAGGACACTAAACAAAGCTCAATCACCATCATGCAGCCCCAAGATCGCAACATCCATGACAAGGTGAGACTCTCCTTCCTCCTTCCTTCTTGTTACTGGATGCTTTCATCCCACTCGTGTCTCTTTTACAGAATGTCCTAAAATTCTCACTTGCTTCAATTGTAGATTTTCGGAGGTTATTTGATGCGTCTGGCCTACGAACTTGCATTCTGTAACGCCTCAGTCTTTATTTCTTCCCGCCCAACATTCTTGGCTCTGGATGAGATTTCATTCCGTAGCCCTGTGCCAATTGGCACGTTCTTGGCGTTGGATTCCCAGATTGTGTTTGCAGAGGGAGGGGATCATCATTCGTTCCAGGTGATGGTCAAGGCCGATGTGCTGGATGTCAAGAAGGGAACACGGGAGACTACAAACACTTTTTGGTTCACGTTCACAGACCCAGTCAAGGGAACGCCTAGAATCATGCCTAGAACCTATGCCGAATCCATGCTGTATTTGGAGGGCAAGCGTAGGAGAAAGATTGGAAGTCAGTTGGCTGGACTGAACCGCAAGAACTTGGGCATTACCAAGAATTGAACAAGCGTAGGGAGGGGAATACTGTAGAACAAAAAAAACCATCTAGACTTACATAGACAGATACTCACGCAAGCATACGAGTGTATATATATAAACTTTTTTTTATTACGAGTTTATTTGCAAAAGATGCTAGGCGCAATGGTATATGGAAGCAAGATGGGCTGGATATAGTGGTGGAGGCGGAGATAGGACGGACGAAGGAGAATATGAATATGCTGGAGGGTGGTTGGACAACAGGAGTACGTTGTTCATTCTTGAAGGTGGAAGGTGCGTTGGAAAAAAAGGCCGTGCGAGACTAGACTATCTGCGACCCAATTGACCGAGAGGCAAAGTATAGTACGAGTTTTGGGCATGGCTGAGATCAGCCATGGCACAGTACCAGGCAATGGAGGAGGTGAGGATACCCATGCCGCCGCCGACTTTTTGAACAATGTTGCCAGGATCCAAATGGGCGAGGGAAGAGATGGTGCTGAAGAGATAGGTCATGCCAAGACAGAAGAACAGGGCCGAGGAGGCGAGGTTGGATTTCCAAGTAAGGGTCCACATCAGGAAGGTGAAAATGGTCCAACCAAGAAGATAAGTACCAACCGCGGTCATGTAATCCTCGGGGTAGTCTGCATAGGCAGCGGCGACGCCGAAGGAAGGGATCAACAGAGTGGCGTAGGAAATCCAGTAGAGACCTGGTTGATGATTAAAAGAAACGAATTTCATGGTCAGAGAAACAAGAAACCATGGGTGGGCCTCGGACCAACTGTGGGAGGGAGGTAGCAAGATCATAAACGTGGGACAGGCAGCATACCATAAGAACAGAAGGTCGTTCCTCCAAAGGTGTTTCCGTTGCGGTACTCGAGAAGACCAGCGATAACCTAATCCAGTGAAGAATAGACGAAATGAAAGGGATGATGCTGGGTCAGCAAGAGGAAAAGGAAATAGTTTGACGCGTTATGCTTTTTTGGCTAGGGCCGTGCACCATGGACACAGTGAGTTTGCGCGTTGTCGTAGTCGTGTCGGAACCCCTGTCGTACGTACTATAAACACAAACAACCGTGCTCCGAAAGGTGAACGAATAAAAAAAAAAAAAAAAAAAAAAAATGGGGTCTGAGTTAGGGGGGGAAATGAAGAGGAGAGGAAGGGTGTGTCCGTGAAGAGAGCGTGATCCTCGGAAGAAATGGGAGCGGAAACTGAAAGGTCAAGAAGGGACTGGACTGGATCCTGCAAGAAAGCAGGCAGAGAGAGTAATGTTGCCCACAAAAAATGTGGCCGCCCTGAATTTGCGGGGAACCTTCCGTCTCTCCTCCGTGCAGAAAGGCTTTTTTTTTCTGTGGTGTCGATCGAATTATGTATCGAATCATCGAACGATCCACCTTTTGGCAACGAAGAGCGGACATCATAAAAACAAAACAAACAAACAAAATTGCAAGCCAGAGAAACCAATTGGCAGGGCCTTCTCTCACTCTCGTTCTCTACGCCTTCCCCACCAAGGCTCGAGTTGTTGGGAAGGAAACAGGGAAAAGAGAGACACAAAAAACAATCGTTACCTGACCAAGACCACCGTAGAACATGGCCGTGCCCGTAATAAAGTTGCCGGGGGCATTCGCTCCCACACCTGCCCGGAGGTTGTAGAGACCCATGCAGAATGCCGTCAACGCAAAAGCGCAGAGACCAAAGGGGCCGGGGTTGGGAGGAGGAGTCGTGGATTGGATGACAGCGTTCAAAGGCGGGTTCATGTTCACGTCCATCTGGAAGGGTGAGACCCGAACATCTTCAGGTTCCAGGTGGGCATGAAGAGGGAGCTGTTGCTGTTGTTGCTGCTGTTGCTGCTGTTGTTGTTGCTGCTGCTGCTGCTCCAATTGCTGTTGTTGTTGTTGTTGAAGAGACAGGCGTTGAATGGGGTGATCGACAAGTTGGTACTCTTGCTTCTCGAGGTCAAAGATATCCTTGGATGTAGACATGTGTATGGTGCTTTGACGCGAGTGTGTTTGTGTGGAGAGGGAGAGTTGTTTGATTTGATTTTTTTTTAAACAAAAAGGGAAGGGTGTTTGTTCAATGGACGGAGGTGATGGTATACAAGGCAGAGAGGGTATATGAATGAAGACACGGACAAAGACAAAAGGACAACCGGCAGAGAAAAGAAGAACGAACAAACGCAAAGTGAAGAAAAAAGAAAAAGAGGAGGAGGGAAAGGAAGTGCACGGGTACGCTTTTGTATGAAAAGATGGCTCTTCTTTTCAAGCCTGCTGGTTTCTCCTTCCGCCCTTTGCCCTTTGCGGGCGGTGGAGATCTCTTTCCTTTGACCGACGCTCAGCGCACCAGTGGCAAGCCTTTTTAAAAATATCATTTTTTGGGTTTCCCTTGAAGGACGAACGGACGAGCATTATTGAACAACAGGATAGAGGAGAAGGTGCAGATCGCGCGGTGGAGACTGCGATACTGTGCATGTACAGTACCGTACCTGATGGCCCATCGTAAGGACGACGACACAACAAACAAGAAAAAAAAGAAAGAAACGCGCAAACACAGCAAGCCAAGAAGACAGGTAGCACGTGACCCACCATGTGGGATCTTTTCTCCACCATGCACACGTCCAATCTTGCGGACCGTTGAGACTGACTGGCAGCCTGGCAGACGACCGACTGGAGGGATTGTCATCCTTCTTCCTTTCTTCCTTCCTTTCTTCTCGTTCTTCCTTCACTACCTTCCCATCCTCATCCTCATCTCACCCTCATCGCATTCACTCCGCCCCATTCCCCTGCCTTAGACCCGCCCTTGACCCCACGTTGCAATTTTAGACGCCGACTCGGACACCTTAATCTCACGCTAACTGCATTCCAGTGTCCATCCATCCATTCCCCCGAAGGCACCATCCTCTAGTCCGGCCTCTGTCTGTCTGACAGGACAGACAATCCAAGACTGGCCTCCACCCCGTCTCCCTGGCCATGGCCACTCCTTCCACCCTCTCCCTCACCCGTCTCACCAGCGACCTGAAAGCCAGGTACAACTAACGAACAGAGGAAGCCGTTCTCTTTGGCTTGTGCACCTTCAACCACCATCGACCGCTTGACCACTCACCAGCTGCCCCCCTTCCTTCCTTCGATCCCCCTTTTCTAGTCTTCACAATGACAAGGCGAGAGACACTAGCGCCGAGGAGCTTAAGGAATACGTAGGAAGAAATGCCATGACTCCCCTCGCCCTTATGAGTAGGACACCAACCAACCAAACTGACCGAAATGTACTCCTCTTTGCTCTGCAGGTCACACTGACTTCCAGAGAACTTTCTGGACAGGATCTGGCAAAGTTCTACGACGAAATCACAAACGTCCTGCGTGTCCTAGTGCAGAGTGCCGACAGCGACGACAAACTCTCTGGAGTTCTTATCATAGGTAAACGCGCCTAGAGACAATCGACCGGGAGGGAGCAGATCGCATGTAGCCAACAGGCAGAGAAAGATTAACTAACGCAGGCCAAAAACTCGCGCGTTGCTCTTTCGACTCTATTGACGAATTGCTGACACTTATCGTTTGTCATATGCCTTTTTTTTTTGGACCGAATTCAATGCTGGACCTTGTGATCTATAGATAACTTGATTGGAATCGAGGACGATAACACGGCCCTGGACACTCGCTTCGCCAACTTCCTGCGCCAACTACTGCCTTCGGATGTGCCCACGATGACAGTAGCCGCAAGAGCCCTTGGTATGCTGGCCGCTGGACAATGACTACTGACCCAGGATGGAGACTGATACCACTTTATTTTTGGGACGGGCGTAAACTCTAGGAAAACTGGCGCAGCAAGGGGGTACATTTACGACCGAGTTTGTCGAGTTCGAAGTCAAGCGAGCCATCGAACGACTTGCAGGTACGGAACTGTGGATTCTGTTGAGACATTTTTCCACCGGAGAAAGAAAATGAAATTGAAAACAGATGTTCATCGCGACAATACTTGGTCATTTTTGGACAATTGTAGGCGACCGGCAGGAAGCTAGACGACATGCCAGTGTCCTCGTATTGGCAGAACTTGCAAGACATGCTAGTGTCATTGTCTACTCTTATGTCGGAACAATTCTTGAGCACATCTGGGGAACATTTCGTGAACAGAAGGTATGACTCGATCGAACATGAGTAATATGATCGGCCTCAAGGACAAAGAGGGCGGCACAGAAATTAAACAGGGCATCAAACTGTTTCATAGCAAATCATTCGCGAGGCAGCGGCCGATGCTCTTAGCGCTCTCTTAGTCCTCATTACAGATCGCGACTCTGCAGAAAAGGCGAATTGGTATAGCAGGATAGACGAGGAAGCACAAAGAGGCCTCCGGATAGGCTCCGTCGAGAGCATTCACGGATCACTCCTGATCATCAAGGAATTGTTGCTTCACGGTGGAATGGTACGTTTTGAGATACCGAGGTTAATTTTTGTCCGCAGTGAATGGGCCATGTTGAATGAATACACTGACATTGTCGTCCTTTTTTGTTGGTCAAATTCTAATAGTTTATGGATGAAAGATTCATGAATACTTGTCATATTGTGTTGCAACTCAAGGATCATCGGGATTCACTCGTGCGAAGGACAATTATCAACCTTATTCCCGAACTTGCAGCCTACAACCCCACGGCATTCATCAACTTTTACCTCCGCAGATCCATGCTGTACCTCATCAGTCAGCTTCAGATGGATAAGGAACGCAAACCTGTCAACGAAACGGATCGAGCCATGGCGTTCTTGGCCATTGGAAAGATTGCCTTGGTAGCGCAACATGACCTGGACCCATTCTTGAACGATATCATGCAGTGTATCAAGGATGGTTTGAGGGCTAAGAGGTATAGCGCTTGTAGTACGATAGATGACTTCCCAAAGGTTGACTGTACCTTTAACAGGATCCCATCCATACCTTTCCTGTAGCAAAAACCGCGCTTTGGCAGACATCCCGATCTTTATCTGCATCAGCATGTTGGCAAAGGCTGTTGGGCCCACCCTCTCGCCTCACATGTCGGAACTATTGGACCTAATGCTCATGACAGGGTTGAGCGAGGAGATGTGCCAATCTCTTGCTGTACTGTCTGTTCAGATTCCAGACCTTCTGCCCGGTGTTCAAGGTAATAATGGGCTCCCGTTTGACATGTTGACTGTGGATATACACATATGGCTAACTTTCCATATCGAAATCTCTTTCTTAGAGCGACTCCTCAACATCATTTCAATTATTCTGAGCGGCCAACTCTACAGAGAACCGGGAGCTCCGCCACCTAAAAAGATGCCCACACCGATTCTTGGTGATCGGGACACTGATACTCTGATTCTGGCTCTGAGAACTCTAGGATCCTTCAACTTCAATGGGCATGTCCTGAATGAGTTTGTACGGGACACTTGCATCGTCTATCTGGATCATAACAAGTCGAGCGTACGACGCGCAGCCGCCCTTACATGCTGCAGACTCTTTGCCAGGGATCCTATCGTCTTCCAGACGAGCACCCATGCGGTTCAGGTGGTGGGAGAAGTCTTGGAACGACTTTTACTGGTCGTCACAGCAGATCCGGACCCAACCATTCGACAAGCCATTCTGACCTCACTGGATGAGAGATTTGACAGACACTTGGCCAAGGCTGAGCATGTACGATCTTTGTTTTTCGCCTTGAACGATGAGACTTTTGTGATTCGCGAGATGGCCATCTCGATCATTGGCAGGATCACGGCGCACAACCCGGCCTATGTGATCCCTTCTCTGCGAAAACTCCTCATCCAGCTCTTGACCGAGATTGAATACTCTGGGATGGGAAGAAACAAGGAAGAAAGTGCCAGGCTCTTGACTCTCTTGATCGTCGCTTCTCAGTCGATGATCAAGCCTTACATTGACAGGATCTTCAAGGTTCTTTTGCCGAATATCAAGGACAGCAGTCCTGGAGTGGTCTCAAGTGTTCTCCAGGCCTTTGGAGAACTAGCGCAGGTGGGCGGGGAGGCCATGCTGCCATATATGGACCAACTGATGCCCAACTTCATCGAGATTCTGCAGGACCAGAGTTCTCCTATGAAACGAAGCGCGGCTCTGACGGCTCTTGGGCGGTTGGCCAGCAATACGGGATATGTCGTTGACCCCTATCTCAAATACCCTATCCTGCTGGATATCTTGGTCTTTATTCTAAAGTCAGAGCAATCGGTTCGAATCCGACAGGAGACTATGAAACTTGTGGGAGTCCTCGGTGCCCTTGATCCCTATCGCCACAAGGTATCATCCTTTGACTGGAAATTATTCCTGGCTATGTTCTTTTTCTGAAAATGATGCACTGACTAGGAAATTTGTCCATCTTCATAGCAAATGGTGATTGAATCGGGCGACCCCAACCAAAGCGACAAATCCGATAATACGGACGTGACTCTGCTGATGAATGGAGTGGATCCATCATCGGATGAGTACTATCCAACCGTGGTCATCACTGCCTTGCTGAAAATTCTGAAGGATCCATCCCTCAGTCAACAGTATCAGCCTGCGACCCAAGCTATTTTAAACATCTTCCAAGCCCTCAGACTGAAGATGATCCCATTCCTCCCTCAGGTAAACATCTTTCCTTGCTTTAGTGTATTTCAAGAAATGTTTGGCATCTCAATGTCATGTAGTTAACCTGCTGGAACATCCTGTTTTTTTTTTTTTTGATAGATTATGCCTGTGTTCGTGAATATCATGCAATCCGGAACACTGTTGAATCTGGACTTCTACTTTGAGAACATGGGCTTTTTGGTGGCGATTGTGAAACAGCACATTCGGCCCTATATACCCGAGCTCCTCCAGCTGGTGCAGGATAACTGGAGTCATACCCGAGTGCAGGAACGTATCATTGGACTGATCGAGAGTATTGCACTCTGTTTGGATGGAGAGTACAAATCCTACATGCCCAAATTTCTTCGCTCCATGATGGCGATCCTGGAAGCGGACTTGTCAGGGGAAAGACAACAAGAGCGGCAGCAACAACAACATCACGGCAATGCCTCGTTCAGGGTCTTGCAAGCGCTTGTGAAGTTGGGCACCGATATTGAAGAGTATATGCACATGATCATTCCATTACTGGTCAAGACCTTTGAGCGACCCGAGGCACCTTTGAATTTGCGTCGGGCAGCTATCAGTACAATCGGGGCTCTGTCGAGAAAAGTTGATTTGTCGGACCATGCTTCTAGGATCACACATGCGCTGTCTAGAATCCTAGCGTTACCCATCCCAGAATTGAGAACCAAGACGATGGATGTGCTGTGCCTGATGGTCATTCAACTCGGTCAAAACTATTTGAACTTTGCGCCGCTTGTTCGAAAGGTAACTATCTGTCATAACAGATATGTATTTTTTTGTATGGTCTGATTCAGGGCCCTAACTGAACCATGTTTTTATTATGTTAGGTGTTGACACGAGAGAATATTGTTCACAAGAACTATGAATTGGTGATGGCAAAACTGATGAACAAGGAACCCCTTCCTTCCCCCTCCGAGTTGACTGGAACGGGCGATGATCGTTATGTGCTCACGACCGATGTTCCCCAAGCCGAATCCGACAATCGAAAGCTGCCCTTCAACCCGGTGTCCCTTCGAAGGGCCTGGAATACCCAGTCCCGGTCTACAGAAGATGACTGGATGGATTGGATCAGACGACTCCGTCTCGAGCTACTAAAAGGAACGCCCTCGCACTCATTGAGAGCCTGTGCTGAACTGGCAAATTCATTCCTACCTTTGGCGAGGGAACTCTTTAATGCTGCCTTTATGTCCTGCTGGACCTCGCTTACTGAGCAGTTCCAGGTATATACGAGGACGACGGTGAAGGAGGACCGTTATTTAATTATGTCTACGTTGGTACTCACCCTGTTTTTTTTTTTCGATATCTTGCTCTTGCGCGACCTATAGTCTGAATTTGCAGAGGCCTTGAGGACAGCGGTTGTGGCACCCAACATATCGCCAGAAATCATTCAAACTATCCTGAACGTAGCCGAGTATATGGAGCACGACGAAAAACCACTGCCGATTGAAATCAGGACATTGGGCAAATACGCCATGACCTGCCACGCTTACGCGAAAGCGCTTCACTACAAGGAGCTCGAGTTTATGAAGGATCGTTCCAAGGAAGCGATTGAATCCTTGATCGTGATCAATGACGACCTTCAGCAACCAGATGCGGCAGCTGGTATTTTGACGTATGCTCAGAGTCATCACACGATTGAACTCAAGGAGTATTGGTATGAACGACTTCAAAGGTGGGGGGATGCCTTGGCAGCCTATGAGCGGAAACAACTGGAACAACCACAGGATCTTTGGTTGACAGTGGGACGGATGCGATGTCTTCATGCTCTGGGAGAATGGGGGGCCCTTTCGACCTTGGCCCAGGAGAAATGGAATCATGCTCCGGCGAACATCAGGAGTAAGATGGCGTCCTATGTGGCCGCAGCTGCTTGGGGTCTGGGTCAATGGGACCTGCTAAGTGAATACGTCTCGGTGATGAAAGACAATACCTCGAACAAGGCCTTTTTCCGTGCCATCCTTTACCTGCGACGCGGACAATTCGAGCAGGCTGAGGAATGTATCGAGCAAACTCGGAGTTCCTTGGATACAGAGATGACTGCGTTGGTGAGCGAGAGCTATAGTCGAGCATACGAGACCGTGGTCCGTGTTCAAATGATGGCAGAGCTGGAAGAAGTCATTGCTTACAAGAAATATGCTCAGCAACCGGAGCGACAAGGCACTATTCGACGTACCTGGACGAAACGCCTCTTGGGATGTGAACGGAACGTGGAGATTTGGCAAAAGACCATCAAGGTCCACGCGCTGGCGCTGACACCGGCCGAAGATATGGTGGTCCGAATCAAGTTTATGAACCTCTGCCGAAAGTCGGGTCGGTTACGGCTGGCGGAGCAAGCCATGGTTGCGTTGATTGGACCGGAAACGGTGGAGATGAAGTTCCCGGACCTGGTGCGAGTAACGCCCCCTCAGGTGGTGTATGCCAAACTCAAGTATATGTGGGCGACAGGCGTGCGAGCCCAAACACTGAGCTGTCTTCATGAATTCACGGATCGACTAGCGACTGATTTGAGGAACGGTGCTGCCCTTTCACCAGGGAAGGCTGCCACGTTGACGGGGCTTCATAAGGGCGGAGGTACGGAAGACGACTTTGCTCGACTGTTGGCTCGCTGTTATCTTAAACAAGGAGAGTGGCAGTTTGCCATTCAAGATGAATGGACACCGGTAAGTACTATGTGCTATTCTATGTTGTTGTTTTTTTTTTTTTTTTTGGTTCCCACTTTGAATGGGGGAGGTGATGGATATTCTCAAACTTGACGAAAATATGATTTTTTTTTTGTAGGACTCTGTCGAAAGTATTCTGACGCACTATCAATATGCAACCCGACTGGACAAGAATTGGTACAAGGCCTGGCATACATGGGCCCTTGCCAACTTTGAGGTGATTTCGTTCTATGAACAGAACGCGTCCGCAGGAACTGCGGAGCTGGTTCTGAAACATGTCTTCCCCTCGATTGAAGGGTTCTTCCGATCCATTGCACTCTCTGCTGGGAACTCACTTCAGGATACGCTTCGACTGCTGACGCTCTGGTTCAAGTTTGGCCATCGGGCTGATGTCAGTGCGACACTCAGTCAAGGATTCCCAACGGTATCGATCGATACCTGGCTTCAAGTGATTCCTCAGTTGATTGCGAGGATCCACGCGCCGAGTCAGAATGTGCATCGATTGATCCACAAGTTGTTGTCGGATGTTGGACAGGCCCACCCTCAGGCCTTGGTGTACTCTCTCGCTGTGGCCTCGAAATCACCAAGTGTGTTCCGAAAGAATGCGGCGGTGGCGATTATTGAGAGCATGATGGTGCACAGTCTTGTTTTAGTCAATCAGGCGCTGCTGGTCAGCAGTGAGCTGGTCCGGGTGGCGATTCTTTGGCATGAGATGTGGGAGGCGGGACTACAGGATGTGTATAACCACAACGCTCAAGGCAATAGGAATATCGAAACCATGTTTGCCATTTTGGACCCGCTGCATCGAATGATTATGAAGGTATTACTTTTACTCTTGTTTTCCCGGTAGATGTAGAAGGCGGCTCCGAGTTTCTAATCGCATCGATTTTCCATTGTATTCTTTTTTTCAATAGCGCCCTGAGACAATGAGCGAAGTTGTTTTTGTCAAGACATTCGGACGGGAATTGAAGGAGGCCTTTGATTGCTGTACCCGTTATCGACAAACACGCGATGGCAATGAACTCAACAGTGCCTGGAGCATTTACATGCATGTCTTTGAAAAGATTGGAAAGATTCCAGCGCTTGAGACCTTGGACTTGCCCTATGTCTCGCCTCAGCTCCAAGGCGCTCGGGATCTGGATCTGGCCATCCCCGGAACGTACAAGAGTGGTGAACCGATTATCAGGATTACATCCTTTGTTCCGACCATGTCAATATTGTCCTCGAAGCAACATCCGCGTCATCTGAGTATCATGGGTAGCGACGGTCGGGAGCATGAGTTCCTGTTGAAGGGTCATGAGGATCTACGACAGGACGAAAGGGTGATGCAGCTGTTTGGATTGGTGAACACGCTGTTAGCAGCCGATGCCGAGACGTTTAAGCGCCATTTGTCGATTCAACAGTATTCCGTCACTCCCTTGTCCCCCAACTCGGGGTTGATTGGATGGGTCAAAGACACGGATACGCTTCATAACCTGATCAGGGGCTACCGTGACAGTCGTGGTCTTTCCTTGAAGACGGAGCACCAGCTCTTGACCCAAATGGCGCCTCCTCCAGCCGACCGGGGCTTTGATCGATTGACTGTGATGCAAAAGGTCGAGATCTTTGAACACATGTTGAGCAAGACTTCGGGCGAGGACCTTTACAAGATCCTTTGGCTAAAATCGAGGAATTCCGAGGTTTGGCTAGAGCGGAGGACGACCTATACTCGGTCCTTGGCGGTGATGTCGATGGTGGGCCATATCTTGGGCTTGGGCGATCGTCACCCTTCCAACATTATGATGGATCGCAACACGGGAAGGATTGTCCATATTGATTTTGGGGACTGCTTTGAGGTGGCGATGCATCGAGCGCAGTTCCCCGAACGGATTCCGTTCCGACTGACACGAATGCTGGTCCTGGCGATGGAAGTTAGCGGGTACGAGGGATCTTTCCGGAAGACGAGCGAATCGGTGATGAGGGTGTTGAGGGAAAACAAGGAGTCTGTGATGGCTGTCCTGGAAGCCTTTGTCCATGATCCCTTGATCAATTGGAGGATCCTGCACACCAGTCCTCAACAGCCTCAACCACCAACACAGCAGGCGACAGGTGCCACCAAAACGACTGAAGTTGATGCCGGTGCCGGTGGCGCTGCAGGAGGTCGAAAGGCGGTTGGAGCGGCTGCTGCAAAGGCGGCACCCCATGTTGAGCAGGAAGAATTGAGTCTGGCTCGGAGCCTGAGGCGACCTGTGTTGCCTAGTGAACAAGAATTGATCGAGAAGGGAAAGAATCAGAAATTGAAAAAAGCGGCGTCTTCAAATGTGGTGGCGGCGGCGGCGGCGGCTACCACGAAGACTGCAGCAGGAACGAAAAATAATTTGGCGGTCCCTGTCCCTGTCAATGGTCATCACTCGAGTGGAACGGATTCCTGGGAGGGACTCTCGTCCTCGGATAGTCAACAGAACCCGGCCGAGCCTTTGAACCAGAGGGCGATCACGGTGTTGAATAGAGTGACCAACAAATTGACAGGACGTGATTTCAACCCGGACAAGAGTCTGGATGTGCAATCTCAGGTTGAGAAGCTGATTCAGCAGGCGACTTCAGTCGAGAACCTCTGCCAGTGTTGGATAGGATACTGTGCATTCTGGTGAAAAGAACATCACAGAAAACAACCAAGGACAAAAGACAGAAAGCTCTTTCTCCATCTCCTTCTTTCTTTCTTTTTGTCCCCATGTATAATACTATATAATAATAAAAAAAAATCTCAAGAATGGATTGCGCCATCCAGGCAAATATATTTCATTTGCTGCTCAAAGACTCTTACTCATCCACCTTGCCCTCCCTCTTCTTCTTCACCGACGCCATCACCGGGGTCAGATTGGGCTCGCGAAAGGGCGGATGACGAGAATTGACCTTTTTTCAGTGGTGTTCCGAAAAAATGAGGGCTCACAGGGGGAGAAGAAAAAATCTTGTGCAACGCCCTTGAGGCGGAAGTAAATTGAAGGGCGGGTGGGAAAAAAAGGACGCGTCGCGAGCCTCTCCTGTCTCTCTCCAGGAGGAGGAGATGGGGGAGGAGGCGAGGCGTAACCGAGAACCCGACTCTTTCCTCCCGTCCTCCTTCCCACTTCTTTACTGTACCTGTCTCCGGGTCAGTTGGGAGCATGCACTTGCTTATTTCATGGACAATTGCATTGAGAACGGGTGCACCATGTAATCCAAACGTCTGCAACATGGTGAGCTCGTGCTATTACGCCTCCCTACTCCTCTCGTCTCTTCTATTTCTCTCTCTTCGCCCTCCTTTCTCTCCATCTTTTGCTCCCTCCTTCTCTCCCTATCTATCTCTTTTTTTTTTCTTTCTTTCTTTCTTTCTTTCTTTCTCTCTATCCTCCTGCGCATCTTCACACTCGATTTCTATCCCTCTCTATTGCGAGTTCTTCTCCGAACGCGCAGAGAGGAGGAAAGGATTCCCCAAAAAAGAAAAACCTTAAAAAGAAGTGCTGGGTCGTGTGCACAAAAAAGACGAGTTGGGCGCTAATGCACATTTTGTACAAAAAAATGAATGTGTCAGGCAACCCAAAAAAAAATAAAAAAAAATAAAATAAAGGACCGTTGAGCCGTAAATCAGGGCAAAAGGCAAAACGCTACATTCCTCACTCTCTTGCCGCACACACAGATTGCACTAAACACAAACACACGACATTCATAAAGATAAAAGATTTTCACAAAAACACTTGTGTTCTCCCGTAGTTCTCCCCCATTGTCGTTTCGTTTGTATAAAAGTTGTAAGAGTGTACAGCTACTTTCTCTTTTTCCATTTATATGACAAGATAGTTATATGGTAAAATTAAGATAATGAGGAGGAGGGGGGGGGGGGGGGGGGGGAAAGGCTAGATTAGGGGGATGTATAGAGCCTCAGAGAGTGAGAGAAAAGGAACCTTTAAAAACGTCTTTTAAAGTCCAAGGGCAACAGCAAGACCGAGACCGGCAAAGGCAACGACAGAGTTGGCAGCGGTCTGGGCGGCACCGCTGGTGGGCTTGGGGGCAGCGGGAGAAGAGCCGGAGGCAGCGGGGGCAGAGCCAGAGGCAGCGGGGGCAGAGCCGGAGGGAGCGGGGGCAGAGCCGGAGGCAGCGGGGGCAGAGGCAGTGGGCTTGCTGGAGGCGGTGGCAACGGTGGTGGCCTTGCCGGAAGCGCTGGTGGGGTCAGCGGCCATGATGGTGGCAGCGAAGGCGAGGGCAGCAATGACAACGGCGGAGAACTTCATGGTTGGATATATGTGGGTGTGTGGGAGGGGGTTGGGTTTGGGAAGGAGAGTGAGTAATGGATGAAGAAAAAGAAAAAGAGAAGCAGAGGGGAGGATCGAGGCGAGGGTTTATATAGGTAGAGGACAGAGAAGGACCCCAGCAAGGATGAATGACAGAATACGTGTCAATGATGGTGTGAAGGACGCGTTTCTTTTTTGGAGCCAGAGAAAGCAGAGAAGCGTCCAACAGGTCGAATTGGTTCTGTCTGTTGCATGTGGTACAAGTGTCTTCGAGGCACAGAAAGAGGGCGTGCTTAACGGCCGTCCATTCCAAACAGCAATGCGCGGTTTTTTAGAATGTCGTGGTGGCACGCACTTCTGTAGTTCATCAAAAAATAGATTCTTTTGGGATGTGGACCAAGAGGAAAGGGGATCGAGTTGAATTGGGCTGTTGGGATTCTAAATGAGGGCGCGGGGTCCATGGAAGTGGGACCGAAGCCAAGAGGCGCACAAAAAAACAATAATAAAAAAAAGGCGAAAAAGATCAAGAAAAGTGAGCAGCTCCCTTGGCCCTGCGTTCGGCGCAGGCGACAGAACCCGAGGGCGAAGAATAATCAAATGGAAATGGAACGGGACGTCGTCGAGACTGCGTCCCCACGCCCTTTGCCTTGCATCTTGCACCTGCTTCGCTTGAGATACGCGGGGACCTTATCCTACACTGTAGACTAGAAAGAGTTGGTCGAAAAGAGGTCTGGGGGCGTCGAATTTTGACGCAGGGCCTATCAAGAGGCAAAGGGTTGACAACATGGCCCAGCCAGCTCTGTGCTTGCTGTTCTTCGCCTTACTCTCATACCAATGGCGCTCGCTGTCGTTGACATTAGCCGCAACTGGAGGAGAGAGGTTACAGGCCCAAGGTTGACAACGTACATCTTTATCTGGAACTGGGGTTGACCTCTCGGTGAGGATGACCGCCCTCCACCGGTCAATGACAGACAACATTATTACCGGGGATGAAGACTCGTGTGAGATAAAATGAACGGTATTTTGAATGAACGATATTTCGGCGTCCCACACAGACACTGACGACCAAAGCGTCCAATAGTGATGGAGAGGAAATCACAGCGTGGAAAAGACGAGGGACGATGGTGCCCCAGGCCAATCAAGCATCGAGGCTCTGTCATTCACACTCACACTACCACTTTTGTCCAGATTGTGGAACAACCGAGGCACGCCGTCCAAAAAGGAAGGAACATCACAAGAGTCGAGAACTGGTCCTGCTCTCAACCGAAAAAACACGACAGAAACACGACACGACACGACACGACATTTCACAATTTTTCCTTCAGACAAAAAAAAATGGTATTTTTTTTCTTTTTGGAGAGCCACCATTCAAGTGCTAGATGGAAGAGAGGATCACATTCTTCTTCTCGAGCAAGAGAATGTTGGAAGGCAAGAAGGTGTTAAAAGATTACTCTTTATAAGAGGAGAGTAGTATGTGTGATATTAAGAGTGCTATAAAGGGTACTGAAATAGTCTACTAGATCGGCCTGCCTTCATTAGTATCCTCTCCTACATGCACCTCATCTCTATCAAAGAGTTTTAAGGAGAGGCAGGTTCGGATGGAGACGACAGGCAAAGTCAATGAGATCCCTAAATTCTTGGATGGCTTAGATACCGAGGGCAACGGCAAGACCGAGACCGGCAAAGGCAACGATAGAGTTGGCAGCGGTCTGGGCGGCACCGCTGGTGGGCTTGGGGGCAGCGGGGGAAGAACCGGAGGCAGCGGGGGCAGAGCCGGAGGGAGCGGGGGCAGAGCCGGTGGCAGCAGGGGCAGAGCCGGTGGCAGCAGGAGCAGAGCCGGTGGCAGCAGGGGCGGTACTAGAGGCAGCAGGGGCAGAGCCAGTGGCGGAGGCAGCGGGGGCGGAGGCGGACTCAGCGGCCATGACGGTGGCAGCGAAGGCGAGGGTGGCAACGAGAATGGTGGTGAACTTCATGGTGAAAGTGAGTGGAGTTGTTGTGGGGGAAGAAAGTGAGGAGATGTGTTGGATGAAGAGAAAGACTGAAAACTTGGGGGAAACGAGAGTCTTTATACCTCGGTCAAAGGGCTCTGAGGCCTTCCGATTCGCTTTTTTGCCCTTTCTTTTAGTTTTTGTTGCTCATGGAGAACGCGGGCGGGAGAGAGTGGGTTAGATAGTTTCAACGGCAACGAGAGGTGGGATTCGCAATGCCTCTTGGTAGATTTGAACGAGTTGCAGTTCTGCAGAAGGACAGAGGTGCTCAGAAGAAGGATGCGCTTGTCAACAAGACAACAAGAGCGTTATGGTCCCAATCTAGGGCGAAGCTCGTTGTCACTGGCCACCAATTGCTCACATTTTTCATCTCTTTCGTCCTTTTGGTGGTGTGGGTTGGTTGTTGTTGTTTGTACCGGCTCTTAATCCCACCCCCACCTCGCCCCTTTCAAGGCTGGGGGGAGATGCTGTTGGGATTCATCCACCAGTGCTCATCCACTAGTGCTCAGAACCTCCAACAAGTTAATGCACAGTTGTTGGTGTCTTCTTTCTCATACTCCTTCTCCCTTCCTTTCATCTCTTGTTGATCGACTAAAAATAACATGGAAAAGGAACGTGAGCAAAAGCATCTCTGTTCTCACCAATGGATTTTCGTACAGTAGCTATCGCTCAACGAGACATCTCCAGGGAACCAGATATTTTGGTAGAATGAGCATAAGGGCAGCTATAGAGCAAAGAGTCCCGGCACAACTTTGCAAGTCGCGTCTGGTCCATAGCGTTTATTCCTGGACCCATCCCGGGTTAATGTTACACCAAACGGTCATTCGTCGATTTTGAACCCAAACTCACTTTATCCTTTATCCCGTCGGTTGAACCAGTAGAAAAATGGGACAGCAAAAGTGGGAGTACTGTAGCAACAAGTGGGGGACATTAAACGACCAACCCACGCGGCTTTTGCGTGCTCAGAAGGATGAAGGAAGGGTTCCTTTCTCTGTTGACCCCCCGTTCTCAGACAAACGAGTTGAGGAAAAGTCGCAGTGCTCACTGGTCAATTGATTCCTTTGCGGTCCAATGTTTCCAACATCATATAGCCTACTACAAAACTGTCCAGCAAGCTTGTGATAGCAGAAGAATCCACCTCTTCATAATTCATGCTGCAGAGAGAGAGAGAGGGCGCTGAACCAGAAAGCAAACCTCCCGACAAAGTTGCTTCGTTGTACTGCATGGATGTGTCGAAAGGGCAGAACGAAGGGATCGCATTGGTGCGATTTTTCAGTCTCCCGGTCAGCTATTATTCACACCTTTGGATCACTTGTCATTGCTCACGCTTGCTCTCATGCACCAGTCAACTGCCTTCCTGACCGTAGAATAGTCCAACACATCTACGCGTCCTTGAGCATGCAAGAAAAGGGCGCGTTTTGGATTTTTTTTTTTGGGCGATTGCATCGGGGCCAAAAAAAATGAAAAAGAAAAAAATGCGGCTGTAGCACTCACTCCAAATCACCAAGGGTCCTCGCCGTTTTCGGATGGGGCGAGGTAAGTCAACTATCAGCCCCGCCACTTTTCACTCCATTTCCAGAGAAAAGCCCTTGATCTCGGATGCAATATCTATACCCAGCGTCCTTTTATGATGGTCGCCCTATATTTTTATTTTGGTCCGCACCAGACTTTATTATCGCCTTCCATCGGTAATATCCCATCCACTCATTCGCCCTACCCCTTTTCCCGAAGTGTTTTTTTTTTCATGGGATCTCGCTGTTGCATGTAACAAGCAGAAAACTGAAGACTTGGCGAAACCTTTTTTTCTTTGCACTGTTTGAATTGAATACTGTCCACCCTCGCCCATTATTTTCTCTTAGGCGGTGTCTGTTGATGTTGTACGTGGAGTAATTTCCAGTGATGTTGTTGCATCACAATTGATTCCCAGGCGGATTGTATTCATTCGGCTGCTGTTCCACCATGTCTGGGAACACAAAGAGGAAGAGAGCTTTCAACGGCAGGTTTCGCATTGTCCAGCAAGGACTCGATGCAGTTTAAGGGATGAGGATATAGGGTGTGGACATTACAGGTAAGGCCACATTGTTGGCCCCAGGAATGATGCAGCAGGACGGGACACAGACGCCGCCAGACCACAAGAGGGCAAAAGAGACACTCTGTTTAGAAACTACTGTTGTTCCCTAGGATGTCCATGTAGATTCAGCCCATTAGGCCCGTTCCTGACGTTTCTAGCTAGCTTGGCTACCGTGTTGGGTTTTTCGTCTGTCATACTTTTCCATATTTTTTTTCTTTGCCTAACAACAAGTTTGGACTCGACTGATATATTGCACGTTCTTCTTTTTTGTGAAGGAAAGAACGAACCGAATCTTCTCCTCCGTTTTATCTCTTCGCCCTCAATTCTCTACGCCTTTCCCAAGTTTCGTTTTAACCATCCTTCCTCTTCACTTTGATTTTATTCGCTGAAAGATTTCCGCTTTGCTATTGAGCCATTTCAGGATCTCCGACCCCGTTGGCACATTACCACGCTGCCACGTTTCATTCTGCACTGGCACACATCTTCTTCTTCTTTTTCTTTCTCTCATTCTGGAATAAGGTGACACCTCTATTGTTTGTTCCGGTTGCAGTTTCCTTCGTTTGCTCGGATTTTGATTTTTTTTTTTTTTTTTTTTTTTAGTGGGATATTCTTTCTCTTTCTTTGTTCGGCTCTCATATCAACTTTCCATTTACCAACTCAATGCACAGTATAGCTTACTTCTTTCATCCCCTCATCCCTCACACCGAGACTTCATCATATCGTAAGGCACCAAGGATAAGAGTCGGGCAAAAACAAGAATATATCTAAATGGAATTCTTCAAAGGTCGGTGCCAGATGAAGTTTTTCTGGTTTTATTTGTCATCCAGGAGGTGGCATTTAGTCTGACTTTTTTAAATGTCACTCGGGTGCCATATCCACTTTGCGACTGCCTTTTGGTCCCAGGTGACAGATAACAGCTGTCACCCGAGGGTGACAAGTAGATTAGCTCTTAGAATATAACTAGAGGAACTCTTCAAAGGTGACCATCAGAAGACAAATGAGACTTCTTATCCGGTGAGATTCTCTCCTGAAGAAGATATGAGGAAATGGCCGCAGTAGTGGCAGATGCTGACGACTTTTTGCTATGATTTTTTTTTTTTATTTTTATTTTTTTTTTTTCAAATGTGCTTGTTTTTTTCTTGAGGGCGGGCTTGGACTTTTGGGGGGAATATTATTGACCACTGGGGGATCTTGGGGGCTTGGGTGAAGCGGAAGGGGGAAGAGGAGAACCTGATGGGCCGCTCGAGGGCATTTGAATACCGAAGGGATCGTGTGTGGAAGGAGGGGGCATGGGAATATTTGGCCATTGTTGACCACCTTGGTGAGGAAGGAGCGGCGTTGCAGGGATAGAGGGCGGCATTACATAGCCGTGGCTCATACTGGGTGTGAGTCCGGCTCCAGCAAACGACTGGGCTGAAGGGGAGGTAGGAGAACTTTGGATGGGCTGACCATAAGCGTTCACGGCCGCAGACGTGTTGTGGGTTGGTGGCGGTGGCGCAAAGTAGGCCTGCTGTTGTTCATTTTGAGCAAGAACCCTAGGACTGGCTGATGCAGAACCTGGATAGGCGGCTTCGCCGTAGAACGTTCCCGGAGACTGCATCGCCTGATGGTCCAGATACACGGGCTGCACTGCGATCGTTCCGTCGGGGAGCTGCTGCATCAAGTATTGGATGTTGGGTCCTCCTGCCGCATCCAATCCTGCTGCTGTGGGGTCTCCACCCAAGCCTGGACTGCCCATTGCGTAGTGATTCCCACCAGGGGAATTGGGAGCCGTGAAACCCCCATCGTTCAGATGGCGGGTCGAAGTGGAATTAGGAGAGGCCATAGAGCCATAGGGATGCTTGCCTCGTTGTTGTGCCTTTCGTTTACTAGAGTCTGTCTCTGGATCATCTGTGCCCAAGGATGCAAGATAAGCCTCCTTTTCCAGTTGAGCTTCTCGAATCTCAATGCTCTTTTGACGCCGGCGATAAAAGACTCCTCCAAGGACCAAACCGAGAACAGCAGCCACTCCAACAATGATCCCGACCAAGGCTCCAGTAGACAATCCTTGACTGCCAGAGCCAGAACCTCCGGACAAGGGTTTAGATGGAAGAGTCGTATCTTGTTTGGGTGCATAACTTGACATCCACATAGATTGCATGACATCGTACACCTGAGTGTCTCCAATGTATCCACTAGAGACACCAATTAATCCGCCATGAACAATCATATTGGCGCCGACCAGGTTGCAAGAATGCGAGTAACGGGCAGAGGTCGGGTTCACGGTCACGATCTGCTGCCAGGTCATCGTCACCATGTCCAGAGACCAGATATCATTCAGGGTCGTCTGTGTGTTGGCCTCATATCCTCCGTATATCAAGACCTTTTCACTGTTGCCGGCTGTTAAGAAAGAGCAGAAAATAGAGTGTCAGTCCCCAAGTCTGAAAGGCACGGTGAACGTTTTTTTTTTTTTTGTGGAGTTCAGATCCTTACTGTAAACACTGCAGTGGTCCTGACGCGACACAGGAAACGCTCCTAGGGTCAGCTAGTAGAGTTTAAAGCAAGGAAAACAGGGCGTTGCTAGTCGAGTGAGTCTCTGTAAACCAAGCTGGATCTTTTTTTCAGACAACGACTGGTTGCTTACCTGGATGCCAGTGGTCGGAGGGTTTGTCGAGATGTCGACATAGGGTATGGTCTGGAAAGACTGATAACTACGTTGACCACCAGTCGAACCGAGTCCTCCAAACAGATAGATTTTACTCCCGATTATTTGCGCGGTGCCGGAGCTGAACTGGCCGAGGACTGGCGACGTTGTCACATTGGGATTCCAGGACCCGCTCGCGAACTGGTCGAGTTCGTTGGTGGAGGCTCCGCTAGGGTAGGAACCTCCAACGTACCAGAGCGAGCCCGAGGCTGGGTCGGTCACCATCTGGGCCTCCTTTCTGCTTGTCCACAGGGCGGCATCGCTAGGGGAGGACGAGTTGAAGAACACGAGCAGAAAAAACATCTTTTGAGAAGGTGGTTCCCTGTTGCAGCAAACGTATTTCTCCACAGAAGCCCCGTCCCCTTCTGACTGGTCCGCTGAATTATTATTTGTTGTTCGATCGCAGCCTTGATGGGGTTTTTTTTCGTAGGTGGACCAGGGACAGAGCGAACAAAAGAAATAAAAGGCAGAGAGCACTTTGTTATAAAAAAAGATGGAGTGTTGTGAGGAGGTACTTACGCTGCCGGAGCATTTTGGGTGGACCAGGTCATGGCCTGGACGTTGTATTCGTACAGGAATGGGCTCGCTGCGTTGCCAGTGGGTGCGGTGACATAGAGCGTCGATAGATCGTTGGACAGGGTCGCAGAGTGTCCAGCCACCACGGGGCCCCCTGAACCGCTGCTGGGGATCGTGAGGTTTGTCCAGGCTGGATTACTGAGGGGCCAGGGATTTGACACGTCCAGGGCAAACAACTCGCCCGAGTAGACGACCGAGCCAGCATTGACCTGTCCGCCCTGGAAATACACTGTACTGTTGGTCGATGCGGTAGCCAGACCCACAAAGGCCTTGGGACCACGCAGGACTGCCGCAGTCGAGGTCGATGCAGGTGCGCTACCTGAGGTGGTGGTGGCGCTTGGTTTTGCGACAGCGGCGGATGAAGAGGGCTTTGTTGTTGTTGTTTGGGCTGCAACAGAGGAGACGGCGAGAAGAGCAAGAGCAATTGTGGCCACGAAGTGGCTGGTCACACCAAACCTCTTCTGGACCATGACTGATTTGTAACTTTGTTGTTGTGGTGGTTATGGTAGTGGTGCAGTGAAGGGGGTGCAAGAGTCCGAGGAGAAAGAGAAGGAAGAATGTCGATCGATTGAGGGAGTCAACGGACAAGGAGGCGAGCGGGAGGCGAACTGGCAGTAGTTGAGAAAGAGAGAGAGAGGGGAGGATAGGAGAATTGAAGGAAGGAAGGGGGGTGAGTGCCGTTCCACGCCTTGTTGTAGAGCAGTGCGGTGCAGTGCAGTGCCGTTGCGGTGCGGTGCAGAAAGGGGAAAAAGAAAGAAAGAAAGAGAGAAGGAAAGAAGGAAATGAAAAATGGAAAAGGGGTCAGGAACAAGGGCGAGAGAAGGAAGGAAGACGGCGGTCTACCTGGAGGAGAACAGCATAGTGCGGATGGATGAGGAAGGGGAATGAAGAAGAGGAAAAGAGATGAACAGCGAGAGAGAAGGAAGGAAGGCTGCTGGCTGGGGGGGAAAGAGGAGGAGCGCGCTCTCAACTCAACAAAAGAGACAAAGAGACAAGGGAGAAAAGAGGACTGAGCACAGAAAGCGAAGGAAAAAAGAGGCCGCGCCCAGACACTGCTCAGGAACAACAAGGGAGGCAGGAACAAAGGGAACAGGAACAAAGAAGGGATGCATCGACACTGCACTGCACTGCACTGCACTTGGATGGATGGATGTACCTAGTCTGCTGCACTGCTCATTCGCACTCAGCCGCCCATCTCTCTTCTCCTTCTCTCTCTTCTCTCTCTTCTCCTCCTCTCTCCCCCCCGAGGCCAAGGACCCTTCCCCACAGACGCGTGATCACGTGCCCCTCCTTTTGGTGGCAAATGCATGTGTGCTGAAGGTGTGCATGCCACCCATGCAGGACATCATCCTCCCCCCTTTTGTCTCCCACCTTTGCCTTCTTCATCTCCGTCTTCCTTTGCCCTTCTTGTCCCCCTTCTCCCTCTTCCCCTGTTGGGCGCCCAACTCCGCCACCAGTCCCCTCCGCGGTGTTTGCCTCTCAACAACAAGCCGCCTTTCAGTCTCCATCGAATCCACCCCAGCCCACAACCCAATCAATCTTCCATCCTCGACATGGCAGCGGGCTCGTCGGCGGTCGATCTGCTCCTCTGGGGGGACGAAGACAGCCTCGCCGCTCGCTCCTTACCGCCACCACTGCCCCCGTCCATCCCGCGGCCACCTACCGCGGCTGTGCCCACATCCGCCGCCTTGACTATGACCACCGCCTCCCCTAGCGATAACACTAGCAGCAACAATAAGAACAGTTGCCTGTGGACCGACCCTGTCCCTCCCTTGTCCTCGGCCGTCCTTGTCCCACAACGCGTCGGCACTCCTGTCCTGCCACACAGCTCCATCGACACCCCCCTTATACCCCCCGCCGCTCCCACGAACAGGCCGACACTTACCCCGGCGACGATACCCCTGTCCTCTTCCCCACCTCCAGCTTTACCCCCTGTGCACATTGTTGCTGCACCAAAGGTCTCGGAAGACTTTGAGCTGGTGCCGAGACAATACCAAAAAGAACTGTTTGCAAAGGCTCGACAAGGCAATGTCATCGCCGTCATGGACACCGGAAGCGGAAAGACCTTGGTTTCGGTCATGCTTATCAAGGAAATGCTCGACCGCGAACGCGCGGCCCAGCGGATCAAGGAGAAGGTGGGGAGGACGGATCCTTTTGTTACACCGCCAACTCCACAGAATGACTTATTCCTTGTCTCTTGTTTATATTCTTAGAAAAAGCTGTGCTTCTTTATTGTCAACAATGTGCCCCTGGTCTACCAACAGGCTGCAGTGATTCGAGCCAACTGTGGTATCAAGGTCGTGGAATTATCGGGAGAAAAGGTGGCAGACAAAAAATTCTCGGACAGTCTATGGAAGCAAATCCACCAGACGACCGATGTGGTCGTACTCACGGCTCAGATCTTGCTCGACTTGTTGCGCCATGGATTCATCCAAATGTCCGGGGTAAGATAGGTGTCCGAGTCTTCAGGGCCGCTCGATGCCTGCCCCAATTACACATCAGTTTGCTAATCAGACTCTGGGGAAACCTCTTTCTAGATACACTTGCTAATCTTTGATGAGTGTCATCATGCTCGCAAAGACCATCCATTCGCGCGCATCATGAAAGAGTTCTACCACGACTTTAATGGCGCCAGTGCAAGCAGGCCAAAGATATTCGGCATGACCGCCTCTCCATCGTCTGATATCGGATCAAAACTTCACAGTTCTGCAGAGTAAGCGACAAAATCAAGACAGCGGTCCCGTGCCATATCATTAGCTATTTTGGCCCGTTTCGTGCTCACGCGGCCTATTCTTTTTTGATACTTATCCTGTAGAGAACTCGAGCTACTACTGGATTCGAAGGTATTCACAGTCGACCCAACAAAGGTCAGGGTGCATGTGGAAAGACCGCTAGAGATTGTTGTCCAATACGCTTCTGCTCCAAAGTATGAGAAAACAGCACTGTCGGCGAGGTTGCAGGACGAATGCGGGATGATTGCAAAGATCTCCCAGTTCTTTGGGAGCATGACCGTCAATCTTGGGGAGCTTGGCCCTTGGTGCGTCGACCGACTTTGGAAAACGACAGTGTTGGGTATGAGGAACAGCGCCGCTGCTGTTCTGGACCCCATGGCTGAGGACTGTTCAACCGCCATCGACATTGTCAGCGCTTGGCCCACTTTACCGCCTGTATACGACATTCGATACATGACCCCCAAGGTAATGAAGCTTATACAACTCCTTCGTGTGTCGGGAGACGCCTTACAGGACGACTTTTGTGGCATCATCTTTGTACAAAAACGTGACACGGCCACAGCAATTTATCTTTTGCTAAACGAAATGGAAGAGTTTCAAGACAAGCTCAGGGTCATGGTGCTTGCAGGCCACGGCGACAACAGTGACGCCCTCTTAAAAATGTCTTTTCAACAACAAAACGCCATCATATCTGGCTTTCGAAAAAAAGACTATAACCTGTTGGTAGCCACCAGCGTCGCTGAGGAAGGACTGGACATTCAGCCGTGCAACGTCGTCATCCGGTAAGCTTGTGGTAACATGGATTGTTCTTGTTGGATTTTTGTCCCTCCCAGAACTAAAACTAGAGCATCTTGGATATCTTGAAAAGGTTCGACCCAGCAACCAACACTATCAGCCATATTCAGTCTCGTGGGCGGGCAAGAAAGAAAAACTCGCGGTATATTATGATGCAGGACATTGACAATCGAACCGAGGAAACAACCCTCGGAAAACTGAAATTTGGCGAAGAATCTATGAAGGAATGGTGTCACAGCCTCACGTCGGACCGTTTGATGAGCACTCCTACAGATGATGGTGATAATGACAGCACCCTAGACGACCAGTCCTATCAAACATACAAAGTTCCAGCTACGGGGGCGCTGCTCACTCTCCACTCTGCGATTGCCCTTCTACATTACTACTGCAGTACCCTGACAAGCGACGAGTATTGTGTACCCCGCCCAGAGTTTGACATTATATCCAGCGGCGATTCAGGATTCGTGTGTGACCTCACATTGCCACCCAATGCCGCCATTAGGCAGTTGCAGTCCGATCGTACCTCTACAAAATCCATGGCGAAAAAGTCTGCAGCATACAAGGCATGTGAGTTACTGCATCGAATGGGGGCTTTGAACGACAACCTTTTGCCGATAGTGGTCAAGGAAGAGGAGGACGAAGAGGAGGACATCACACCTACCAACAAGGAAAACAAAAATGTGTCGTATCCACGCAATTCTCCCAGGATTTGGTTGGACGCCCCAAGCATGCCGGACACGTTATTCGGTTCCACCATTGAGCTTAGTGCAGAAGCACTCGGCCGTCTCGGAGGCAGTGGCCGTTATAGAACCATGTGCCTATTAACCCGACAACCGTTACCCTGCACTGTCGAGCCATTCAACCTGTATATTGATGGTGCTGCATGTCAAGTCATTGTCAAAGCTATCCAGTCGGTTGCAAGCGTCGGGAAGGACCAGATTGAATCCTTACGACTCTTCACTTTGACCACATTTGGACGTATTTGTCGCAAGACATTTAGCTGCGATGCAGAGTCCATGCCGTACTTTATTGCTCCGTTGAAAAAGATTGTCGACCCGAACAAGGATCTTGGCGAAATTATTTCTTGGGCTGATGTGACTCTGGGCCTGACCACCGATTCCAGCCTGCTAACAGACGACCAGGATCTTTTAGGCTCTGTTATTTCCTTGAGAACCGACAATGGACGTGAATTTTTCGTCCGCAAGGTGCTCAGGGAGTACAAGGTCCATGATCTCATGCCCGAGGAGACTTTCCGCTCAGCCCTCGATGATCTGAAAGTATCCGAAGCAAAGGCCAAGGGAACAAGTCCGGTCGGCGAAAGCTGTGGCCGAACATTTGCGGCATACTTTCAATCAAGATTTCGAGTGGCTCCCACACCAGATGACATTATTTTACAGGTCGAACGAGTGCGAAAGATGCGCAACCACCTCCAGCCCGCTGTCCGGGAGGAGGAGGAGAGCAAAAAGGACAAGGGAAGTCTGGCGCTGCCATTCAGCCTATGTCTCCGAAGCTCGGTCCAAGCTGATGTCTTGCGAATGAGCCAACTTCTCCCATCGGTGCTCTTTAGTCTGGACTCTACTCTGCTGGTGCACGAATTGAGAGAGAAAGTTGGACTGCATACCATCCATCTGCCGCTTTTACAAGAAGCGTTCACAACCTCTTCATCCAACCGCGCCTTTCAGTATGAGCGACTCGAACTATTGGGCGACTCGTTTCTAAAGTTCTCCTCCACTATCCGCCTTTATATTGTCAACCCGGTCAAAGATGAAGGACAGCTGCATGCGAACCGTATCCGCATTATATCCAATAGAGCGCTTCTTGGGATCGCCAAAAAGCTCCAACTTTACCGCTACGCCTGCAGTGCTCCTTTTCACCGAAAATCGTGGCGACCAGTTCGGTTCGTTGTGGATGGTATGGCCTGGAACAGCGAAAAGAACCACATGCTCTCCAACAAAACCTTGGCCGATTTTGTCGAAGCCACTCTGGGTGCTGCTTACTTGAGTGGTGGCGTTGTCAACGGGCTTGCTGCAGCAAAGTCTCTCGGGATCCCCTTTGAAGAGTTTGACTCCTGGAAAGACTTTTATTCTGTCTACATGAAGGACCGGGCAGTGGAAAGGCCACTCACGACAAGCCAGCACCAGATTCTATCGCTCGATGCAGTAGAGCGCACGATTGGATACAAGTTCAAGAATCCTGATCTGTTCTTCGAGGCCATGACACACGCATCACATATCCGGGCCGATTCTGTTTGCTATCAACGACTCGAGTTCCTTGGCGACGCGGTCCTTGACTTTCAGGTTGTACGGTACTACTATCAAAAGCACAGCACCGCGCCACCGGGAGTAATCACCCTCATCAAGGATGCATCCGTCAACAACCAGATCTTGGGTGCCATCTGCCTCCATTGGAAACTGCAACAATATCTGGTGCACTATTCTCCGTCGCTCGTCCACGCAATTACTCGAGCAGCGGTGACCGTGGGGGAAAAGAAGGAAAAGGGGCAAGAGTCGGGTGAATATTGGAACGATATCAGTATGCCAAAAGTACTTGGAGACCTCGTGGAGAGCACACTGGGCGCTGTATTTGTGGACTCTGGATTCAACTTTGAAGTAGTGTCCAATCTGTTTGACCGTTTGATCCGGCCTTTCCTGGACAAGCATGTCAACTTTGAGAGCATCATTGTTCATCCCAACAAGCTCCTGCTGGAGACCCTGCAGGCCCTGGGATGTCAAAGCTTTGAGGTTGAGCAGAGCAAAAGCGCGACGTTCAGTCAGGCCGATCAAGTTCTCAAAAGACTGGGACTTGACAAACCTGTGCTCAGTAGTGGATCGCTACCGCTGGCGTCTCCCTTACTGGATAGTGACCTGACAGAGATGGTGTGCAACTTCAAAATCCATGGGCAGACAATGGCATCGGCCACGGGAGTGCACATTGAGGATCTTCGAAAGGAGGTTTCTGTGGCGACTCTTGCGCTGCTAAAAGAGAAGCCGCAACTGCTGTCGAGTCTGTGTGTCTGCCCCAAGACGCGGAAACCACGGCACGAGTCCCTTCTTAGCAGATACCAGGGAGACGAGAGACTGACGGGACTTCGTGGTTTGATGGAGAGAGCGAGCATGGTGGGCGATGGAGACCCTGTCAATACCTAGACGGGGTCTTGGAGATTAAACAAGTCAGATACTGTAACAGGAATAGTACGTACATAATGCATTCATTGTCCGTCGATCTTACACTCTCTACTGTTGCCAGTGGATGAAGTTGATAGGAGTCCTTTTTAGCTCTGAGGAACCAGGTCCGACATGGGATGGGGAGAAGGTCAACCTCAAACTGAACTGAACCCCCGCATTTCTTGGGCCAATCAGACCGAGATCAGAGATAGAGGACGAGACCCGGTCGGCTTTCCACGCACTGCAGGTGTCTGCTGGTTGCGGATCGAGGGCGGGCAATGGGGCGATGGCGAGACAACTGAAGAGCAAGAGGGACGGAGAGGGGAAGAGAGGGGAAGAGAGGGGAAGAGAGGAGAGAGAATAAAAGACAAGCAGGCAGATCGAGGATGCAAGAGTCTGTTCGTGGGAAGAAGGAAGGAAGAACACAGAAGGGTGACTGCTGATGAAACAAAGACACGAGCGAGAGAAAAAAGAAAAAAGGTGTTCCCCGCGCTCACAGGCAAAGAGTCTGATTCCTTTATTTTCTTTCTCTTTTTTCTCTTCTTCTTTCTTCTTTTGTTCCTCACCCACACGTCCCTTCCACCCTTTCCACTCCCCTTTGCTCCCATCAGCATCCCCTCGACACTTCCGCCATGGTCCAGAAGATTGGTATGCCTCGATCTCATGCTCAATGACCCCGCCTCATTTCATTTCTCGTTGGATTCATCACTAACCTACTCTTTCCTTCTAGCTATCCTTTCCGTCTATGACAAGACTGGCCTCATCGACTTTGCCAAGGAGCTCGTCGCCTTGAACGTCCGCATCCTCGCTTCCGGCGGTACCTCCAAGGCCATTGCCGCCGCTGGTCTCCCCGTCGAGTATGTCCCCTCACCCTTTTATTCACCATTAACACGCTGTTCAGGAATTGGAGTTGCAGAGGCAGATGGACCTTCTATTTTCTCAAGGCTGTCTGGTTCATCGAAACAGCAAAGCTGACTGATTATCCCCTCGTTCCATTGACTTCATTGAAAACAACAGGGATGTCTCGGCCATCACCAAGGCTCCCGAGATCCTTGGTGGACGTGTGAAGACCCTCCACCCCGCTGTCCACGGTGGTATCTTGGCCCGTGATATCCCCTCGGATGAGGCTGACTTGGCCGCTCAGGCCATCGAGAAGGTTGACATTGTCGCCTGCAACTTGTACCCTTTCAAGGAGACTGTTGCCAAGGAGGGAGTGACCATTGCTGAGGCCGTTGAGGAGATCGATATCGGTATGCTCAGGATCAAAGAGTACAAAATACTATTCTCTCATGACCGGATCTAATGGCTGATCGTGTTGTCTTTTGTCGTCTTGTAGGTGGAGTCACCCTTCTCCGTGCTGCTGCCAAGAACCACATCCGTGTCAGCATCCTCTCGGACCCCAAGGACTATGCCACTGTTATTGCTCAGCTCAAGGAGAACAACAAGGTCTCGGACGAGACCCGCCAGAAGCTCGCCCTCAAGGCCTTCAACCAGACCTCCGAGTACGACGAGGCCATCTCCAACTACCTCCGTCAGCAGTATGCCGCCGGCACCCAGCAGATCACTCTCCGCTACGGCGCCAACCCCCACCAGAAGCCCGCCCAGGTCTTTATCAAGAACGGCGAGCTCCCTATCAAAGGTAAATGAGAAAGAAGAAACGAAAACGGACTTTGAACAGGGTATTTGTTTTTACCCCGCTCTTTTCCTTTTTGGGCCTCTTCGGAGCGATGACTCGACGTTCGCGCAAGATTGTTCCAATTGGTTTCTAAACTGCTTTTTCTTTTGCAAAAAAAAAAAAAATAGTCCTTTCTGGCTCCCCCGGCTACATCAACTTGTTGGATGCTTTGAACGCCTGGCCCCTTGTTAAGGAGCTCACCCACGCCTTGGGTCTCCCCGCTGCTGCCTCGTTCAAGCACGTCTCGCCCGCTGGTGCCGCCGTCGCCGTTCCCTTGACCGATATCGAGAAGAAGGTTTACCACGTCGACGACTTGAAGCTCCCTCTCTCTCCTGTCGCCTCTGCCTATGCTCGCGCTCGCGGTGCTGATCGCATGAGCTCTTTTGGCGACTGGATCGCCATCTCCTCCACTGTGGATTTGGTCACTGCCAAGATCATCTCGCGTGAGGTCTCGGACGGTATCATTGCCCCCGCTTACGATGCCGATGCTTTGGAGTTGTTGAGAAAGAAGAAGGGTGGCAAGTACACTGTCTTGCAGATGGACCCCAACTACGAGCCCCAGGAGCTCGAGACTCGCCAGGTCTACGGCTTGTCCCTTCAGCAGAAGCGCAACAATGTTCAGATTGATGCCAGCTTGTTCAAGAACTTGGTTTCCAAGAACAAGAACGTAAGTTGATTTGTTGCCTTTTATCTGTCTTCTATCAGTCTTTTAGTTTGGTCCATTTACATTTGCTTTTTTTTGTTTTTTTAGCTCACTGAGGATGCCGTCCGCGACTTGATTGTTGCTACGATCGCCTTGAAGTATACCCAGTCCAACTCTGTGTGCTATGCCAAGAACGGCATGGTTATTGGTTTGGGCGCCGGTCAGCAGTCCCGTATTCACTGCACCCGCCTTGCCGGTGACAAGGCCGACAACTGGTGGATGCGCCACCACCCCAAGGTCTTGGCCTTTGACTTCAAGAAGGAGACCAAGCGTGCTGACAAGTCCAACGCCATTGATTTGTACATTATTGACAAGATTGGCCGCGGTGAGGAGCGTTTGGCTTGGGAGTCTCAGTTTGAGACTGTTCCCTCTCCCTTGACGGAGCAGGAGCGTGAGGAGCACATGAAGACCTTGAAGGACGTCGTCGTGTCCTCGGATGCCTTCTTCCCCTTCACTGACAACATCCAGAGAGCTCACCAGTCTGGTGTCAAGTTCATTGCTGCTCCCAGCGGATCCATCCAGGATGACCAGGTCATTGCTACCGCTGACTCGCACGATATGGTTGTTGCCCATACCACCCTTCGTCTCTTCCACCATTAAGAGAATGTTTTTTTCCTTCCAATCTCTTGTTTCCCATCCATCCATCGCCTTGTATTGTTCATATATCATATCCCATTTCATAAACCATCAACCGTGTTGAAAAGTATTAAAAGAAAATCATTCATTGTTTTAAAAAAATGTACAAATGGTATATTCGAGATGGGGGAAGGAAGGACTCAAGACTTGTACTTGACTTGGTCGATGATAGTCCAGTAGTTGTGCAAAAAGAATTCACGCGTCGTTATGGTCATTTCAAACTCGGACTGAAGAGTCTTGTCTTTGACCTTTCTCACCACAGCACGCTATTTTATGAAATGAAAGGTGATTTAGAGGATGGAGGATTTCAAGAGTTTGTGGTTCTGTCGTCTTGTCAAAGAATAAGAAAGCCTTACCAGGGGATACAATACAAACCCAAAGCACGAGATGAAGCTCAAGGTCTTTGTCCAACTGCTTTGCATAAAACTCGCCAGTGGAGAACTCGACTTGACCTGGACCATGTGATTGGTAATAGGAAAAGAGATCTCGACCGTGTATCGATAATTAACAGATCGGATCGCATGCGTAATAGCTCTTGTCAAGTCCTCATAGTCCCAGTTGATTTTCTAACGTAAAGGTGTTAACAAAAGGTGGAAGAGGTAGGTCAGCAAAACAGAAACTGTAGAAAAACATGGGCAAAAAAGTAATGTCATGAATATCTGTCATGGATATCAAACCTACTTTAGGCATGTACAGTTCCTTGAATGGATTCTCATCCTCCACATGTTCTTCCATCACCTCTCTCAGGGTCTTTCGCTTTCCTGATTGTGGGTCCGGAAGGGTCGAGATGGTCCCTGACGCATTGATAAAAGGCGTCAAATCAAAATCCATCTTGAAGTCATGCACCTTCACTTTTTGCTGCACAGTCTGCGTGGTTCCATCCGGTTTCGTCTTTTCCGAGCTTCTCTTTTCAACATGAGATCCTAACGAATAAAAATGAAAAAGAAAAAAAAAAAAAAGACGCGTTAACAAATGGGGAAAAAAAAAAGTCAATTGCTCCAAGAACTTCCCCCTCCCGTCATTTTTTTTTTTTTTTTTTTTTTTTACCAGTGATCAAGACATGCATCGAGGGTTTATCGTTATGGGCTACAAAGAACCGATACAATTGAAACGGATCCTCCAGCAATGCATCCTGACTCTCAATCACACCTTGGGCCTTCCGCTTAAACAACGCCTGCGATACATCCTGAGCTTTGACCAGTCCAGCAGTACTACCTTGGGCCGCCGACAGGCTCCCCAAGGGTTCTGTAGGTACCAAAGGCGGGTACCCAAATCCAGGACCTGTCACTGTTGCAGCCGAAAAGGCAGAAGTATCTGAAATGTGGGTGGAATCGTCTCGATGATGGGCAAATCTGCTCAGAGATCCAGCGCCTGCCGTTGTTGATCCTTCGTTTCCTGTACTAGATGGAATGCCTGCCGCTGCGGACGACGTGGATGATGAAGGCACTCCTGCGGTTGCTGGCACTGGTGCTGGTTGTGCTGTAGGAGCAGATGGCGCTTTAGGGAGGGCCTTTGCTGGCAAAGGCGGCTCTGGTGGAATTGGAGCCAAGGGTGGGGCGGGAGGCACGATGGACCCTGATAATGAAGATGCTGATACATCTCCTGTTGTGGGTATATGGTTGGTCTGATCGGCGCTGCTTGTTGGTGTAAAGTGAGCAGGAGAGGCGGTAGGTATCGGTCCCATGAACCCTGGGCGTATCCCTGGGTGTATTCCTGGTGGTGGAAATACCGGCATCGGTCCCATCATTCCACCCATAGCTCCAGGACCCATCATCCCAGGTCCAAACATTGGCATCCCACCCCCTGGTAATGGTCCTCTACCGAAACCTGGAAAAGGTGGTGTTTGACCACCAAAAGGTCCAGTCGGGAAGGAAGGAAACGGAGGAAACGAAGGAAAGGAGGAAGAAGGTGGCGCTGACATTCCTCCAGATCCAGAGAAATCCGACTCTGAGGTCGCTGGTGCTGCTCCAGTTGTCCCTCCTGAAGTCTCTGATGACGATGGTGGTGCTGCAGGTGCAAAGGGAAAAGTTGAAGGAGATGGTGTTGAGGGTCCTTGTCCATAAGCGAACGAAGGGTGTTTGTAGGGTCCTTGGTGAAGCTGAGGGTGAGCAAGTGGGTGCTGATGATGGCGGTGCCGCATGAACGGATCCTGAAGTTGCGCTAGGGGATCGTGGTGTTGTTGGTGGGGCAAGAATGGACCCTGGTGGTGTCTAAAGGGCGAGGAGGGATGTTGATGACTCTGATGTGCAGAGTGAGTATCGCCATGACTGGTAGCGGCCAACTCGGTCCCTGCCGTTGAGCCTAGGTCTCCTGAGCTTGGTGGTGGTGGCGGAGCCGAGGGTTGCTGGACCTGGGTTGGACCTGGGGCACTCGGGAGAGTAAAGGAGGATGTGGGGCCACCTCCTTGGTCAGTATTCTGGAGGGGGTCGTCTAGGGTGTGGCTATCAGGCACCGGGTCGGCGGCGGCGGAGGACAGGTCCTGACTGATGGCCTCTTCGTAGGATGGCGGGGATGGACCCTCGTCCCCGTCGTCATCCTGAGCAAAGCGATGGAGCGGGTCCTGGGGGTTGGTGTCCTGGCTCATGCTCTCCTTGCGGGATGAATGAAGGAATGGAAGGAAGGAATGGAAGGAAGGGAATAAAAGCAATATAAAGAGAATGAAGGGTGTCGAACGAGAAGGAGAGAAAAAGGAAACACACTGCGACGCTTGGCAGTCCGAGTGTGCCAAGCCAGTCAGCCATTGTGCCAGGGCTGTGCGTGTGTGCGTGTGTGGCGTGTGTGGAGGAGGTGTGAAATCTTTTTTTTTTTTTGGTGGCGTGTGTCCTTTTTGGTCTCTTGTCAAGAGGTGCGCGCGTGGTGTGTGTGTGTATGCGTGAATAAAGTGGGTGTGTGTTGCTGTTCCCTGGTCGTCGTCCGGCTGGCTGGTCGGTTGCAAGAAGAAGAGGGGGTCTCACTGGCTCCTTTTTTTGTGTGCACTTGTATCCCTTCCTTTCCTCTCTCTCTCTTTCTCTTTCTCTTTCTCTCTCTTTTACCCCTTTCCCTTGTCCCGTCCATCCTAGAGTCAGGAACGCCATTTTTGATCCATCATGCTGTCGTCAATCACCGACCTCCATCCGCTAACGATGCTGATAATCCTGGCCGCCTGTGGCCTCGCCTTCTCCATCGTCTACTTCGCCATGGCCCTCACCAAGCACATCTCGACCTTACGCGACCCTCTCCAAGTCTGGGATCGTATCCAGGGATTCGAACTTTTGCCTGTCAGGATCAGGGCTTGGATGTTCTCCTACGCCATCGGATTCGCAAACCCATACAGTCGATCCATCAACTTTCGCATTACAGAAGTCGAAAAAGGCAAGGTGCGTGGTGTCATGAAGGTAATGTATATAGCCGCGAATGGTCCCGGGCGTTGTCTGCCTGCTTGTCCATCTTCTTTGATCCCATCGACTCATCCTTCTATGGCTCTCCATGACTTTTATGACACGTCGCAACCAACAATGATGACGACACCACCAACAGGAGACAAAGCAGATCTCGAACCCCTTTCGATCAGTTCACGCCGCTGCCCTTGTCACCTTTGGCGAGACCATTGGAGGTTTGGCGCTCTTCACGCTCCTTGGAAAGAAGGATAGGGCCATCCTTACCAATATCCAGATCGAATACGTCAAAATAGCGCGAGGATTGTTAACAGCCAGCTCTGTGGTCTCCGAAGAGGCTCTTCGAAGGAGCTGTATTAGTGCGCTGGCGCAGGAGCTCGAAGCTGATCTGGCCAAGGAAAAGGAAGCATTGTTGACTTCAAGACCCGCAACCACCAAAGACTCTTCTTCTAATGAATCAAAACCAGGATCTTCTGCAGCTTCGTCTGGGACAGGGGCAGGGGCAGGAACTGGAATGACGACTGGAGGAAGAGTGACTGGGAACAGTCTCTTTGTCACGGATGTGCTGATCCGGAATGCCAACTTTGATATTGTCGCAAAGATGTCCCTGACCTGGAAAACAGATCTGAAGAATGACTAGACCAACGATTCTCATTTCTGCGCTGTGTGAACAAGCCTTGTAGATTACTCTCTATTTTTCTTTCATGGAATATTAAAGGTAGCATTCTGTTTTTTTTTTTCATGATCCTGCAGACAATCGAACATCCAGTATCGCCTGTCCTGATAGCAAAAAGATCATTTAATCTATCCGCCGACCCTACTCGGTGGTTAGTTTCCCGCCGACCATGGGGGGACTTTGCTTTTGGGGTCGCCTATCTGTCGACCCTGCCGTTCTTTAACCATCGACCTTTAACAGACGACCCCCCTCTAAACCGCTGACCTTTCTTCTCCGTATCCGCCGACCTACCCTGATAATCGCATCCAAACTTCATGATAGTGTCGCGTTGTCGCGTTCTCCTTTAACACAGCTTTAGTTCTTCGCGTAGTAACTTGAACACATTCTCTCAATTGCTTTAACCCTGACTCCACCTCGCCTCCCTCCACCAATTCCTTTCCTGTCCTTGGAAATGTCATTCCCTTTTGTCTTGCCTAGTCGTGATTCTTGAGGACAGTCGGTATATATGATTGTAAAAACCGGTCGGGAAATAAGAAAAAGAGAAGTCAGCAGATACGAGTATCAGGAGTTATGGAGATCTCGGTGGATACGGAGAAGAAAGATCGGTGGTATAGAGGGGGGGTTGTCTGTTAAAGGTCGATGGTTAAAGAATGGCAGGGTCGACAGATAAGCGACCCAAAAAGGAAGGAAAGTCCCCCATGGTTGGCGGATAGATCTCTTGAGCAAAAAGATGCAGGTGCTGTCGTTGACAAAAGACAACGCGACCGACGCGTTTCTCTCTCTACATCCAAATAAAAACTGAAATAACTGTGGGGGTGTCCGGGACTCGAACCCGGGCCCCTTTGACCCGAACAAAGGATTATACCCCTTAACCAACACCCCAGATTTCAGATTGTTTCAATTTTTTTTTCTTGGCTTTTAACCTCAACGGTCAGGACCACGATCACGTGATATATTTCACGTGACCAATAGGACCGCAGACCTTCGCAGACCAATCAGCGATCGAGTTTGTTAGGCCAGGGACTTGGGCGAAGGCCTGCGCGGGAGGATTGTCCCAAAGACGTTACCATTGACACGCGCAAACTGGGACGAACAGTGCACTCGTACATGCTGCAGTCTGTCTTTTAGACTAAAGAGGTCGAGGCGTTAGCACGCGATTATGCAATGGGGCCAGTGCCGGAGAGCAAAAAGAGCGAGGGTCCATGAAGGATAGACTATGAGAGCGCATGAAAAAAAAAATAAAACTGGAGAGCTTTTGTCGGGAAGCTGCTGAGTTTTCAGCATCCCTCCCTCCTGTCTCTTCCACCTGCGCTTCCCTAATGACAGCAGCGGACAAAGTTTTGAAAGTTGCTCCAGAGATTCCCACACAAGCGCAAACAAAAAAAGGTTCAGGTTTATTGCGTGTTCAACAGGAAAAAGAGCGTGGCATGTTATTCTGTTGCACAGGGTGCACATCAACAACTAAAATTTCCGCGGGTTCACAAAAAGTCCTGTCCCTCCTCGGGAACAGCCAGCAGGGAGGTCGTAGTCTAAACGAAAAGGTTACAGTAAAGGTCTCCCCGTCTTGACATGTCATGAAATCTTTGGTTAATTGATGGGATAAGCAATATAGATATAGTCATTTCCTGAGTTCATACCTCGTGAATGTATGAGGAGAAGACCTAAAGGAGGGGCCATCCAAAGAGGAATGAATTTCGACGTTCCATCCTGGGTTTGGCTGGCTTTCTTTCATTGGTAAGCAAATTTCCTGTCTTTTTCGTCACGTTCGCTGTTTCGCGTTTTCGTGTTTTCGTTGATGGGAGCAAGGGCAAGTTTGTTTTTGGTGTTTTAGCTTGAGTGGGGTTTTTTATACAATTTGCATCTCCCAATGTGTGCCCAAGCGCGTTCATGCTGACGATCTCGGAGCTATTATTGCTGCAGATGGAATCCATTGCATTGCTCTTGGAGTATTCAATCGTGCAAATCGTTCAGTGGGGAAGATTTCACATTGAGGCAAGGCATGAAAGCGCGGGTGGGGAGAGGGATGTGTCCGTGTCATGCCCAAATCTACAAATCTACCCCATCATGCAACAAACCTAGCAACAAACGAGAAAAAACGCGACTCGTGAGAGGGACAAAAAAATCCTGAAACCACACGCTGGGTTTCGCTCGCGACATGAGCCAGAGCCATCGAGGCGGACGCGAAGACAGCGTTCTTTCTTTCTTTCCCCTACTCCTTACTTCAGTTGCTTTTGTTCACAACATCCTTTCCCTTTTTTATTTATATTTCAAGAACCGGTCTGCATGATGATGGCAGTGGTGTTGATGTTGATTTTTGATCTCGTCACTGATGTTCACTCTCGGACGGCTCGAACCACAGGGGCATGTAGGAGGGAGATCTCCTCCTTCCCTTTCTCTTTTTTTTCCCACAATGTAGACCGTGATTTGGACGCGTTTGGTATGTTGGATGCCTGTCGACAAGAGTAGTGAGGAGGGGAAAAGAAAGGAGGAACACCAGCGATGAGGTGAGATCGATCCTGCAGGTTGAATCTTCTCTCTCTCTTTCTCTCTCTCTTTTTTTTTTTTGTTCTAGTCCAGCTTGTTACCAAGTAACAGCACGCAAGCGCAGCGTCCTCAGTTGACTTTGATCGCCATTTCTAAAATCAAGTGGTGATTTTTTCACGCCCGCACCCCAGCTGGTGTTTCGTCCCATAGAAAGTCATAATCCAGCCAGCAGCTCATTTTTTTCTCGAGGCACAAAGTACAAACAGGACTGAGAGAACAACCCTCCCTCCCGTTTCCATTGCAAAATAAAAACGAGATGTCCCATTGCTCTCAACAACATTACAACAACAACAACAAAAAAATCTTTCTTCAATTGAAAAATGGCCGAGAGAGTACACAGTAGAGAATCAATTGAGCACTACCCAAAATCCAACCGCCCCATCTCACTTGTCCATCGTGGACTCTCTTGCTACAGGGGGAAAAAGAGGGTACAGTACTGTAGCTTGTTCTTCAGAGAAAGATTCAAAGCCAACTCCAACCTTTTGGCGCTCCTCCTCTCTCCCCGTCCTCCCGGTGGAAACGTGAGCGTACCTCTTCGAAAAGAAGTCTCAAGGAAGAAGTGTTCAGGTAAGCAAGAAAGAAGGTGTTGAAAGTGGGCGATCGTTTGAGAAGAGAGTTTTGAAGTTTGGGTCAATTGGCGGCAATGGTTGAGGATGAGAAAAGGGAAGAAAGGGCGAAAAGTGGATGGAGACATCTAATAGCGAAAATTGTGCGACAAAGCAATGGGCATGGGTTTTTGTGTTTGTGTTTGGGCGTTCTGTACCTATTTTTTTTGGGTTGCTTACCACACTCTGGCATCCGTTTTGTCCATCTTTCATCGGTGAGAAAACGATCGAAAAGAAGAGAACCAACACCTGGCCCATTGTTCTTGACGCGTCCTAGTTAGTATCGGAAGGAGCAAAAGAAGACACGAGTGAGTGGGCGATGGTGAGTGAGAAAAGGAAGAGATGGGAGTGAGAAACAGGAGGCACAGGTAAAACAAAGTGCCCCATGGTGTCATGATGGCTTACATGGTCCAAGGTGCATCCCCCCCAGCTCGGAACAGAGTTGACAATGAGTCTCATTGAATAAGGAGAGTAGAAAGAATTTAAGGAAATGGGCAACTGAACTCATTTGAACAACCCATTGAGTCAGGCTTGCAGGCCAGACCACCACACCCCCCTTCTATTGCAGCCAGGTTTGGCAGACCGTAAACCAACACAACGGCTCTCAATGGTACCCATTCATCCCGTCGCCGTCCCATCGCTTCCGTCGAGACGACACCCTTCCTTTTCGTTTCTGCCCTTCTTTTTTCTTTTTCTCTTTCACCCCCTCTTCTTTGTTCGCACCACCTTGTCTCGACATTGTGCACTGAATTCAAGAGACATCCTCTCATTCTCCTCATTCATCCTTCCCTCCCATTCCATCCTTCTACCCTTCCCCCCCACTCTCTTATCGAACGCACTCGACAGGAAACCACTATCACCACCAACAAAAGCAGCAATCCCTCCCAAAAAAAAAAAAAACGCGTTTCTACTAACAGACTAACCCTCTTCTTTTAACGAAACCTCTCAAGTCCCAAAAAAAAAACCAATTCTTTTTTCGAAAAGACCTGTATTTATTGTACATACCACTTAGGCACCCCCCCCCCTCTTCCGAAGAAAAAAAGAACCGCTTTCTCGACTCGATCGTTCTCCGGCGAACAGGAACCCTTTTGAACAAAAAGCACAAAAAAGTCCATCAAAAAAGAACCCACTGAACAAAAAGCAAAAAAAAAGAAAACCACAAGAACCATGGCAGGCTCCCCTACAACCTCGGCTAGATCTAGCAGAGTCCTGTCCTTTCCCTCGGGCACTTTTCACATCCAATCCGGCTCTGGACTCGTTCTCGATATCGAATCTGGATTCCTGAAGGATCCCCTCAAGGCCAACGCGCGTGTTGAGTTGAACAACCGCAAGTCCATCAAGAGCAGCGCAGACTCGATCCCTTTGTTGGAACAGCAGCTCTGGAGGACAGAGGAAGGTTACATTGTGAACGTGAGAACTGGCCACGTCTTGGATGTTCAAGGTAAAGATTACTCGAGTTCTTTTCGGCTTTCTTTGTTTCAATGGAGCGCCGAGGATGAGGCCAACAAGAAAGCAAAGGAAAGCGAGGGGGTTGGAGCATGGACGCGCGACCATTTTTTTTTTCATCCCTTTTGCGAGGATAGTGTAGACTGTCCAACGGATAACCGTGGGAATGAATCCCTTTGGATCAAGAGAGAGATTCTTTGGTGTTTTTCTGTAGAAAAATGTTGGCATGCATGAAAATTCAGGGGACGGGAAGAGGTCGTCAGAAGAAGAAAAGGGCAGCTGAGCAGGATCTTTTTCTTTCAGGATATGCTACCGCGAGTGCTATGTCGTGCTTGAGTAAGCTAACCCAAAATATCATTTACCCTACGTGCAGGTGGCGTCCACAATGGTTCCCGTGTCATCCAGAACGTCCGCAAGACGGGCAAGGTAAAAAAAAAAAGATGAAAAGATTCAACGCTGTGGTGACCTTGGGGCAAGATCACTCACAGGTACACTCGATATTTTTCATGACCTTGTAAACTATGTAGGACGCTGTCGGTCAACACTGGCTCAATGACGATGGTGTGTTGACCTTGGCCAGCAACACCAAATTTGTTGTCACCGTCGATGGCGACCCCTCTCGCCACGGCACCCGTATCATCATTCAAGAGAGAAAGGCATACAACGAGAAGCAAAAATGTAAGGAAGGAGAATGAAAGAAGAGCAGGCCAGCAATACTTTTGTCTGCTCTGCTTGCGTGTGCTTTGTTTGTCATGGTTTGTTCTGCATCAGCACCGCAGCTGCAGTGCTGACAGAGCAGATGGTGATCTGGAGATGGACAAACTTGGGTGAAATGGGTGCTCACAACCTCATGCTCACGCTCATGTCGCTTTTTGAATCTTTCCAGGGTATTACAATGGTGGCGGTGACAGCCGTCCCGCCTCGCCTTCTCCTTCCAGAGCAGAGTCCCTCTCGGTCAGACCCGATAACTTCCCCACCAGCTGGTTCTATATCAAGTCCAAGGCCTCAGGTCTCGTTGTTGATATCGAGCATGGCTACTTTACCGACCCCATGAAGGCCGGTGCCCGCGCTGAGATGAACCATCAAAAGATCGACAATGGCGATGGTCGGCATTCGCTTCTCGAGCTCCAGCTCTGGCGGTATGAGTCGGGTTTCTTGATCAACCGCCGCACTGGCTTTGTTCTTGATATCCAAGGAGGTATGTAGCCTGCTTGTTTGTTAGTGTATGAGGCTAAGCTTTAGGCGTGGACCGTGGCTTATACCCCATTCGCACTCTCCATCTTCCCTCTAATCTTCTGTTACAGGTACTCTCAAGCTTGCCGCTCGTGTTGTTCAGTGGCAGCGCAAGTCTGGAAAGGTACAGATCCTCAGAATGTTCTCTAATTGACGGATTGTTTTTGTATTGAAGAAGGTCTCGACTAACCTTGGGACGCCTCTTGTTTTTTTCAGGATGCCCATAACCAGCACTGGTTCTACGAGGACGGCTTCATTGCCAACGTCTACAATTCGCGTCTCGTTTTGGACATTGATGGTGATGGTTCCAAGGATGGCGCCAAGATTGCTATCGGCGAGCGCAAGGCTACTTCCAATGCAGACCAGCAATGTAAGCAGTGGTTCTTCCCTCCCCCCCCTTTTTTTTCCTTTTTTTTGCGCTTAATCGCTTGATGGCATGAAGTCAGTGAGCAGAGGCAAACGGGAAGGTCGAGACATTCAGAGCACGAAGCCTAATATTAGATCATATTTCCCCTCTTCCTTTCTTTTTTATTGCCAACTAGGGGTCCTCGAGGAGGCCAAGTTTACATGGTTGGTTGCTCCCTCAAGCACCAGCACGATCGAGGTTCAGCAGCGTGAGAGTAAGAACCTTGTCTATTGTTGCGAACCATGGCTGCAACCTCGATAAAAAACTCCGCATGAAAGCCATCAGATCACTTACCTTTATTGAATTCTTATTTTTGTCAGTCATTGTTCCCGCCCTTGTGCAGTCCACAACCACGACCACGCTGCCTCTCAGCGGCTGGTTCTACATCAAGTCGCTCTCCTCTGGCCATGTCATTGATATTGAGGGTGACTCCATGGCGCCCAACCTGGTCATCACCAGCAACCTGGTGACTAGTGGCGACACTGCCGCAATCGAGTCCCAGCTCTGGCGGTACCAGGACGGTCAATTGATCAACAGGAGGTCGGGATATGTGCTCGACTGCAAGCAGGGTGTTGTCCGCTATGGTGCCCGCCTTATGCAGGCCGTCTCCAAGCAAGGAAAGGAGGCTCAGCACCAGCGCTGGGAGTCTATCAACGGTGCCTTGGTCATCCAGGGCAAGCCCACATTCGCGATCGATATCGAGGGAGATGGCTCCAAGGCCGGCTCTCGCCTGTCATTGCAGCGCCCCAAGGCTCAGAACAACCTGGACCAGCAATGTAAGCGTTGGATCATTATTGAGCAACAGGCGTTCCCTATCATCTATTATCCTCAGGAGCGAATCAGTGTAACTCACAAATTTCAATTGCACCATAGGGGTCTTCCAACTGGCCACCTTCGAGTGGTTGTCCTCTGAGCGTGTTATCACCCGTACCATCGTCGGTAAGGATGGAGTGCATCGTGATACTCAATAGCTCAAAGCCAATAATCCGCACATCGCAGTGTTCTGACCCAGCAATGACATCAATTTCGATTATAGAAACTGTCACCAAGTCCCAAGTTGTTGAGATCCAGAGCAATGACTGGTTCTACATCAAGTCTTCTTCAGGCATGGTCATGGACCTTGAGGCTGGCTGGATCACCTCCCCCACTGATGTCGGTGCTTACATCTCCATGAGGAAGCAGCGTTCGCTCGAAGACTCGGACAAGAGTCTCGTCGAGCGTCAGCTTTGGAGATACGAGGATGGCTACTTCATCAACCGCAGGACCAACTATGTCATTGACATCTACGGCAGATCTGCAGTCGTAGGCGTCAAGTTGGTTCAGCACCACAAGGCAACAACCGAGGTAATTTATAAAGACTCTTGGACGAGGTGATGTTTCTGGAGGTAATCTGGCACTGACGATTTCTTTAAAACTTTGTCAAATAGGAGGATGGTCAGTACAACCAGCTCTGGAACCTCGTCGACGGCAACATTCAGTTGCGCCACAACCCCAAGCTCATCATCAATGTTGAGTCAAACAAGGATGGTTCCCGTGTCCAGTTGGTCGAGAACAAGGCCATCAAGACAGCCAGCGCCTGTAAGAGGAAAAAAAATCTTGTGGCTTAAGGGTTCAATGTGATATGATGTGCCAACAGCGTCAGCTGATGCTGTGATTAATACTGATACGTCTGTTCTTTTCCGTTGTCTTTCTCTTTGTCAAATAGGGACCTTGGAGGTTGCCCGTGCTTCCTTCTTGGCCCACGAGAGAATCCCCTCCCGCTCTGTTTCCTACAACGAGGGCATGGAGGAGGCCAAGATTTCCATCCACGCCACATTCCCCACCCAGGCTTGGTTCTACATCAAGTCGAAGGCCTCCGGCTTTGTCCTGGATGTTGAGCACGGCTTCTTGCGTGATCACTCCAAGGCCGGTGCAAACGTCGAGCTCAACCATCAGAAGCTCCGTGCTTCGGCCAAGCGACATGCTCTTCTCGAACTTCAGCTCTGGAAGTTCCAGGATGGATTCGTGATCAACCGTCGCACCGGTCTCGTTCTTGATGTTGCGCAGGCAACCTTGCTTACCGGCACCCGTGTGATCCAATGGAACCGCAAGTCCGAGAACAACGAGAACCAGCAGTGGGCTGTCACGAACGGATTCATTCACTTGAAGTCCCGCCCCAACCTCGTCCTCGACATTGACGGTGATGGTACCCGTGATGGTGCCAAGCTGTCGATCAAGGAGCGCAAGGAGAAGAAGAACTTGGACCAGCGCTGTAAGGATCCCAATATCGTATTGCTCATAGCAACAACAAAAGAGAAACAATTAACTAACCACCATTGTGTCATGTTTGGGACTCGTAGGGTCTTTCGAGGCTGTCCACTTCACCTGGCTCAAGACCGAGAGGGACTACACTGCCATCGAGAGTGATGTCGAACTATTGAAGGAATACGAGACCACTCACCTTGCCCGTGTGGTTGAGCACTCAATCCCCCCTTCCAACTGTTGGTTCTACTTGAAGTCTGGTATCAGTGACCTTGTCCTCGAGCTCGAGCATGGTCGTCAGATCCAGCATCTCAAGGCCGGTACTCATGTGCACCTTGCCCACCAGAAGCTCAAGTCTGGAAAGCATTCGCATGCTCTTCTCGAGCTCCAGCTTTGGCGCTTCCAGGATGGCCTTATCATCAACCGTCGCTCCAACCTTGCGCTTGCTGTTGACAAGAGTATGAAATGCACTATTTTTGGAGACTTTGAGAATGAGGAAATCATTAGTATCACTAGGTGAAGGAAGTACTTCAGTTTTAACAAGCGTTCTTCAATGATTTTATCCTCTAGTCGAGGGCAACGCCAAGTTGATCCAGGCCACCAAGACCGGCGCCGACACCCAGAGATGGATTATTGTCGATGGTGTTATTCGCCTCGCTGCCCGCAAGGAGTTTGTCCTCTTCTTGTCCTATGGTCGCCAGGGCGCCCGCGCTTTCATTCGCAAAGAGCGTCGCGGTGAAATTCTCCACAGCTGTAAGAACACTGGCGATGAATTATGAGGGCCGTGCATTTTTTTTAAAAAAGTGAACAACTGACCAACAAACTGATCCATTCTCTAGGGTCTTTCGCCGAGGTTCATTTCTCTTGGTTGACATTGGAGCCTGTTGTCACCGAACAAGTTGAGGAGCAGCTCGATACCTTGAACGAGAACGAGGTGACTTTCTTGGCCAGAGAAAAGGCCATCACCCGCAAGTTGGAGAAATTCTCCGAATACTCGTACTTCTTCATCCGTGCCTCGAACGGCCACGTTGTCGATATCGATCACGGTCTTGGCAAGAACCACATGAAGGTTGGCGCCTATGCTTCGGTTCATCCCCAGACCAGTGCCGCGTCCGCCAATCAGCACGCTCTTCTTGACATCCAGCTGTGGACCCTTAAGGATGGTTACTTGATCAACAAGCGTACTGGTCTTGCCTTGACTATTGAGGGAGATGCCAAGCAGGGTGCTCGTTTGGTCCAGGCTTTGCATAAGAACGCCATCAAGTGGACCATCGAGGGTGGATACATCTTCCCCGTTGAGCACTCACACTTGACTCTTAACATTCGCGATGGATCCGTCATCCTTGTTGAGCGCTCTACCTCTATTACTTGTAAGTCGACTATTTCCCGAGTGTGTGTTTTTTTCACTTTTCAAGTCTTTCATCCGGATGGCTGCTGACCATAGTTCATTCATGTTTCTCCGCATTATAGGGTCGGTGTACGAGGTGACGTTCTCTTGGCTCGTCTGGACTGAGGTTGTCTACCTCGAGGTCGAGAACAGAGAGGACTTTGAGTTCTACGAGGAGTTTGAGGAGGTCGTCATGCGATCGTCTGCCGGCGGTACGTATTTCTTCAATGTTTGACAGGAACCATTGTTATTAATCCTTGCTTTTTGAAACTAACATCCTATCTTTCTCCCCCCCATAGCTGATGAGGTTATTGAGTATGCCGAGACTGAGCAGTACGTCGTCGCCCCCAAGGAGTCTTGGTTCTACCTCGTTGCCGGAAACAAGGTCGTCTCTATCTCCTCTACTCAGCTTCTTGAGAAGGGAGGTGAGGGAGCCTCAATCGGCCTCGATGTCCAGAAGCGCTTCTCGTCTGCACAGCGCCACGCTTTGGTCGAACTTCAGCTCTGGAAGTTGGTTGACTCTTACATCATCAACCGTCTCACTGGCCTTTATCTGACTTCTACTGCTGAAGGTGGTTTGATCCTCTCTTCCAAGGTTTGTGCTACAAAGTTCCCCTTTCCCCGTTTTCATCTCCAGTTTCTATGGAAATTGAACTGATCCCTTCCACTTCTTTGTTATAGCAATCGGACTCTTCCCGCCAGCAGTGGCAATTCTCTGAGCAAGGAGAGTTGTCTTTGATCTCAAACACCGGCCAGGTGGTGGATTTTGTCGATGAAAAGGCTGTCTTGGTTGATCGATCTGCCTCTCAGACTGTCTGTAAGGAAAACTTCCAGTGAAAAAAAAAACAGGACGACTACTATAATCGAAGGACAAACAAACTAACTACTCTCTTTATTTCACATCCTAGGGTTGTACGAGACCACCAACTTTGGATGGTTGGCTTCCGAGAACACTTCTGATTACAAGGGTATGTCCTCGCTAATTAATTATCGAAACAGGGCCAGGATATTTGTTTTCTAGAGACTGATTGTTTATCTTGTATATCTGATTAGAAATCGAGCGTGAGATTACCGAGTACAGAACCGTGTACACTCGCTATGTCAAGTACATTACCAAGTACACCATCACGACGACAACTACTCGCACCATCACCCGCTATATTGTCCGCGTTCATCCCCAGTGCACACTGGAGAATGCCACTGTTGTTGAGCGTGAAGGAACCGTCTGGGCCACTCACCTGGTGGAAGCTGGTACCAACGTGAGCTACGAGATGCAGCTTCTGTTGGATAACACCGAGTCGGTGTACTACATCTACATCCAGTGGGGCTCAACCAACGGCACCCTGGAAGGTCCTTACAAGACTGTTGAGGCTGCTGAGGTCGCCTATAAGGAGACCTTTGCTGACAAGATCGGTATTGAGTGGAGCGAGCGCAACAACCCTGCTGCTCTCGGTGACAGCTGGTCAGTCGAGGAAATCGCATACGAAACCGTCACAGAGGACCGTGATGAGAGCACCGGCGGCGAAGTTGTGGAAAAGCAAATTGGAGCCTCCTCAACCACGATCACTTCTACCCACCACTCTTTGGTCGATGCCGTGTGCCCTATCGCCGACCAAGTCCAGGTTTACAAGGACAGCGAGAACTACCACACCATCCTTTCTAAGCGATCTACTGGTGCAACATATATCTACCAGATGCTGTACAACTTTGTCACTAAGACCTATTACGTGTACCTGCGATGGGGCGACGTTGACTACAAGCTCGACGGACCTTTCGAGACTATTGAGCAAGCCAAGTCTGTCTTTACTACAAAGTACCGCGAGACTTTTGGTATTTCTTGGGAGGAACGCACCATCGTAACCAACAGTAAGCAAAGTGACAGATTTACATGACTGCTCACAAATCCTCAACAAAGATGGATGTACTGATCCCAATTTTTCAATCTTTTTTTTTTTTTTTTAGCTGAGTGGGCGATCGTGCACCTCGACTTTGATACTGAGGAGCAGTACATCACTGAGGCCGATGACGAGGTGCAGGAGACCACCACCATCGTCAGCAGTGATCGTGCTACCGTTTCTACCAAAGATGACAACACTATCACCTATCACCAAACCATCGAGACTGTTGTTGATGAGCAGGCCATCAAGGAGCGCGAGACCTCTACCGACACTACCACCAAGGTCCTTGAGATCAACCAGCCCGCTGTGTCCAAGGGATCCTCTTGGTTCCGTCGTGTTGCCTCTGGCGCTGGTATCGTCGCTGCTGGTGCTTTGACGCAGGTCGATGGCGTCTGGAAGCGCACTGTCCAGGTCCTCACCACCCGCAAGGCTCATGTCGACAAGGTCTGCCCCATTGCCAAGACCTCGTATGTGTACTACGACGACGATGTGTATGATGCCGTCTTGACTGAGAAGTCGACCGGTGTCACCTATGTCACCCAGTTGTTGTACGACACCACCAAGAGCGCGTACTACGTCTACATCCGATGGGGTGAGATTGACTACAAGCTCGATGGACCCCATGAGACCATTGAGGCTGCCAAGTCTGCTTTCCAGGTTACTTACCACGACAAATTCGGTGTTGAGTGGACTGATCGCGAGACCACTGTCAGCGACACCTGGACCTATGAAGTTAAGACCTACGAGACTTTTGAGGAGACCGAGGAGATCGAGGAGATCGTGGAGGACTCCAAGGTCGAGCAGTTGAAGCAGGAGGAGCGATCTGCCAACACTGATGTCAAGACCACTCAGACAATTGTCACCAAGGAGACCGGAGTTGTCGCCAAGCCCGCTGTTTCCAAGGGATCTTCCTGGTTCCGTCGCATTGCCACTGGAGCTGGTGCTGCTGCTGCTGGTGCCTTGACCCAGGTCGATGGCGTCTGGAAGCGCACTGTCCAGGTCCTTACCACCCGCAAGGCTCATGTCGACAAGGTCTGCCCCATTGCCAAGACCTCGTACGTATACTACGATGATGATGTGTATGATGCCGTCTTGACTGAGAAGTCGACCGGTGTCACCTATGTCACCCAGTTGTTGTACGACGCCACCAAGAGCGCATACTACGTCTACATCCGCTGGGGTGAGATTGACTACAAGCTCGATGGACCCCATGAGACCATTGAGGCTGCCAAGTCTGCCTTCCAGGTCACTTACCACGACAAGTTCGGAGTCCAGTGGACCGAGCGCGAGACCACTGTCAGCGAGGCCTGGACCTACGAGGTCAAGACTTACGAGACCTTTGAGGAGACCGAGGAGATTGAGGAGGTCGTTGACGAGACCGAGATTTCTACTGAGGTTGTCCGCGAGCAGGCTGTCGTTGAGAAGGAGAAGGAGAAGGAGGTCGAGGTCGAGACCCACACCTCCACCACTACCACCTCCGAAGATGTTGTCCTTGAGCACACCACCACCGAAGTTGTTGCTGTCGATGAGACCAAGGAGGTTGTCGTCACCAAGGAGAGCGGAGTTGTCGCCAAGCCCGCTGTTTCTAAGGGATCTTCCTGGTTCCGTCGCATTGCCACTGGAGCTGGTGCTGCCGCTGTTGGCGCCTTGACTCAGGTCGATGGCGTCTGGAAGCGCACTGTCCAGGTCCTTACCACTCGCAAGGCTCACGTTGACAAGGTCTGCCCCATTGCCAAGACCTCGTACGTGTACTACGACGACGATGTGTATGATGCCGTCTTGACTGAGAAGTCAACCGGTGTCACCTATGTCACCCAGTTGTTGTACGACGCCACCAAGAGCGCATACTACGTCTACATCCGCTGGGGTGAGATTGACTACAAGCTCGATGGACCCCATGAGACCATTGAGGCTGCCAAGTCTGCCTTCCAGGTCACTTACCATGACAAGTTCGGAGTCCAGTGGACCGAGCGCGAGACCACTGTCAGCGAGGCCTGGACCTACGAGGTCAAGACTTACGAGACCTTTGAGGAGACCGAGGAGATTGAGGAGGTCGTTGACGAGACCGAGATTTCTACTGAGGTTGTCCGCGAGCAGGCTGTCGTTGAGAAGGAGAAGGAGAAGGAGGTCGAGGTCGAGACCCACACCTCCACCACTACCACCTCCGAAGATGTTATCCTTGAGCACACCACCACCGAGGTTGTTGCTGTCGATGAGACCAAGGAGGTTGTCGTCACCAAGGAGAGCGGAGTTGTCGCCAAGCCCGCTGTTTCCAAGGGATCTTCCTGGTTCCGTCGCATTGCCACTGGAGCTGGTGCCGCTGCTGCTGGTGCCTTGACCCAGGTCGATGGCGTTTGGAAGCGCACTGTCCAGGTCCTTACCACCCGCAAGGCTCATGTCGACAAGGTCTGCCCCATTGCTAAGACCTCGTACGTGTACTACGACGATGATGTGTATGATGCCGTCTTGACTGAGAAGTCGACCGGTGTCACCTATGTCACCCAGTTGTTGTACGACACCACCAAGAGCGCATACTACGTCTACATCCGATGGGGTGAGATTGACTACAAGCTCGATGGACCCCATGAGACCATTGAGGCTGCCAAGTCTGCGTTCCAGGTCACTTACCATGACAAATTCGGAGTCCAGTGGACCGAGCGCGAGACCACTGTCAGCGAGGCCTGGACCTACGAGGTCAAGACCTACGAGACCTTTGAGGAGACCGAGGAGATTGAGGAGGTCGTTGACGAGACCGAGATTTCTACTGAGGTTGTCCGCGAGCAGGCTGTCGTTGAGAAGGAGAAGGAGAAGGAGAAGGAGGTCGAGGTCGAGACGCACACCTCCACCACTACCACCTCCGAAGATGTTGTCCTTGAGCACACCACCACCGAAGTTGTTGCAGTGGATGAGACGAAGGACACCGTTGTCACTAAGGAGACCGGAGTTGTCGCCAAGCCCGCTGTCTCTAAGGGATCTTCCTGGTTCCGTCGCATTGCCACTGGAGCTGGTGCCGCTGCTGCTGGTGCCTTGACCCAGGTCGATGGTGTCTGGAAGCGCACTGTCCAGGTCCTTACCACCCGCAAGGCTCATGTCGACAAGGTCTGCCCCATTGCCAAGACCTCGTATGTGTACTACGACGACGATGTGTATGATGCCGTCTTGACTGAGAAGTCGACCGGTGTCACCTATGTCACCCAGTTGTTGTACGACACCACCAAGAGCGCGTACTACGTCTACATCCGATGGGGTGAGATTGACTACAAGCTCGATGGACCCCATGAGACCATTGAGGCTGCCAAGTCTGCCTTCCAGGTCACTTACCACGACAAGTTCGGAGTCCAGTGGACCGAGCGTGAGACGACAGTCAATGGTAAGATATATTCAACGGAAAGTATTGTTCACTATCGCTCCAGACCTGTTTCTAATTATAACACGCCACGCCACTTTATCTCTAGATGCCTACACCTATGAAGTCAAGACCTACGAGACCTTTGAGGAGACCGAAGAGATTGAGGAGGTCGTTGATGAGACCGAGATTTCCACTGAGGTTGTCCGCGAGCAGGCTGTCGTCGAGAAGGAGAAGGAGAAGGAGGTCGAGGTCGAGACCCACACCTCTACCACTACCACCTCCGAGGAAGTTGTCCTTGAGCACACCACTACCGAGGTTGTTGCTGTCGATGAGACCAAGGAGGTTGTTGTCACCAAGGAGACCGGAGTTGTCGCCAAGCCCGCTGTCTCCAAGGGATCTTCCTGGTTCCGTCGCATTGCCACTGGAGCTGGAGCTGCTGCTGCTGGTGCCTTGACCCAGGTCGATGGTGTCTGGAAGCGCACTGTCCAGGTCCTTACCACCCGCAAGGCTCATGTCGACAAGGTCTGCCCCATTGCCAAGACCTCGTATGTGTACTACGACGACGATGTGTATGATGCCGTCTTGACTGAGAAGTCGACCGGTGTCACCTATGTCACCCAGTTGTTGTACGACACCACCAAGAGCGCGTACTACGTCTACATCCGATGGGGTGAGATTGACTACAAGCTCGATGGACCCCATGAGACCATTGAGGCTGCCAAGTCTGCTTTCCAGGTTACTTACCACGACAAATTCGGTGTTGAGTGGACTGATCGCGAGACCACTGTCAGCGACACCTGGACCTATGAAGTTAAGACCTACGAGACTTTTGAGGAGACCGAGGAGATCGAGGAGATCGTGGAGGACTCCAAGGTCGAGCAGTTGAAGCAGGAGGAGCGATCTGCCAACACTGATGTCAAGACCACTCAGACAATTGTCACCAAGGAGACCGGAGTTGTCGCCAAGCCCGCTGTTTCCAAGGGATCTTCCTGGTTCCGTCGCATTGCCACTGGAGCTGGTGCTGCTGCTGCTGGTGCCTTGACCCAGGTCGATGGCGTCTGGAAGCGCACTGTCCAGGTCCTTACCACCCGCAAGGCTCATGTCGACAAGGTCTGCCCCATTGCCAAGACCTCGTACGTATACTACGATGATGATGTGTATGATGCCGTCTTGACTGAGAAGTCGACCGGTGTCACCTATGTCACCCAGTTGTTGTACGACGCCACCAAGAGCGCATACTACGTCTACATCCGCTGGGGTGAGATTGACTACAAGCTCGATGGACCCCATGAGACCATTGAGGCTGCCAAGTCTGCCTTCCAGGTCACTTACCACGACAAGTTCGGAGTCCAGTGGACCGAGCGCGAGACCACTGTCAGCGAGGCCTGGACCTACGAGGTCAAGACTTACGAGACCTTTGAGGAGACCGAGGAGATTGAGGAGGTCGTTGACGAGACCGAGATTTCTACTGAGGTTGTCCGCGAGCAGGCTGTCGTTGAGAAGGAGAAGGAGAAGGAGGTCGAGGTCGAGACCCACACCTCTACCACTACCACCTCCGAGGAAGTTGTTCTCGAGCACACCACTACCGAGGTTGTTGCTGTCGATGAGACCAAGGAGGTTGTCGTCACCAAGGAGAGCGGAGTTGTCGCCAAGCCCGCTGTCTCTAAGGGATCTTCCTGGTTCCGTCGCATTGCCACTGGAGCTGGTGCTGCCGCTGTTGGCGCCTTGACTCAGGTCGATGGCGTCTGGAAGCGCACTGTCCAGGTCCTTACCACTCGCAAGGCTCACGTTGACAAGGTCTGCCCCATTGCCAAGACCTCGTACGTGTACTACGACGACGATGTGTATGATGCCGTCTTGACTGAGAAGTCGACCGGTGTCACCTATGTCACCCAGTTGTTGTACGACACCACGAAGAGCGCGTACTATGTCTACATCCGATGGGGTGAGATTGACTACAAGCTCGATGGACCCCATGAGACCATTGAATCTGCCAAGTCTGCCTTCCAGGTCACTTACCACGACAAGTTCGGAGTCCAGTGGACCGAGCGCGAGACCACTGTCAGCGAGGCCTGGACCTACGAGGTCAAGACTTACGAGACCTTTGAGGAGACCGAGGAGATTGAGGAGGTCGTTGACGAGACCGAGATTTCTACTGAGGTTGTCCGCGAGCAGGCTGTCGTCGAGAAGGAGAAGGAGGTCGAGGTCGAGACCCACACCTCTACCACTACCATCTCCGAAGATGTTGTCCTTGAGCACACCACTACCGAGGTTGTTGCTGTCGATGAGGCCAAGGAGACCGTTATAACCAAGGAGAGCGGAGTTGTCGCCAAGCCCGCTGTCTCCAAGGGATCTTCTTGGTTCCGTCGCATTGCCACTGGAGCTGGTGCCGCTGCTGCTGGTGCCTTGACTCAGGTCGATGGTGTCTGGAAGCGCACTGTCCAGGTCCTTACCACCCGCAAGGCTCACGTTGACAAGGTCTGCCCTATTGCCAAGACCTCGTACGTTTACTACGATGATGATGTGTATGATGCCGTCTTGACTGAGAAGTCGACCGGTGTCACCTATGTCACCCAATTGTTGTACGACACCACGAAGAGCGCGTACTACGTCTACATCCGATGGGGTGAGATTGACTACAAGCTCGATGGACCCCATGAGACCATTGAGGCTGCCAAGTCTGCTTTCCAGGTCACTTACCATGACAAGTTCGGAGTCCAGTGGACCGAGCGCGAGACCACTGTCAGCGAGGCCTGGACCTACGAGGTCAAGACCTACGAGACCTTTGAGGAGACCGAGGAGATTGAGGAGGTCGTTGACGAGACCGAGATTTCTACTGAGGTTGTCCGCGAGCAGGCTGTCGTTGAGAAGGAGAAGGAGAAGGAGGTCGAGGTCAAGACCCACACCTCCACCACTACCACCTCCGAAGATGTTGTCCTTGAGCACACCACTACCGAGGTTGTTGCTGTCGATGAGTCCAAGGAGGTTGTCGTCACCAAGGAGACCGGAGTTGTCGCCAAGCCCGCTGTTTCCAAGGGATCTTCCTGGTTCCGTCGCATTGCCACTGGAGCTGGAGCTGCTGCTGCTGGTGCCTTGACCCAGGTCGATGGCGTCTGGAAGCGCACTGTCCAGGTCCTTACCACCCGCAAGGCTCATGTCGACAAGGTCTGCCCTATTGCCAAGACCTCGTACGTGTACTACGACGACGATGTGTATGATGCCGTCTTGACTGAGAAGTCGACCGGTGTCACCTATGTCACCCAATTGTTGTACGACACCACGAAGAGCGCGTACTACGTCTACATCCGATGGGGTGAGATTGACTACAAGCTCGATGGACCCCATGAGACCATTGAGGCTGCCAAGTCTGCCTTCCAGGTCACTTACCACGACAAGTTCGGAGTCCAGTGGACCGAGCGTGAGACGACAGTCAATGGTAAGATATATTCAACGGAAAGTATTGTTCACTATCGCTCCAGACCTGTTTCTAACTATAACACGCCACGCCACTTTATTTCTAGATGCCTACACCTATGAAGTCAAGACCTACGAGACCTTTGAGGAGACCGAAGAGATTGAGGAGGTCGTTGATGAGACCGAGATTTCTACTGAGGTTGTCCGCGAGCAGGCTGTCGTCGAGAAGGAGAAGGAGAAGGAGGTCGAGGTCGAGACGCACACCTCCACCACTACCACCTCCGAGGAAGTTGTCCTTGAGCACACCACTACCGAGGTTGTTGCTGTCGATGAGACCAAGGAGGTTGTTGTCACCAAGGAGAGCGGAGTTGTCGCCAAGCCCGCTGTCTCCAAGGGATCTTCCTGGTTCCGTCGCATTGCCACTGGAGCTGGAGCTGCTGCTGCTGGTGCCTTGACCCAGGTCGATGGCGTCTGGAAGCGCACTGTCCAGGTCCTTACCACCCGCAAGGCTCACGTTGACAAGGTCTGCCCCATTGCCAAGACCTCGTACGTGTACTACGACGATGATGTGTATGATGCCGTCTTGACTGAGAAGTCGACCGGTGTCACCTATGTCACCCAGCTGTTGTACGACACCACGAAGAGCGCGTACTATGTCTACATCCGATGGGGTGAGATTGACTACAAGCTCGATGGACCCCATGAGACCATTGAGGCTGCCAAGTCTGCCTTCCAGGTCACTTACCACGACAAGTTCGGAGTCCAGTGGACCGAGCGTGAGACGACAGTCAATGGTAAGATATATTCAACGGAAAGTATTGTTCACTATCGCTCCAGACCTGTTTCTAATTATAACACGCCACGCCACTTTATTTCTAGATGCCTACACCTATGAAGTCAAGACCTACGAGACCTTTGAGGAGACCGAAGAGATTGAGGAGGTCGTTGATGAGACCGAGATTTCTACTGAGGTTGTCCGCGAGCAGGCTGTCGTTGAGAAGGAGAAGGAGAAGGAGAAGGAGGTCGAGGTCGAGACCAACACCTCCACCACTACCACCTCCGAGGAAGTTGCCCTTGAGCACACCACTACCGAGGTTGTTGCTGTCGATGAGACCAAGGAGGTTGTCGTCACTAAGGAGACCGGAGTTGTCGCCAAGCCCGCTGTTTCCAAGGGATCTTCCTGGTTCCGTCGTGTTGCCTCTGGCGCTGGTGCCGCCGCTGCTGGTGCCTTGACTCAGGTCGATGGCGTCTGGAAGCGCACTGTCCAGGTCCTTACCACCCGCAAGGCTCATGTCGACAAGGTCTGCCCTATTGCCAAGACCTCGTACGTTTACTACGATGATGATGTGTATGATGCCGTCTTGACTGAGAAGTCGACCGGTGTCACCTATGTCACCCAGTTGTTGTACGACGCCACCAAGAGCGCATACTACGTCTACATCCGATGGGGTGAGATTGACTACAAGCTCGATGGACCCCATGAGACCATTGAGGCTGCCAAGTCTGCCTTCCAGGTCACTTACCACGACAAGTTCGGAGTCCAGTGGACCGAGCGTGAGACGACAGTCAATGGTAAGATATATTCAACGGAAAGTATTGTTCACTATCGCTCCAGACCTGTTTCTAACTATAACACGCCACGCTACTTTATTTCTAGATGCCTACACCTATGAAGTCAAGACCTACGAGACCTTTGAGGAGACCGAAGAGATTGAGGAGGTCGTTGATGAGACCGAGATTTCTACTGAGGTTGTCCGCGAGCAGGCTGTCGTCGAGAAGGAGAAGGAGAAGGAGGTCGAGGTCGAGACCCACACCTCCACCACTACCACCTCCGAAGATGTTGTTCTTGAGCACACCACCACCGAAGTTGTTGCTGTCGATGAGGCCAAGGAGGTTGTCGTCACCAAGGAGAGCGGAGTTGTCGCCAAGCCCGCTGTTTCTAAGGGATCTTCCTGGTTCCGTCGCATTGCCACTGGAGCTGGTGCTGCTGCTGCTGGTGCCCTGACCCAGGTCGATGGCGTCTGGAAGCGCACTGTCCAGGTCCTTACCACCCGCAAGGCTCACGTTGACAAGGTCTGCCCCATTGCCAAGACCTCGTACGTGTACTACGACGACGATGTGTATGATGCCGTCTTGACTGAGAAGTCGACCGGTGTCACCTATGTCACCCAATTGTTGTACGACACCACGAAGAGCGCGTACTACGTCTACATTCGATGGGGTGAGATTGACTACAAGCTCGATGGACCCCATGAGACCATTGAATCTGCCAAGTCTGCCTTCCAGGTCACCTACCACGACAAGTTCGGAGTCCAGTGGACCGAGCGCGAGACCACTGTCAGCGAGGCCTGGACCTATGAGGTCAAGACCTACGAGACCTTTGAGGAGACCGAAGAGATTGAGGAGGTCGTTGACGAGACCGAGATTTCTACTGAGGTTGTCCGCGAGCAGGCTGTCGTCGAGAAGGAGAAGGAGAAGGAGATCGAGGTCGAGACCCACACCTCCACCACTACCACCTCCGAAGATGTTGTTCTTGAGCACACCACCACCGAAGTTGTTGCTGTCGATGAGGCCAAGGAGGTTGTCGTCACCAAGGAGAGCGGAGTTGTCGCCAAGCCCGCTGTTTCTAAGGGATCTTCCTGGTTCCGTCGCATTGCCACTGGAGCTGGTGCTGCTGCTGCTGGTGCCCTGACCCAGGTCGATGGCGTCTGGAAGCGCACTGTCCAGGTCCTTACCACCCGCAAGGCTCACGTTGACAAGGTCTGCCCCATTGCCAAGACCTCGTACGTGTACTACGACGACGATGTGTATGATGCCGTCTTGACTGAGAAGTCGACCGGTGTCACCTATGTCACCCAATTGTTGTACGACACCACGAAGAGCGCGTACTATGTCTACATCCGATGGGGTGAGATTGACTACAAGCTCGATGGACCCCATGAGACCATTGAATCTGCCAAGTCTGCTTTCCAGGTCACTTACCATGACAAATTCGGAGTCCAGTGGACCGAGCGCGAGACCACTGTCAGCGAGGCCTGGACCTACGAGGTCAAGACTTACGAGACCTTTGAGGAGACCGAAGAGATTGAGGAGGTCGTTGATGAGACCGAGATTTCTACTGAGGTTGTCCGCGAGCAGGCTGTCGTCGAGAAGGAGAAGGAGAAGGAGGTCGAGGTCGAGACCCACACCTCTACCTCTACCACTACCACCTCCGAAGATGTTGTCCTCGAGCACACCACCACCGAAGTTGTTGCAGTGGATGAGACCAAGGAGGTTGTCGTCACCAAGGAGAGCGGAGTTGTCGCCAAGCCCGCTGTTTCCAAGGGATCTTCCTGGTTCCGTCGTGTTGCCTCTGGCGCTGGTGCCGCCGCTGCTGGTGCCTTGACTCAGGTCGATGGCGTCTGGAAGCGCACTGTCCAGGTCCTTACCACCCGCAAGGCTCACGTTGACAAGGTCTGCCCCATTGCCAAGACCTCGTATGTGTACTACGACGACGATGTGTATGATGCCGTCTTGACTGAGAAGTCGACCGGTGTCACCTATGTCACCCAGTTGTTGTACGACACCACCAAGAGCGCGTACTACGTCTACATCCGATGGGGTGAGATTGACTACAAGCTCGATGGACCCCATGAGACCATTGAGGCTGCCAAGTCTGCGTTCCAGGTCACTTACCACGACAAGTTCGGAGTCCAGTGGACCGAGCGTGAAACGACAGTCAATGGTAAGATATATTCAACGGAAAGTATTGTTCACTATCGCTCCAGACCTGTTTCTAATTATAACACGCCACGCCACTTTATTTCTAGATGCCTACACCTATGAGGTCAAGACCTACGAGACCTTTGAGGAGACCGAAGAGATTGAGGAGGTCGTTGATGAGACCGAGATTTCTACTGAGGTTGTCCGCGAGCAGGCTGTCGTTGAGAAGGAGAAGGAGAAGGAGAAGGAGGTCGAGGTCGAGACCAACACCTCCACCACTACCACCTCCGAGGAAGTTGCCCTTGAGCACACCACTACCGAGGTTGTTGCTGTCGATGAGACCAAGGAGGTTGTCGTCACCAAGGAGACCGGAGTTGTCGCCAAGCCCGCTGTTTCCAAGGGATCTTCCTGGTTCCGTCGCATTGCCACTGGAGCTGGTGCTGCTGCTGCTGGTGCCCTGACCCAGGTCGATGGCGTCTGGAAGCGCACTGTCCAGGTCCTTACCACTCGCAAGGCTCACGTTGACAAGGTCTGCCCCATTGCCAAGACCTCGTACGTGTACTACGACGACGATGTGTATGATGCCGTCTTGACTGAGAAGTCGACCGGTGTCACCTATGTCACCCAGTTGTTGTACGACACCACGAAGAGCGCGTACTACGTCTACATCCGATGGGGTGAGATTGACTACAAGCTCGATGGACCCCATGAGACCATTGAATCTGCCAAGTCTGCCTTCCAGGTTACCTACCACGACAAGTTCGGAGTCCAGTGGACCGAGCGTGAGACGACAGTCAATGGTAAGTTATATTCAACGGAAAGTATTGTTCACTATCGCTCCAGACCTGTTTCTAATTATAACACGCCACGCCACTTTATTTCTAGATGCCTACACCTATGAAGTCAAGACCTACGAGACCTTTGAGGAGACCGAAGAGATTGAGGAGGTCGTTGACGAGACCGAGATTTCTACTGAGGTTGTCCGCGAGCAGGCTGTCGTTGAGAAGGAGAAGGAGAAGGAGGTCCAGGTAGAGACCCATACCTCCACCACTACCACCTCCGAGGAAGTTGTCCTTGAGCACACCACTACCGAGGTTGTTGCTGTCGATGAGACCAAGGAGACCGTTGTCACCAAGGAAACCGAAGTTGTCGCCAAGCCCGCTGTCTCTAAGGGATCTTCCTGGTTCCGTCGCATTGCCACTGGAGCTGGTGCTGCTGCTGCTGGTGCCTTGACCCAGGTCGATGGCGTCTGGAAGCGCACTGTCCAGGTCCTTACCACTCGCAAGGCTCACGTTGACAAGGTCTGCCCCATTGCCAAGACCTCGTACGTGTACTACGATGATGATGTGTATGATGCCGTCTTGACTGAGAAGTCGACCGGTGTCACCTATGTCACCCAGTTGTTGTACGACACCACGAAGAGCGCGTACTACGTCTACATTCGATGGGGTGAGATTGACTACAAGCTCGATGGACCCCATGAGACCATTGAATCTGCCAAGTCTGCCTTCCAGGTCACCTACCACGACAAGTTCGGAGTCCAGTGGACCGAGCGCGAGACCACTGTCAGCGAGGCCTGGACCTACGAGGTCAAGACTTACGAGACCTTTGAGGAGACCGAGGAAATTGAGGAGGTCGTCGATGAGACCGAGATTTCTACTGAGGTTGTCCGCGAGCAGGCTGTCGTTGAGAAGGAGAAGGAGAAGGAGGTCGAGGTCGAGACCCACACCTCCACCACTACCACCTCCGAAGATGTTGTCCTTGAGCACACCACCACCGAAGTTGTTGCTGTCGATGAGACCAAGGAGGTTGTCGTCACCAAGGAGAGCGGAGTTGTCGCCAAGCCCGCTGTTTCCAAGGGATCTTCCTGGTTCCGTCGTGTTGCCTCTGGCGCTGGTGCTGCTGCTGCTGGTGCCCTGACCCAGGTCGATGGCGTCTGGAAGCGCACTGTCCAGGTCCTTACCACTCGCAAGGCTCATGTCGACAAGGTCTGCCCCATTGCCAAGACCTCGTATGTGTACTACGATGATGATGTGTATGATGCCGTCTTGACTGAGAAGTCGACCGGTGTCACCTATGTCACCCAGTTGTTGTACGACACCACGAAGAGCGCGTACTACGTCTACATCCGATGGGGTGAGATTGATTACAAGCTCGATGGACCCCATGAGACCATTGAGGCTGCCAAGTCTGCTTTCCAGGTCACTTACCATGACAAGTTCGGAGTCCAATGGACCGAGCGCGAGACGACAGTCAATGGTAAGTTATATTCAACGGAAAGTATTGTTCACTATCGCTCCAGACCTGTTTCTAATTATAACACGCCACGCCACTTTATTTCTAGATGCCTACACCTATGAAGTCAAGACCTACGAGACCTTTGAGGAGACCGAAGAGATTGAGGAGGTCGTTGATGAGACCGAGATTTCTACTGAGGTTGTCCGCGAGCAGGCTGTCGTCGAGAAGGAGAAGGAGAAGGAGGTCGAGGTCGAGACGCACACCTCCACCACTACCATCTCCGAAGATGTTGTCCTTGAGCACACCACTACCGAAGTTGTTGCTGTCGATGAGACCAAGGAGACCGTTGTCACCAAGGAGACCGGAGTTGTCGCCAAGCCCGCTGTCTCTAAGGGATCTTCCTGGTTCCGTCGCATTGCCACTGGAGCTGGTGCTGCTGCTGCTGGTGCCCTGACCCAGGTCGATGGCGTCTGGAAGCGCACTGTCCAGGTCCTTACCACCCGCAAGGCTCACGTTGACAAGGTCTGCCCCATTGCCAAGACCTCGTACGTGTACTACGATGATGATGTGTATGATGCCGTCTTGACTGAGAAGTCGACCGGTGTCACCTATGTCACCCAGTTGTTGTACGACACCACGAAGAGCGCGTACTACGTCTACATTCGATGGGGTGAGATTGACTACAAGCTCGATGGACCCCATGAGACCATTGAATCTGCCAAGTCTGCCTTCCAGGTCACTTACCACGACAAGTTCGGAGTTCAGTGGACCGAGCGTGAAACGACAGTCAATGGTAAGTTATATTCAACGGAAAGTATTGTTCACTATCGCTCCAGACCTGTTTCTAATTATAACACGCCACGCACGCCACTTTATTTCTAGATGCCTACACCTATGAAGTCAAGACCTACGAGACCTTTGAGGAGACCGAAGAGATTGAGGAGGTCGTTGATGAGACCGAGATTTCCACTGAGGTTGTCCGCGAGCAGGCTGTCGTCGAGAAGGAGAAGGAGAAGGAGGTCGAGGTCGAGACCCACACCTCTACCTCTACCACTACCACCTCCGAAGATGTTGTCCTCGAGCACACCACCACCGAAGTTGTTGCTGTCGATGAGACCAAGGAGGTTGTCGTCACCAAGGAGAGCGGAGTTGTCGCCAAGCCCGCTGTTTCCAAGGGATCTTCCTGGTTCCGTCGTGTTGCCTCTGGCGCTGGTGCCGCCGCTGCTGGTGCCTTGACCCAGGTCGATGGCGTCTGGAAGCGCACTGTCCAGGTCCTTACCACCCGCAAGGCTCATGTCGACAAGGTCTGCCCCATTGCCAAGACCTCGTATGTGTACTACGATGATGATGTGTATGATGCCGTCTTGACTGAGAAGTCGACCGGTGTCACCTATGTCACCCAGTTGTTGTACGACACCACGAAGAGCGCGTACTACGTCTACATCCGATGGGGTGAGATTGACTACAAGCTCGATGGACCCCATGAGACCATTGAATCTGCCAAGTCTGCCTTCCAGGTCACTTACCACGACAAGTTCGGAGTTCAGTGGACCGAGCGTGAAACGACAGTCAATGGTAAGTTATATTCAACGGAAAGTATTGTTCACTATCGCTCCAGACCTGTTTCTAATTATAACACGCCACGCACGCCACTTTATTTCTAGATGCCTACACCTATGAAGTCAAGACCTACGAGACCTTTGAGGAGACCGAAGAGATTGAGGAGGTCGTTGATGAGACCGAGATTTCTACTGAGGTTGTCCGCGAGCAGGCTGTCGTCGAGAAGGAGAAGGAGAAGGAGGTCGAGGTCGAGACGCACACCTCCACCACTACCATCTCCGAAGATGTTGTCCTTGAGCACACCACTACCGAAGTTGTTGCTGTCGATGAGACCAAGGAGACCGTTGTCACCAAGGAGACCGGAGTTGTCGCCAAGCCCGCTGTCTCTAAGGGATCTTCCTGGTTCCGTCGCATTGCCACTGGAGCTGGTGCTGCTGCTGCTGGTGCCCTGACCCAGGTCGATGGCGTCTGGAAGCGCACTGTCCAGGTCCTTACCACCCGCAAGGCTCACGTTGACAAGGTCTGCCCCATTGCCAAGACCTCGTACGTGTACTACGATGATGATGTGTATGATGCCGTCTTGACTGAGAAGTCGACCGGTGTCACCTATGTCACCCAGTTGTTGTACGACACCACGAAGAGCGCGTACTACGTCTACATTCGATGGGGTGAGGTTGACTACAAGCTCGATGGACCCCATGAGACCATTGAGGCTGCCAAGTCTGCTTTCCAGGTTACCTACCATGACAAGTTCGGAGTCCAGTGGACCGAGCGCGAGACCACTGTCAGCGAGGCCTGGACCTACGAGGTCAAGACTTACGAGACCTTTGAGGAGACCGAGGAAATTGAGGAGGTCGTTGACGAGACCGAGATCTCGACCGAGGTTGTCCGCGAACAGGCTGTCGTTGAGAAGGAGAAGGAGAAGGAGAAGGAGGTCGAGGTCGAGACCCACACCTCCACCACTACCCCCTCCGAAGATGTTGTCCTTGAGCACACCACTACCGAAGTTGTTGCTGTCGATGAGGCCAAGGAGGTTGTTGTCACTAAGGAGACCGGAGTTGTCGCCAAGCCCGCTGTCTCCAAGGGATCTTCCTGGTTCCGTCGCATTGCCACTGGAGCTGGTGCTGCTGCTGCTGGTGCCTTGACTCAGGTCGATGGCGTCTGGAAGCGCACTGTCCAGGTCCTTACCACTCGCAAGGCTCACGTTGACAAGGTCTGCCCCATTGCCAAGACCTCGTATGTGTACTACGATGATGATGTGTATGATGCCGTCTTGACGGAGAAGTCGACCGGTGTCACATATGTCACCCAGTTGTTGTACGACACCACGAAGAGCGCGTACTACGTCTACATCCGATGGGGTGAGATTGATTACAAGCTCGATGGACCCCATGAGACCATTGAATCTGCCAAGTCTGCTTTCCAGGTTACCTACCACGACAAGTTCGGAGTTGAGTGGATTGAGCGCGAGACCGCCGTCAATGGTAAGAAATATTCATGGGAAGTGAAGTATTGATCACTATCACTCCAGACCTGTTCCTAATTATAACATGCCACTTTATTTCTAGATGCCTACACCTATGAGGTCAAGACTTACGAGCCCTTTGAGGAGACCGAAGAGATTGAGGAGGTTGTTGATGAGAAGGAGGTCTCAGTGATTGTCGACCGCGAAGAGAAGACTGTTTTGGGAGTTGACGATGTTACTGGATCTACGAAGACGACTTACACCACCACGACTACTCAGGAGGGTGAGGTTGTTGTTGAGCACGTCAAACATGAGACTGTTGTCACTGGAGGCGTTGAGGTTATCAAGGAGGTCGTGACTACCCATGAAACAGGAGTCGTTGCCAAGCCCGCTGTCTCTAAGGGATCTTCCTGGTTCCGTCGTGTTGCCTCTGGCGCTGGTGCCGCCGCTGCTGGTGCCTTGACCCAGGTCGATGGCGTCTGGAAGCGCACTGTCCAGGTCCTTACTACCCGCAAGGCTCACGTTGACAAGGTCTGCCCCATTGCCAAGACCTCGTATGTGTACTATGACGACGATGTGTATGATGCCGTCTTGACTGAGAAGTCGACCGGTGTCACCTATGTCACCCAGTTGTTGTACGACACCACGAAGAGCGCGTACTACGTCTACATCCGCTGGGGTGAGATTGATTACAAGCTCGATGGACCCCATGAGACCATTGAGGCTGCCAAGTCTGCCTTCCAGGTTACCTACCACGACAAGTTCGGAGTTGAGTGGATTGAGCGTGAGACCGCCGTCAGTGGTAAGACTGATACTTTCGCTCTGGAAATTGTTTGACTCAATGATGGTCATATTACAAATACTGATATTTTATTATTTTCCAGACTCATGGTCCTATGAGGTCAAGACTTATGAAGCTTTCGAGGAGACAGAAGAAATTGAGGAGATTGTCGAAGATTACGAGGAAAAGAAGATTGTAGCCCGAGAACGCCAGGTCTTCGATTCTGACAATGTTGTGTTGACAGAACAGACTATTACGTCGTCCCATGATGACACTATTGTCCACTCGTCGACGGAACAGACCGTTACCCAAGAGCGCTCTGTTGGAGCTAGCTCCGGTTCTGAGGCCATCTCGACCTTATCCCAGGCTCAGTTTGAAGCAGTTGCCCACGCTGAGGCCGAGGCTGCTAGACATCGTTCTGGTGGCGTTGCCCCTTCGATTGCCGATATCGAGAAGGAGAAGACTTCTTTCTGTAAGTTTTTTTTTTTGTCATAATAATCGTGAAAACATTGGTTGCCTTGTGCTTGACTAACAGTTGTCTTTGATAAAATAGTCGAAAGTCTCCCCGTGTTGGGTGAGGTTGGAATGAATGTCGAGACTGGAGCTCCTGACGGTGTGATCGATATCCGCTACGGCACAGCCCAAACCTACCAGTATTTGCCCGAGGATTTGCAACCCCGCCAGGTTCAGCGCCCCCGTGCCTGGGTGTCCCTGCACGTTGGTGGATGGCAGAATGCCCCCCACGAGTTGGAAGGATTCATGCGTCTGGATGACCAGTCAGGTCAGGCTTTGATGGAGCAAGCCCGTAGCGAGACCGAGGGTAAGGCTCAGGAGGCGTTGCCCATCGACAACTTGAGACTTCCCGAGATTGTGGCCTTGTTTGCCAAGAAGTTGTACTCTCATTTCGGTGAGAAGTTGCCCGAGGAGTTGTCCCAGGAGCGCTTGAGTCAGTTGTAGAGACATGGAGATGGTGGAAAGCAGAGTTGCTGGTAATAGGACTCTATGATGAATTATAAAAAAAAATAAAAAAAAAAAAAAAACAAACATTGGGCAAAGCAAATTGCCACCAAATCTATGCGCCCGACGTGACGCGAGTTTTTGGTGGCAAAACTATCAGTCAAACCTCCTTTTTCATGCTGTGGCATCATTCATTTATTGAGGGGGTGAAGACTAGGCTAGAGGGACTTCTCGTAGCCAAGTGCCGGCTTTGCATCGACTGCAGTTGGACGGTGAGCTGCTCAACTCTTCTTGAGATGGTACATAGAAGCAAGCAGTACATCTCATATGATGTTCCAGGTATTGAGCACGACAAGTACTACATAAGATCGCGTGTGAGCCCCATGTCTTTGGCAAGTGGATTCGCAGTGAAGGGGAGGTAAGATGTGCCTTGTCTGCTTCTTGTCCACCCACAGAGTTAGGAGTGAAGGTCGGCAACGGTGCTCGCCAAGCAGCCTTTTCCGCGTTTGAAAGCTCCATCCGGCAAGACGTGCAGTCTGGATCCTCCTCCATCTCCAATCCAGCCCCACTATCTCCGTGTGACCTTCTCAACACCCTGCCTGGCAACGACTTTGAGGACTTGGGCAAGTTGCTGGCTTCAGACTTTTCTGCTCTTGATAATTTTTCCAATGCCAGGGTTTCCTCCTTCCTTTTCTTTTCTGCTTCCTCCTCTTCTGCTACCTCGGCGAGGAGAGCAGCGGCTGCTTTCTTCTTGGCCAAAGTCTCGCGACGTTTCTGCTCGATCACCTCGAGGGCGGATTCGAAAAAGTTGGTCTTGTCGCTCGGCTTGATCATACTGCTCGAAAATGATCGTGCCCGTGCCCTCGTTCGACCACCAGACTCTGCCATCTCGTTGACGACTGGAGCGGAAGTCGGCGTAGACACAGACTCTGCAGCACTTCTTTCCTTCTTTGAGGCAATGGACTGTTCAATTGACTCTGGCGACGTTCCAGCTGGCAGTGATCGACCGGTCTGGATATGTGGCACATGAGGACCTGTAGCAGCGGTGTACTTCTCGTCAAGGCCGACGCTGGTACTATCTCGCCTGGCTTGTAAACGCTCGGCCTCTAGTTCCTCATCACTGTCGTCACTGGTTGTATCCACCACTTCATCCTCTTTTCGAGTGTTGCGACCTCTGCGATTCCACGATTTTTTGGTCCTCCTCACATGCTCTGCTGTCTTGACTCTGTTCCCTGTCGGAAGGCTCAACAACGGTGCAACTCCAAAATGTTGCTTTTTGGGAGATAGTGGCAGGGGCGAGGGCGAGGGCGAGACAGGTAGATGCCGGGCGGATGAGGGGGTAGGCTGAATCATGGTCAGGGCTGTGGGCCTTGCTGGCTGGCGTAGTTGGGTCCGATGATCCAGAGCATTTCTGGTCTTTACTGACTGAGGAGAAATGGATTTGCCACGCTTGGCCGATAGCTTTGTCGCTGGTGGTGGGGCAGAACGGCGATGTTTTCGAGGATTATCGCCATGCGCTGCCATGTCTTGATAGTCATCGTCATCTACGTCATCGTGATCGTGTTCATCGCTTGAGGTAGCACTGCCAGAGTCCAGGGAATTATCTTCCCGAGGCTGCTTTGGCCTTTTGATTTGCTGCCTATTTGCTGAAGTAGACGCAGTGGTTGTCGGAAGCGCTGGAACTTTGAAGAGTGATTTGGAAGAAGACGACATCAAAGTAGACTGGCTGCCCGTGCCAGACCGGGTTGCGTAAGCAACTTCGACATTCTCAACTGTATTCGAAGATCGCTTGCCACCTTCCATTAATACATCGCCATCGATATCGATTTTTCTATCATTCCGGTCATTCTCAAGCTCGTCGTCTTCGCGACTCGAAGGGTGTCTCTTGAGCCTGTCTAGTCCCGAACGCGTTTCCATATCAACATCGACACCCGATTCGAATCTCGATGGCGTCGGTGCACTGCTTGAACTCGTGCTCGATCTTCTGGAGCGACTCCTACGCCCTACTGGACCGTCATCGTCTAAATCGTTAGACATCTCCTTGCTTGACTGTCTTCGCCGCTCCTCTATCTTTTCCAATCTCTTTTTCTTGAGGATAAGCTCGATGTCATCGTGCGCCACCAATCCGACGTTTGTATGGCTATGGTCTCCTTCGTCAGCAGTGTTGTGTGTCCGACTGCGAGTAGCACGGATCGGGGCAGAGCGTTTGTTGTTAACACCGTTGTCGATTGTTGGCGAGGCTGCTGCAGAATTAGAGACTCGTGCGCTGCCAGAAGGGGAATTTGAAGACGATGGTTTTGGGTCGCTTGGCATTGGGGCATCAGAGGCTCGTCGAAGTGATCTGCTCTCGCGTTCAGGCTGGAGACGATGAGATCGGAGCAGATCGTTTGAGTGGGTATAATACTGCCTTGAAATCGTTTCCTGGACGGCTTCTTCCAGGTCTTCAAGCTCCTGGTTGTGCTTTCCAACCACCCTGTTGACCGTGCATTCCCGTGTAGAGAAGTTTTCCCAGGTAAGGGGCAGAACCCGCGGATCCTGTGGCGCGCTGAAGGGGCTTGTTGAGTTTGCATTCGAAGCTGTCCAGGCAAGATTATCCGTGGAGCTTGACAAGTGCCGGTCCCGGTCGAGACTCCTACGGCTCGGCTGATTCAGGTCCAAGTCCCGAGGGTCGAAAGTTGATGACGACATGTTTGACGGGGAGTGTGGCTGTGGTCCTGTGGTCGACGGGGCCGTTACTGCTGACAAGGCAGAGAGAGCAGTGGTTGAAGATGGAGCATAGGAGGCGTATCCAAAGCGAGCAGAGTCGATAGATTCTTTGACCTTACGAATATCCTGTTTCGCCTGAAGGTTCCAGTCCGGGCTTTGAGCATCGCCTTCAGTCTTGTCGCCACCAATGTGAGGATGATCGTCAGCCTGCATTGCTTCAGTGCTGCTGTAGTCGCTTAGATCTTTAAGGATCTCGACTTGCATCTGATCCCCCTGTTGCTCCCGCTGCATGCGGAGGGTAATGCCTGGGATACGAGCCACGATTGACGGGTGGACAGGAATAGCCTGCTTCCGTTTCCTGCGCCCACTCCCTGATAATGGTCCAGAGGGCTGTGCCAAAGGCGAGGCAAGAGAGTCCGCGGATCCTGCTGCTGCCTCCGCTGAGTGGAAGGGGGCGGACGCTGAAGATGACTCCCCTTCGTCCTTGATCGGAATCGTACTTTTGTCATTCCGGGGGCTTGAATTCGATGGCGATTGTCTTGATGGTGGGAATGCTGCTGGAGAGCTCGATGCTGATCTCTGTCTTCCTGATGAGGTCCGATGTTGGTCCGACTGCGATGGAACGAGTCTAGACCGCCATTCGTCTTCGCCGCCATAGCCGCTGATATCACTGGTGCTGAGATCAGATAGCCGCCGCTGCCGCTTCTGGCCGTCAGGCGGCGATTCACGACGCCTCTGGTGTCCCGTCGACGTCGCTGTGGCTACCTTTGCAGCATGTAGGCTGCTGTTGGAGCTAGAGTTTCTTAGATGATGGCGGCGGGCTGCTGCTTGAGGCGCCGACAGAGTCGTAGTTGTAGATACAGTGGTCGTATTCTTCTTGGATCTGGCTTTGAGTTCCCGTTTGCGAATCTGGTCCTGTCTCTTGCGCTCCTGGATCTCTTGCTCACGCTTCTCGAGCTCAACTTGGAAAAGATCTGCCAGATGTTCGTGCTCGTGGTAAGAGTCCAGAGTGCGCTGCATGGCCCGTCTCGAGATGGCCTGCATGCGCTCGAGATCGTCCTCGGGACTGTATACGTGATAGGCAATGTTGCTGATCGGCAACTGGTAGACTTGATTTGACTGCATGGCGAACGGGGCGCGCTGGCTGTGAAGGTGACTATGGAGGCAGATGAGGGAAAAAGGGGTTAGTAAAACCAACAGACCGACAGAGAGCGAGATATGTGTCCGACTTGCCCACGGAGGCCTATTCAAGGAAGGGGCGCAAGGGGGAGGGAGGAGTAGAATGGTCGTCGCGCCAAGGATTGAGGCCATAGTAGCCGGACACTGGCCACCCACACTGGCAAGGAAGAGAGATCCCACCGCCGCGACCATCGCTTTCAATTTGTGTTGTCACCTGTGCCAACTTGGGCTAGGCGCAAGAAGACGATTGGACAAGTCCGAGGAACGATATGATGATGGGCGATGATGACAGTGGTGGTGGAGGTGGTGGTGGTGATGATGATGATGATGATGATGATGATGTTGGTTTGGGGGAGGGTGTTTGCTACTGTGCCCATAGAGCGAGCAACAGGTGGTTCCCAAAAGACCAAAGCCACCTCACATCCCGGCAGAGAAAGGCAAAGGTTCTGCTGCAGCATGGATGACTGTCAGTCATCCAATGACATCTGGGCCGTCTTGCGGTCGCTCCACCGCCTCCGAGTACGAACGACAGGGGCAACACACCAACATTGGCAGAGACCACTCTCGGACCTACCCGCAACCCTCCCCCCACACGACTCTGTACAGATGTTGTTTTCTTTCTCTCCCCTCTCTCCTTCTCCTTCTCTTGCACCGTGTGGAACTGGCCACCTAGCATTCGATGGCCACCACACAGACCTGATAACCTGATAGCAGTGCTTGACTCGATCGCCGAATGAAACGGCTGTTGGTTTGCTGCTTTTGCTTTTGCTTCTGCTTCTGCTGCTGCTGCTGATTGACACTGCAGATGCTATTGCTGCTGCCACTCGCGAGAGCAAAAGGTTCTCAACAGCAGAGAGCCCAGCTCCTCTTCAGACTCTGTTGGTTCTGCGTGCGCACTCTCCATTTCCAGCTTCCCTTCTGGACTTGTACCCCCACCAAACTCCACACCTAATCCCCATGGTTCTTCGTCTTCCCTGGCGTCTCATAAGATGCTCAACAGGATCCGGGCCTGTTGGCGATAATCCGCGGCATGGGTCTTTTGGTCAATGATTTTTCCACCCCTCTTCCGAAGAACTTGTCATGACAAATCACTTGCAACAACAATAATGGAGGTAGCCCAACCAAGCCCACAGCATCAAGATTCACAGACGCCCTCAAGACTTGCCAATAAACATTTCATCACTCAAGGAAAGCAAAGGCTTATCCTTCACCTATCCTCATCAAGAGGACAAAGTGGAGCAATAAGGGGGGGAAAATGTAATAAAAAAGTGGCCAAGTGGTCAAGGCAATACATGATATATGACGAAAGAAGCAGAGTGAAAGAAACCAATAAAGCACCGCAGCCGTTGCTAAACAAGATCCACATCAGACAGGTCAAGGCAGAGAAAGAGAGGGGGGGGACAAGGAGAGAGAAGCAGAAAGCAGAAAGGCTGGATTTGACCAGGAAACAACGACAATCGAGCTGAAAACGATGGACGATCACTTACGCCTTTTTTTAGGGTGCCCAAGGTGGATTCGGATGTCGGGAGAAGAGAGGAGTGATCTAGAGGTGGGAGGCAGGGAAGGAACAGGAAGGAGGGTTAGGTGTTTATCAATTCAAGACGAGGAAGAAGAGGACAGCAAGCTATCAGCAAGGCAGAGATGGCCGTAGCATTGGACAAAGGTGCATCGACGCTTACTCCGTGACTGAGCGAGCGCACTACAGTACTTACAGAGTCGGAATGAATGAATGAATTGCAGACTGAATACAAACAAGGACGTGTCGAAATGTGTCGAGAGAGGAGAGAAGAGAGGAGAAAAAAGATTTCTGCGTCCGCTGGCCATTTTTATGGTGGCTGTCACCCACCCACTCACTCACTCTCTTACACGACTCTGGGTTTTTGGATCTCTCGTCAGAGCTGCCTACCTACCTTTCTGCCTGCCTGCCTGCCTCTGCCTGTCCGTCTGTAGCTCCTGCCCATCTGTCCACCCTGTCCGCCCTGTCCACCTGTCTGCTGTGCACATGGGCGCCAGGTCGCCCTCCTCCCAGGAACACGAGTCGCCGTCTTCACACTCTGTTCTCGCTTCGACTCTATCCGTCATCGCAAGTCCTTGCGCCACTATCCGCTGCGCGTCCTCCCCCAGTCTTTGTTCTCACAGGCAATGTCGTCTGTCTTCTGTGGCTAAAGTGCCTCCCTCGCGTCCTCTAGTCTTTTCACTGTCTTACGCAGACACCTCTCTCTCTCTCTCTCTCCGCTGCAGTTATTTCCATCATCAGGAGAACCTGTTCATTCTCTCACAAAAGTAGACTACGATTTTGTTTCTCAAAGGCGCAGCCTTGGCACTTCTGGAGCAAAAGTTGAAGCAGTCTCCTTTTCTCTTTTTTGCGGCGACTGCTCGACACAATGGCAGCGTCAAGGACGGGACAAGTTCAAGACTACAGTTCTTCGTACCTCCATCACTGTCACCATCTACTACAATAGTCTTTCCTATTCTCGGCTAACCCACAACCCAGTCCTGATCTTCATTATCTATTGTCTAGTCCCTTCAAGAGTCGGACTGAAGACCAATTCGTAATATGCGCACCGCCCGTTCGACTCTCCTTAATGATCATGGCAGCGAATGGAAATTCCTACATCTCGACTGAAGTACCGATGTCATATCGGTGATCAGTGTCCAAGCATTACTCCAGTATACCAACCGCCAACCACCATCTTGAACGAAAGAGTAGGTCGCTGTGAGAAAAAGAAGATCTGTTGGCATCACTCCTGGCTTTTTACATGGTTTTTATTCTCGTTTACCACACAGTGACAGTGGTAGCCATCGTTTCCTCCCATGTCCTTTTTATTCTTAATATGGCTCTCCTCTTTGTTCTGCCTTTTGCCCGAAACGAGATAGTACCTCCTTGAAAACGAAAATGAACAGGACGACCTACTTGCCATGAGAAAGGAGCAATAGATGTGGTGGTAGTGAGGCGAGTCATTGATCATTCAATCTTTTGGCAAAGGTACCTCCATTGCCAGCGCTGGCTCTGCCTTGCTGGTGGGAAGACTGCGTCTGATTAATAAATTGATACCAGGGCTTGCGAACACATACTTTTCAATGAGTGCGGCGTACATTGGTCGGAAAAAAAACGATAGGGGATCTGCCCTCTGTCCATGGCCCGTTCTCCGGTCACTATTGCCCCGAACCGATGCTTGCGTTGCTCTGCTTGGCTAGCGAAGCCAGCTCGTGGTGATGATCTTCCGAGAGGCAAACAACAAAAAAAAAAAATTAAAAAATATCCCGCGAGGTTCACTTCCCGATCCATCCGGTTCGATTGAGTTCTGAGCTCAACAGTCGTCCTTTGTTATTCTTCTGCCAAACGATTTTGGAAGAAGCTGTTTGCCGGTACAGGCAATAAGGGGAGATGGAGGGGAAGGTTGAACTGCTTGACTGCGCGCAACACGCGTTCTGTTGAGGGGACTACGCAGGTCTGTTTGTTGGGGAGGACAACGCACTGCTCGTCACTGCCATTTTTATCCTTTGGAAAAACATGGCCACTTGATCTCCGTATGCCGCAACGAAGCAGGGCAGTTATTGTCAGCAGGACAGGCCATCTGGCTGATCGCAACCCTTGGAGGAAGATCAAGGATGATTGGGGATCCTCCTGAAATGGGGTTCTCTGTGTACGGGCCTCACCACGGACCAAGTTGATGACGTGAACGATTTTGTTTTGTGTATTGTTTTTAACAACCTAGACCCCGAACGCGCTTCAGCTTTTATCCGCTCAAACCCTTGGAGGTTGCCCTTGGGAGGTAGTTGATGGCTAGATTCATTCGTCATCCACAGCGAAATCAAGATACAAGAGTCGCCATCCCGTTGTACTGGATCGTGTGGATGCACAGTGCACAGCAATAGCAATGTTCACTTGCTTGCCCTTTATCTCTCTCTCTTTCTCTCTCCCTGTCTCTCTCTCCCTGTCTCTCTCTATCTCTCTCTGTTTGTCTCTTTCTCCCAAACCCTTACCTTGGGAGTTTCTCCTTGTGCCAATCGGGCCCTTGAAAACGGCAGCGACGCTTTATTATTTATTTTTTTCGCGTGGTAAAGACACCATCGTCATCTCACATGGGCTCAAATCCTCTTTGAAGCAAGATAAATGAAAAAAAAAAAATCAAAATAGACGGAACAAAGAGAACAGGCTAGCCCTTCCATGCGACTTCTCTTAAGCGGCCCCATATTTCAACATCGGGGGAATAGAGGCAACAGATATGGACGGTGTGCTGCAGATTTGAAACTAGGATGTGTGTGCCTCCAAAACAGAGGCTGAGGACTCATACTCCAGGGGCTCAGATCCCTCCAATCGATATCACCACAACAAATAGTGCTTTGTTGGGGGTCAGCTAAGAACCAGGGATGGCTAGGGGGGTGGAGGGATGAAAGCCTGACCTTCTTTATCGTGGGATCTTTCAATGTCTCCATTTGCCGTGGTTTCGGGTGACCTCTGACCAACCATACGAACGAGCGGTCTCCGAGTCTTCCTTGCAACTTGACCGGTCAAATCCACAAATCTCGAGGGCAATGGTGCAACATATTGAGCTAGATGGTTTCTCCGTGTTTCCACACTTCGTCAGCTGTACCCCTTAGACTACAAGGAGACTTCAGGACTACCAGAAAGAAAAGAAAGCGTGAAAGCAAGTCTAGGACCCGAGCTGCACTACAGGCTTAAATTCTCTTTCTGTCGAATTCTCAGACCACCATACTGGGTGCCACCCGTACTCCTTCTGCAGTTCGCATCTACAGCTGTCCTTTCTTTGTGCCGCTGTCAACTCGCCGGATGGGAGTCCAAAACTGAAGGACTGCAGCACCGCGCAAGCTCGGAAAGGGGCTGCAAAAAGGAGAAAAAAATCACAAGTTCAACAATCGATTCTGATTGGCCAGGAGCCTATCACTCTGGCATCTGAACCGACTTCAAAAAAATCAGCCCGTTCTTTGGGCGAGGGGACAAAGATCATTCATGGACTCGGGCCTCGATTGATCTGAATACTTCGACCGACGTCGTTGTTTGACCTCAAATCCTAGCTCTTCCCCTGGCTTCTCTCTCTGATCCTAGTTCGTGTGTCGTGCTGTACTGTGAGACGCTTTTTTTGCCAGAACGACTCTGAAGTCAAGAACAGGAAACTATTCCCAGCATGTCAACATGTATATCCCTTCCATCCATCTCGCATCCCATCCATACTACCCATGACCTTTGAAAGAAGCAAAAAGGGTGGCAAATTGGAACAAAAAATCTCCCAAGAGCAACACGGCAGCCACAACGCGCCTTCCTCCTCGCCCTCACTTTTTTTTTTTGCTTTGCATCATTTATTTGCTCTTGTACGACCAAACAAAGGTCAGACACATGGCGAATCGCTCATTGGGCCAAGAGCAAAAAAGAAATTCCCCCTTGTGCGACCCGTGCAAAAAAGTAAAGCGTAGGATGATGCTCACCTGCCCTCAGTGGAACTATCCAGAAAAGGCCACCCATTAAGAGAGAAAGGATGAACTGGGAGAGTGCGTGTGCGTGTGCGTGTCTTTTTTGTTCAGAATAGAGATTCTTGTCGAGTTGAAAACTACCGAACCTTGATCCGATCATAGGCCGGCAGTTGTTTTTGAGATTCGACGACTTGATGCGGAGAAACGACATCGAGAAGTTCTATTTTTTGAAGCAATAGAAGAGGCGGCTCAATTGTGAGTCAGGCTAAACAGAAACGCGCTTTTTTTCAGCATCATTGCGCCCTAAGAATCTCAGCATCCTCCTACTTTTGCTATTCCGCTCTGATCTTCATCGGAACCTCCAGGAGGTACGATAAATTCACCAATTCAGTCTTTGCCGATGCACTCATTGCTGGATATACGGGAACAGGGGGGAGGACCACTCTCTCCAATCCGTTCAGTCCGTTCTTTGGTCACGCGTCCGTCCGCAGCGCAAGAGTAAACAGATACCTGGACTTTGTCGTCTCTTTGTCCAAGTAATCTTCGGTGTTCCCCACTACCTCCTCTCTCAGTTTGAACACACGCTCGGTCAAGACAGGAGCCTGTCCGCAGAGTTTGCCTCTCCCAAACGATGATACTTGAAGGGTGACAGGCAAGATCTGGCCAATTTCCGCCTTTCCTTAAGTAGGGATCGAGAAGGTGACGACCAGGTTTTTCATCTTGGTCATCATCGTTTGATACAGGGGTTTAGGAGAAGGAGAGGGCACTGGCTCAAGCGAGTTGAAGACCCAGACATCAAACGGCCTCTGAATGATCTGCTCCTTGTCTAGGCTGAGGGCTATGCTGCCGCCTACTATTAAGAAGATGAGTGCATGTGTGAGAAAAAAGGTAGGGATTGATTGCTGGTCAGTTTCCTTCGTTGTACTTACAGTCCGCTCGGAGACCAATAACGACTGAAAAGGTCAACTTGAAACTTGTATTTTCATATTCGCGATCAATCTCCATGCGGACTTCTCCAGAGATGATGGCGGGGACGTGCAGGGTTCCAGAAAATGTTATCGCTTCCTTGTTTATTAATGAAAGAATTCGCTTGGAACTATATTGACAACTTCTGGCACTCGGCCAGATTACCATTGTGTCGGAATTGATGAACAGATGAAGATCTTTTCAAGTATTTCCTATGGGAGGAGTACAGTACTGCAGTTTTCTTGGACTACAGTCCTTGCCTTTAATGTTCACATCTTTGGTTGCACAAAGGGGGAGAAGAAGAAGCACCATTTTGCGCTGGTCGCACAAAAGTCGAGCTGTCTGTCAATGGCCCAGAGAAAGGACAGAAGTGTAAGTCAACCGGTTTTGTAGCGTCGTCAGAAGCTCATTGCAGCAAAGGTCGATGAAGCTAGCACTAGAAAAAGCTCAAAGTGAAAACACGCTTGAATGTGTGCATTGGCTCGCATTCTCGTCTAGTTTCTCCTCATAGAGGAGGGACGAGGTATAAGACAGCTTATCTAGTCTTCAAGAATGAAACAGGCCGCCTTCGCAACTTTTACGTTTTCTTATTGCCGCTGTTGATGCTGAGGATGGATGTGGAAAGCTGAAAGACAGAGAGGAAACAAACAGGTCTGTCTTCACCAAACTAGCTCGGCTGCAAAAGAGACCAGCGTTCTCGCTGATTGGAAAGAATGTTTTTGGAAGCTCTTTCGCCGATCAAGGTGAAAGAAAGCTTTTTTTTTTGCAAATGAGGATTGATATGAAGGCATCTTTAATGAAGTTTAAGGGTTGACTCTGTCCGTCCACCTTACTCGTAAGCCGGCAACTGTTCCCCATCAGGTGCAACTACATGACACGGAGAAATGACCTCGAGAGGGACTAGTGATTAATAAAGTTGAAGGACGGCTCCATAGTTAGTCAATGCTGAAAGTCCGCGTATTGTTTTTTGTTCCTGTCATAACTTTTCCATTGGTTGATTCTTACATTCGGCTAAAAGGGGTTCGGCGTCCTTTTCCTTTTGATTTTGTGCTCTGATCTTGAGCGAGAGCTCAAGAACATACGATACATCCAGCCATGTCGTCTTGGCTGATGGACTCATAGCTGGATAGCTCGGAAGGGTCATGCTGATCACTCTCTCCAGTCCATTAGGCCCGTCATTTGACCAATTATGCGTCTGCAGCGGTAGAGTACAAAGATACGTACGGATCTTTGTATTGGACCCCGAGCATTGCTTTGTTTTCCCCAAGATATCCTCCCTCACCTTGAACACACACTCTGTCAAGATGGGTGTCTGTCCTCGGAACTTGCTGTTCTCAAATGGAGGTACTCGCAAAGTCACAGGCAAGACTTGACCGACTTCTACCCTTCCCTCGGAAGGAATCGAGAAGGAGACGACTAAACCTGAATTCTTTGTCTTCATCTTTTGAGACATGGGTTTGGAGGAGAGCGAGGGAATGGGGGAGGGGTCAATGGAGTTCAAAATCCAGACATCAAAAGTCTTTTCAACAATGATTTGCTGGCCCATTTTTCTTGGTGGAGTATGGAACTTGACGTCGAAGAAATAACGAATCCAGCATAATCTAGACCCATTTGCATCGTGCTTGAATGAAGAAGGCCAAAGAGGGTCGATGGTCGCCCCAACATTTCGTCGATAGACTCCTGGGCCGGCCTTTCCGGTGTTGGTGGGATCCAAGTCCATTATCCATCGTTTCCTTTGAAATGGCTTCTCCTTGATAAGAAACATAGTCATTTCGGTGTGCACTGTTTTGGAACCAGTACGTATGTGAGATAGAGAAGGATATTGTGTTCAAAAGTATGACAGCACTCCCGTTGCGCCCTTACCTTCTGCCTTAAGACCTGCAATGGCCGAATAGGTGATTTCGACATTTGAGCCCTCACACTCAGTGTCCACCTCCAAAGTGACCTCGCCGGTTACAATGGCCGGGACGTTCAAGGTACCGAAATAAACGGGGACAATTTCATCTCCTAGTTTAATGAAGGAATCTGCTTGGAATTTCATGGACAGTCTCTTATCCTTGTCCTTGGAGGGAGCGTCGAAAGCAAACATTGTCTTGAGATTGGAGCTGGGCGAGCGAGGTTTTTGTAAGGTGCTTAATTCCGTGAGAAGAAGAGGAGGAGGATTTTGTGTGGGCAGTGGGCAGTGGGTGGTGGCATTTTATGAGAAAACTTGGTTGCACAGAGGGCGTTGCTTGTTCCAAGTCGCACAAAAGTCGAACGACCGAGAAGTTGAGCAGTTTGCCTCCTGTCTGCTGAATTATTTTTGGGTTTCCAAGAGGTTACCAGGGCAAATGGTAAAGTAGACCAATTCGAGTCACATCTCCGAGGCTGTCTTCTTGTTTACTAGAAGCGTCAGGAGTTGCGACCATCCAGAGAGCTAGTCCGACCAGTTGATAATAGTCGACAATAGAAACACGCGACGGACTGTGTCGACTTTGACCCATAAAGAGAACACTCTCAAGTCTCTCCATTGAGGCACAGAGGTCGGCAATTGTTCACTTGTTCCTTGTTCTTCGACTGTTCAACGCTGTGTCGGGGGGATTATTTGGCTTCTAGACTTTTTGTAGAACAAACTATCGAGGTACACTTTTAATGGACCATATCAAATCTACTCGTAAGCCGGCAATTGGTCTCCGTAAAGCGCTACTGCCTGACGTGGAGTAACAACATTGAGTTGAACTGTTGGCCGGGATGCAACAAAGTAGATTGTTAGTAATGTCAAAGGCAAGCGCGTCGCTCTATTCTCAACATGTCGATATATTCTTACACTGTGCCTTGAGAACCTCGGCTTCTTTTTCCTTTTGCCCTTCCGCTCTGATCTTCAAAGAAACCTCCAGAATGTACGTTACATCGAGCCATTTTGTCGTTACCGATGTACTCATTGCTGGATACCCTGGAAGGGACATACTGATCACTCTCTCCAATCCATTATATCCGTCTCTCGGCCAGTCGTCCGTCTGTATCGGAAGGGTATAAAGGTCCTTGGGAAATCTAGAAGTGTAACCAAAGGCAGCTTTGGTTTTTCCTACCGCCTCCTCTCTCAGTTTGAACACGCACTCGGTCAAGACGGGAGCCTGTCCACGAAACTTGCTTTTCTCAAACGGGAATACTTGAAGGGTGACAGGCAAAACTTGGCCAATTTCAACCCTCCCTTCGGAGGGAATCGAGAGGGAAATGGCCAAACCCGATTTCTTAGTCGTTATCTTTTGATACAGGAGTTTAGGAGAAGGCATGGGCATGGGTGATGGGTCAAGAGAGTTCAAGATCCAAACCTCAAAAGTCCTTTCAAGAGCGACTCTATCGGCTGGCGTTCCTTTACCGATGTAAAGTTTGGTATGGAAATGATAGCGAATCCAACACATTCTTGATCCGTTCGGCGCTTCTCGGTCAAAGGATGAGGGCCAAAGTGGATCAATGGTGGTCGCTGCGGACCGTCGATATGTTCCTGGGCTAACTTTGCCGGTCTTTGTTGGGTCCAAGCTCATAGTCCAGTGCTTCCTTTGATAGACCTTTTCATGATGGAAACGAACCGCATACTGGGGATCAACTAGCGACATAGAGTGGCCCGCGGTAGGTTGTAAGTATACACAGGGCCAAATGGGTACAATCTCACGCCAATGACTTTGTATCGCTTACCATCGCCATATAGTCCTGCAGTGACTGAAAAGGTTACTTCAAAAAGAGAGGCGCCTTCACACTCTCGATCGATTTCCAGGATGGCTTCGCCCTTCACTATTGCAGGGGCGTTCAGGCTGCCGAAATAAACGGGGACTGTCTCCTGCCGCAACTTGATAAAGGAATCTGCCTGGAATTGCATCGAGAGTCTCTTATCCTTGCTGGACTGCGGGGCTGTGTATGGGATCACTATCATTTTTGAAGTTAGAAAAGAGCGGGCTGGGCAAAGGGAGAAGGACTTGAAACTGTAAATTACCGGGTAAGGGAGCGTATTTTCCCTCGGCAGTTTTATAACTTTTGCAAAATGTCTTTATTCCAAACTTGAATATCTAGAGTCGAAGTCGAGAGTGTAATGGGTTGCACAAAAGTCGACTCGACCAACTATTTGCCCTTGCCCAGTTTCCTCTGTAGCCAGCAAACAAAAGAAAAGAGGCAGGGCCAACTATACTTTGCTAGAGATCCAAATAGCTGCCTTGCATCCTTGCTTGATGGCGTTGCTCAAGAGCTCATGTTGAGGTGCCTGTCAGGTGGGAAGTGCAGGATGAAAAAAGTCAAAAACTTGGTGTAACTGGGGATGAAAACATGACGCTGGAGTATTTTCGGGACTTGATCATGCGATACGACATAGCCAGCCTTACCTTTTGAGCATCATGCTCCAGTGCCGTCTCGAGATGCTCGAGTTCTTCATCTCGAAATTGTTGCACAACCTGTAAGGAGAAGAAAGAATCCAATTGAGGTGGTGAGAACCTGCGGTTTTATAACCTATCAAAGATATCAGGCACGCCGCACTCGAGCCTTACTTTGCGCAATTCGGCGATATCAGGATGGTCAATTTTCAGGAGCTCGCGTAATTGACTACACAGAAATGCCGGATACATTAGTTTCACGAAATTGCAACTCGCAAGTTCTTTTTATCATCCAAGAGGGGTATGGGTCCTCCAACAATCTTACTCGTTGTAATGTCCGCCAATGACGGTCTCTACAGCTTCTGTGCATGCCATGGCAGCCTCCTTGCCTATGAGGGCTGTGCCTGCACCCAGAGCAAACCCTGCCAGTTCCCAGATGGGTCTCAGGGCAGTGGGCCGGACGCGATATTGACTGACGATCCCATCAAACACCTTCAAATGATGCTTCTCCTGGTCCCACATGTGCTAGAGGAGACAGAGAGCACGAGCATCTTTCAGAAAAACATAGTCACTCGCGAAAATAGATGGAGTTGACCGCCACCAACACTGCGACACTCACCTGAAGCAGAGGGCCAACTTTCTTGTCAGAACCCAGGACGGCGTACTGTCCGCGATAAATCCAGTTAGCGCCCAGCTCTCCAGCTTGGTCTACCCGAATCATCTCCTCAAGCAATTCGCGCTGCTCTTTAGATAGGCGAAGGGGGGGATGTGATGAAGGACTGGAAGTCGAGGGTGAGTCTTGTGAAGAGTATGCTGATGTGCTGAATGGCTGGGATGTGAGAGAGATGGAGTTGATGAATGAAGAAGGCCGAGCAAAAGTCGCGCGGCGCGTGGCCTGGACCATTGTGGACCTGAGTGCGGTGGCCATCCTGTGCAGTGTCGTGGATTGTGTGGTCTGAAGGCAAGATCCCTCTGTCTGCTGTTGCGCGCACATGTGCGGCAGCCGGGACCAACGGAAATCATATTCATCACGTGATGCTATTTTTGCCGTATAAAGGTTGCGAAAGTCTGGGTGTTAATAGTTCCTCCTCTTGAATTCATCCATTTGTAAGGACATCCATCCGTTGATTTGACCCCGATCCATCGGTGCAGATCCATCGATCCATCCAACTGGCAGGCATCGATTTCTGTATCCGCAGAACGCACCATCATCATCCGCATTGGCATGGACATGTTATCGACAATCCGGGAAGCGCACCAAAAATCCAACGGATTGTCGATGATCAGGATCCATTCAATTCCATTCCACTTTGCGACAAACCAATTCACTTTTCTCTTCCGGCAAAACTTCTTTTACTTCACCTTTAGTCTCCACGTTCGTACAGCCGACTGCAGAGGAACATACTTCTCACTGGGAGTCTGGGTGACGGGGGCACCCCTGCGAGTGATCCATCAACGGGGCTTCGCCTTTTTTTCTTTTTTTTCTTTTCTTTCTACCTGTCTGCCGGACTTGCCTGCTGTAGTCGCCTGCCGTAGTCAATTCGCTTCAACTACGCCTTTCCTCAATTCAACAGGACCTCTCATCTTTCTTTTTGTCAGATCATTCCTCTAACCCTTTTTTTTTCTTTTGTCTCTATCTTGATTTAACAGCACAATGAAGTATCTCGCTGCTTACCTTTTGCTCACCATCGGTGGCAACACTGCCCCCGCTGCTTCCGATATCTCGGCTCTCCTCGCCACCGTCGGTGTCGAGACCGAGTCTGAGCGCGTTGAGGCTTTGATTGCCCAGCTCTCCGGCAAGGACATCAACGAGGTATGGCCAGCTTCTAAAAAAAAAGCACCCTTCAATTGACAAATTTAGGAGAGAGCGAACTTCTTTTTCTAACCAAAACTATTTTTTTTCTCTTGTTAACCCCTTCTTTTAGCTCATCGCTGAGGGTTCCTCCAAGCTCGCTTCCGTCCCCGCTGGTGGTGCTTCCGCTGCCGCTGCCCCCGCTGCCGGTGGTGCCGCTGCTGCTGCCGAGAAGGCCGAGGAGAAGAAGGAGGAGGCCAAGGAGGAGTCTGATGACGATATGGGATTCGGTCTCTTCGATTAAATCAATCGCCCCCAGCTTGATACAACTCCATAATAAATTTGGGCTTGTCTTCACCCCCAAAAGCAATCCTAGAATTCATTTTTTTGTTTGTTTCTCGGTTCACGTTTCAAAATTTGAGGGATTGAACATCTTATTCTTGTCACAGAAAGGTATACTAAACTGTCACCAAAAAAGGGGAACAGCTGGCCAGCCACCTGTTCCTTTTGCGGCGAGTTTCAAGTAAGTCTTTGACCAAGGGTCAATTACAAGGGCCACAGCATTTGGGAGGAGAAGAACCAGTTGATATGTTGAAGTGGAAGACTGCTGGAGGTGGAGAGGAAAGAGAAGGAAGGAATAAAGTATTTACAGTGGCGCTGGAAGTGAAAAGGTATATTGCCGCGGAACTGAGCGTGTTCACTCAAGAGACGGCGTAGGGAGCAAAGGAATAAAGCAAGGTTGAAAATCAAAAAAAGAAGATTGGAACGAGAGGGTTGTGCGAAAGGGACAGGGAGTCAGTGAGCCCAAGTCTTGGAGGAGAGGGGGTCAACCATCAGGGGGCCCAAGGCCCTTACAGGCCTTCAAAAGAGCCAGGACTCTGAAAAGATCCGCTCGAATGGACTAGCCTCGTCCTCGTCCTCAAGGACAAAGTTACGGAGCGAACTTTCCTGATCACGAAGTTGCTCATCTTCTGAGCCCACCTCTTTACCCGACTTTTGTAGCCGTTCGAAGCGCTCCAGGAGGTGGTGTTCCTCGTCCTCGGCCCAGTCAAGTAGCTCGTCCATTTCGCCTTCAAGGTCTTCCTCCCACTCGTCCACCATCCAGACCTGCTGTTGTTGATGCTCTTGTGGGTAAAGACGGCCGTTGGTGCGAGAGTGGTGGACACTCAATCGCCGGAAGACCCCGTCCTCGCCGAGCTCTAAGAGCTCTTCGTCTTCATCGTCTTCTGCTGTTGAAGATGCTCGATAGCGATTATTATCGTAAACTTCATTACCGTTGTTATTGTTGTTATGATGGTCATCGTCGTCCTCTTCCTCAAAGAGGTCGATGGATGGATAATGCGGCTCGATCAAGGTTCGAGATTCGTTCTCTGTCCAGAAGTCCGTGTCCTCTGGCTCTTGCTCGTGGAACGCTTGTCTGAAAGGGTCTCGACTCTCTGCGTCCTGTCGATGCCTTCCTTGGTCAGGGCGGTACCGATTACCGAACTGCTCTTGTCGTTCTCGAGATACATGTAGCTCTTTGGCAGGGCGCTCAGGCTCTGGCGGCGGCAGGTCATCGTTCACATGTGAGAACAAACTCCGCTTTCGCCTCGCTCCTCCAGTGTGGGTGAGGGATCCTCCTGGAGGAGAGTCGTTTTTGGTGAAAGGGGAGTGTCCTTGACGTCGTTTCCAAAGTGCTTCGTGTCTCTCGGCTTCTGCTGCTGCGATAGCCGCCGAGGAGTGAAGATCGTTTCTCTTGTTATTGTTATTATAATTGTTGCTGTAGAGGGTATCTCGGGCGTGGAGAGGCACGCGCCCGTCGCAGAGAGAGACTTGTTGAACAAAAAGGACGGCCAAGGTCAGAAGAACAGAGCCCAATAAGGACTTGGCCCTCAACCGACCAAGGTTGTTGTGTGAGGACATTGTTGACTTTGGGGAAGGAGGAGGAAAGTTTACGGTGGGACGGTGTAGGACGGTGTGAGAGGGAGGGGCAAACGAGTAAGAGAGGGGGTGAGAGGGTGGTGAAGAGAGAGTATTGGAACGCAAAGAGAAAGGGAAGGAAGGGAAAGACAGAGGCAACGGGGGGGAGGGAGAGGCACAGAGAAGGCGAAGAAAAGAAAGGAAGGAAGGAAGGAAGGAAAGAGGGAAAGAAAGAGAGACAGTGTACGGACAGTGCAGCAAAGAAAGCGCGGAAGGTGTTTGTACCGTGCCTGAATTGTGGAGCAGGAATAAAAAAAGAAAGAGTCAGGCCGTCTCTTTCTTTTTTCCGTCAGCGCTTGCTCGTGTGAGCAGGAAAAACCGGGTGCAACTTATATAGCACTGTCACTGTAGGGTCGCTCTACTGGAAGGAGACGCAAAGAAGGGGCCATGCTTTGTTGTTTGGTTGCGATGTTGCAAACAGCTGGGCTGGGCTGGGTTGGGTTAGGTTGGGTTGCGGATTGCACCAGTCCAGATAGCTGTTGCCAGTACTGCAGACAAAGCGTCGCAACGATGGAAGGAAATGAAGACAAGGAGTTGCCAGCAGTAATAAGCTCCAGCTGGGTTTCGTTTATGAAAGGGTATCGCAGGGCAGGGTGGTGGAACAAGACAGGGGAGCCATGCTCAGTGAACTGCGGGTCTCCAGAGTTTTATGCTGCCTCTCATGCTTTATGTCATTGGTGCGGAAATAGAGAACTGCCTCAAGAGCCATGTCGGATCATTCGGGCATCAGGGCGCAAAGGGTTCACCCAGTCTGTTTGCGGACGGTTGGTTGCTCTCACCTTTTACCTCTGTGTTTTCTCTTTGATGTTCTATCATGCGAATACGTGGACGACGGATACCGCCGCCAGCTGTTGCAGACCTCCCTGCCCAAAGATATGGTTCTCGTGAGACTTCAGATCACCTTGGCGGACAAAGACCATGGCGCCACGTGTTTTGGCTCGAGGACAGTGGCACCCGCTCGCGACAAGCAAGCTGACTCGTCACATGATGTACCAGAGTCGACTTCTGGACCGTGCCAAGACTTGGCTTTGCGCACAGACAAGACACAGATAAAAAGGACCTTCACAATTCAACAAAGAGATCCCTCTTCATCTCAGCTCTTCATCCTACTCCTGCCCTTCACACCCAAACACTTTTACCATGTCCGACAGCAAAGGTCATTACTCTCCTGTGAACACCTCTGAGGATTCACAGGCTCAGCCCCCTGCCTACACTCCTTCCACAGCTCCCTCATCTCCTTTCATTCATCCTCAGCAAGCAGGCACATCCGCTGCCCCGTCCTCAGGACTCTACCCACAACTGGATCATAGTGCTGGCGCACCCTCTACGCCCTACCAGCCCACCTACCAACACCCAAAGTTTAATGACCCTTCCAAGCCTCCACCCCATGTGCCGCAATACTTTCAACAACAAGTACAGCAGCAGCCCCCCCAAGCTAGCTGTATGGCCTCGCCATTGATCCTGATGAAGCCCCCATCAAGGATTGAAGATCTCAAGGCGAAGCCAGGCGTTGTGGTGTGCCAGCACTGCTCATATCTTGTTTTGACAGAGACCACCCCAGAAAATGGTAGGAGACCCAAGATTTCTCTTGGCATTCAAAGAAATTTGCGCCACTAAAAGTTGAGCTACAGTAGCTGACTTTACCTTTTTTCATTTTATTTGCTCAGGTTCCTGCACCTACCTTGGAATCCTTGGTCTTTTGTTGGCTGGAGTAACCTCTTGCGGATGCTGTCTGTTACCGCTCTGCATCACCTCCTGCAAGGATATCATGCACTCTTGTCCTAGCTGCCACGAGGACATTGGACTCTACTCCAGAATTAAGGAAAAGACCTTTCCCGTCGCGCGAGACTAGATACACACCTTACAACAATTCTATCAATAGTGCATCCACTTTTTTTTAATGAAAAATTTCAGAACCCATACCCATGTCCCTTGAAGGACCATACACCCCCATACATGCTGCAGCCTTTTTTTTTTTTTTTAACGATAGACAATCTCTGTCAGGTTTTATTGGTTATTTGTGGAGAGAGCTACCTCGCTGGTCAGGATGTTCCTGTATTTGTTTATCTTTCCACGAGTCATGCGGCAGGGAGGGTGGTCCCACTGGGAATTTCGTTAGTTCTGATTTTTGGCCGGTGGAGGAGTCCGTCCTCACATTTCTAGTTCCAGTCCTGTCTCTTGGTGCGGGTGAGAGATCCGTCCTCACATTTGCTGAATTGAGATTCCACTTGGTGTTCTTGAGCCTTCCTGCGGGTTATCGGCGGCCTGCGAGTTTTTTTAGTCTTGAAAATCTTGTATTCCTCTCTCGTAGTGTTCTCCCCGTAACCGTAGTGCTGGAATGGAGCCCTTTCAGATCCGAGTGAACAAGTCAGTGCAGATCTCCTCGTAGTCGTACCGAGGCGTATAAACCCAAGTAGGAAGAACTCCTCATGGGAGGGAGCCTATCCCCTACTGCCCTCGAAATGCCAAACAGATGTTTTTCAAGTGGTCTTACCCACTTGGAAATGTGCGGACCAAGCTGGTTTTGAACACAGAACCACAGCCCTAACTTCCCGGAAACTTTCGACTTAAATGGAGCAAAAGCCCCATACATGCTGCAGCCAAAACTTTTTTCGATAGTCTCGACCAAAGCGAGCAAACCCCTTAATACTATACCCTTAATAATCGAATTAGTCACGTGAATTATCGGGCTTATCTAGAGAAGCCAATTGCTACCAACAAGATGGTCTGCTGGCCCAATGGAAAGGCGTCTGACTACGAATCAGGAGATTGCAGGTTCGACCCCTGCGTAGATCATACCAACTTCTTTTTTTTTTGCCTCTCTTGAGCTGTCGAGCAAGAGTTCGCTTCGTTTTGACAACCCTGGCATTGGGCGAACAAGAGGACGGAGAGAGCTTTCGACCTTGCAGAGTGCAGCAGGCAGAGCGAGCTGCAGGGGAGTGAGTGAACGGGGGGAATGTGGATTCAACAGAGCTGGTGGTTCAGCATGAAACTGATGTGGGATGCACGAGCAATGGCTCTCGTTCCTGTCTGTCTTGGCACAAGAGAAAGGAGGAGGAGGGACGCGTCCTTTGATTTTCGACACCGAGGATGCGCGCAGTGGTGTGTGAGAGAGAGAGGGAGAGCATGGCAAACAGGAAAGCGCAGGGGGAAGGAGGAGACGACGGCACAGCCACACGCGCTCTTTCTCTCTGTCAATGCCAAAGTATGTAATATGCCCTTCCATCCATGCCGCATATCCACCGCGCTCACCTTTTTGCAGACACACACACACACACAAAAGAGCACCCCTCCTCCCTGGCAATTCCAGTCGTATCATTTCATTGCAAGGGAACTCTCTTTTATCCGTGGCCCGTTGTTCGTTTTTTTCCTTTTCTTTTCTCTTCGTTCTCCCCTCATTCTCCACATTCCCCCCTTCTCCTCATTCCCTGTAGGGGCGTCCTAATATCCTCTCTTCCTGTCTTCTCTGCTCTGCTCCTCCTCTCCTCCTCCTTCTCCTTCTCCTTCTCTTCTTTTCGCGACTCGATCCTGTCAGCTCTCATCCCCTCATCCAGCTAGGCACACACATCAATGGCCGAAGCTGCTTGCTCCCATATTCTCCAGTCCCTCCAGGGCCATGTCCACTTCCTGTCAGACCAAGGCCTCCTCAAGAAGGAATCGCTCAACATGTGAGTGCTACCTCCACCTTTCATCCACCCGGTCTGTCTCTAAAATGCATTTTGGTGTCATGTCTAATTGATTTGGGCCTTCTTCTCGCTTCACTGTAGAATCTTGGCGGAGCTCTACAAACTGGACCTGCAGACCGTGCCTTCTACAACCGCCAACAGACAACCCCTCAATGTCCGTCTCCAGCATCAGGAGCCTCAGCCCCGAGCCTCGCTAGATTCTGACCTCCAAATGTTGGTTCTGCCTACGAAGGACTCCAAGGTCTCAGGCCTGTCCCAACCTCGGTCCATCCCAGCCTCGCGAGTGGTGCAGGACGAAAGCGAAAGTGAGAACGAGCTCGACCTGGAGGTAGACCGTCTTCAGCAGGAACGTCTTTTGCGCCAAGAACAGGACCATCAGAGCATCGTCACAGGTGAGCTTGACAATCTTGTCACTGCCAGCGCAACCGACGAGCAGGACCAGGACGAGGTTGTCGTGCTGGAGGAGGCGACCGATGACGAAGAGGAAACGCAACAGCCAAAATCGCCTTCACCCTCGCAAAAGCCCGAGTTGCCACCTTTGCTTTTCAATTACGAGTCCGCAACCATCTCCCGTCCCCATAGTTTTGACCTCGCTACTGCTGTCACGAGCGCCGCCGAGCCTACTACCAATGCGTCCTCGAGCACCGTGGCAAGAGCGGCAACGACAACCTCCAGTCATGTTACAGCAACAACACCCGTCCCTGTCTTTACACCAGTCCCAGCCCCAGTCTCTGGATCGATTGCCTCCGCATCCACGCCTGCAACCTCTACTCCCCCTGCCTCCGTGAAGGCATCCGCAGTGCCACAAACCCATGGCTCTTCTCTTTCTACTCATCCTTCCACGGTTGTACCACAATTGTCCGCCTCTTCGTCTGCTTCCACTCCCATTGCACCAGCCCAGGTCCATCCACCCACAGAGGAGCGCTCTGTTGTGCCTACAGCAATCGCCTCTGCGGCAACGGTCACCTCCAATTTAGAGCATTCTGAGCAATATCACCCCAACTCGCACCAGCCCAAAGCCGACTATGACAGCCAACCTGTTTCTGCCTCGCCCACTTCCCCCACAGGCCCAAATCCGATCTATCTTGCCGCCTATCGCCAAGAGGCAAACTCGGCCCCGAGAGTCTATAACCCGAATCAAGCGTCCCCGTCTTCACCCCCTGTAATCTTCCAGCCCCAGCCTCAGACTCAGACTCAGCCTTCCGCGCAACCCGTAGCACAGGCTCAGGTTTATGGCGTTCCATCGCCCTCCGAAGATGCGCCCATGTCCATTGCTGATATTCTCGATGAAATGGGTAGCAGCCCTGCTCAAGCCCCAGTCCAGGCACCCCCCACGGAGACGTCGCAACATCACCAGCAGAAGCGCGAGTTCTCACAGCACACTCAGGAAATATCTGCTAGCACAAGTGATTCTGTCGACGGCAAGGACTCGATGACTTCGATGGAATCTGGAAAACGGTCAGAGCAACAGGCGCCCACACCTCCCCCTAAAGATGCCGCACCTCAAAATTATCAGCCTACGTTCCAACAAGGCCTCGCCACAGCGCCTCCTTCTCAGTATGACACACAGTCTCAACAACACCAGCTCCAGCAGCCACATCACCAGCAGCAACAGCAAACACAGCAATTAGCGCCCACAATGCCTGTTCAAGCTTACCAGCTTTACCAGCCCAAGCCTTATACGCCAAAGTCAAAGCCCTCGGTAAAGATCCAGCCTGGGCACAGCCAAAGCACCTCTCAGGATGCAGGTGTCTTGCCCCTCGAATCCCAGCATCAGCATCAGACTTCGCAGGGGACACCTCAAGATCAGGCCCAGCTTCTCGGAGCCGGTCAAAACCAGGGTCAGGGTCAAGGTCAGGGACCAATTCAAGGTCAAGGTCAGGGACTAATTCAAGGTCAGGGTCAGGGTCAGGGTCAGGGACCAATTCAGGGACATGTTGTTGCACCCGCACCTCTGCCTCTGCCTTCCCAGCTTCCTTCGACATCACAGCCACTGCAGTATCAGCAAGGAGTTGCCGCGCCTCAACAGCAGCAGATGTACCAGCAACAGTATCATCTCCAGCAACAGTATCAGTCTCAACAGCACCAACATCAGCAGTACCTTCAGCAACTGCAGCAGCAGCCCTTGCCCCCTAACCCAGTTACAGGACCCGAGTTGAATTCTTCCGCAGGACCCCCATCTGTGAGCTCTTCTGCGAGTGAAGCCTCAGCGAAGCCATCAGGAAAAGGATGGATGGGCGCATTCCGAGCTTCCATTCTGAACAAGGACTCCAAAAAAGAATCCAAGGAGGCCAAGGATCCTAAGCATCAGGAGAGTCTTTCGCCTTCGCAGCAGCCACCAGGATCTGGTACTTTGACAATCCTTCCCGCCCCAGCAGCCCCGTTCGTTCCCTCTCAGGGACAGTATGGACCACCTCAAAACCAATACGTGTCTCCTCAAAACCAATTTGCCCCTATGCAGCCCCCAGGTTCGGGACCTTATAACGGTGGACAGCCCTTGAGTGTACCCCCCGCATCTGGAGCCCCTCCAATGGTAGCCCCTGTTCAACAGCGCGATAGTTACATCGCAGGGCCAGTATCGCAACCAGGAGCTCACCCAGCTGACCAAGGGGCCATCGTTGCACATGGCCGTCAAGAATCGTACCAAAGCAATGGCTCTGCATCCCAGTCGACTCCTCAGGCTCAGCAACAGCAACAGCGGCAGCAGTTTAATCAGTACCAACAGCAGCAGCACCAGTATCAGCAACAGCAGCCGCCAGCCCAGACACCAGGAAATCAGGTCGTTGTGACGCCTGCGGAGCCAACTCCTGCCGCAGGCATGACCGTTGGTCAGGAAAATACAATCAACCGTCATTCTAACCTCTCCAGCGCTTCATTCAACCCTGCTACTGTGAGATCTGATGCATTGGAGACCACCTCTGCTACTTCTGCCGCCTCTGCCGCCTCTGCCGCTATTCAGGCAGCTCGCCTGAATTCGGCGTCACTGCCCACTCTAGCTGAATTTAAAGACCCCGCTGTGGCGAGTCCCTACCAGACTTTGAGTCAACAGCAGCAGCAGCAACAACAACAGCCCGTGGTTCAGGCTGGTGAGCAACAGCAACAGCATATTCCAGGTTCACCTGCATCTGAGGCTGGCAGTCGCGTTTCCTCAATGTCTGATGTGAAGAAACTCCAGGTGATTGCGCAGGTCCAGGCCAAGTTTGATTTTGCAGGTGAAGACAAGGGCGACCTGCCTTTCAAGGTCGGCGATATCATTGACGTCATTGAATTCTGTAAGTGGTTATGTATCCTAACGCAACCAATGAGGCTGATTTGAAGAAAAGACTTTATATTGATGATTTCTCTCAAATGGTGTATGATAGTGAACGACGATTGGTGGCAGGGCATCCTCCGTAGGGAAGTCGGTATTTTCCCAACTGCATATGTCCAGAAATTGTAAGTGCTTCATTAGAGGATCGTCTGGAGAATATCGGTGAAATAACTCATCCGGGCCAAGTCACTAAGACTCTTGAATACATTTAATACCACAGACCACCACCTCCAGGCGGACAATATCCTATCGTCTCGGCAGTTTCAACACGAAACTCTGTCATTAGCGACAGCAACCCATCTCAACCCCAGCCCCAGCCCCAGCCCCAGCCCCAGCCCCAGCAGCAGCAGCAACAACAACAACAACAGCAGCAGCAGCAGCAACAGCCCGAGCAAGGAGTTTATGGAAACCCTCTCCAGCAGCAGCCCTCGTTCCGTGCAAGTTACTTGCCACCCTCGGGAGGACCTGATGGATTTTCTTCCGCCACTCCTCCTATGACGCCTCCCTCAAAGGGTCCTAATCCTGAACAGACTGGATTCCAACCAATGGCTATGGCATTGAACGCCTCCATGGGAAATGAAGGCCAGAGCGTAGCCGCCCTCGATGGCGGATCGGTTAACAATGGCAATTTCCCCGCGCCACCCCCTCCCCCAGCTGTGTCGCAATCCGGTTCCAACGTTTTTACTTACTTCCATGGCTCGGGAAATCAGCCTCCAATTTCTCCTCCCCCTAGTTTGAGAGGCGCCGGCGGAGGACCTCCTGGATCATTCCAGCAACAGCAACAACCAATTTCTCCTATTTCGCCCCAGCAAAATCGGTTCAGTCAACAGCAGCCTCCCATGCAGTTCCAGGGACAGCAGCAGTTGCCACCGCAGCAGCAACAGTACCAAGGCCAGGGTCAATTTCAACAACAGCCTTACCAACAGCAACAACAGCCGTACGGTCAATACGGACAGCAGCAACAGATCCCCGGTTCTGGAGCACAGGGACAGGAGCCCATTGGGGCCAACTCTCAGTTGACCACGAAGCAGATGGCGGCAGCTGTCAAGCCAAAGAAAAAGTTTGGATTCAAGTGATAGATGTCACATCTGCATTCCAAAGTCAAGAGTCTATCTATCCATCATGAATAACCAAATTGAAAACAAAACAAACAAAAAAAGAGACCATGAACTTCCATCTCATCTTACGAGTTTTAACGAATCCCCTCAGCCAAAGAGAAGGGCAAAAAAAAAAGTCAATAATAATACCAATTTTTTCATTTCATTGTTGATTTTATTGACAAAGGGTCTCCAGGTCATCAAGTTCTTCAAAGCTTGGCTTCCATGATGGCACGCATGTTGATTTCTTGTGCGCAAACCTCGGGGTATCCATGGGCCAAGCTGGGCTGCAACCAGTTGCCGCCGTCGACGACCAAGGTTTGACCGGTGACGAAGGCACCAGCTCCGGAAGCGAGGTAAAGGGTGGCGTGTTCGATATCGCGGATTTCACCCATACGTCCAATGGGGATTCTGACAGAGTCACCCTCGGCATCGCCGGGGGAGAGCTTGGACATACCCACGGTGTTGGCAATAGGGCCGGGAGCGATGCAGTTGGAGCGAATGCCGAGAGGACCCCACTCGTTGGCCCAGACCAAGGACATGGCATCAATACCGGCCTTGGCAGCGCAGGCATGGGCCTGGAAGACCTGACCGTTAAACTGCAAGGTGGCGGTGACATTGATGATGTTACCCTTGGAGGCCTTGAGGTAAGGGAAGCAAACACGGGTGGTGTTGAAGGTACCGATGAGATCAATCTCGATCACGGATCGGAAGGCGTTGAAGGAAAGGTGCTGGGAGAGCGACAAGAAGTTTCCGGCGGCACCGTTGACCAAGATATCCATGCGTCCGTAATGGGCCATGTGTTTATCCACGGCGTCTTGGATCTGCTTGGGGTCACGGACGTCACCGGCCACGGCAAAGAACTCACCTCCGGTGGAAGCACGCATCTCCTTGGCGGCAGCCTCCAACTTGGAGAGACTTTAGAATCAGATTATCGCCAATCATGTCATCGTCGTTGTGATTTCAATTTTAGGGAGAAACATTTTAAAAGGAAGAAAATGATTGTGTGAAAAACGTCAGTTAAAAGAACAAGAAGGGGTTTTTTTTGAATCTCGGTTGATCTACCCCACACTCCCTTTTATCTCCGGACTTACGTTCTGCTGAAGATGGTCACCTTGGCGCCATGGCGGGCCAAAGCCTCAGCCATGCCCTTGCAGATACCTGATCCGCCGCCTATTCGGTATTGGATGGGATGCAGGATGCAAGTCAAAAATCGTTAGTAAAGTAAAAAAAAAAAAAAGACAAAAGAGACAGAGAGGGAAGTGATCGGAAAGGCGCTCGGCTCCCTTTTTATCGCGACTCGCATTGGGGACGGCAGACTTTCTTACCAGTGACAAAGGCGACCTTGCCCTTGAGGATATCGTCTTTGAAGATGGAGGTGGTGGGAACAACGGGGTTGGTCATGATGTGAATGTGGTATAAAGTAAAAGAGGAGAGGAGGAGGTTGAATGGGAGGAAAGAATGAAACGAACAAATGAATGAAAGAGCGAAAGTGACAAAAAAAGAAGTAGAAGAGAAAAAAGGGAGAGAGGACTGTGGGGCGGGAGCAGGAAGTGGGTGTGTGGAAGGAAGTGTTGGAAGGTAGACAGAAAGACAGGCAAGGACTCTTCGGCCGCGGGTGGGCGTCTCTTGTGGGTGGAGAACCGCAAACCTGGCTCCTGACTTGCTTGAGCAAATAGATTTGAGTGGAGATTGGGGGGAATTGTGCGGGCGTCACATGACAGTCGCCCGGCATTGATCGAGGTTTTATCCCTGCCGAAGAGACAGCCGTTCCGCAGGGGTTCGCAGACAGTCTGACTGCCTGATAGACCCTGCCTCTCGTCCTCCTCGCTTATTCTCCTGTCCTCTTCTCGTCGCTCCACTCCGCCCTTCTGCTTCTGTTGTCCACTTTGACAACTGTTTGCGTTCATGCCGGATGATCGGGATCCTGTCTCCTGCTGACTGACGGCAGGCGGCAAAATTAGCCCCGACTTTATCGCTGTTGCTATTATAGCTAGGTCTTGGTTGGAGACGCGACGTGCGCACTGTACCACCGTGTTCGAGAATCAACGCGTACTCTGGCGCTACTACAGTCCACATGTACAGTTGCGCTGTGGACACCAGCCCCGGCTAAGTCAAATGAGCGGACTTTATCCACGGAAGCTCATTAACGACACTGCAAATGAGCTACAGTAATAGACAGGACCACAAACAAGGCCTTCAATTGATTGGGTGCCCTCCTTTGACCGAGTTCCCTCTGCTCGCTTTTTCTGTTCTATTTGCCATAGCCCTCTTTGTCTGTGCCTCTACTTGCTTCTAGCAGTCTATAGTTTTAGGGACTCTATGCAGTTTGACTCTGAGCTGTTTATACAATCAACATGATACCTAGTCCATTGGAGTCATTCATATCATCCTTGGGCCAATATGGCCAAGGTTGAACAATGATAGGTTTGTAGACTCTAAGGTCGACAATTTCGACAGATGAGGCCGCTGTTGTTCTTGATGGACTCCAAATATTGCTCACCTCTACCTCCGTTGTATCTTCCAGCAACGCCATCTCTGTTCAAGCTGGACCTTGACATTCTTTCAACCATGACTTGTTCCTGTGTCACTAATAAATAATATGACCGTCGATAGCCTGGCACCATCAGCGTTGACTGCTTCGCTTTTTGCGCGTGCATCTACCGAGTATATACACCGACAACCGACGATCACGTGACCCAGACCGGGTGACGTCACCTTAAATCACATGACCGACCAGCTGCAAGTGCGTAACCTCAACATGCAGGACGCGCATTCATTTTCGTCCATTGAGTCTGGCTGCAGCGGAAAAAGACCTTGCCACACACTTCTTCCTCTTCTTCTTTTTCTTCTTCATCCATCTGCAGACCCATACAAACCGCTCTATTTCCACCCACACCACACCCACGGGAAATTAACAGGAGCAGCGAAACATGACAACACTCGAAGACAAGTCCCTCTGGGAAACCAATGGCGAGGAGGAGGTTCTGGGCGCTGACATCTTGAAGGCCAACACAGAAGAGATTATTAACAGGACGCGACTGCTCGACAATGACATCAAGGTGTGTACAAGGATCAGCCTCTGCTTGCTTGTTACCCAGGACTCTTGTCCATTCGTCAATCATGAGGCTCTAAAAGACTCGTCATTCCCTTTTTTGTGTACGTCGTGTTAATTTTGTCTGTATTGCTGAACACAGGTCATGAAGAGTGAAAACAAGCGCCTGGCATACGAGCAGCAAGCGATGAGGGAGCGGATCAAGGACAATAAGGAAAAAATCAAAATGAACAAGCAGCTGCCCTATCTTGTTGGCAATGTTGTGGAGGTATGTTGGGCTGTCGTACTGTCAAATCGCGTTGTTGGTTACTCTAGAGTCCGGTCTCTAAACGCGGCTTCTCTTATTGTTTAGTTGCTCGACATTGACCCTGAAGATGAGGAGGACGAAGATGGCGCCGCTATGGATCTGGACGCAAAGAGGAAAGGCAAATGTGCTGTCATCAAGACGTCGACCAGACAGGTATGAATTTTTTTTTTGCTGTCTCTGACATTTCATCTTTGCCCCAGTGCTGAACTGACGTATCTTCCATGGATTCTATATATCTCTAGACCATCTTCTTGCCTTTGATTGGGTTGGTAGATCCTGCTACCTTAAAGCCCGGCGATCTCATTGGAGTCAACAAGGACAGTTTCCTGGTTCTCGATACCCTTCCCACTGAGTAAGCAAAACTTTTCATTGTTGCCATTACATATGGTATTCTATGCCAGGAGGCTAAGGATCGGAATTTCTAATGGATGATTTTTTGTCTTGGTAGATATGATTCTCGAGTCAAGGCTATGGAGGTGGACGAGAAGCCAACAGAGCACTACAACGATATCGGAGGACTGGAGAAGCAAATCGAAGAGTTGGTCGAGGCTATTGTTCTGCCAATGACGCACGCAGAGCGATTTAAGAACTTGGGCATTAAGCCACCCAAGGGAGTCCTGATGTATGGACCTCCAGGTACAGGAAAGACTCTTTTGGCTCGTGCCTGTGCTGCCCAGACGAATGCCACCTATTTGAAGCTTGCTGCCACCTCGCTCGTACAGATGTTTATTGGAGATGGTGCAAAGATGGTCCGTGATGCATTCGAGCTCGCCAAGGCAAAGAAGCCAACTATTATCTTTATCGACGAATTGGATGCCATTGGAACCAAGCGTTTTGACAGTGACAAGACAGGAGATCGTGAGGTCCAGAGAACCATGTTGGAGCTTTTGAACCAACTGGATGGTTTCAGCAGTGATGATGGAATCAAGGTACGTGAATTCCCCCCCCCCCCCCCCCCCAGGTTCTTGGGCTGTCTATTTGGATTTGCATGGTTATCTAACGTCAATTTGTTGTTTTACAGGTTATTGCTGCAACAAATCGTATCGATATCTTGGATCCCGCCTTGCTGCGTTCAGGACGACTGGACCGAAAGATTGAATTCCCTGTGCCAAACGAGGAAGCTCGTGCTCAGATCTTGCAAATTCACAGCCGAAAGATGAACGTGTCTGAGGATGTCAACTGGGCCGAGTTGGCACGCAGTTGCGACGAGTTCAACGGAGCACAGATCAAGGCCATTTGTGTGGAGGCGGGTATGCTAGCATTGCGCCGCGGCGCCAGTCAGTTGATCCACGACGACTTTTTGATGGGTATTGCTGAGGTGCAGGCCAAGAAGAAGACCAGTCTGCAGTACTACGCATAGAGAGCTATTCACATGCAGAAACGAACGCTCGTGTCTGTCATAGTGTGCAGTGGATTGTCTAATAAACAAACAAAGAAATAAACAAACAAAGAGACCAACGACCAGGGGCCGCGGTTCAACATGGCGACGGACGACGACTCGCGCAGACTGACGGACAGCCCAAAAAGGGCCTAAAGGGCCAAAAAGGGCTCCCCCCCCCCTTCGGTTCCCACAAACATCTAAGCCACCGTATCTGCCTTGGGACAAAAAGGACACAAAACGTTGCCTTCTTCGTTGCATTGCATTGCGTTCACTCTCCACATTCATTCACTTGTTGTTGTGTTCTTCATTCTCCCATTCCTTACCATTCAACCTCACCCTTGCTATCACCCTTACTCTCACCGACAATACACACGGCCGACACGTTCTCACCCTTTCTCTACCCCATTTCTTGCATTCGATAAACCGACTTTACCGACTTTTTTTCAACAGTCATGCAGCGTGGCGGAAGAAGTGGCGGCGTAACGGGGAACCAGGAGACCGGACTCTTCACAGCAGCTGGCCGAGACCGTGCCGCAACCGGAGCGATCGAAGGTGTTGGCAATAGCGGCGGCGGTGGAGGCCGTAGTGGTGGACGCGGTGGAGGAGGACCCATGCGTGACAGCGGTCGGAAGCGTGGTGGTAAGCGATCCTCCGGATTGCGTGGATCGGGGGCGCACCTGCCTGCACCTGGCGGTGGTCGTAGCGACCGAGATGGAGATTTGGACATGGGTGAGAAAAAGTCCAATTTGTAAGTATCTGTATTTTTTTTTCGTTTTCATGTCACTGCATTACTTTATTATACCCCCCTCTCTGTTCATAGTCTTGCTTTAAGGAGTGTAGTATTTCAATACGATATTTGTTCGATCTGCCCTCATTGTGTATTGACACAAGAGTGTAGAAAAAAATATTTGTCTGAACCATTTTCCTCAAAGTCGATCAAAATGGCGGTCTGTGTGGCTACTGAAGACAAGACGCTAACCAGCTTCGACTTTTGTAACTCTGTAGCTCTCCATACCAGCGACCGGGAAAAAATCGCAACGATACCATCAACACGGAGTCAGTCTCCAACGACTCTCTGGTCGTTTTTGTATGAGTTTTGGGCATCTTGTTGTTTGGTAGAGCTTGATTGTCAGAGTATAGCTTGGCGAAGCACTAACATGATGGGAGGTTTGATTATTTCGTATATTACCAGGTTATCGGAAAGGGTGTGGGATCGGACGCCGGGTTGCTCGATTTTCTGAGTCGAAAGGCATCACCCGCCAAAATCACGCCTACCAACGTATGTATCAAAGTCGCCGCAAGAAGAGAGAATATGCTCAATGTAGCCTCTAGCCAGATAATACTAACCTTTCCTTTCACTTGCAAACGAACAGAAAAAACCAAATTCAGACAGGAGCTCAATCTCATTCCATGTGCCAGACTTTCAGCAAGCAAGTGCTCTCAAGGCCTTGAACGGGATCCGGTATAAAGGCCAAAAGGTTAGCATTGTCAGCCCATCGTGGTTATGTACTGTCTCTTACGATCAATGACTAACTATCGCGAAATTCTTCATTTGGCAGATCATCATCAAAACCACTGGGGATCAAAGGATTTTGGAGGAAAGCGCGCAGAAGGTCAACGTTATGGAGCAAAGCACTGGAACCATTGACGCCATTCGCTCATTTATGCGATCTCGATACAGCAATGGATTTCTGGACTTGGAGAACATGGCTGCCGATCCAACTCTTCGGGCAGCTGCCATTCTCCCTCCAGGATCAGCCAGAGGCAAATTCGACGTTGGTGCCGTCTTTATGAAGGTCGCCGCGGAACTTTTCCCAGAGGTAAACACCCATCAGTTGCACACACCTATGAAATGACGTGGAGAAGAGCTGGATGTGCAGAAATTAACTCGTCGATATTTGCTGATAGACCACCACCATTTCTTTTGCTTCTAACCGGCTGACGTCGTTGAAAGCAGTCGCATCTGTAGCCAGGTTCTTCCCAAATATTCAGAATCTGTCCTTCAAAGGCAACAAGATTGCTACTTACAGAGATCTGGAAGTACTGGGTGGAGCGAAAAAGCTGCCAATGCTCCGGGAGCTGATTTTAATGGATAACCCAATTCGCGACCGGGACATTCTCAAAAACAATGATGATATCGAGTATAGGAGTCAAGTCACCAAAATGTTCCCGACTATCCAAGTCCTGGACCAGACACCGGTCGGACCCAAGATCTCGTTTGGATTGGGAGATGTTACTTCAGGTGCGACTCCCGCTGTCCAGCCACTTCCCGCGCCAGTGCGAGGAAACTTTTTCGATTCTCCTGGAACAGAGGCCCTGGTACTCGAATTTTTGACAAGGTTAGTTGTCGTATTTGTTCATGTTAAAGACCTAGGTAACACAGAGAGTGGCGATTAAACGGCCGTCGCTCCAAATATTCTAGCTTTTTTCAATTGTTCGATACAGACCGCAGTGCTCTGGAGCACATGTACGACAATAGCGCCACATTTTCTTATAGCACTGTCCGTGCACCTGCATCTGTCCAAAGAGGAAAGAACAGACCCAACGATGACAATTGGGGCGACTATCCCCAAGGTCGTAATTTGTCTCGGATCAAGGATCTTAAGCAGCGCACCAGCACGATCCACGTTGGAAACGATACCATTGTGAAGCAGGGACTTTTGGCGTTGCCGAAAACGACCCACAACCTCAGCGATGCTTCCAAAGTGAGAGTGGACGCTTGGCAGACAGGAACATTGCTCCCTGCAATTTGCATCTACATCATGGTTCATGGCGAGTTTACGCAGACGAATGGCAAGCAAAAATCGTTTGATCGGTCATTTATCATTGCTCCTGCGCCTCCTACCTCACAGTATGTCTATAACCATTGTGCATCGGAAACCTTTATGTTCAGTTTTTTGTGTCTCTGACCATTTCTTAAACCTATAGAGCGGCTGCACGTGGCTGGAAGTGTCTTATTATTACAGATCAGTTGACGGTCCGAACCTACGGAGGCAGTGATGCCTGGCAACCCGAACCGGAGGTCAACTCGTCAACTCCTGTAGCCACCCCAACTCCTAGCATGCCGGCCCCTGCAACTCCCAATGTTGGAACTGGACCAGATCCTACGCAAGCACCTATGCCTGGCATTGTAAGTTCACTTTCCCTGTTTTCCTTTTTTTCAATTCTTACCTTATAACTTGAGCATTATTCCATTACTTCCACTAATACTAGCCTTTGGTTATTAAACAGAACGCTGAACAACATGCTAAAGCACAGGAGCTTCAGCAACTCACCGGGCTCAACTACCCCTATTCTGTCCAATGCCTCACAGCCGTGGCCTGGGACGTAGCGGCAGGCGTGGCCCTCGTCAACCAGGAACGCGCCAACATCCCTCAGGACGCGTGGCAGAAACCCAGGTTTTGAACAAACCTCGGTCTTCGGCCTGTACCAATGTACCAGTCTTTATACAACCCACACATCTAATAGAGTCCTTAGCTGTCGAATTTCATAAAAAACAAAATACTAAAGAGATTGAAGTTTTTTTTTTTTTATTCAAGGGAGGAATCTGCGAAGAAGACAGCCTCAGCAGTCACACCATTTTTTTTCTTCCTTTTCAAGGACCATTCACAGTTCGTTCCTTGCTTCCATTCCTTTCCTGCATTCCTTCGTAACAGCCCCGAAAGCGCGACTCCGGCTTTCCACCCCCAGTTTTCCTCGGCCAGTCTTAAAAGGTCAAGAGAGAACTCGGCCTCACCCCCTCCTTTTTTCGCCTTCCTTCCTACCCCTCAACGATAATAATCAACTTATACTATGCCTGCACCTGATCACTCCAACATCAGCAGCGCAGACACCGCGTCCTCCGCAACGACACCCCTCCCTCCAGGCATGGTCCTAGGGCCTGACGGGAAGCCCTGCCGCACTTGCACGGACATCAAGAGCTGGCGTAAGATCGGCAAGGTTCCCAAAGGTCAAAAGAAAGAAGCGGCGTCTGGATCAGAAGCTGGATCGAACTCTGGATCAAAGGCCGCAGTAGGCGCCGGTGCCGTTGCAGCAGCAGCAATGGCTGCAGCAGGCACTCCGGCTACATTCGACTATGAGAAGGAATGCCCGCCCGACAAGGAAATTCTCGGCCGTGCTACCTGGACATTCCTTCATACGATGGTTGCCTACTACCCCGATCGACCCTCGACCCACGAACAATCGACCATGAAATCACTCTTGAGTTCCTTCTCTCAATTTTACCCTTGTGGACCCTGCGCCGAACATTTGCGAGAGGAGATGAAAGTTGATCCTCCAAAAGTTGCGAGTCGGAAAGAATTGAGCGGTTGGATGTGTGGGATGCACAACAAGGTGAATGAGATGCTAGGAAAGGAAATCTTTGACTGCGACAAAGTCGATGAACGGTGGAGAGATGGTCCTGCAGACGGACGGTGCGATTGAAGAAGCATTTAGAATAAAAACCATAGACACGATTTGTCATCTTTGACAACTTTTTATATTTTATCTTCTATGGTATTATTGTTATTACTGTATTCTATTTCAGAGAGAGGAAGGATAATCCTCCTCCAAAAGCCTCTCAAACAAAGCCAGCGTACTCTTGACACCCAGGACGACACCTTCATCTGGACCCATTCCAGGAGTCCAAGCCGAGTGAGCGAAATCAATGAGACGCAGATCGGTGATCTTTTGCGAGACATCCTCATCTTCGTCTTCGTCTTCGTCATAGTCCTCATCGTCGTCCTCGTCCTCATCGCTAGCAGCCATAGCTTTAGCTTCCTGATCCTGGCTTTCTTCTTCTTCTTCGTCCTCAGCGTCGTTCTCGGCCAACTGATGGGCTCTGACGCGTTCCACAACGGCAGCAATCTTTTCCTCCTCCATGACCAAACCTTCATCAAAGGCCTCTGCATCACCCTCGTACAACATCAACAAAGAACTCGACCGCATCCTGAGCTCCAAATCCTCGACCGTGCTCAAGAAATCCGTCAAGTCGCTCACAAACCGCTCCAGAACCAAACGCATCCTCTTGGGTCCCAACTGTGCCGCAAAGTAGGAGCGGAATCCATCCAGAATTGTCTCGTTCGTCAAGGATTTTCCATATTGCTTGGAGAATTTGATATAATCCTTCTTTTCAGTGTCATAGATCTAGTAGTTGTTTGTTTGATTGATTGTTTGACACAGAAATGTTAAGGTTGAGAGAGAGAGAGAGCAACAATAAAAATCTCTTTTGTTCTCTGGATGTCCATAAGAGAGGGCAGAAGGAAGGAAAGAGTTACCTGGAATCCAGTCAAACGAATGCCCAAAGAACCGCTGGTGGTATTGGCTGCCACAGCTCCCAAACGTGCCTTCTTTTCGTCACTGGCATCGTCGTCATGGAGCTGAGTGCCCAGTTTGAGATCAAGCACACAAGGCTTTTTGAATCCATGCGACAAATTCTCGAGGCAAAGGCACTCATCCTCACCCTCGATTTTGGTCTTTTGATCCCCCTCCTCTTCGCTTCCCTCGGTCAAGGACTGGGCTTGAGCCTTTTGAAGCAGATCCGAAGCCGACTGCTCAAAGGACAAGAGATCGGTGATCGCGTATCCGTTCAGGGCTTTGATAGTGGGAGCTCCTCCTTCGGCTGCCGAGTCGTTGGAGTCGACGGTGGGACGGACCAAGGTCAGACTGCCATAGTAGACGGGCATCCAGGCGGCGAGCTCGGGGTGCAAGGCGGCGGTTTCCTCGTAAAACTGATGTTCCTGAGGCATCGAGGGTTTGACAATGATCTCGTTCTCCTCGCCCATGGACAAGACACCATCGTGTCCTCCGACCTGGTTCTGGAGTGGATTGAGGATCATGACTGGGGGAGAGATTGATGAATGGAGAGTGGAGAGTGGGGTTTGTTTGGATTAGGCGAGATGAAGGGAAAAAAAAAAAAAAAAAAAAAAAAAGGCAAGAGCGTGGTGCGAGAGCACAAGGCAACCCAACCCTCTTTCTTGTGTTCGCCTGAAGATCGAGCGCCACTATTTCCAGGCAAAAGATTCGATTTATATCTTTACAATACGGCCGCCTTCTTTTATTTGCTCTTCTTGGACTTCGACGCCTTGACTTCTTCCAGCTGCATCATCTTGAGCTCTAGCTCCTTGCGTAGATTCTCCAACATGGTGCCAAATCTCCTCTATAAAACAAGTCAAACAATCAGATCTCACATCGCCCAAAAGCACAATACAGCCAGAGCTACAAATCATCTTTCTTACCTTCAAGAGATCGTTCGGCGCAGATTGGACCTTGTCGTCGCTTTCTTTCACCTTGATATTGAGATCTTTGATCTCGTCCTTGAGCAATTTCTCCCTATCGTCTTCTTCTTCGTCGTCGTCGTCGTCTTCCGAGCCACTGTCGTCATCATCGTCATCATCATCCTCTTCCTCCTCATCATCCTCTTCATCCTCTTCATCTTCATCTTCGTCCTCATCTTCTCCGCGACGTGGTTCTTTGCCCTTGTCACTTGACGTCTTTGGTTGTCCCGCAGATGTTGCGGCAGCCGATGCAGCGGCCCCAGTTCCAGTGCCCCCAGCAGCTTTTGATGTCTCGCCAAACAATCCCAATCCTTGGCGATCGCCCGAAGGTTGTCTTTGCTTTTGTTGTTGCTGAGGTGTTTGTCCGAGCTGAGAAGTTCCTTCATCTTCTTCCTCTGACTCGCCTGCATCGATTTGTCTCTCTAGATCCTCCGCCAGCAGGTCCAGATCATCATCCTCTTCCTCTTCTTCCTCATCCATATCCATCATCTCTTGGTCGTCCATATCCATGTCACTCTGACCTGCACGTTGGCGTCCACTTTCGTCGGGTGCAGGCGTTGCTCCATCTTCTGAGTCGTATCGATCCATTCCATCGACTTGTTCGCGAATTTCATATATAACCTCTTCTGCCTCTGCGTCCTCCTGCAATAAACGTTCAATTTCATTCTCCACGCCTTCGACCGCCTATCCAGGAAATTGTAGAAAACAAAAGAGTAAATATTGCAACCATGTCGCCTAGAAAGAATAAAGGATTTCAAAAAGGACAACCCCCTCCCCTTCTCCATCTAGCGAGACCTTACCACTTTAGAGATACGTTTCCTGAAACGTCTCTTTCGCACATTCTTCAATGGATTCGTCAGTCCATCAGGCCAGACATATTCGCTTTGTTTGAGGGGCGGAAGTGACGCCGAGGATCCTGTCTGGGCAAAAGCGACGGTCAAGTTGGACGGAGTTTCGGATTTGATCATATCCTCCAAGTTGGGGTCCACAATCAACATTTGAGAAATGTCGGCAATTTTGTACATCTGCTTGCCGTTCAAAGTCTTTTGGGCTTCGATAATGGTCGGTAAATCCACGAGTTTTGTTGGAAGTTGTTGACCATCAAATGTGAATGTGCCTCTTCTTGGGTCTGACAATTTCATTTTTTTTTCATTTCCATAGAAGAAATAAAAGAGGGAAAATTAGTTTGGAATCTCAACATAAGCGCTGTTGTCCATTACAAAGGATGGTGTCTCGTTTACCTTTGAACCGTAGAATCACAGACTCGTCAATTTCACGAGCAATGACCTTCTCCCTGAATCTATCACACATGGGTCCCTCTGGTAGCCTCAGAATGAACTGCTCCTCGATACTAACTTCTGGATCTTCGTCATTGTCGTCGTCCGAATCCTTGCTTCCTTTGGCATCTTCATCCATGTAGTCATCTCCGTCCCTTCCTCCACCGCTAGCATGACCACCTCTGCCCCCACCACGTCCACCCCTTCCTCCACGACCACCTATACCGCCGCCTCGCTTGCCGGTAGCGCCTGCTTTTTTATAAGGGCCTTTAGGCCTTCCAGACTTTCCGGCGGTGGTGGCGGAGGCATTAGAAGACCCAGCGGCCGCACCTGCCGCTGCAGCAGCAGCGAGTTGTTTCCGAGGCGCAGTTCCTGGTGGTGTGTTTGAGAGCGTCACTGGGAGTGGTGGGAGGGTCGAGGCGGAAGGAAACGTTGCAGGATGAGGGACTGTTGCAGGAGAGCTTAATAGCACTGGTCCTAACGTCGAGGTTGCGATGACATTCGGCGTCAATGAAGATGTAGGTGTTGAGGATACAGACGAGTATTGGGGTATTGAGGGATGTGAAGAGTAGACAGTATTGTTGTTCATGACATGGGGCGTCGAAGAGGACATGTAGAGCGATGATGCATTGGAGGTCTGGGTGGGAAGTCCAGGATACATGCCGAGGGGAAATGCGGGATTTTGTCCCTGGTGGCCTTGGCCCTGTCCCTGTTCCTGTCCTTGTCCTTGTCCTTGTCCTGGATGTGACATGGGTCTTTGATTCTTGATTGATGCGATGCAGCTGATGCAAGCTGAGCCGAAAACGCGATCTTTGTTGGCACTTCGCCACCAAAAAATATAAATGTACACGTGATGTATAACAATTTTATTTTTTACTTTTTATTATTTAATATCGAAAAGAGTCCCGATCTCGGAAAGACCAAAAAAAAAAGAGTCTGAAACGGGGATGGTGCTTGGCCCGTTCTCTGCAGAGGACGCGATCAGCAGGATCTGACTCAGCACCCCATGGCATACGACAGGATGGGAGTCGTGATGTGCGCTTTGGTGCGTTTTCTCTCCACGCGTCGTCTTCAGGCGTTATTGCCCTTGCATAGCACTTGTGGGAGGCACATCTTTGTGTCGTTGCACCATCGCCATCGGGTCGGTGAGGGCGCGACGAGATTGGCCAAGCCCGGAAAAAAATGGACCAGGGACTCCCAGATCTAAGTCCCGCATGCTGCAGCACAGGAGGGCAACACAAGGAACACGAGGTGAGTATTCTGCCACCGTTGAGTTGGGCGAAAAAGAAGGGCGATGAAGAAAACGTGAGGAAGTTTGTGAGATGAGGTCCAAACACAGTTCGGCTTGACCCAAACACAGTTTGAGAGCAACCACAAACAGAAAACAACAACAAAGAGTGACAAATGCCCATTTTGATGCTCTCTCGGCCCTCCGCGCCCCTTGGTCCTGATCGAAAGCTCAATTGCTGGGCCGCGATCTTTTCCGCTATTCGATGGAGACGAGATTCCTCTTTGCTTCAAGGTTGGACTTGCTGTACAAAGGGTTCTCTTTTCCTTTTGTTCTCGGCCCTTTGATTTTCTATTCCGTTTTGTAGAAGAATGGACCTCAGGTTCCTTCCAGTGCCAGGTCTTGTAGAATCCGTTAAGGATCGAGAGGACCTCGTCCACGGTCAATTGGTTCAACAGTTGATCTGCTGGTGAAAGAACGAACAAAATTGAATGGCTGCGGAATATGAATATGTTTCTTTGGCCAGGGTGGTCAACCTTTTTCTCATGACCGCCAGCGGTTGAGACTCTCTGTTGTGTGGTCTGTCGTCCCTTTTCAGAGAAGTCGAACATGCACGGCCAGTTCCCAGACAGACAGACAGACATGAGGGCTGACTGCGACTCAATTCAGGTGAAGAGGTGGAGGGATGAAAAATCTCGACAGAATGGCGAATGCTGCAGCTGTCGTGTTCAAACTGTGTTTTGACCCATTTTTATTTGTTTTTTCCCTTGATAACCTGACCTGCTCTTATGGTTAGATCATCTAAATGACAATTGCCCATGGGGTCGACCTGTTTGACCTGCCTCTCATCACCATCGGTAGCCCCTTCGGCTTCCGTTTCGGAAGAGTCCAGGTACTTGCGTTGTCTGTTCTGCTGCTCTTTTTTCAGGACTGCTGACAATGGTACAATACTGCATTTGAGAGTGAACTCTATTGTGGAGGGACAGCCAATCCCAAGTACTGTTTGCTGGAGACAACGGCATCGCACCACGAGGGGAGAAATCAAGCACTGCAAGAGGAAGGGGAGAGGAGAGGGGGGAAGGGAGGGGGAGGGACGAGGATGTCTGCGATGATCTAGGTCTCTGCCTCCGCTCTTTGCTGACCATGGCCCCAGGCAGAAAGGGAAGAGGGGCAGCCCGTCAGGCGTGCCCCTGTTCTTATTCTTGTCCAAAACGAGCCAAAGGAGAATAAAGAGATAGAGAATTGGCAGACAGAGCAGGCAGGCAGAGCAGGCAGCAGGGCAGACGTCTTCCATGGTAGCACGGAACAAAACAAATCGACAAAGATCCAAACAATATCGTGTCATCGTAGAGCAACGCCCGCCAATACAATCGTTTCCCTTCTGTTCCCTCAGATTGAATTGCATCCCTCCACCACGCGCACACGCGCTCCTCCCTTTGTTGCTAACACTGCTCTCTCTCTCTCTCTCTCCCACTTTCCTTTCTCTTGCACATACCTATCCGTTTCTACTCGTCCATCGCCCCCGCTGACTCTGGACTACTCTGTCAAGGCCCGCTCTCTCTTGACATAAATACCCTTCGGTCCGAACCCCCCGTTTCTACGTCCTTTTCTTCCTTCTTCTCTCTTCCCTCTTTTCCCCTCCTCTGTCAGCATTTGCATAGAGTTGTATACCCACCTTTTCTAAAAGAATCCTCCTTGTACATACCGCATACCACAGCCCACCAAGCACACCAAAAACCACAATGGACAGCTACCCAAACCCCTACTCTGCTCTGATCGCTACCTTTAACCAAGTGTCGCCCGAATCAAAGGATGATCTGGATGATCCCCAACACCTTCCTGACGACGACCTGTTGTTGTGGGCCAATGCTCAGTTCACGTATGATATCCCTCCAGGGGTTGGTATCTATGAGGACGACATGGGCGTCAAGCTTGCCATGAGCCAACAACAATTCCAACAGACTCAGCAGCAGCAGCAACAGCTTCAACAACAGCTTCAACAGCAACAACAGCAGCAGCAACAACAGCACACCGTCCACAACCAAAACGGACAATTCCTTCAGCAGTCATCCTCCCATCCCTTGGTTAGCCCTCAACAGCAGCAACAGCAGCAACAACAGCAACAACAACAACAACAACAACAACCGCACACGCTTCAATACCACTCTTCCGATATTCAGCGCCAGTTGCAGCAGTTCGACGCCATTCATCGTTATCTGGATGCCACGTCTGAAGGTATGTACGCCCCTTTGGTGTTCCTAAAATTGGCCCGTTACTATCTTCTGTTATCATCTGTTATCATCCTCTCTTTATTCGCGTCGATTAATCAAGTGTCTCTGTTTCCCCGTGTCTCTTCTTCGCTTTGGCAGACCCAAGATCCTCCCTCTCGGTCGTAGAAAGGTCACGCCAGCGAAACCCTGCCAGTTCTGGAGACCAACCACAACAACAGCAGGCACACCAATCTACCAGTGCTCAGCAGTTCGACCATCGTTTGTCGTCAGCCTACCCTCCTTCTTCACAGGGCTCCTCCTCCTCCTCCTCCTCCGAGGCCGCTGCTGCTGATAATCACCTCTACAAGTCAACCTTCCAAGACTCGTCTTCCGCGTTCTCAACGCCAACGACGGCCGGTCCCATCAGTCCAGCAGCTGCTCGACTTTTGCGCCAGCAGCCTTCGTTGGTGATTCAGCACCATCAGCAACAACAACAACAACATCATCATCATTCTTTGCAGAACCACACCTTCTCGGTTTCCTCAAGTCCGTTGCCATCGCCCACGACAATGAGTGACTTCCGTCAGCTCCAGATCAACCCCCAGCCTTTGACGACCGTGGTTGGTCCTCAAAATTCTTCATCGGCCTCCTCGTCCAAGGCCTTGACCGCTGAGGCATCCCAGAGGGGTAATGGCCGACAGGACAATGTCTCCAGTGCAGCTTCACCTGCAAACTCGGTCGCGTCCATCAAGGCCAATGCCTCCTCCTCCCCTAGCAATGCTTTGTCGCAACGCGAAGAAAAGGCTCACGATGCTGAGCTGGACGAGTTTGATCATGATCTAGAAGAACATGCAAGTGGTTCTTCCTCCTCCAAGGGGATCGACGGTCTTTCCCAAGATGACCCCGAATATGCTCAAAAGCTGGCGGCCGAGGAGGACAAGCGTCGTCGGAATACGGCAGCATCCGCTCGATTCCGCCACAAGAAACGTCTTCGTGAACAGATTTTGGAGAAGACGGCCAAGGAGATGACGGCGAAGTCCGAGATTTTGGAGGTGAGGGTTCGAGAGTTGGAGATGGAGATCAAATGGTTGAGGGGATTGATTGTCGAGAAGGACTCGAGAATGTTGGAGAGCCTGCCCGTTGTTTCGACAACCTCGGCTTTGAGTGCTTCTTCTTCATCCGGGGCGAATGTCTCGTCCTCCTCATCTGGCTCTGCTGGATCTTCTTCAAGTGGTTCTGTTTCGTCTTCTTTGCCAAGTATACCGTCCTTGTCGAGTCTACGTGGTAGCACAAAGTCAGAGAACCCGACGGCGACAAAGAGGCGTAGTAAGAAGGCTCAGCAGGCCTGATGATCATCTTGGCTTCTTTCAAAAAAAACAAAAAGCGAAAGTAAATAAAGGAAAACAAACACCACTTGCGTCCTCAGAATGAAGAGCCTGCAATTTGAAGAGCGCGAGGAAACGTGGCGGGATGGATGGACGTTCTATTCATGAACGGCTTGATCGATTCCTCGGCCGTGCAAGTACACATTTAGCACGGAGTCGTGCAAAACCACAGAGTAGGACAAATTGCCTTTCAGTAAACTTTCAGGACGAAGATCCGACGTGCCTGAATCCTGAAAAGACAACTCTGATTTTGTTAATTAAAAACACACTGTCGACCAGTGTCAGTCAGTGTAGATCACAGCAAACCAATGTGAACTAGTGTGAAGTGTAAACCATGCCTTTGGGTTATCCATTGCTGGCGAAGTATGGACACATGCGCGAGAAAATCCGTGGATCGCGCTACCCCAAGCCTCGTACGCGTATGGCCTTTTCAAGGGCGTTGGTGAGGCATGTTCTTCCACTGCACTGTACGACGACGATCACCAAGTGGCCAGTGCCACTTCTATCTATGACACCCTTGCACTTTAAAGCTGTTAGTTGTACACACACAAAGGACTTTACTTCATAGCGCACCGGTTCCTGCTTGCCGAGGTGAGAACTTCCACTTGTTGCTGGAGATCTGTTTTCAGTTCGGCAGCCATGTTGTGGTAACGTGTCCACTCCTGTTGAACGCGGGTCCATTCCTTATCAATACGTTCCCTTTCCGTATGCCTCTCCATTTTGAAATCCATTTCACGCTGCTCCAGTGCTAATTCTCGTCTGCGAAGCATTGCTGTGTGCTTCGCCTCGATGCCATCTAGTCTCCTAATCAAGGCCTGCTCTCGATTTAGCCATTCCTCCGATGCCGCTCCTAGTCTGTTACCTCTTTTACGATCATCCCGCTCCAGTCTATTGGGCATCTCAGTAAGGTCCTGTCCAGGAAGTGAGGTGCCGTCTTTGCCGTCTTTGCGTTGATTGCCTTTTGAGGCTGAAGAGCTTGCTGGTTGAGGCGCCATTGAGGAACGAATGTAAGCAATGAAATGGTCAGAGTCAAGTCGCGTTGATATATATCTCCACAACTATTCAGAGAAACCTACGTATTGGACTGTCAGAATCAGACCAGCTCAGAGCACCTTCGAAGTCGTCAACAGTGCTGTCGTCCACCGGGTGTTCGTTGAGCTCGGTGTTCCCGACAATCTCCAGTCGTTGTGGCTGCTCTGGTGGTGGTGGTGCGTTTCGTTTCACACTTCCAACATACACTTTGTGGAGCTTTTCATAGAAAGGACACTCAGCCAACATGGCATCCGTCAGTGAAATTGCCGGAGTGTGTTCCCCTCCGGTGACAGCTGCCAACTTTCGAGCGGCATCATATTTTTTTTTGGTGTACGCGATTTTCGATTTTACCGCCACAGCGTCCCAACTCGCGTTGTGTTTTGAATTGACGATCTCCGCGATCTCCATGTGAAGGTCTGCTGGCCTGTGCCCGGCGGTGGGAGCCTCTCGATGGAGTCTCTCATGGTTGATCCGATCAGCGAGCCAATCAATAAAAGTGTCCATGCCTTCGTTGGACCAGAACTTGCTCATTCCAACTGTCGATTCCGACGCAGCACCTTTTCTCTTCTTCGCTGGCTGCTGAAGGCTTGAGTTTGATGCTGCGATAGAGGGATCTGGGGTCAGTTCTACCTTGGTAAAGGAGCTGAAATGAGTTTCTGAACAACTTTCTTGGGATTGACACCTGTGTGAACTGAACGAAACACTCGATATTGTTGAATAACGACTCGTCCCTCCTCTAAAACAACCCCGACACGCGATCCCAAGGTAGAGGATGTTTCATTTGAATTGTCAACGGTAATGACTCGCCAAGTTTTACATTAACTGAGGGGACCGAGACCACGATGGGCAGACTGGCTTTGGCCCATGTTCCTGTTGTTGAACGTTGTAGTCCCTCCGGACAATTCATGGTTGATGGCCAACTGGGGTCAATGGTTGTAAAGACTGTCCTGCGGTATTTTCCTTTCACCACCTTGCCTTCACTCTGAAAAGTCAATGGGATCACCCAACGTTTCTTCATGATCCTTTTTGTTGCCACGGAGAGACCCACAGAGAGACCCATGTGTCCAGCTATGAGCGAAGAATTGTAACAGAACCCCGGGTCACTCTTTGATACAGCGTGAAGCAATTTACTCCAAATGGCACCCATCGGGGTTTCTGATTTCAGGAGGACATGGTCGTTACCATCAGACGAAGAGGCAATGTTCACAGAAAAGAAAATCTCGAGTTCATCTCCCAAACTGCCGTGGCTGGTCTCGAACTCGACTGTGACTTCGACATAGCCTGGAGTTTCTGGAGTTCCCAAAATAGGTATGGAGAGAGCATTGCCTGGTGTCGTCGAGTCCTCATGCCTCCTCTATGTCAATCGTCAGAAGACTTTTTCCAGCCGAATATTTGTCTGACGTTTGACCTGAGATTAAGAACATGATGGTGAAGAAAGTGTAAAGGTTGAAGAGGGAACGGAGAGATGAGACTGTTTGGGTCGTAGAAAATGTGCAGAGATGAACGAAGAAAGAAAAATAAGGAACCAGCAGTTGGATGTTTTTGTTCAGCTGCTCGTAAACAAAGAGATAATTCTTGGTTCTAGCTGAATTTGGCCAAGACGAATTTTTTTTCTGGAGATTTCTTCGACCGTTCGTGACCAACATACCGCCACTTCTTCCTTCAAGTGCTCATTTGCATGCTGAGTAAATGATGTCAACGCGTGCCGGGTGATCCGGCGCTGTGCTTTTGTTTGGTCAAGAGTATTCTAGGGAAAGTTTGGCGCGTCCTTTCGACTTTTCCTCTACGAGTATGTTTGGAGGCTCTGTTGTTCCTCACTGCCACATGCCTAGTTTGGACTGTGACCTCCGACTGCCGATCTCTCTATTTCGTTCACGCGGCATGCGGCAATCCACATGCCGATGTTTTTCGACAAAGCAGAGTGCAAAGAAGGGGACGATCTCGTGGGGTACAAGCCCGAGCAATCACGTGTGAGCTCCGCTCCATGGTGCCGGGCCACATAACGTTCGTTTCTTTTTCTTCAACTCTTTTTTTCTTCTCCTTCTCCTTCTCTCTCCCTACTCCTTCACTCTCACATAGACCCACTCTCTCTTTTTACAGCCCTCACAACTTTCCATCACCACTTTCAACACACCACCATGAACTGGATCAAGTCAAAGATGGGATCTCAAGGCTGGGATATTACGGACGATGATATCAAGAAGCCAAGCGTGCTTTTCCTCGGCCCCGTGAAATATGCCCACCAGCAAATGGAGGACTTTCAGGAGTACTTTATCGTCAAGGTATCAAGTCTGCAGCATGCTTTATACTGTCAACACTCTGTTATGGCTGTGTCTCCAGGTAGTATGGACACTAATCTTTCGTGTACTAAAACAAAAACAAAAAAAGTACCACGAGGGAGACCGCGACGACCTGATCCGCAAGCTGAAGAAGGGCAAATACGACGGATTTGCTGCCATTGTCTGGAACTCAGGGGACCACACCTTGGTAAAACAGATTGCTCATGACTATTCAGGATGGTCAGGAATGAAATGGAGAGTACGTGGGAATGAGAAACTCATCCCTCTATTTACCCCTGGTTTAAATAGAGTCATAAAGTCGACAAGGAATTGGTTTCGTTTTTGCCAGCCAGCTTGTCCCTCATCTCCTACCCTGCTGCAGGGTATGAGAATGTCGACATCGAAGCATGCACTGCCCGAGGTAGATGGATTTTTTTTGTTCTTATCCAAGGAGTAGGGACGACCTGAAGCTAGGCAGCTGTATTCGGGTTGCACAGAAGAGCAATGCATCTCACGCCATTCATCCATTCATTCACATAGGCATTCTTGTAACAAACACTAGCGGTGCCGTCTCTGCTGCGACAGCCGATACTGCGATGTTCTTGATGTTGGGATGCCTTCGTCATTTTACTCAGGGGCAGAACCTGCTTCGCCAGGGTACGTTTGTTATGGACGGGAAGTGGCTCTGTTAAACGGAGGTTTTGCGCATGATCAATGGGTCATAACAAGCATCGCCTCTTTCTTTTCTTTGGTGAACAGGCTCGTGGAAGAATCCTGGAATGTCAAAGGGACATGACATGGCCTGCAAGACCGTCGGTATTCTTGGTTTAGGCGGAATCGGCAAGGTACTTTTGGCTTCAGAGAAATACGCCCCTGTGGACTCGCGCAAAAAAAAAAAAAAAACTCTCTTGTCAAGAAGATCGGGCTCTCACAACAGCTGCCTCTTTTTTTGCTTTGATTCGTTCCGTTTTCCCATAGGCCATTGCCAAACGCGCCACGGCTTTCGGAATGGTCGTGAACTACCACAACAGAACTCGCGTAGACATTCGAGGTATGGACGAAATGAGGACCATCCATAGATCTTTTCTATTGGCTAATTCGCGGTCTTTGGAGTCGCGGTTATTAACTGTGCATGCCACGTATTCTTTTTCATGCAATCTCTTCCCCTCTTAGTCGAGGCCGAGTACAACGCACAATTTGTCGCATATGAGACCCTGTTGCGTGAATCGGACGTGATTGTTATTTCTGTGCCCTTGAACAAATCGACAAGGCATATGATCGGTGCCGCCCAGTTTGAAAAGATGAAGCCTGGAGTTGTTATCGTCAACATTGCTCGGGGATCCATTATTGACGAGGCCGCCTTGGTCGCGGCATTGGACAGTGGCAAGGTGGCCTCTGCTGGATTGGATGTGTACGAGTTTGAGCCCAAGGTTCACGAAGGCTTGCTTAAGCACCCTCGTTGCACCCTCTTGCCTCATATGGGAACATTTACAGAGGAGACATCCTTTGATATGGAGGTATAGAACAATTCGACTGACCAGAACTAAGATAGCAAGGATTTTGGCCTGAAACGTGTACTGAAACTAATTGCATTTTTTGTTTATAGAAATTGACCATTCTCAACACCAAAAACTTTCTCATGTATGGTGATATGAAGCATGCTATCAACAAGGTCGAAAACGCAAAGCCCTTGGAGTCCATGATGACGGATAGCGTAGATATCTCCAAGCTCAGTCTTACTTTGCAAGGATAAATCTTGAATAAATAAAAGGGTGGTTGTTCTCAATTTTTTTTCTAATGGCGGTGGGTAGGTAGGGTTTATTGGTACGAGCGTCAGGGTCCAGCAGCCCTGCTTGATTTCTTCAGAATCTGAACAATTATATTTCATTTTTTCACTCATCGTCATAGTTCTCCTCTTCATCTGCCCGCTTTCGCTTCCAAAGATCGTGGTTGGCAAGATTCTGTTGATTTTGCGTCAAAGGTTGCTCCTGCGACGCATCCTTCATGTCTTCATCCTCATCATAATCGTCGTCCTCATTTCGTACTTTGAAAAGCGATGGTGGTTGTGATGACGGCCCTGATTCTGATGTGGATGTTGTTACTGACAAATCCAAGCCTTGTGTGAGGGGTGCACTTTGTGGAGGCAACTATTTCAAAAAAAAAAAAGAATGGATTAGTGGTTGTGTCTTGTGTCTTGTGAGGAGTTCATACAACGCGTAGTTCCTCTCATCTACTCTCTTTATGTCAAAAAGTTGTAAAGTGGATGTGGAGTCCATTTGAAAAAAATAACAATGAGAAAAAGTATACCTCTGGAATAAGCTGAAAGTTGACAGCCGTTAGACAGTGCCGTTCATGGGGGAGACGGATGCCATACTTCTCCGGGATCAAGGGCAAAGGAACCTTGTTCTTTTCCTCAGCCAATTCTACCAAGAACTCCTTGGGAGGCGGTGCAGTGAAGGAGTGATTGACTCTGCCCTGGATCGCCAATCTTACATCATCCAGTCCAACTTCTGTCCTTCCTGCATGTTCCGAGTATAACAAAGCATCCTGGAACACATCGGTGGTATAGCCTATAGAAGAGGTTTTCATCGAATGCAATGAAAGGCGTATCAGCATCGGCAGATCGTGAATCCTGATGGTCCGGCTATGTGTAAAGATGCTTTTTTCTCTTCCTCCTTTTGTTTCAGCAGAAAGGGTAAGAGAAAAAGACCAAAGACGTACGGTGTGCAAACTCGAGAAGTTGGTGAATGACTTTTTGTTCCGCATCTTCGACTGACAGCGACTGCAATATCAGTGAAATGACTATAGGGTGTAAACAGCACAATGGACATTAGCATGAGTTTCGGTAAACTGTCCTGCATGGCTGTGTCATTTTTAATGCTGATGGCAATGTCCTCAGCAGAACCGGACGTTCGATTTCGATCGTCGTTTGTTTACCCTTGGCATCTCGTGGCAATGGTGTCAGTGTCATTATGAAAGGTCCTAGTTTCGATAAAGTGTCCTTGAATGCCGATCCGTCAAAAGTCCAAGTCCAAGGTCCAGAGAGGCGTTGATGTTGGAAAGCGATTCGAGTTCTGTCAGGGAGAAGAAGGGTTCAGTCCACCTGCAGGCTGTCACTGGATTTAACGAATTCGAAATCGTTATTTCCATGCAAAATGAATCCCAGTGAGCTGAGCGCGTGTTGAATGTTCCCTTCATGTCTTCACCTCACGAGTACTACAAGAGGGCGAAAGAGCACTGCAAGCCAGCATCTCGATACCTTTCACTCAGAAATTATAGTTGAGATGGATCACTACCAGCTCTTGACTAGTGCGAATTACCCTCTGTTTTTTATTATTTTTTTTCATGTCTATGCTGGTGGGAAAAAGTTGGCAAAGAGAATAACGCCAATAAGACTGTACATCACGAAAAATGCACTTACAGACCATGTCCACCCAGAGCCGATGGTCGATGGTCGGTCGTCGAATTGATGAGCTGCAAACCAGTAGACTGGAGGCATGCAAGAGAAAGCGCGGGTGATGATTTGGATATGCATTGTCGTAATATTTGTCAACAGCAACACCGCCCAGAGTGTGATATATGGGAACATCCTCTGGCTCAGGAACGGTGCAGTGTCCTTGCTCTGAGGCTGAGACGATTGTCGGCCCAAGGTCATAGCACGACGAACATCGTATTTGATGTAGTAGTAGATCCCGGACGCAGAGAGAATAATCATGGGTGCAGCCATTGCAAAGTTGGGAATCTGCTTGATTTCATAGTAACGAAGAAATCCCACATTCCTAAGAGAGACACGCACGTCATTAGTGTTAGAGCAACTTTCATGTTTGCCTGGCCAGACCTGTCACCAATTCTTACCAGTAAAAATCCTGAACAAAAGAGTAGAGGAGGGGTATAGGTTTGCTGCACCACGGTCGAACGTCCAGACTGGAGAATTGTCCTGAGCAATAAAGGGCGTATCCGTGGGCCTGAACTGCAATGAATCCGTACCAAGAAACCAGGCAAAGCATCGCCGTTTTCACGAGGATGAGAAACTTGTGCTGAAGAAAAAGGAAACTCGAGCTCCATTAGTTGGAAATCCATGTAGAGTTGGATGATACAAGCCAACCTTGCAAAATGTTACCAGAATCGGCTTTTGAAGATCCATTTGCACAACCAGTTCATAGATGAAAAACCCGGCATACAGAATTCCATTTGATCGCGCCGTCGAGGATATGGACCAGGTGATTGCTGCCAACAGATATCTCTTGTCTGCTGCATAGATCATTCCAGTAAAGGACAAAGCGGCAAACAAGCTCTCTGTATAACTGTTTGCAATGAATCGGTCAGGATATCGGACAGCGATACGAATTCCAGCTGCTTGAGGAGCGCAATGCGAAACAATTCTTCTTACATGGCGGACATAAAAATTCCTGATGGTGTCAACGCGTAAAGGATTGCAGATAAAAAGGCGAATTTTTCTTGACCAAAGAGTTTGTTGGACAGTCTGTATAACTGGACAGTTGCTGCAATAAAGGAGGCATTCGCAACCAGCACGCCCGCAAGCACCAATATCTGAGTGGTGTCCAAGTAAAATGAGAGCGGCGCGAGGACTATTCCAGTTCAAAGCATGTGAATGGCGGATGAGCAGGAGTATCGAGCCGTAGTCTCAAATCGGATACGTCGTCCTGTCTTGTCTTACCTGTGCCAGCAACGAGTCTCATCAACCATGGTAGTAGCGGGAAGAAGGCATGTGCCTGCTCAAAAACATAACCGTGCTCGGCCTGGTGCACATAGTAGAATGAATCCCAGCGAAGAAACACGCCTAGGATCCCCTTGAAGAGTCGCTGGGGAGCAGAGTTGATGGGCAGGATCAATTCCAAAGCCGAGTCGTAGTCCTGAATGAAGGCATGGGATGCTACAGCGATGGCCCAAATCACTATCCTGGATGCAAATGCATAATATGCGACAGTCCATGTCCTGTCCATCGGCGGCCGTTGCAGGCCGGATGTCGTCCGAGGGAGCATCTTTGTCTCCATGGATGAGCGGGGAAGAGTGTTGGGAGAGACAACTTGCAACTGCAAAAATAGATATTTGGTGTAAATTTTATTGTAACGCGCGGTAAAGGTCACACCTCACATTAAAATTTTATTTTTTATTCCGGTAAAATAAACAAAGTGCTCGATGCGGCTGCGTTCTCCCAAATCATTTTATCTTGGTTTTCAAACGTCTTTTCTTCCAAGATCCTATTATCAATCTCGGTGTGATGCAAATTCCCGGACCGGGCCGCTACTTTTCCGTAATTGGCTTTTTCAGTGGCCATGTCCGTTGCAGTCACCTCGAAATATCCATCACAATATCCCATTGATATTCTCACATTGATCCGCTGAACACCTTTGGGGGCCGGAGGAATGCCTGAGAGTTCGATCTCACCAAGGAAAAGGTTCTGGTTTGCCATGGCTCGTTCGCCTTCGTAAACTCGAATAACCATCCTTTCTTGATAATCGACTGCCGTAGAAAAGGTGAGCACCTTGTCGAATTCGTGTGCTAAAGCACGATCGGCGAATCGGACCATAACGCCATCAGCATTCTCGATACCAACAGATAGGTAAGAGAGCCCAAAACAGCACAAGTAGCCCTGCCTACTGTAATAGTCAGATGCTGCCTGAAGGCCGCGCTGTGCTGCCCCAAATATAGTCGACGTCTCTGGTTGCTTTGATCCATGGTAGCTTCCCGAGTGGCCAAAATAATCTCGCAGGGCCGACTGCAAAAAGGGAATATTAGAAGACCCACCAGAAAAGACTATGTTCTTGATATTGTGCTTTGAAAACTTGACAGAGTCTTGAAGAGCCTGATCAACAGCCTTGATGGTTTTCATAAAGAGGTCCATGTTGAGTTCCTCGAACAGAGACCGAGTCAGTACCTCAGAGAGATTTTGGTCTCCGGGGCGGAGAGACTTGATTTCGATCCTGGCCGAGTTGTGGAAAGTCAGATCGTTTGGCTTTTTCAACTTCTTGTTCCAAGTGAAGGACAAGCTTGGCGTTGTCAGATATATCCTGCCGAGACTTTGTCTTGTGAACCAGGAGTAGATGATCGACGACACGTCGATTGAAATCGTTTCCACCAAGGTGCTCATCGTAAATGGAGGACAAAACATCAAAGCAGGGACCATCACGTACAGCGACAATGACTGAAGACGTTGAGCTACCAAGATGAAAGATAAGAGCCCCTTGTCCGTCTTCAATGTTATCGCGAAATGGGTAGGCTGCGACAGCGGAGATCCTATATAATTCGAAGAAGTCCAGACCAGCGATTTTTGCCGCCTTATTCATTGCATCGCGTTGACCTTGCGCAAGGTTGCTTCCGTCGGTATAAACTGGGTCATAATCGGTGTAATTCCCTCTCCACGGGTCATCGAGGATTTCTATTGCTGTTGAGTGTATGTTGTTTCCACCAGGCAAGACAATCGAAGTAAGAGAAAACTTTTCATTGATGGCTCTTTCTGCCGATTCTTTCAATTCCTTCAAGTACTTGGCTGTGATATCGATGAGCGTCAATGCTTGGAATCCAGCCACTCTGGGTTCGTTGTCATAGTGAATCTTTCTGCGAAGTGCAAGAGGATGATCGAGATTGAAGAGTGTGTTGGACGGGTGCACATACGATGACTTGTCGGAGCCATATTTAACGAGCAGGTATCCGTCAGTGGTCCAATTGGACTCCAATGGCCCTGGCTCAGAGTGCGTCCCTGGACCGACCGAGATCAGTTCTGGTTGACTGTTACTACCAATGATAGCACTCATACGAGTGCTGCTCGATCCAACCTCTAACAAAAAAAAAGTACAAATGTGTATGTGTTAGATCAGTCCTATGAATCCCAGTAAGGCCACAAGCTGAAGAGTAGGCGGAATCTTTCATCTCGATATGGCGATATGGCAGAATGGAGGCGATGATTCTTACCAATGGCAAGCGCTGAATATTCAACAGACACAATGGTGACGGACGCCAAGGTCAAGACCATCAAAGCTATCAGAGCCATGACTTGGTTATGTCTGTTGGACCTTTTCATGTTTCGAGGGACGAGATGGAGGGATGAAATGAATGGAATGAAGGAAGAGACAGAGACAAACATGGGAGAGATGAGAGGGATGGGAGATGGGCCGGGCTGTCTAACCGCCAACGTGTCAACTTGTCAGAGTGTCAACGCCCGGACATTTTTTTTTCAACGCCCAGACACGCGATTTCGACGAGCAGGAGATTTGCGTTGTTGAGAAGAGCATCTATGCGCCCCTTAAGACAGACACCCAGGAATGCAAAAACATGATCTTCCATCATCGCTGAACTCGTCTCCCCAGCTCAGGACATCAGGAAATACACGTCTGTGCAGATCAGCCCATTGTCGTGCCCCGCCCAGTCAAATTCGACATCCACTCCCTCACAATGTCCAAGAACGACCCGCTCAGTCTCCTGCGCGACTTTACAATCTCCAAGAAGCCAATCACCCTCGTCGCCGCCAATGGAACCCTTGTCACGGAACTGACCGAGGCCACCGATGTGGTCTTTGCGGACGACAAACAGACCTTCAAGTTTCCCAGAAGTACCCCTACCAACTACAGACGCGGAGCTTCCGATGAGACGTACACACTTGAGACTCTGCTTTTCCTCTTGCAGAGGGCGCATCTGAGTGTCGCCGAGTATTCATTGGAGGGTGCACAAAAGGGAATCCAGATTGTCTCCATTCTGGACAAGAGATTGGTGCTCGATTACCTCACAGGTGTCACCGCAACCTCTGCCAACATCATATATCTGCCTTCAGAAACAAGTAAGTCTCCTTTCCATAAAAGCAGCAGTGGCTGGTGGAATAGCGCGCTTTGGTTTTTCAGGGTCGCTGATCAGTTTTGCCCCTTGATAGGCAAACGACCTGGAGATGATATCGTGGATGATACACAAGGAGAGGCGTCAAAGAAACAGAAAACTGGAACGCAGTCTGGGCATGGCGATGACAGCGATGTCTTGAGAATGATCATCTCTAGAGAGAGATTGGCTAGGACCACTGCAAGCGTTTTGCGTGGAAACAAGGTAAGGCCTATTTTCCTGATCTAGGGCATACAGCGACATGATGTGGTCAATTAACTAACATGGTGCCGGGTTACTGCTACTGGGATTCAACACAGTCATTCGCCAACATTCAAAAGATTGGGATCGGTATTTTGTTGAAGAGCAAATCTAAGGACGACAAGGCGGCGGCAGCAGTAAAGAAACCACATGATTCAAGGCAACCAAGTGCGCCTGCTCCTTCCTCGACCGCTGTCGCTCGTCCCCCTACCTCATCCAACCCTTCTGCCAAACCTTCTTCTCAGATCAAACCCAAGTCTTGTAAGTTTCTTAGATCAGCAAGCATGGCTGGTCAATTGATTCAAAACGATGTCGAGTTCATGAATGTCCAGTGACTTATATTATTTCTTTCGTCAAACTAGCATCGTCTCGTATTCCTATCATTATTATTCCAGCAGCTGTTACGTCCATGTTGACAATGTACAATATCAAGCAGCTTTTGGAAGACCAACTGTAAGTAGTCCGATGGAAATGCCTCTTTTTAACGCAAAGACGTTATTAACTCTTTCCCGGAATGATATAGATTTGTGGACAGTCAGGAGATTCGCAACAAGGGCGCCCCCAAGCCCAACCGTCTCATTATTGAGCGTCGACAGAAAGCCAATGAGGCCCACAAGACTCCATATCATGTCATTGACAGCGTAGACCACATGCGGCCAGAGGATTGGGATCGTGTTGTCTGTGTGTTCACCACCGGCGCCGAGTGGCAATTCAAAAAGTGGAAGTGGCAAAAGCCTTTGGAGTTGTTTGCACACGTCAAGGGATTCTATTGCAAATGGGCGGATGAGCAACCCAAGGATACGATCAAGACCTGGAATGTAGAGATGCTGAGTGTATGTTGACCGGCAATTGATCCCTACACTGCTTACCTTTGTCAACAAACTGAGTACAAGATTACTTGATTACTAACATTGCCGCACTCGTTCCCCTTGTTTAGCTCAATCGTCATCGCCGCCATGCGGATAGGGCGACCGTGACAGAGTTTTGGGACAGCCTACAGAGTTGGTGCCTTGCCAATAAGCCTCATTTGGCCTACTAGTGAGGAGGTCATGGTCACTTTTTTCTTGGCAAAAGTTGCTAAAAGATCCTAAAAAAGTACACCTATTAAAGCTGTAAAGTACACATTGGATCGAATCAATGGAGAGATATCATGAGGCCCTAGCTCCGCATTTTCTTCGATACAATCTCGCCACGCCGCAAGCTCGGCAAAGCAGAAACAGGAATATATATATTTTTCAAGGGCAAAGTCGAAACAAGAATGCCTGCGCTGAGCATTTTTATTATTTTTCCCATTTCCGGCATTGATCTCCGGAGTGGGGAAGCAATCGGAAAGACAAGAGAGCATACAAAGAAGAAGAAAAGAAGGGTCAAGCGTCGTGCATATGAGACAAACAAGCGTTGCAAACAAAGAGATTTCATTGCAAAAAAGGAAGACGACGCGACGGAATCGATCAAAACAGGCGACAATTGCAAAATGAGTTGTGGTACAAGGTTGGCGCGGAAATCTCTCCTAAACTCGTTTCATTGTCTGCTGTCGCTCCCAACTTTTGGTCGACTCGGTCGTTTGTCCTTTTTTATCGATGGATCTCTGTGGATATTTCTCTCCTTCCCCCGGAAGATATCTTGGACTCTAACATGATTGCGGGCAAGTAAAATTCGGGGAAGACGATAGGGAGGGAAGGGAAATCAGGATCACAAGCATACCAAGGCTGAAAAGGTCGTGGCTCGTGCGGGCGTCTAAATGAACAAGAGAGAGGATCCAGGGAGACGAGGAGCAAAGGGAGGGAACGGACAGGATTGTTGTGGTTGCACCCCCTTTTGATAGGTGACGAGACAAAGGGCGATAGAGCAAACATGTGTGTGAAAAGCGTGAATGTTGAAAGAGGTCGCGTCTGGCGTCCAGTGAAAGGGGGGACACAGAAGGAACGAGAGCTGTTGACCTTTTCTATCACGACAGGTGTTATCCTTGTGATAGCGGCTCCCAAGCAACTGAGAACGTTCGCATGCATGATTGGCGAAGGAAGAGAAGGGAGAGAGAAACACACACACACAAACACACATAGACTACACATACTCAAACTCGTGTTGCGCATTTTGGCCAGCCCGTGGCGTCATTTGATTCCTTTTGTGCTGTCTGCAGGCAGAGAAAAGAGAACAGAGAAAGAGAGAGAGGAGGGGAGACGACAAGACGACCGACGTGTGTCCATTGACGAGTCAAGGACGGCGACCGACCCGGGCGGACTGCGAACCACAAAAAAGGGAAATTCGCAGAGGGGAGGGAAGAGACTCACTGTGCTCTCCGACGCGGGTTTCTCCCCTCGGATCAGCCCGTGTGTGGACACTGCACACCCTCGATGTGTGCAGGAGTGCAGTGTGCAGTGTGAGAGAGAGCTGAGCTGAGCTCCACTTTTTTTTTTTTTCCCTCCTCTCCTTCCTCTATCTCCTCTTCCTCTTTTCTTCTTCACGTTCTGCTTTATTGCTGCATCTTTTTCCACTCTGCTCATTCGCTTTCATTCATACATCCATTCATTCATTCTCTACTTTACTTCCTTCCTTCGACTCACACATACCAAAGGGCCCTCAACAAACACCATGGAGGTCCAACCTGCTCCTATCGATATCGTACACACATCTTCCTCCACATCAAAAAACACTCCTATCCATCCTACCAAACTTGCTGCACTCGACCCTCTCAAGCACCTACCTTCCTCTTCTGTAGATCTCCATTCCGTCCTCAAGCCTGTCGTAGCCTCTGCTCCTTTGGAGAACGACCCCAATCCCTCCTGGGCATTCTTCCCTGATTCTGCTGCGTATATTTCACAGTCGTCCTCTTCTGCTGCTGCACCAGCTTCTCCTACCTCTGCCTCCACCTCTGCCTCTCCCTCCTCTCCCTCGGGTTCACCGCGGTCATCTCCTCCTCCTCCTGCATCAGCCCCATCCGCCTCCAACACCAAGGGCACGTCCTCGTCTGCCGCAACTGCTACCACACATGTAGGCACAACCTCGACTCATCACCGTATTCTGGACCATTGTTTTCATGTATCGATCGAAACACGATTGAAGCAAGCTGAAGCTCAGTACCTGGCCTCGATGCAAGAACTCGCTGTAGAGCAGCAGCTGAAGGGGGCTTCTCAGGCCCAGGAACCCATTTCTGTGTCAAAACAGGACGATTGGAAACGGCGTCAGCGATCTCTTGTCGACGAAGCTGTTGTTCTTGGCCGCAAGGGCTCGAACGTAGAAGCCATTGTTGATGGTAATAACCCACTCAGTTAGCCAGAGACTTGCAATGTTTTTGTATGTGTGTGGGGAACGGGGAGGACCCAGGTTATTTTTTATCTTCATCCTTGACAAGACCTTAAAAAAGGATGAACGAAAAAACGGTTTTCTATCGGAGAGACCATTTGGCCGGGAAAGGAACTTTTTTTTTTTTTTTGGACGTATCTCGCTCCTCTCTTCCTCATGTCTGTTTGTGCCAAAAGAGGCGGAAGCGAGAGCAGCGAGATGAAAACTGAGCGGGGGCGAGTACATGGTTGCACAGACACGGCATTCGCCTGTCTCGCTTTCCTCCCTTGTCTTCCCGTCTGCTCTTACTCATCATCCGACTTTTCCGTCCCCCCACGTTTCTCTCCTTGCTTGATTTTTATAGGCATCCTCAAGTCTCACCGGTCCAATGGGCCCTTGCAGTCCTTGCCAAGACACCTGAAGCATCGTCTGCACCTCTGTCAGCTCACCTCGATGGTTTTTGGGCGCTTCGATGTCGCCTCTTCCACCAACAATTCTGCGGGACTCAACATTTACTCGGCTTTCCATTCTCGTCGTCACGGGGCGTCCCGAGCCGCGATCAAACAGCGTCTCACCCATAGCGAACAGGGAATTCGACTTCAGCAATTGCTGCAGCAAAAGATCCCTTCGTCCGTCTACTGTCGTCGCCATCATCGCAAGGATTGCAAACGTACATGCTGCACGCTCGCCAAACTTCAACAGGAACAACAACAGGCTCTAGAGTTGAAGAAGAAGCTTGCCAATAGCTACTACATGAACAGTGTTCGCAAGCAGGAACCTCAAAGGGTGGCCGGTCTCGTGGATGCCATCCCTGCGTTCTTGAAGTGTTCTGCCATGTGTTATCGGGATATCGCCAACAGCATCAAGGAGCAAAATAAGCAAAAAGCTGAAGAGGCAAACAAAGAATCCAAGGATGGTGAGGAAGAGACAAAGATGGATCAGGACAAACCACAGGTCCAGGTTCTGGATGGATGGTACCGATTGCTCTTGGAGATGATGACTCAGGCCGTGATCGAGTCGTACCTCTGCGACGAGGGCACGGGTCTGGAGGCGATCATTGACGTATTCTCGTTTGGCGATGACTCTGAATGCTCAAAAGAGGCGGTACAGGAAGATATGGCTAGCTCTTCCACTTCTTCTCTGACGGTCGATGTCAACCCTGCGGGCCACACGGCCACTGGAGTGGAGGGTCTTCAGTTTCAAAACTTGAACAGTCTTGGATCCACGACGATTCCTTTGCAGCAGAGTTCGTACCAGCCACAGCAGCAGCCACAACAGGGTCTTCGTTCGACCTCGCCCCTTCATGATGTAACAACCCAGGACCGTCAGGACGATATTCTGTTTGCCAATACTCCAGAGTACGACGCTTTTAAGAAGGCTAGGGATGAGCGTCTTCACGAGGTATGGAGCCTACTTTTTCTCTTGATAATCATTTTTCATTCTACATGGTGTTTGTCTCGCCTTTTTTCCTTCGTCCTTTATTCTTGTATGACTAATCCTGTCCACCTATTGTTCAACTTTTTTTCTTTAGTTGATGACAGTGGATGGAGTGACGATAGAGCAACACTTTGCGACGCTGGCAACGAAGTATCCGTTGATCGTTTTGGAGCGCCAGATGACCCATTTCATTGCTCACTGTCAAAAGTTGCTCGTGGACCCAAAGCTTTCTCAGAATGCAGAGAGTTTGGGACTCTTGTTCCCCCCTACCACCTCGGCCTACGCGGATGGATCTCTTTCGATGCCCGTGAGCGAGGATGAAGACGATGAAGATGAGGAGATGTCTATCAAGTTGGAAGAGATCAAGGAAGAGGATGAAGAAGAAGAGATGGATCAAGGGAACGTTGCGGACGATGACGACGATGACAATTCAACGGCAGCACGAGTTGTACAGGTTCCCAGGAAACATCGTCTCAACGGCCATTCCAACAAGCATGGCCGTGAGGCTGTGAAGCAGGAGGAGGAGGAGGGATCAGCGGAGCATGTGGCCAAGAAGGCCAAGGTGTAAGAGTCGGAAGAGTGTTTTTTTTTCTGTTATTCCCCCAATTTGTACAATACTCGGCCTTCAGTTGTAGACTAGTATATTAAAAGAATGAAATCATATTGAAGCAGAGGGGACATGCGCCCAAATGAGCGCAACGATTCGTCGTTACGGTGTCTATCAACAAAAGACGACACATGTAAACAAAGTAAGTAGCTGATTAGAGACCAGACTAAATAATTTTGGGATATGATTTGATCTGAGGATACTTACGTAAGTTGGGTCAAACCCAATTCGTCGTGGCATCGCGTCTGATGCACTCTGATGATTGTCTCCAGTCTTCGAAGAGCTGGTGTTTGGGGGCGGTTGCGACCACGGTCACGAGGTGGTTGAGAACGGAGGGAGTGTGCTTCGGTTGACAGATGTAAGCTGGGAAAATCCTGAAATTGCGATATTGAGGGCGGCGTTGGTGTCACGTCCCCTGATTGTGTATCCGCACCGATAGGATACGCACCTTGGGTTGATACACTCTGTGGCGCCGTTGATCCTCACGAGCCTCATGACCCCTTTGACCATCCTTCGGGCTCGAGCAAGTCTTACAAGTTTGAAGCAAAAGGGGCATTTCTTGCTCGAGTTATTCTCGTTTGTTTTGCAAACTGGGCCATGATGCATATGTCGTCGGGGTATGTGATTCCCTCCCATCTTGCAAGTTCCTTTCAGGCGAGAGCCTACTCCCATTCCCGCAGCACCGTGAAGAAAAACCGGAATGACTCTTGGCAGAGCCTTTGGACAATGGTTCACATGCTTCAGGACAAGGCGTTTGGATGTCGGGTTGGAAGGGTTGGTCACCAGCTCAGGCCTGTGGTGCGTTTTGCACGAGGTGCAATAGCCGTTGGGTTGGAGGTGTTTCGACAGAGAGGGTGGCGCTGATATGGTTGGTGAAGACGACTCTGGAATATTTAACGATCGCTGAATAATCTCATCTAAAAAGAACAAGAGATAGATGCAGAGATTAGTAGAGGCGTTGACGGAATAGATTCGGCATAGTTTACTTTGCTTACCATGAACAACCTTCTTGAAGGAGTGTCTTTCTCTGCTTGCAAGACGGTCGTACGTCCGTGAGAGCCGAAGCGAAGCGTTGCGCCTTGCATTGATTTTGGCTTTTGAGTGTTCAAACTCATGGACCTCCTTTCTGGCATCTCGACGGATACTTGCGGCAATTTTGAGATCAACGACAGTATTCGCTCGGTGTGGAGAATGTTCTCCTAATGCCTCGAACGTTGCATTGATATGATCGTTTACTTTGGTTGCCAGGTTCCTACGCCTGGCTTGGTTTGTTAACCCTGAAAGATGGCGAATGTGAGAGACGGTGGTTTTGTGTGGTGTAGGGATCCTGATTTGTGCCAGCGCCTGATTTCGACTGCAAGATAAAGCCTCATCAAATGACTGCTGGTCTTCAACAGCGTCCAGTGGACTTGCGCAGTCTTCAGACAGCAGAAGAAACCTGTTTTGGAGTTTGATAAGAGTCGTTTCAGGTACTGCCACAGTCTCGAAGAGAGTTTTTCTGCCAGGGTCGGTGCCTCCGGGTACCAACACTGTCTTCCTGCTATTCGGCTTTTGGTTGCTCTCCTCAATTTCCTTTTTTAGCTTGACAATGGAGGTCGCCTCTACGTAATCCATTGCGCCGGGTCTCTTCAGAGATGGTGTCGATGTGTAAGTTGGCTGGCAATCGCTGGTACCGGGGCTAGTGCTGGTGCTGATGGAAAACGCAGATGTTTCGCCGATCGTAGCCATTTTTTGTTTCCCCTTTGCTTTTTTTCCTGTTGTTGAGGATGTTGGCGACTCTCTTTTGGCTTTGGTGAATTTGTTGAGGGCGTATTTTTCAGCTTTCAGGTCTTTGAGCTCGAGACTCAATGGTCCAATCTCCTCTCGGGTCTCGTATAACCTTTTCCTTTCGGCCTCCACGGTGTCGTCAAAGTCCATGGTGCCCGTTGTCCGTTTCTGATCGCTCGCCTCCCTTACTAGACGGATTTGCTTTGCCGCTTGACGATTGAGTTCCCGAAGTTTCTTCGCCTTTTCCTGTATAGTCTCCTCCAACAGTATCGCTCGCTCCTTGGCCTCCTCCTGCGTCAAACCAGAATTGATGAGTTGTTGCTGCCGGGATAAACTGTTCGCTACAGGAGGTTGACCTCTTTTCTTCCTTTTTTCCGTCCACAGATCGCGAGTGGATTCGACGTTCGTTTTTGACCCCATTATTTGGACAGTGCTCGCATCAATGAATTGGAGGCTAGATTTCATTTTTCACCGTTTACATGAATCAGAATCGGGAATCGAGTCTCATCGTTGCTCATGTAGAATACGATTTTACTTACCGGTCTTCAAATATGAGATGGTGTTGCTTGCAAATGTCTTCAATGGCACCGAGATCGAAAAAGCCACCAAGGATAACTTTGCGATTTTTGGACGACGATTTCACAGTGGACGCGATCTGGTCTCCCCTCCACACATCAAAGTGACCTCCATCTCTGGCGCACAGTACCTCGCACACTCCAAGTGCAGTTAGGGGGAGTGGGTGTAGTTTCCCGGAACTCGATATGGGCGACAGGCGCTTAGTGAAATCGGAAAAACCGAGCGCGCGCAGGATGTTGTTTGCCAAATAGCAGAAAGGTCCCAAAGCAAAAATGTGCTCGTGTAGCTTCCCCTCTGTGTCTCGCTTCGGCGTATAGGGTCGGAGTAAATTGATGATGTCCACTGCGACCTTGATCTCATCGTCGCTGAACTTTTCATCCTCGTATAACTGTTCTCGTACAGTCTCCGGTGTCACCTCTTGGAGATCGCCACTCATGTCCAATAAAAGACAAACCACTGACTCAAGCCCTCGAAGGTGCTTGGCAGTCGGCTCTGGTGGTAGTGCGGGTGTTGCCTCTGAGGACGGTTCAGATGCTGAAATGTAGAAAAGGCAGAAGGGTTAGAACTAGGCTTGAGCTCGGTGATATCGGCGACACGCTCTGGTTGCAAATACCTTCAATATTGGGCATGGCTCCTATCTTTCGATCTTCTCCTGTATCATCCAGTAGAGTCTCTTTCGGATCAGGACACTCATCTCCGTATTCTTCTACCTCCGCACTGAAACCATCGTCGTTGTCGAGTAGATCGTCGGCTCCCAAAACATCGAGGTCATCCTCTCCTTGGGCTAATTCCAATAGTTCCTCGTTGGACAGATCATCGTTGTCGGATTCAACTGCAGCTTCATCTCCCTTTATCTGGAGACAGTCGTCAAGCTGCTTGATTTTGTCCGTAGTAACTCGGATCATTTGAAGGACCTTGTCCACCCTTGCGACTCGAGACTGATGGCCTTGTAGGTCAATGGGGTCATGCAACACTAAATTTGAACCAATCCATGTGGCCGTGCATGTACCAATCGCTTGGTCAAGTTCAATGTAAAGCTTCTTCACGCGACGGCGTAGGGCTTTCCGGAGTACACGAGGCCTGTTGCGTTTCTTCTCAACCTTCAATGCCTTCAATTCTGCGTGTCTCTTCCGCTGATCTCTGTAGTTCTGTTCCGCGCACGGTCGAACATGGATGCGTAATAGGTAGCGAACGACCGCCCTTTTCAGATCGGTATACATCCTGGATGTCCAAATATTGCTATAGTTGGTAGCCATAGCCCTCAAATATTCTGGTCTTGACTGTGACATCTCCTTAGGGCAGGTGGCGCTTCCGATATAGCCGTCCTCGTCCTGGCACGCGTCCCGGATAATCGTAGCCAATTCGTTCCAAATTGGGTGGACGAGCGATTGTGCAGAATCGCTTGGCATCCTCCGGCGTTTGCTTCCTGTCGACAATGGTGGCCCCTCAGAGAGACTCGAGCCAACTCCGACATGCATCTGCGCATCCTCCTCCTCCTCCCCTTCCTCACCATAATCGTCATTGTCCAGCCCGAGGGTTCCGTGCTGCTCCTCGCTTCCCACGCCGCCAGCGCTTTGCTTCTGTTTCTTGTTCGGCGGGATTCTTTCGGATATGTCTTTCACAAGACGAGAAGCGATATATTGTATGCAATTCTGAGAAAAAACATCCCGTATATCCTTTTGCTCGGCTGTCCTTGCGGCATCATCAGTACAGTATTGCCTTGTCTCCGTCTGGAAGGAGTCCGGAACCATGGGAACCTTCAAAACCGGATTATTTTTCAAAGCAGCATCTCTGATTTCGAACGTATCCGGTAGTAGCCTTTGGATGTTAAATCCGTTATGGGGTCCTTGCTTTGGATGAAAGCGGCCTTGAAGGATCTAAACGTAAACGCGAGTCGAATCGAAACGGTTAGATTTTACTCACTCGACATCATAGGGAATGATCCCGAGAAGGTATTTTGGAAACCAACCTCGAGCTGTGCTAACATCATCGCTGCCTGGATCTCCGCTACGTGGGACGACATCATTTCCTGTTTGCTGCTTAACAAGTTCTTGATCGTTCTCTTCTCGTTGCTCGAAAACTCCTTACGAAGGATTTTGTCCAGCGGTACCGACACAGTCCGCAGTTGGGCCTCCGCATTCTTCTCTTTTGCCTCTGTTAGCGTGGCATCACTTTTCGACTCATTTTCCAAAATGGATGAGGTCCATAGTCCATCGAAATGATCGCATACGGTTTGGTGGTATTCGTGGAAAGCGGCCCAATCGCTCCCGTTCTCCCTTTTCATTTTTTAGGATATGTCGTCTGCTGACCAGGAATCCACTTTATGATGGCGCTCCATGGCGGGAACGATCGCTTGAAAGACATTCCTTGGCAACTTGCGCCTCGATAACTCCAACCTCTTCATGCTGTCGCGTTCTTTCACGGGATCCTTTTTCTTGGATTTGGATAGGCTCTTCACCTTGTCCCCTACAGCTGATTTCAAAGACTCTAAACTGATTCGATGAAGGAGGGGATAAGACGTTATTGCATGCTCAAAACATCATCATCTGCTGCATGCAATGTTAACCATAGCCCTACCACTGCTTCTTGAGTTCTTCCATTGCGACGTCCATATCTAACTTTGCCGGGTAATTTCTGGCTTGCACCTGTCTCTGGGATTCCCTGTATTTCGCAAGATCGATCAGTGGAACAGCCTGGGTCATGGGCAGCGGCCTCGTGCGCGTTGGTAAGAGAGTGGAGCAGGTCAAAGGAGAATACGACACCACCTCCGAATAAGAGTCTGCTACATGTAAAATTCCAACATGCAGGTTTGACGGCGTTGCAGGACGAAAAACTTGAGAGGCTGAGCGCGTAGAGGGCACGATGATAGTAGCTTGGAGGATAATGGCGAGACGCCTCAACAAGAGCCTGGTCGGGGGCAGGGAGCAAACGTCTTGCCCAATTTCGATCCCGAAGGTTGTGGATGCGCCGTTTAGCATATCAGTGATCTTCATCGCAAGTGACATGGTGTCACGGTCGTCCTGAACGATGAGGCCATACTCCTTCTGAAGGACTTGCAAAGTCAGGTCGATATTCTCATTACGAGGCAAGGGCACAGGTTCTCGGAGAACTCTCTCCAGTCTGTCCTCAAGATCGTCATTTCGAGATTGATCTTTTGGAACTTTGAGGGCACCTAACACAAAAGCGCCATCGTCTCTGAAGGGAATGATGATCTTGAGAACGGGTTGGTTAGCTATTAGCTTTATAGGTTCTTATTAGCTTTATAGGTTTTCAGAAAGCGCGTGCTTGGGAACAGAGCAGCATTCGACAGTACCTGTGCGTTCGACTGCAAAACGTCCAACTCATCCACAGAGATGTCAATGGGATCATCATCAAGCATTGCATCGTAAATGTCAACCTCGTGCTCCATGATTGTTCGAGTTGATTCTGAGAGAAGAAGAGAAGCATAAGAGACAGTGAAAAGCTGCTGTTCGAAAGCGAAGTCTTTTATCAGGTGAATTTGAGCGATGTTTTCGGGCGATGATCTGTTAGGATTGCTCGAGTTTGTTTTGTTTTTATTTTTGAACGTTGAACGGTTATCCATTTCATCACAAGCCCATGCTATTGCAGTACAGTTATCGTCAGGCTTATGTTCTGATTATATGGCAAAATTAGAAGCTAGGCACGGAAAACTTTGAGCTGCTGGTCTGTATGCTCCTCCTCTAATAGCGTATGCGCTCATGATCAAGCTTCGTTAGGGGAGACTCCTCGTCATTATCCTGATCCATATTCTGATGTGTGTTCAAGTTAATGATGTATTATTGGATGAGAGATTGGATTGTGCTGTGGGAAATGAGACGTTTCGCCGATTCAAGCAAGCTGCTGAATTTTATACTCAGAATTATAATTTTCAGGAAAGACTAGTTTTATTTAATAGCAGTTGTCGTTGGCATGTGATGTCGTCTTTAGGTGACTTGAACCGTATCTCCATGCTTTGTTTCGTCCACTGTCCCCTGCTGTCCCCTGCTGTCCCCTGCCTCGCTGGTCCCCCTCCCTGCCCCTTGCCTCTCATCCGTTGCCATCCGCACCCACTCCGGGGTTCTCGCTCTTCCTCCCCATTATTGATTCTCTATTGCTCATCTCTCCATCTCCCCATCCTTCCATCATCAGGAACCCAAAGACCCTTGCTCCTCCTCCCAAACTCTATTCCCGTCGTTTCCCTTCGGCCTTTTCCTTTCCTTTCTTTCCCTCCCTTCCCTTCCTTTATACCCGTTACATCCGCACTCTTGGCAATAGCTTAGGCTACGAGATCCAGACCCGCCTCTCTTTAGTATACCCCAGACAAACGAAAATAGCAACGACCCCAGTAGAACGGAGAGCAACACAAAAAGTAGCCCGAAATCCCAGCACAGAAACAAAAGAACAACCAAACGGTTCAAATTATGTCAAGTGGCGGTTCTTCTTCCCCTGCCTCCGTCTCCCTGATGATGTTGAGTTCACCTCCTGGAGGATCCTCGCCAGGGTTGGGAGGAGGAGGAGGAGGTAGTAGTGGTGGAACAAGCAGTTCTTCAATGGGTGCAATCACATCCACACAATCATTGTTTCTAAACAGTATCAGCAACGGTGCCTTGGACGCGTTCCCAGGACTATTGGGTAAAAGAGCAGCCACCTGGAGATACTTTCAAAGAGTTTATCAAGGCGGCATGGTCCTGTACAACACAGCCTTACTCTCGGATGAGGATTTAAGACACGGCTATACGGACGAGAAGATGCAGCGGAGGTAAACCCGAATAATCGGAAAAAAAAAATCATGGAACAGAACAAAACTGACGGACATGGGGCAAGATTCTTGAGAAGGGAATGCGAGAGACTAACATCTTGCTCAATCTTTTTTTTTTTTTTCTTTTGTTGGTGCTTGGGGGAGTTATAGGGCATTGCAGTATTTCTTACTGGGAACATCTCTGGCGACTATCTTGGAAATTCCGAGTATGTCGGATTGTCTAAAAGCCCTGCACGGTGTCGTGCAAGAGTATGAATACTTTACTGGATCAGAGTCTCGTTCAAAGATGGTAAGCTAGGCTCTTGGGTGGACAGATTGCGACTCTCTCTATGCAAACAACAAACGTTTTTTTTTTTTTTTTGTTTCCTCCCAAAAAAGATCTTTTTCAGGACGACAATCCGCAAAGGGACAGAGGGAGTAGTCAAACCCTTTGAAGAAACTGGAGAGTATTCGTTGCTCGAAGTCCGCGCCCTGGTAAAGAAAAGAGCACGAAAAAGAATTGATCCGCCAAGTAGTTTGCTTGTTCTTTCACCGATTTCATCATCATTCATTCTAATTTTGGGTTTCCTGGATTGCTTGCTGATTGTGTTTTAGCCGTTCAATATCGACTATGTGGTCACCTTCTCGTCTCTATGTGATGTGATTGCTCAAGTCTATGAGCGGCTTGGTGCTCATGACCAGGACATGTGCATGAATTTGACACACCTTGAGATGTTTCAAAAGGTTGACGGCCGGTTTAAGGTAAAAACAAAAAGATGAATGAAAGAAAATCAATGAAATTTTTTACGTCGGTACTCAAAAAACACTAAAACGCGATTGAAATCCCCCTCCCCTGAAAAAAAAAATTGTTAGAAAATATTGGCTGTCGTCTCCAAAGAACTCGAAATATTAGCACGGGAGGTCATGGTCGACGAATTGAACTCCATTAATCCTCTAGGATCATTGTCCAGCAGTGATGATTGGGATCTTTAGATTACCGTACAAATTCAATATATATATCCTTTTATTTTTTACAAATACAGCGGATCGGATAATAATAATGAAACAGGAAACGGGTGAGATCAAAAGAGAGAGGCCGCCAATGCATGCACAAAATCTAATTCGTGCGACGCAGGGAAATAAAAATACAGAATAATGCTGGGATGATAAAATGCTTATTTTTTTGGGTTTGTTTTGTCTGCATGCGAGTGAGGAGCGTGGTTCAGGAAGAACCTAGGAGAAACAAACGATCAGGTCATCGATGAGAGTGTTGTAGAGGGCGAAGACAATGAAGAAGAATCCGTCGAAACCTTCATCTTCTTCGCTGCAGGTCGGTATCCTGCATCAGAAGACGGACGAGAAAGCCGAGTTCTCTCGTGATCGTCATCATTCTCGATATCAGCATCTCGCTCCTCGTCCTCGGCACCCGTCCGGCGTGCTCTTGCTTCCAATGATACACCACTGCGATCTGTTTCTTCCCTAGAATATTCGTCTCCAAATTGAGTGTCGCCATTTCTGATATGCTCAGACCGCCGATGGATTGCTCCAGAAACAGGAGAGGGGCTGCGGTCGCTGCTTCTGCTGCGCTTCAGTAAAGCTGCGTCCACTCGCCGATGATGGTCGCCATCAACAGGGTTGTCACCCTCAGATCCATCTTCTCTGCGACCTGTTCGATTGCTATCAATTGGAGCAGACCGATCTGGAATGTACGACGCAGGGTATTGCGAGTGCAAAGAGGTTGACTCGGCAGCCCGTGCGGGAGGAGGGGGAGGGCGATATCCTCTATCAAAAGACCGTCGATCGTCGTCAAAGCCACCTCCACTATATCCACGATCACGGTCTCTACCACGCTCTCTGTCGCGGTCTTGGTTATAGTCCCGATCTCGGTCTCGGTCACGTTCGCGATCGCGCTCATAGTAATCATAGTCCTGATCCCTATCGCGGCCACGCATATCGCCACCTCCACCATTTTCACGATCACGGTCTCGCACAGGCAGCTCAGACTTGACTGAGGAAGCTCCAGCAGGGACTCTATCGCGGAGGTAATAATCATCCGCATCATAGCTTCGGTCTCGTCCACGTGTGTGATGTCGACTAGAATGGTGGTGATAGGAGGGGTCAACGCGATCACGGTCATAGTCCCGTCCAGATCGGTCTCTATATCGCGGTCCATAGTCTCGCTCTCGGTCACGGCCCTCACGATCTGGTAGTTCGCCGACAAGAACGGCATCAGGGGCAGCAGAAACGGTAGGGGCGGTTGAAATAGAGACACCAGGAACAAGGCCAACGTCCCCCACAGCTGGAACCTCTCTGTCTCGCCTACGGTCAAAATCGCGGTCCCGATCTCTTTCGCGATCGCGTTCACGGGACCAATCTCGACTTCCACGATAGTCGCGTCGTCTTCGGTCCCCGCTGGCATATTCACGATAGCGATCTCGGTCAATTCGTTCCCGATCGCGCTCTCGGTCTCGCGCTGCGTAATCATAGTGACGGCCACTGCTTCCGCGATTATAGTAGTCATAGGCAGGAGCAATTTCCGATGCAGCAGGTTCATCAGTGTAGCCGGGCTTGGAATAGGCAGCGTTGGACAAAGAACCAACAGTTTGCTGAGACCGGGATGAATCCTCCCCAAGGGAAGCATGCCGATGTAACTCTGCCAAGTAAGGGTCTACAAACTGGGCTGGAGGAAAGGGAAGTGGAGGTGGATGAGGCCGAAGAGGTGCTCCAGTCATTGATGCCGCTGAAGTCGCTCCATTCGTGGGTGCTAGAGCAGGACCATGCCTAATAGAGTCATATGGATGGACACCTGATGGGTCGGTATACCGTTGCAATGGGACACCAGTTGTTCCGTGAGCTACTTCTGCTTCTTTAGGGTCTTGGAAATAGGTCCTAGGTGCATCATGATGCTCTAAAGTCCCGAGTGGCCCTCCACGATGGGGATCGGACGCTGGATAGTCCTGTCGAGGTAATGTGGGAGGAACATGGCCGCCAAAATCTAGATTCGGTTTGGTTGCGGAGTAAGGAAGGTAGGAAGGTGAAATCGCAGGAGGTGCTTCGACTTGCTCCTGTCCAACAACAGAAGCGACGGGTACAAAACCCTGTTTGTTATCAAGAACCTGCTCCGACGGATTGACTCCAGTCATGACTACCAAACCAACCGCCGAGGAATTACTGGGACTAGAGGGTTTTGTAGACGACCCACTTTGAAGCCGCTTCATTTGAGGACGTCCTGCGTCGCTCTGTTTGTCTGATTCTGGGCGCTCTAACCTGTCGGGATCGCTCGACTGTCGCGTCGACTGGGGTTGTGGGTGTGGGTTTTTTGGTTTCGCGTTCGCCTTTTTCCGTTGCTTAGACTCGTACTCATGCCAATCACCTTCAATCTTCGGAAGACTAGAAACGTCGACAGGTATTGGTTAGGACTTGGTAGCAAGGTGAATAACATGATCAAGGGTCGTAGTTCAATCCCTAAACTTACTCTTCAGGCGTGCAAGCACTTGGCTCTTCCTCTGAAAAGTACGAAAAGTTTGATAAAGCCTCTACAGCTGTCGGCCGGTGTTTGGGGTTGAGGCTCAATAATGCTTCGGCGAGCTCCATGGCGCCGGGACTCATAAGCTTACCAAACATCTCTCGGAACTTTGAGGCCCTTGATTCAGAGCTGAGATGTTTGATCAGTTCATACCATGGGAGTTGATCCACATCGGGCCAGGACTCCTTCTGCGGGGTGCCCATGATTCTCCAGATATGATCCAGTTGCGTGATTTCGTTATGTCCCTGAAAAATGGCGCGTCTAGTGAAGAGCTCGACAAAAATGCATCCTGCACTCCACATATCGACCTCGGGACCATAGGCTGTAGCGCCAAGAATGAGCTCTGGAGGACGGTACCATAGTGTGATGACGCGATTCGTGTAATCCCTCTTTGTCTTTTTCTGAAAAACTCTTGCTAGTCCAAAATCTGCCAACTTCAGCTCGCCACGCTTATTTAAAAGAAGGTTGGACCCTGTGCAAATAAAAAACCAATGTCAGCACAAAAGCTATATGATTCTATAATACGCTCAATACACCCTACAACATACCTTTGATATCGCGGTGTAGAACGCCCTTGTGGTGTAAAAATCCCAGTCCCTCGAGAAGTTGCTTCATGAGGCATTTGATATGGTCAGGTCTAAACTTCAGTTGCGGATGAGCCAGTATGCCGGTCAGGTCGTGGTCCATGTACTCAAACACCATATACACTGCGCCTTTGGAAACCATGAGTTCCTTCAGGCTGACAACGTAACGATGATTCAACGACTGTAGAAGTTTGATTTCCCGCATGGCCGTAATAGGGAACTTTTGAAAAGTGAAAATGGAAATCGTTAGAAATTTGGAAGACTGTCAAGATCCTCTCTGGTTTTGACATACGGACGGAGAACTTACCCCGTCCTTTTCAGCTTCCATGCGAATTCTTTTGAGTGCCACATATTCTCCTGTTTGCTTGTTTTTGGCCTTGTATACTTTGCTGTAGATGGTTTTCAACACGTTTCGTATTAGTAAATCTGGGCGTTCGAGTACATAGTGCTCAGGAGAGTGCAGTAGGAACTCACCCGTAAGTGCCTTCGCCCACTTGACCAACACGCTCGTAAAGATCATCACCTTTAGGAAACGAGGCGTAAGACGAGGAAGGATCTGCTTGCTCTGTCGGATGTTGTGATAGTGGGTACATGCGCTGTTGGGCTGTTGGTGGAGCTTGGGATGGCATCGGGCGCTGCTGGTACTGGTAGTGAGGTGGAGCAGGATGTTGAGGTAAAGACTGCACGGGCTGCAGCGATGGCATTTGCGGAGGCATTTGCGGAGGCATCTGTGGGGGAGGTGGGGGAGGCGGGGGGTGACCACCAACTGACACTGGGTGCATTTGCGTCGTAGCTTGCAATTTAGATTGAGGCTGGGGCTGCAAAGGCAGCTGAGGAAGTTGGGGCGGTAGAGGCGGAGGAATAGGATAGGCTGCTGCAGAATGATCCAGAGGTGGAGGCGAGTGGCGGCTCTTGTATTCATAGTCCCTCCTATCCCAGTGTCTATATCGCTCCCGATGGCGATCTCGCTCTGCATCCCGATCGCGATCGCGTTCCCTGTCCTGTTCGAGATCCCGTGGCCGACCTCGCTCGTGATCATAGTCATAGTCTCGAGGTGGGTACTCTGTTCCTTTTGTGGAATTGGCTTCGATTCCCTCATCTCCCTCTTTCCACTGACTTCGTTCAGGCGATCTGTCACGGTCACGGTCGCCTTCTGTGGCATCATACCGTCCACTACTCCTAGAATCGTCATAGTCGTAATCTCTTCTCAGGTCGGGATCCTTGCCATCCCTGTAATGCCTTTCATGTCGATCGTGTCTATAGCTTCTGTAGTCGCGATCGGCGGAATGATCCCCATGGTACCGGTAGTCGTTTCTATAACCACGGTCGTGTCGGTAGTCTCGGTCACGGTCATGGTCACGATCCTGGTCTCTTTCGTGGCTTCTCTCACGACTGTACCGATCTCTGTGTCGCCCTCGATCTCTTTCTCTGGATCGATCATATCGACTCCTGCTGTATCGGTCCCGCTCACGTTCACGATCTCGTTCCCTAGATCTATCTCTCCGATCTCGACTCTGTTCTCGGCGCCAATCGCGTGTTGCACCATAGTCTCTGAAGGTCGGTTGGCTGACAGGTTCCTTGGAGACAATGTCTTGAGCCAGCTGGGGTTTCCGTCCTAGAATCTCATGTTGAGAGTCCAGCTCCCTTTGTAATTGAAGAGCAGCTGCAGATGCAGCCGCAGCAGACATAGATGCTGAACGTGCCGGTGCCCTGTTGTAAGGTGAGGTGAAAGTGCTGGTATAGAGGGACTCGGACGCACGCGCCGACTGGAAAGGCAAAGCAGGCGTAGGCAAGGGTTTCGCAACTGCCGGTACTGTGAATGATGCGGTAATAGTAGTGGCCTTGGCAGCCGTGCTAGTTGTGGCTGCGGCTGAGGTGGCAGTTGCGGGTGTGGTGATGGTGGTGGATGTCATGATAGTCGAGACGACAGTTGTTCCCCCATGCAATTGGGAAGGAGTTTCTGCTTGTACTCCTGCCTCAGGCACAGCTTCAGGCAGCGAGGCGACGGCTACCGACGCGTCCTCGGGGGCAGTGGTTTGAGCGGGGGTCAGGTCCTCATTCATGGCTCGATTGCTTTCGAGTATTCGGATTCTGTTTGGGATGTTGCGATGGCAGGAAGGAGGCCTTTTGGGCTGCAATCACAGTCGAGACAGGAGGGTCAATCAAAGCAGGGCCAGGAGAGCGGAGGAGGACAAGAATGACAATGAACAATCCGCTGCGGGGGGATGCATTTGAGTCGCCAGAGGGATGCAATCAGGCGCGGATGGAGAATGGAATGAAATAGGATGGAGATGCTATCAAAAATGAAAGAATGAAAGAGGCTGAAAGGGGAGGAGATCTCGCTGTTCATTTTGCTCTTCTTTGCAATGAACCATGCTGTGCAGGCATGTTCTTTTCAGGCAGTGCAGAGTCACCGGAACTGAAGAATCGTATGTCTTAACACCTCGACCAACTAAATAGTTTTTAAACTATTATTAATAATTAGAGTCTATTAATATTCGTATTTTCTAGTGGTTTGTACCTGAGCGTGCATTGCATTGCAGCTGCTTCCTTCCCCTTTCCTCTCTATCTCTTTTATTCCCTGCACGCACACACCTTGATACTTTTCATCGCACATCTTTCCTTTCTTTACGCCTTTGCTGTGTTGGGTTGCTGTAAGGAGGAAAACATCATCTGTTACTTTGCACCGTCGTTTGCAATGACCAGGCATTTTGCTGCGCCCTGCTCTCTCTCGGTCTCTATCCCCCTAGCAACCACACCGGGTCAAATAGACCAACAAGCAACAGCCCTGGCATGCAAAGCATAATGTTCGTTTCGCCTCTTGCACGAGAACTCTTTCCGCAAACACTGACCCTGCTGGATCCATCGCTCCGTATGAAGTGGCGGATTGTCGCTTCTCGGTAGACGCCGCAGCCCGGGTGTCTGACGCAAGAACCTTTGCCTTCTCTTCTCGTCCTCGGCGCTCCTGTGGCAGCTGTTGATCACCATCGCCTATTTTTTCCTCTTCCCCCTTTACGTTCGTTTTGCTTTCTTCCCTTTTTCATTGCCCACATCCCTGCTTTCCCCCCCTTCTCCGTGCCGATTTCCTGCAGATCGAGTCGTCCAATCTTTGCACACACGCCAATGTCCTCGGTTGGACTTTCGTCCCTCTCTCTCTCTCTCTCTCTCTCTCTCTCTCTCTCTCTCTCTCTCTCTCTCTCTCTCTCTCTCTCTCTCTCTCTATCGCGAACGCATACACTCTTTTCATCTTCCTTTCTTCCTGCCACTTCCTTCCCATTATCGCCTCCGCCAACCTCAACTTCGGTCCACAAACTCGCCCGCGCTCTGAGCAAGTCAGGACTCAAAAGGTTCATAGGGAAAGAAATGTCACAACCGACTTCAGGATCCATGCGATTTCAGGACGATCCTCACCCTCGTGCGGATAAGGCAGCAGATGCTTCGGTTGCATCATCGTCCACTATCGCTGACAATGCACCACAAGTCCCACGACGTCCGGACCCAACCTCGAGAGCCTATTTGGTGCCACCAGCACTTCCAGACACGAGTGCTTTGCTCTCTAATTCAGGGTCTCCTTCCGATCATAATCATAACCAACGCCATGGTGCGTCCTCTGCTAGTCAAAGACGAACGGTAGCAGCATCAGGAGAGGGCAGAAGAGGTATATCATCCTTCATGTCATCTTCACCATCAACAGCAAGAAATCGCAGAAGGAACCAACCGATGGATTCAGCAGAGTGTGGCGAGTTGAGACCACAGAGGTCTCTAGTCATGAATTGTCGACTTCGGCGACATCGTTACCCATCACCACCACCACCACCGGCTGTTCCGATTCCTTCAAAACAATGGCCATCATCTTATTCCGCCTCTGCAGAACGGCTTCAAAACATGACCGTGGAGCAATTTATGCCGACTCGAAGGGGAGCTACCTATCGAAAGGCGATTGAGAAACGAAGGAACAGGATCCCCGGCGCTGGGGTCGGTACAGGGTCGGGGACGCCTGGATCTGGTAGTGAGGCTGGAACTGCTGAACTGGATACTTCTGAGTTGTTGCACTATCCAGACGGCGAAGAGAAGGATGCAGATGGAGCTCGGGGTACTGTGGCTGAGGATGAACGGGACAACCATAACCATCCCCAACCAGCCCGGCCGACGGCATCAGGGTTGCAGTTGCATACAGGGGGACCACCCACTGTTATTGATTCCGGACCACCATCACCCCCTTTTCTTTACGGATCTAAAGTAAGGCGAGGATTCAGGAACAAGAGACCGCGATCAATAGTTGACGACAGTTTTGAACTCAAGGCTAGTGTACTTCGACTCCCCTCTGACCTGGCAAACATTGACATTGACGATCATGATCAGGAAAAGTCCAATGACAAAACGCAACATCGTATATCTTTGGACGTTCACTCTCACCAACCACATCACCGTCCTCATGAAGCACCGACGGATTTCTCGCACGGATATCGACCCGATCGAAACTATTTTCCTTATAGGAATACTCGCGACAACTGGAAAGCAGCACGGACGTTTGTACGGAAGTTCTTCTTAGTCCTTTTGATTATTCCTGCATGGATTATACCCAATGTCTTGATGGCGCGAATGGAACGAGAACTGGAGTTGAAATATGAATTGGCAGGGGAGTCAATGTCAGATACTGGCCCGCACAGCACTATGAACAACGTATTTGGCAGCAAAGTCGGAACAGGAGGCAAGGGACTGGAAGAGGCAGAGGAAAAATTGATGCTGAGCAAATGGGTCAACGTGGTGGTCTTTATGCTCAATATGTTGGCCATGATGCATCTCGGTAAGGCTGCAGGTGCCTGTTTGGAGGAACTGGTTCCGAAATTGGGCATGGTATGTACCACTATCACCTTCTCTCATAGAGGACCTGCCAAGGCGGAAAAACCGTGCAATTGACGAGTGCCCCTGTTTGCGGCTTGACCTTCCGTTGCTGAAAATAGAGCATCGTCAGTGTTTTTGATGCGATGACCAGTAGTTCTGTCGAGTTGGCGGTCGCCGGTTTTGCGCTTCTGAGAGGACATGTTCGGGTTGTGCAAGCAGCTTGTCTCGGGGCCATCTTAAACAACCTGCTTCTGGTAATGTTGCGCCCTAGCCATTTTCTTCTCTTTTATTTTCTTTGTATTCACATTATCCTTACCTAGAGATATCTTCTAACCTCTTTAAATTTCTCTTATTCCAAAATATAGATGCTAGGAATCGCATTGTCCGTTGGAGGGTTCTTTCACCACCGACAAGAGATTCAAGCCGACACGTCTCAAACAGGGATGAACATTCTCATGATCGCTTGTATCTCCTACGTGATTCCTGTCGCACTCGCGGCCACGTTCAAGGACCTTCGTACGACCGCTGCCCTGCAACAAGAACCTTCCTTGGCCTTGAACGCAACTGCAATGTCTATTGTCCAAGAAGAAATCCGAATTTTTGTCGATCGAGATATCTTGACCATCAGCAAGATCATGGCCTTGATCATGTTGGTCATTTACGGTTGTTGCCTCCTCTTCCAGTACCGCTCCCGGTCATTTATGGTCACACCAGAGGCTAAACATCACAGTTCACACAAACGACACGTTCATTATTGGTTTGCAGGGCTTGGTTACTCTGTCATGCTGACAGCCCAGATTTATTCCGCCAATCTCTTGGTCCATTCAGTCGAGTCTCTAGGGAAGCAATTTGAGCTGAACGATTCTTTTGTGGGCTTTGTACTCTTGCCCATTGTCTTGATCTCGGATCTCCAGGAGGAGGTGATTGCGATACGAGAGAGTCGAGCCAACAGGATGGATCGGTCCATTGCGTTGATGATTGGGAGTTGTATGCAGATCTCGCTTCTGGTTACGCCTCTTTTGGTAATCCTGGGCTGGATCATTGATGTCCCCATGACGTTTCGGTTCACGGTCCTAGAGGCCGTCATCTTTGCGGGATCGGTCTTGATTGTCAACTTTTTATTGCAGGATAACGAGACGCACTGGCTGGAGGGTTATATGTTGTTGGCGGCGTTTTTCATGTGTGCTCTGGCCTTTTATTATGATACCTCGCCCTTTGAGATCGAGGCTGGAGGCGAAGGTGGTAGTGGTGGCAGTGGTGGCGGTGGAGGTTAGCACTAAGCAGGATTATATAGCAGCATTGGAGGACAAAGATAATAGCAGCGAGGCAGGTAACGATTGCGCACCCTCCAAGTATCCAGCAAAAGGTTCAACTGCAGAATTCCTTCCTCGTTTTTTAAAGTTTACGATGAACTTCCGAGATCGGCTTCTTATTGTCAGCAATTGCCTCCTTCCGCGTTTTTATCATTCTTTTGCTTTTTCCAATTGTTTGGAGGGGGGGTGTTTTATTGAAGTTTCCCAGATTCAGTTTTCCGAGTTTTTCGCTTATTATTTCTTTGTTTTCAGTTCTTTGATTGCTGAGAACAATTGATCTATGCAGAGGCAGGTGATGACTCTGAAGGGGTAACAGCCGTTGATAATGAGGAGGCGGTAGCGGCAGCGGCAGCCTTGTGCTCCTCTGGCGATCCGTACAAAATATCATGACGTCTCTGGTTCGCCAACTTGATCTGCATCTCCCGATCACGGCGCTCAAAGTTGGTGAAGGCGGTATCTGATCCGTTGCCGAATCCTCCCAAAAGTGCTGCGACCATCAACCATCCCTAAAAAGAAGGCAAGAAGAGATAAAAGGGTCAAATGGCTGATCGAGTTCTTCCCGTGAGAAAACAACAGTTCATGGATGGATGGCCATAGTAAAGTTTTTGTTCTCGGAGGAAGGGGAAGCGAAAAAGGGCTACGACGGGCTTACCTTCTGAGGAGGACGAATGGCACGGAATCTTGGGACGGTGGCATGGAGAACTCCTCCAACAAAGAGGGCAACGGTTCCGTATTTGAGGGCACCGATGGCACCACCGCGCATGGCAGCCTCAGCGGCGGCATCGTCGTCGTTCTGCTTGATAAGACGCATTATGAGGTAGTTGGATTAAGTAAAGGTAAAGAAGGGAGAGAAAGGAGTGGGGCGGGTGCAAGAAGAGAACGAAAGAAATGCAAGAGAATGCGAATGGGAATGAATGAGTGCGAAGCAGGGGTGAAAGCACCTTTTATCTGTTGAGGCCAGCCACGCAGTCACGACACTTCTGCACGTTTCGGCCACGCTCTGCGTCCCACAGAGTCTGTGGCCAGGAAAATTGCGGAAAACAAAAGACTCCGCACACGGCGATCTGCGCCAATGTCCCAACTCGGCACTTCCGGTCTCATTCAGCCTGTCGTGCAGCGTCCCTTGCTTCCTTTTGCTCCCCAGGACCCTTCCGCGTGGGATTTCGGTTTCTTCCTAATCATTATGGCTCCGACGAATTGCAACTTTCCCCCAGTTACCTAGGTTTCTGTGTATTGAGAGAACTTTTCTGCATTTCTACATATGATGACAAACAAGGAGTGCTGACGGCCTTCCATAGTTTTCAACCTACGCCAAAAAGGCCTTGAGGCTGTCGATCTGTGCCTGCACAGTGACGCGGCTCGTGCCGCCGGATGTACACCGGTTCTCAATGCTTTGCTCATAGTTCCACACCTTTGATACATCGGCCTCAAACGAAGGGTGGAGACCCTTGAAGTCCTCTAACGTCAAATCGGCCATCGTGCACTGGCGCTCTTCTGCCAAACGAACAGCCTCGCCAGAAATATGATGGGTATCACGGAATGGTACTCCCTTGCGGACCAGGTACTCGGCCAGATCGGTCGCCAGCATGTCAATGCTCAACGATGCCTTCATCTTCTCGGGGCGGATCTTCAGAGTGGCGAGCACACCTGTGGTGATTTGAAGGGAGCCCATCAAAGTGTCGTATGCGTCAAAGACCGGCTCCTTGTCCTCTTGCAGATCTTTGTTGTAGGTACTGGGCGTGCCCTTGTAGGCCATCATGAACCCAGACATCCCTCCAAAGACCCTTCCTGACTTTCCACGCAACAGCTCCAAGCTGTCTGGGTTCTTTTTTTGAGGCATCAAGCTGCTTCCAGTACTAAGGGCAACAAAAAAAAGGAGTCACGAACAAAAGATTAGCTTTCTCTGTCTGTCATCTTGATTCAGGTTCAAGTGGAGAAATCAAAAATCAATTGAGACAAACGAGCGGCAATCCTCTTCTATTTACCTGTAGGCATCAGCAAGCTGAATAAAGCCAAACTCGCCCGTGCTGTAGATAATCAAGTCTTCTGCGAAACGACTAATGTGGACCATAGTCAATGAGGCCCAGAACAGGAACTCGGCCACAAAGTCACGGTCGCTCACTCCGTAGAGCGAATTGGGCATCAATCGGTCAAAGCCCAATTCTTTTGCCAGGAAATCACGATCGATCTGGAATGGGTTTCCTGCCAATGCACCGGATCCAAGAGGCAACGAGTTTAATCGATCCAGAAGCTGTTCCAGACGCTGACAATCAGCATGCCAACTCCAAGCATGGGCGAATATCAGATGAGACCAGCGGATAGGTTGAGCGCGCTGAAGATGGGTATAACCAGGCATGATAACATCGATCTCGTTCTCGGCCCGGACCACGGCAGCACCGATAAGCTCCTTGAGAACCAAGACCAGCTTGCGTCCTTCATCGCGGACCCAAATCCTGAAATCGGTCGCGACCTGATCGTTGCGGGATCGGCCTGTGTGGAGTTTGCCAGAGATGGGGGTGCCAATGATCTCGCCTAGACGACGTTCGTTCGCAGTGTGGATGTCCTCGTCGCCATCCTGGAGTTGGAAAGAGTTGGATTCCCATTCTTGAAGAACTTGGTCGAGTCCCGAGTGGAGTTTGGCGGCCTCGTCCTCGGTAATGATCTTTTTCAGGGCCAGGGCCTTGGCGTAGGCTTGAGAGCCGACGATATCGGCCTTGTAGAAGCGAGAGTCAAAGGAGATGGAGGCGTTGAACTTTTCCATGAGGGGGTCAGTTTTGCCAGTGAAGCGACCACCCCAGAGTTTGCGCGCTGCTGGGGCATCCGAGTGTGAAGTTGTGGAGGTCATATCGAATATCTTTGTTGTGTGGTGAAGGAGAATGAAGAAAGAAGAAAAGAGTATGCAGCCAGCGGTGTGTTGTTCGTCAAAGAGCTGTGGGCTACCAAGTAGAGATCAGGCGGAGGGTACGATGAGGATGAAGAAGAAGAAGAAGAAGAGGGAGAAAAACAGGTGGTTTTTTATATCTTTGGAGAGATATGCTTTGCGCCCGTTCTCACGCACATGATGACAAGAAAGGGAGTCAGAACGTGTCCGAGTGAATCTGATCAAGAGCGAAAAGAGGCGTGACTGCTCCATTGTTCAGGTCGTTGTGGTCACTTTTCCACCGATGCAGATGCAGACAGGGCAACAAACAGCTGTGCTCATGCCTTCGTGAAGTGTCCATCCTGCTCTCCATGGTACGGCGCATCTTCACGCCTGGCTTTGTCTGCTTCACCTCGACATTTCCTCCTTGCACTCACCTCAGGCCCCATCCATTCTTGGCAGATTTCACGTCTCTGCACAGGACTCTACCTCCATGGCGACCCATCCTCCTCGATCGATCCACCTTTTCCTCCTCCACTATGGCAGGAGGGCACATATCACACTTGAGTAAGCCTTTATCCCTGAAGCCACCGCAGCCAACATCGACACCAGCATCGGCATCTCCAAGACTTCGAATCCACTCCAAAGGTGACAAGGAGCGGAACAATACCCCTTGGACAGCTCTGGACGACGAACAATTGCTCCTCCTTCGAAAACAAGGTCTGACCTGGCTAGACATCAGCCAACATCTCGGTCGGTCCCGTCAAGCCTGTAATAGACGATTCAATGCTGTCATCGATCCTGATCAAGAGGTCTCCTTTTGGACAGAAAATCACGTTGTGAAAGCGGATACTCAGCTCTTCAACAACAGAGATCAGGCGCTGAGATACTTAGTCGAGCAAGGACATGGGTGGAAAGCCATTGCGGATCAATTGGGCAATGTGAAGGCTTCTGTTTGTCAGGAGCGCTGGCGATCTTTACGGCTGATACCCACTGGTCTCGCTTCTGGCCACGAGAACACTGTCAAAAAAGAAACGCGTCAGGAACACCTACGATCGATTTCTTCGTCGCTGCCGACACCGGTTATGACTCGATCTGATCAGGAGCTGTTGAGGAGACGCGTTCAAGAAACATACGGAGTGGATCAGTGGAAGCGGCTGGCCAAGGAGGTCTTTGACTCTGTTTTCAGTCCCGAATATCTGCGTATTCAATACACAAAAATGGAACGACGAAGGCGAGTCTGGACAGAACTGGAGGACATCGAGCTGGTTCAGGTTGTTGATCAACAACACCAGCCAGAAGGCAGTTTTTACTTATTCAAGGATGAGGATCAGATAGAATCGCCAGGGGTAGAGCAATCGTTGGATGTACTTTGGGAAGCAGCCAACAAATGCAACTGGATGTCCATTGCTGGCCGCATTCCAGGAAATCATACTGACGAAGAGTGTCGGAAACGTTGGATCAAGTTGACGATCACGAGGTTGAGGCGCTCTCATTCAAGCGTGGGCAGTAAAGAGGACAGATATGACCTGAGCAAAGGATTGTCCAGGAGTAATCAGAATAAGCACTCTGGACGAGGTACCTGGACCGTGGAGCAGTCGGACCGACTAGAAAGAATCATTGCCGGGCTATTACAGACTCCTTCCAGGCAGTCGTCTACCCCAACCTCTGAATGCACAACCCCTTTGATCAATTGGTCCAAGGTCTCTGAGCAGATGGGCGAAGAGTTTACAAAGAGTCAATGCAAAAGCCGTTGGACACGGATATCTAAACTAGTTTCCACCGCAAAGCGATCTGGATCCTGGCAGGCAGATGAACTCCTTGCGCTTGCGCGCGGACTGAATTCTCTAGGCCCTGCTTGGACTGAAATCCACCGACAATTCCTCCCGGGACGGACACCGAGCTTTATTCAGGGCAAATGGTCTAGTATCTACTCCAAACTGCGTGATCACATGGTCATTGAGCAAAGATCTTGGCAAGAGTCTTGCCGAGGAGTGTACAAAGGAGATCTAGGATGCGAGCTAGGACGACTGGCTGAGGTTAGACCAGATCTGTGTAGAGATCGCACCATATAAAACGATTAATAGCACAAAATGTATTTACAAGTTCTGTCTGTGTCTCCCTAAGTCTTTTTGGGTTTTCTATGTGTAATTTAAGCAGGGTCTTTAGGAGAGACAGTGGTGGTGCGTTCCAGATAGTAAGGTGGTATAGTCGAGAGGAAGAGGGAGATGTTGCGTATTAATCAAATCACAAAATTGGACGTGGAAAGATAGAAAGGAAGTACTGAAAAGGATTGGGTCGATGTTGTATCTGCTTGTCTCGATGGGAGATCCTGCCCTCGTTGTGCCAGCAAATAAAATACCCCTCTTTGAAATGTTGTCCTGAGTAGGAAGAGTGTTTTTGCGGATCGACGCAGTTCACACCACGTCGTTTGCAGTGATGGCTTTCGCTGGAGTAGGACGCATCAGCTGCCGCATCCTTTCCACCTCATCTCGAGCAGACGCAACCCGCTTCTCCATGGTATTTTTGGCCTGGTCAACCATGAGCTGAGCCTTGGCAGTCATTTCCTTGCTGCGAAGTTGGATCTCCTGACTAGATTGCTCAATGATCGAGTTGGACATCCTTGTAACTTCTTCTGCCCGGAACTGGAGGTATCCAGTTGTTTGATTCGCTGTGTGCAGGAAGCCACCAGCACTGGTCAAGACGGAGCCGAGTACATTTCTAGTCGGGAGACAACAACAAATATAAGCATTGCAATGGGTCAGTGCTGATCATTCCTTCATCTTTGGTAATCAAGGTAAAAAATGGTGGCGCGTAAGCAGTTCATGCAAAAGAAAACTCACCGAACGACATGGTCGTACCACCATCCGATGAGAGGCATGCTCTGTACTATGCCCTCCAATGTCCAAGAGTCCTGGTGATTATAGATCATCGGTCCCTCGGGTGTATCTTTGAAGTGGAGAGTGGTCGTTGCAGGCACTTGCAGGTGCAAAAGTGGGAACACGCGTGGCCTCAAATTCTGAGTAAGGGAGATGATGGCGGTGTGTCCGCTATGAAGCCAGATCCGGGAGAGAGAGGGTGAGTAAGAAAGCAACGACAAAGACGCGGTGCCAAAACAGAACAGCTATACATACTCAAACACAATGTTGGTGACTTCAGGTTCGTCCTTGTTGAGAGAAGTCCACACTCGAAAGACTTTCCGGATGTTGTAGCGTCCCTCTACCGTTAATGCAGGATGGACATATCTATCAGCAAAAAGAAAACGATGACAACATCAGAAATTTTGTCCTCACTCATTCTCCCTTGTCCCACGACGATGTCGCAGCAGGTCCACGGATGATCACAGTTTCGGCCAGATCATGCGATGTTCTTTTGTTGCGGTGTGCCCGTGCTGCGGTGCGATGGTGCCTTGCCATTGCTGGACTGGAGGATTGAACCCAGTTTACAAGGGATAAAAATAAGCAGTACAGTAGAGGGTTTTTCATGCGTACGCTGCAGGGGTCGGGCACAGTCGTTGAGTCCTCACAGTCCTCTTCTCTTTTTCTTCTGTGTCTTTGCGCCTCTAGATCATTAACGTACTTGGCATCGTCTGTGAAGAAGTCCTCGAGGATCTCCTTGTGCATATCTTCGTCATAGCTGGTCAATCTGTTGGCGAGCCACCAGATGAACTCCATGTTCCTATCTGTAAGAAACAAACAAGTAGACAAGCTGTCAGAAAACCTGGCGCATTCCCTTCTCTTTTCTTCCCGCCTGTTTCGCCTCGGGGTGTACTTCTGGGAAAACACTCCCTGGGACGAGGCTAGCGGAATGGGGGAAGGAATGAGCAGATTGCTCTCACATCCAGAGTTTTGCATCTCCTCGCGATGGTAGCACCAAAAAAAGCGTTTTTCTCCCCCATCGGCGAGAGCTGGACACGCGGGTGATCAGGTCAGGACCAGAAAGAAACAGGGACGGAACAGGAACAGAAACAGAAACAGGGTCCGAAAAAAGGTTGCTTTGGGTGAAATGAGTGAATGCTGAAAGCATGCGTGTTTCCTACCGGACGAGGCATCGTGGTTGTTGCTGCTGATGTTGCTCATGCCGCTGACACTGCTCCGCGAAGAGGTGCTAAAGCTGCGGTTGGAGGACGATCCCATGGAGAATGAGTATATGATGGGGCGAATCAGGGATGTTGAGCAAAGGTGAAGGATGATCTGCACGATGGTCGGTGGGTATGACTGAAAAATGGGGTTGCAGGCACAGAGAGGGAGGACGGTGGGACAAAGGGAAGTGAAAAAGGGAACAAAGGACAGGAAGGAAAAGAAGAGCGTGGTTGGGTTGTGGAATAGTGCTTCAGGAACAGAACAAAGAGGAAAGGAAGACAGAGGGAGGGAGGAAAAAGAAGAAAGCGAGGGGTTGTGGAGAAGTACGCGAGAAAAAGAGAGAAAAGAGAAAAAAAAAAGACGGCAAGGGGACGGACGCGATGGTGCCCTGGCCGAGTTCCCTTTCTTCTTTCCCTTGCCAGCGAGAAAAGATGATGTGGAGTTGGCCGCCCCAACGTTTTCTTCTCTTGGATTCTTTCTCTGTTACTTGTCCCTTGCCCTGCCCTGCCCTCCCTTCTGCAGGATGACAGACAGGGACACACAAGGAAAAGTCGTACAAGAAGTGTCCCTTCGAAATAACAAGCAGCATCATCCTTGTCAGCACCATACTGCATTGTGCAGACAGGAACAAAGGGTCGCTGTCTTCAACTCCGCATTGTGTTGGGGGCAGCAGAGTTGTTCTCTGGCCACGATGTGCTTCCCATCCAAGGGCAGTCGATCCAGATAAACAGCTGAATAAAGAGGACCAGGAACAACCCCAGGAGAGGGGAGCCATGAAAAAGGAAAAGAGGTGCGCGCGATCTTTTCGGATCTCATCCACAGGATCCTCACCGCCTCGCATCTCTCAAAGTGGAGATGGAACAACCACCCACGTTGTCGCTGAGCCCACACCCCTGGGTTAAGTTGTTCTCGCCATTCCCACTGACGTTCTTTGGCATCTTTTCTCCACTCGTATTGGCCCTCATTGCTCATACATCAACAATAACAACCACAACCTGAAAGAGTTAAGAGTCATGGGAGTTGTCAGCCTCGATGGATGGGGGTTTTTTTCTCGTAGTATTTAACTGGAGAGACGGGAAGAGTCATCTTCCCACCTTTTGATCTGTCGATTGTTGTTCTTGTGCGACGATGCAAGAGGCAAAGGTCTCCCAGGGCTTTTTTGTGTTGTTGGAGGCCGTGGATCAAAACAAAAATGGTCGGAGAGGAGCATCCACAAGACACCCTTCACCCATGCTGCTGCTGCAGCTATCCCGCTTTGCAACACCATGAATCAAAACACCATCGCCTCATCCTCACCTCCTGCAGCTCTTCAGGGAATAAAAGCCCTTTATTTCCAGGCAACGATATTACCCAAAATAACAAATCCACCCAACTCTTTTGCTGAAGAAAAAAAAGTCGCGTGGTCATTGTTGTTTGGTGACAGTGGTGGTCGTAGTGGTGATCATCTACAAAGCAGCACGAGCTACCTCTTCTATGCCCCTTCCTTTCTGCTTCCAAGAAATGCCCAGAGTTGATCTTGCTGTCTTCAGTGGCGCTTAGACTCTTTGAGGATGGCAACTGAGGAAAAGCCAGACATCTGCTCCGCGCCAACTTGCTGTTGTACTGCACGTTTACTTAGTGTTGGAACTCTCTCGCCTTCATTATTCATCAGACTCAAAGAGTGCGATGCAATGTAGTCGCTCGAGGACACGATTGCCCCTGTAGAGTCGATTGCGGGAGTGGTCAGAGATCGAACGGGGCTGTGGAGAGGCACTGCTGATGTGTGGAGCAGAACCGATGCCAAGAGTGCAGCTGCTGTGGCAAAAAGGCGCATTGTTTGTGATGTCAACGGTGTCAGTGTTGGTGAGAGGCGGCAAAGGTCAGATGGAAATGAAATGAGGTGAAAAGAAAAGGACAGGAGTTGGAGTCGCCCAAGACGATGACAAAACAAGGGAATCCGGCGGATAGCGTTGTCAGGGAAGGGAGGCCTCCAGGCAACCTAGAGAGCAATTGGGATGACAGGTTCTCCTGTAGAGCCTCACGCCCCGTATCATCTCCAACCACAGCAACAAGGGCACTGACAGCAACGCGCCTCCACGATTGCAATCGTAGTGATGCACCCCACCTCGCATCTGCCTCGCGGCCGCTCCAGCACGCTATCCTCAGTCGATCGCAATTGTTAGATATAGGGCTTTTAGCCTGTTTAAAAAAGAATGATTATATTTCAGGGTTTCAAGGTTTCTGCAGAAAAAAGAAGTGTTTTGAAGAAGAAAGATGAAGAGTTTGAATGAGAAAGATGAAGATGAAGAGAAAGATTTCAATCCCGATATCCACCCAATATCTAGTCACCGCCCTGAGCCATATTCAACAGCGTGTAGAGTGTAAAAATGTAGCAAAATTGCACGACACTCAATTGGCCACCCACGTTACACGGGTAGAATGACTCATTTTTTCTTTTGCACTGGATTGTTTTTGCACGACGTTTTTGATTTTTCTCTTCATTACTACTTTCCCTCCATCACTTGATGCCGCCTCTTAGAATACGAAGGACAAAAAGACAGCGTTTCATCCGACTATGTGAGAAGCGGATAGTAGAGACACTGGAATATTTCGAAGAACAGACCCTCCTATATGGGTGGGCACCATTTCCACTGCTTGCGAAGTCATATGGGGAACTTCTTGAACAAATCCGTGGATCTCGATATCTCAAGGCTCGCAAGCGTATGGCTTTTTCAAAAGTGTTAGTAGAGCAAGTCCTTCCACAATACGACGAGGAACAATTCAGGGACATTCTGCGCGTCACCAAGGAGCAGGCGCAATTGGTTGTGGGACTGATAGAAGGGAGTGTTCAGTTCCAAAGCAAGAACCCAGCCTTTCCTCAGGAGAGGGTGGTGAGGCAGCTCGAGGTTGCTCTGTTTCGCCTCGGCACGAAAGGCATTTCGACAAAAAAAGTGGCATGGATATTTGGAGTCTCTCAAGGATCTGTCCATGCGTATACATGGCGCTGTGTGTATGCACTCGAGGAACTCTTTGACCATCATGTTGTGTGGCCCAACGAGGAGCGCAAGGCAGAGATATCCGAGTGGTTCCGTGTCAATAGAGGGTTTCCCTTTGCAATTGGTGCTGTTGATGGCGTGCCATTTCCCCTTGAACAGGCACCGAGCTATGATCCAGGGGCCTTTATCACCCGTAAATGCGACTACGCCGTGAGTGCCACCTGCGTCTGTGATCATGAAGGCCTCTTTACTTTTGTCTCGACTGGATACATTGGCTCAATGCACGACTCCCTTGCATATCAGAGGTGTTACCTGTACACGCACAAGGAGCTCTACTTTCACGGGTACCAATACCTGCTCGCTGATGCCGCGTATACGATTTCCTGCACGGTCATGCCAAGATACAAGTCAGCCGTTGGAGATGAGCGGACGTTCAACAAGTACCATAGCTCGGCTCGTGTGAAGGTAGAACACGGATTTGGATTGCTGAAAAACAAGTTCCCGTCCCTAAGAAACCTGCCAATCAAGATCGCCTCCTTGGAGGATCTGGACAAGTCGGCAAGTTGGGTTCGAGCATGCGTTGTTCTACATAACATCATTCGTCGGAACGAACTGCAGACGGCGATTTTACATGACGATTCGGACGATTCAGGTGGTGACTCGGACTACTTCTCTGAATCTGATTACTCAGGAGGTGAAGAGGGGACAAGCAACGAGCTGGATAAGCGCCTTGGTAGACAGAAGAGAGACAGTATGAGGGTATGGACGATTCATGATAGGCGCCGATGTTAAGGTCTTTATTAAACAATTGGGACATTTGATGTTCTAAGTCCTTGCACCTGTTTCTGGAGATCTGTTTTCAGTTCGGCGGCCATATTGTGATACCGTGTCCATTCCTGCTGAACACGAGTCCATTCCTTGTCAATACGTTGCCACTCGGCCTGTTTCTCAGTTTTAAAATCCATTTCACGTTGTTCCAGTGCTAGTTCTCGCTTGTGGAGCATCGCTGTATGCTTCGCCTCGATATCATCTAGTCTTTTAATCAAGGCTTGCTCCCGATTCAGCCATTCTTCCGATGCTGCTCCCAGTCTGTTGCCTCCTTTACGATAATTCCGCTCCAGCCTACTTAACGTCTTTGAAATGTCCGGCCCTGGCACTGCACTGTCCTCTTTCCGTTGTTTGCCCTTTGAGGTTGAAGACCTTGCAGGTGGAGGTTCTATTAAGGAACGAATATATTGGTCAGAGGAGCATCTTCTTTTGCCTCAGATATTGGGGAACCCAGATAAACCTACGTATTGAACTGTCAGAATCAGACCAGCTAAGTGCACCTTCGAAGTCTTCGATAGTGTTGTCGCCTATGGCCACATGCTCATTGAGCTCAGCGTTCCTGTCAGGATCCAATCGAAGCGGCTGCTTTGGTGGCGGTGCGTTTCTTTTCAGGCTCCCAACATACACCTTGTGAAGCTTCTCATAGAAAGGACACTCATCCAACATAGCGTCCTTAAGTGTTGTTTCCTCTGTGTCTCCTGCTCCTGTGGCATTGGCCAACTTTCGAGCAGCATCATATTTTTTCTTGGTGTACGCGATTTTCGATTTGACTGACACGGCGTCCCAAGTCGTGTTATGTTTTGAATTGACGAGCTCAGCGATCTCCTTGTGAATGTCTGCTGGCCTGTGCCCGGCGGTTGGTGCTACTCGATGGAGCCTCTCATGATTGATCGGATCAGCTAGCCAATCAATAAATGTGTCCATTCCCTCATTGGACCAGAACTTGCTCATTCCATCTGTCGTTTCTGACGCAGCACCTTTTCTCTTTTTCGCTGCTGGCTGAGAGTTTGAGCTTGATCCTGCGACCGAAGATTCCGGCGTCAGATCTATTGAGGCAGAGGCTATAGGACGAACTTGAATGCTACGTTGACGCTTGGTCATCTCGGATGAGTCAATGTACTGAAGATTTGTGGCGGTGAAGTTTGGATTAAGGGGAAATGAGGTAGACTGATGTAACACTTGGTGCAGGTGTTGTTGTGGATGTTGCTGCTGTTGCTGCTGTTGCTGCTGTTGCTGCGGGTATTGATGCTGTTGCTGCGTGTAATGATGTTGCAGGTATTGCTGCTGCAAATAGTGCTGCTGTTGACGCGGATGCAACTGATTTATTGACTGAGAATTTTGACTGTAAGACAGATCCGAGTTTGAATGAGTGGACTGGTGAGCAGAAACACGAGGCGATTGAAAGGACGCCTGGGAGAGAGCAGGCGAGGGAAAAGAAGTAGGTGAAGGGAAGGACGTTGATGGGGAAGGGTCGGGGATAGCAGTGAGAGGATGAGGCGCGAGAATTGGAGGAGGCGACCCTCTTTGAAAGTTGTTGACCATGGGAATAGATGAGAAGAATGAGAAGAGAAACGAAAAAAAAGTCAGCATCGTGTTTTTTTGTTCGAGTCTTTTGTTCTTCTTTTTTGAGAACAAAACCTGTCGTGCAAAATGAAGATGATTGGCTGGGCATGATTTTGCACCAAGATTTTTTTGCACGGTGGTGTGGCCAATCAAACATTTTGCACGCTTCCCCTGCCCACCGATGAATATGGCTCTGTAAACAGGCCCGAGGTGAGGTATCTTTGGAGTGGGCATTCGGCCTCACGCATCGAGTTTGACCCCAAGTACGACCCCTAACCAGACAATATACCCTCAGCGCCAACAGAAGCAGCCCCCCCCCACACACCACACACGCTCTAAACTAAATGAAGGAGGAGAAAAGGAAATTTGAAGACGTTCGAAAGGGAGCTCCAAGACCGAGAGCGGGCCTTAGAGCAGTCGCCAAGATTTCTTGGTTCTTGATGAATGGATGGGAAAACAGACAGTTCAAAAGGGCAGGGGCAAAGGGGTCAGGTGTGCCGAATGAAAGAGGGCGGGCAGGCAGGCATGACGGGCAGGTGGGCGGGCCTCGTTGGCAAAGAAAAGCCAAACCCAGGACGATAGCAGGAAGCAAGACGCAGTTAAGGCGCGCCAGGGATGGTTCCAAGTCTCAGACGGGTCGATTTCTGAAGAAGTGCTAGACCTCTGAATAAGTAAGTCCCGCGAGTATTTTCGAGGACCGAACTATGTTAGCAACCGGCATCGAGTTCAAGCAACCGCAAAAAAAGAGCAGTCGCAAGAAACTCTTGGTGGCGTAGGGCCTGTGGCCAATGTCTTCGTCTTGTCGCGCATGTAATGTGAGAAGGAGGTGGGGCCAATGAACCGAATGGAGAGCGGTAGTTCTTGAAGGCGTAACGGGCAGAGGCTTCGTCGCCGAAAGGAGGCCGGGCCACGGACAGCGGCACAAAAGGGCGGTATGACTCGAGGTCGTAAAGGAGGCAACCGAGGTCTTGACTTGGCGGCAAGGGATGGTCTTTGAGGGATGCTTGCTTGGGGGTCACCGAGAGAGGCGGCATGGACCGAGGCAGGAGACCGATGGTTCTTGACGGCAGTGGATGTCCGACATGGCAGGCAGAGGAGGGTTGGGCCCGGTGGTTTGTGCTTTGAGGTGGCTTTGGAAAGGAAGGGTGGGAGAGGGCTGGTATTTTTGATTGGACCCAACCATTTTCCCCGTCGTATAAAACGCATGCAAATTTCGCTATTTCTTTTCTCTTTTCCAACTGTTTCCTTCACCTTCCATCCCCCTTCCTGCCCTTGTCCCCTCCCTTTGCCACCATCCTTATCCCATCTGTTCATCTGAATCAATTCGTTATAGCCCACCAATGTTGACCGCTGTGGTCCTTCCGGCGTTTCCTTTTTGGTAAAAAGTCCCGAGGATGACCCAAAATGTAAGCAATCTCTCTCCTTCGAATCTCGATGAAGAATGGTCATAGACATGCGCGTTAAATGGTGGAATGGGTGCATTCGAGGACGAGGATTCTTGCTGATCATTTGCATTCGCACCCTGGCAAGCTGCATTCCTTCAAAAGACGACACCTTCAAACTCACATATGAAAAAAATATGACTCGGGAGAAGGTCACTGCGCTCGGAGGGACCAAGCGGCTTTGGTAAAAAAAACTGACTCGGGACTCGGGTGAGTCTTGGCAGAAAAGAACGTGACCCTAGGAAGAAAGCGCAGCGGCGCGTTTCCTACGCTCTTTGCTTCTTTTTTTCTTCTTGCGGAGCGGTTCCGGCGCGAAACCGGCGCGTTTCCTACGCTCTTTTCTTCTTTTTTCTTCTTGGAAAGTGGCTCCGGCGCGTGTCCTACGCTCTTTTCCTCTTTTTTCCTCTTGCGAAGCAGTTCCGGCGCGAAACCGGCGCGTTTCCTACGCTCTTTTCTTCCTTTTTCTTCTTGAAAAGCGGTTCTGGCGCGTGGTCCTATGCTCTTTTCTTGTTTTTTTTTGAAGTTTCGGCGCGTATCCTACGCTCTTTGCTTCTTTTTTTCCTTTTGGGAAGCGTTTTTTTTTTTTTGGAAGGATGCGATTTCGGCTCAGGACAAGATTTTTAACCCAAGTTTTGCACTTATGGGCAAAGAGCTTTACCAAACACTTCTAAGTATAAAACAGGAAGCAGCAGGAGAGGAAAAGGACTCGGGAGCAGACAATGCATGGATTTTTGGACTTTATTGGATTCATGAATCAGGAGTAATTCAGAGGGCCAGGGTTCCAAATGGCATACTCAGAGCTGGACAGGACAGGACATTACTTTGGAGAAAGAAAACTACAGGAATGTAGGAGTGCAAAAGGATAGGACATTACTTTAGAAAAAGAAGAATGCAGGAATGTAGGAATGTAAAAGGCGAGGCAGATCATGGAGGAAAACCATGCAAAGTCCGAGCACGCGTCAATCGACACCCACCGCACCAGCCAATGAAGTGCGCGATTTTTATTATCTAAATTTGGGCGACGGGCACAGTTGCTGCTGCCATTTGGTCCCTGAGTTGAGTCAGCTTCGGATTGTAATCCTCCATGCCGACAACGTCCTCCGATTTTGTGGCGTGGATCAGAGCATCCTTGAACTCTCCCAGAGCCAAATCGTTATCGTTCTTGCCCTCCATCTGGATGAAAAGTAGAAAATAAAAGAACAAAAAAGTGTTGGAGCGACAATCAACTTGAGCTAAACTCCATTCCAACAGGTGCGCAAGAGGCAGAACTCCATGTCTCTATCTTTTAACTCGTGGATCAAGCCAAATGTGGAAACACCCAATGCTGCACATTCATAGCAGTCTTTTCTTTAGCCATGGTAATCGCGCTTTGGATGTGGCTCGACACCGCTGTAAAGATAAAATGAAGGTTGTCACGCTCAAACATGCACCTCGTCCACAGTCTCTTTGACGCTATCATTCTGTTAACGGGCCGAATTGGATTGGAGTCATTGGACGCGCCTGTGGACCATATTACAGCCGTAATGGCCTTTTCCCACAGTTTCGGAAGAGATGTCCTCAAGAGAACAATCTGCTGTGTCCAGGACGCTGTCTTGATCGTCAGCTTGGTGACTTCCGCACCTTTTGATTCCCTGTACCCAAAGAGAGTTTTTGTTCAAAGCCTACGCAACATCACCTCAGGAGATTCGTTACTCTATGTGGCGCACGCAGACAGGATTGTTCTATGAGCCATATTAAGGATCTCGAGGGACTCTTTGGCGTCAAGGCTCTGAGCCGCCCAGGTACCCTGAACCCTATTGACTGGAATTTTATTTACCCTTTCGTTTTTGGATTCATACGTCCTGGGCACAACGCCCTTCATCCGCAAACACACCTCAAACACGATCTTGGCGACTGCCGTGGACTCGGACGGAGGACACATCCCACTGATGGGTCTAATTAAAGATTCTCTTAATCTTGGGCAGAATAGGTTTCATTTGACCCCAGCACGGGTCTTCGAAGCCTGGAACTCCTTGTATCCACTCAAGTTACATCTGGAAGGTCGCTTACACCTAGTCCTCTTCTGTCGGTGACGTTTCTGAGGGTAGCTTGGCGCGCTCTCAATCCTCTCTGGTTAGTAATGCAGGCAGTTATCGCAATGAGGGGTGGAGATTCGACGAGGAGTACATGGCTCCCAAAGGAGAGGAGGACCGGCTACGTTCAAACTGACGGCGATGGCGACGGAAGGATTTGGAAAGGATGTGGAGCGCGCGAATGGTGTCATGAGGCGCCTGGTCAGGGCAAAGCCAGACGACGGGCATTGGTGGCGTAAATTTTTCGAACACAGCCGCAGTCAAGAAAAAAAGTGATTTGTCTTCTCGCTCCTTCATCTTTCATTCAAACTCATTGGACATCACTGCCATGGCAACCCGACCTGTCGACTATCTTCTTGTTGGACTGGGCAACCCAGGGCGTGACTACAAGACCACTCGCCATAATGGTAGGGAGCATGGAACGAATGAATGCATTCCTGAGCCCACTGGGACAAGCCCATTGTTGCGAAATGTCGTGACGCGCGTTCAAGAGTAGCTGCTGACCCGTTTGAGCTGCTGCCTCTCTCCTCTTCATGAATTGCATCCATCTTTTTGCCGTTGACCAGCTGGATTCCTGTTTATCGACTATCTTGCCAATGTGATGGCGCTGGATCAGAAATGGAGTACTCCACCCGTCTTCCAACAGCGAGTGAACTTGTCAGGTACAAAGACGGCCTATATAGTCTGCGAAGTATGCAAGAGTGATTGGGCGTATACCGAGGAGATGTTAATGTCTCCCCCTCGTATCTTTTGCTTTTAGCGGATGTAAAAGACGTCGTGTTTTCATACCAAAAGGGCTCTGTTACGGTACATTATGACTGGATTTTGAAAAGAAGAAATAACACAGGTCCGGCCATGAAGCCTCTCTAAAACGTCAAACAATCCATCCTTAGAATTCCCTCCGGATATTGCTGGCGAAGCCATTCACTTCGATGAATGAATCTGGAGTAGCGGTCAAGAAAATCATGGATTTCTATCAAATTACGGACTCCAGGAAAGTCATTGTTGTCTCGGACGATATCAATACTCTGCCTGGATCTTTGGCTATACAAGGTAAAGTGGATGCAAAAGAAGGCCTCGTCCTCTTTAATGACTTTCTCGCTTATGTGACTGTGGCTTTATTAAGAGACATTCGAACCTATTCTTGTTTAGATGGCGGCGATCTGAAGAGCTTGGCTGGCCAAAAAGGACAAGAGAGCATTGCCACGATCCTGGCCACGACCAACTTCATTCGTTTCAGACTAGGTGTAGGCAGACCCCTTTCAGGAAGTTCTGTGACGATCCCACAATGGGTTCTTGGACCTTTCAGTCGCGAGAACAAAGAAATGGTAAGATATTATAGGTCTAAAATATCCTGCAAACTAAGACAGGCGCTGACCCTTCTTGCACCTTTATTCATCTGTTCACAGGACCTTTTTGCTTATTTGATGAACCACACTACACAAGCACTCTTGGATTTTGTGCAGACGAATGATTTGAAGCTTTGTCGCAAAAAGTTTACCAAGTCGAAAAAGATTCCTTCCAATTTGGTTCCCACGGAAAGTTTGGAGTATCCTATTATCGTAGAGGGCATGTAGGATCAAATTATGGTCGAAATATACAATTTTTTTTATTGGGTACGGCGATTAACTAGGAGATGTGGCGTTTGCCACATGGTCGGTTTGCCCTATTAGTTTTCAAAGAATATGGGCCACCTTTCATTTACGCTCAGTGAAGATGAGACCAGAGAGGGTGCGCGTTCCGATACGGCTGCGAAGGATTGACTTTGTCTTGGAAGGATCTTGGATCTCAATCATAGAGTAGCGAGAGATCATGAGCTCTCCGACCGTCTTGAGTTCTTGGATGGCAAGGAATCGTCCAGGGCAGGCATGTCTATATTCAAGAAAACAAGAAGAGAATCGGTCAGTTTCTCAAATAGCAAAACCTCGGTTCTCCCTACAGACCATCTGAATAACCCGGCAGACTTACTTTCCCATTCCAAAAGGCAAGAAATCAGCGGCAGCCTTGGTAGCGGCTTTGGATTTGCCGACGAATCTCCAAGGACGGAACTCTTCGACATCTTCACCTTGAATAGGAGACTCATGGGCTGATTTCATGTTGATGATGGCTGTAATACCCTTGGAGATGACCATACCATTCGACAAAGTAATGTCCTTTCGAGCCTTGTGACCCAGGGTCAAGCGCTCGGTTCTGCAACGGAACACCTCTCGGACGAACGAGTCCATATAAACCATCCTCTTGACAGCAGCTGCGGTCAAGAATCTGTCTTGGCTTGGGTCCAAGTCGTCGCCGATTGGCTCGCCCTTGGCCTTGAGCTCTTGCCGTTGTAACTCACGCTCCTTTTGGATCTGATCCAAAACCTCTTTCTGCTCCTCGTACAACACCTCGATGTATTGTGGATGGGCCGCGAGATAGAACAAAAGGTTGGTTGAGGTATCTGTTGTGGTATGGACACTGGCCAGGATCAAGATCATCAAATGACCACAGACATCCTCCAGATCCTTGAACCCGTACTTGTCAAAGCTGTCGAGCATCTTTTGCATGATGTCATCAGGGCGTTCGTACACTCGACCCTCAGCCTCGGCTTCCTTTTCAAGTCGACGGCGCTCCAGAATGACGGGCGAGGAGGCATCAACGAGGATTCGGATGTGCTTCTGCATGGGGTTCAAGACTTTATATTCGGTACGACGAACCAAGTTCTTCCAGGGCGAATGCCTTCGGGCTTCACCGTTTCCAAGGGTTTTTCCAAAGTCAGCTGTGGCCGTGATGAAAGTGTCAATGACAGGGCGGCTCTTGGCGATCTCTGGTCCTACAAACACGTTAGCCACTGTAGAAGGGAAAAAATATCGGTAAAGTGATGGAAAGAAAGGCATGGCAGGACAACAAAACAGTTAGTGTTGGAACCAGGGCTATAAACATACACACACACAAACACACTAGAGATCACATACTGGCGTTGGCAACCATTTCTTGAAGGATTGAGATTGGTTTTGCGACCAGGATAGTGTCATCCTCCCTACGGGAGTTGGCTTGATACTGAGCCATTTGGAGATCCAAGTTCTTTTCGAGCTGCACGACAATCCGGGAGGTATACCCAGGCAAGTAAGGGGTAACATTGTCCCGAACCAGCTCATGAACGGTTCGACTATCGATGTCGGAATTGCTTTTGGTCATGCTTCTGAAGTAAGATCGCATGCTCGTCAGCTCATCAATAGAGTCTCCGGCATTGAAATCTTCGTTCATGAAGACCTCTCGGACAAAGGGACCAGAGACCACAATCTGGTTTCTGTTCATCAGGTAGACACCAAAGACGTCGCCGTTTTCAGACCGACACCTCTCAACAAAGGCGTCTTGATCTTCGTAGTATTCCTTGTCATGGGTTGAGTCACCCGCTCGAAGCGAGGCAATAGGAATGCTCTATGAAAAGGAGAAGGAATAAGAATGGGCTTTAGACTGCGGAACCAAAAAAGAAACCTTGATGCAAAGAAGCAACATTGTACGCAGAGACCTCCGTCAGGCTCTTGTCCTTACCTTGTCAGAACCGAATCCATCGCCAATAACAGCCTTCATTGTCAGGTACGCGGCCGACGCAAGTCCGATGCCGATGGGGATTGCGAGTTTCAGAGCATCCGAGGCAGCGAGACTGGGGGAGTTTGATACTAGACCAAGCATGGTTCTTGTAGTGTGAGTGGTGAAAGGTCAAGGCAGAGAGCGAGAAAAAGAGGGAGGAGAGAGACAGAGAGAGAGAGGGCGGCTGGGTGTGGGGTTCTGTTGTTTTGTTGCTAAGCAGGAAGTTTGTTGTGAAAAGGAATGGTAGGTAGCACCAAGCTCTTTGTTGTAGTGAGAGGGTGTGTTTAGTGTGTTGCTGTTTGTTGTTGAAGTTGAGGATGTGAAAAAGAGTGGGGATGAGGGAAAGAAACAAACGAGTTTTATACAGAGTTGGGGATGATGGTCTGTCTGGTCATGAAGGTGATGGCTGATGTGTTGGAGGCAGCGCAATGCGACACACGACGGCAGACAAGTGATTCCCTTCCAGCGGGGCAGCTCAAGGAGTGGTGGCAGAGTAGAATGGACTCGGAAATCGGCATGTGCAGCCTAACCGGCTTGTTTTCCGGAGTTACCAATAACCGGTTGGTGCGCACGGACAGATGGACTGAATGGAGTTTGCACGTCAACTGATTCCATTCCCTTGGTACAGCGACGACGATTGTTCTCCTGAGAGAAAATACCATAGCGCCGACTTTCCAAGGTGTGGGGGCATAGGGGTTGGGGAGAAAGTGGGGGGAAGTGGTCTTGGCGTCACCGGTGCTTTTTCACCAACCAAAAACAGAGCAGATCCACAACGCTCAATCCGGACCAACCGGAGAAACGCGAAAGCCGAGCACCCGTCCTTTGACCTGAATTGCCTCCACTCACACTTCGTCCTGCACTGCACTGACAGCCCGCACTGACAGCGTGGTCATTGGATTCTCGGAAGTGCCCTCCACTCTTTTGGCCATCCCCCACCAACTCTTTCATCGGCTAGTGTTTACCTCTATGGGTGCGACCCCCTGATGTCCATTGTATTCTATATATTTCCAATCGAAAGTGCTGCGTTGCTGCGTTGCTGGAGGACTGTAGCAGGATCAAAACATTCCTTCCCGCAGCCGCGGTCAGCCCGCAGTGGACACGTACGACGATCCACTATCTCGAATCACGGAGACAGCGAAACGGGAAAAAGGATCCTATTGGATATGTACCAGAGACAAGCGTAAAACCGGTATTTGAACAGACAAGAACATCGCGAGATGAAGCAAAGTGCTGCATACTACAGGTTTGCAACTGCTGTGGTCAAGACGCGAACTCGACGCGCGCTTGGTCCTTTTGCACTATTGAAAGTTTTATTTGCTATTGCGCCCATGTTTGCCGCTCAAATCCTATTCACACAATCAATCCCGGATGGGAAATGATGCATTTGTTTATTTTGGAGTGAGTCTCATGTTCTTGGGACATCGAACAATGGGTGGGAAAAAATGAATTAAGTAGGGGATGGATTGGCAACGACCCATTATCACAGAGCTACACTCAAAGACCAAACAATGGTGGAAGGAGGGAGAGGATCCGTCGCTCACAAACTCAAAAGCATGAATTGCTTCCTGACCTCCTAGACTATTCTGTTCTGCGCTATTAACAACCTGTGCAGAGAGCACGATTATTGGATCTTCAGAAAGGAAAGCCAAGGCCACCCTCACCTTTTGACCCATCCACCCATTCGAGTTGCGAGATCAAAAGGACCCGCATCACAGAGGCAGAGTCGAAGGTGTGTAAGGAACAAGCACCAAACCGATCTGCTCAGCCGACAAGAATCCGCCTGTGTTTTCTCGAGTGCAAGTCCTCAACTGTTGTAGTAACGACGCGAACTCGATACGCGCTTGGTCCTTTTGTCCTAGGTTTTATTTGATATTGCGCCCGTGTCCGCAGCCCAAACCCTATTTACGAAAACAAAATCTGGGAGAGGAGTGATGCAGCTGTTTATTTGGCGCGAGCATCATGTTGTTGAACTTCAAGGGGTGGATTGGCAATGATCCAGCATTGTAGAGCCACTACACTCGAAGGGCATGCAGAGTCATGAAAAGGAGGCGAGGAGTATATCCAATCGAAGTTTTAGCTACTGCCTTGCACCGGACGTGACTCTTGGTCGACTTGTTGTTGGTGTTGTTGAAGACTTGAGGTTGTAGCACCATTGGACTTGTCCATCGGTCGCTACACCTTGCCGCTGATACATGTTCTTGGCTCGAATATACGGACTCAGTCGAAAGTATTGCTCGCGCAATTCCATGGCCACCACATCCCTGTCTACAGAGGTCTGGCCAACCTGTTTCGTGTTCTTGACCCAGGACCTTGTCACGATATCAAACTTCGTTTCCAAGGACTCTCGTTCCATCAACAGGTCTTCTTTTTTGTCGAAGTCCATCATCTGATCATTCTCGCCACGCTGCATCGGCGTGTATTCGTATTTCCAGTCGTCCAGGCCATCATATGGATGGATAGGCAAGACCTCTCGGGGAATGATCTTGTGGAGTTCAGTGTTGCTTCTGGTAAAGATAAACTTCGAGGCCACAGACGTGTCCAAAAGACACTGGATCAATTTCCAAAGACCCCAAAATACAAAAGGAGCCCGGTGGACGACACAGACAGCCAAGGTCTCGGGGTAATAACTTTCGAAGCACTGAACAAAGAGTCGGACAAAGCGCCAGTCCATATTATCAAGTCCGAAATTCGAAAGGTCAAAGATCACAATGACGGTCTCCGATCCGAGGGGAAGGACCGTCCGGCCACACTCCATCATCTGCATGATTGTCAAACATTGCCATCGATTTGTTCATTCGTCCAATTGTTCGCCATCATTGTCGTCGGACGTTGTCGGTCGTTGATTGTCATTTGTGGAGGATGAAAGTAAAAAAGGGGGAAGAAGGTTGTTAATTGCATGCAAATGGAACCATAATCGATAAGAGTGGTACATCAGAGCCTGGCAAACCAGTTTCAAACAGAAAATGAAAATTGGGGCAATGCATCCATCGCCCCAGCTCCCAAAGACGCCCTTTCTCTGATCAACATACATGTAAAGCGAATCGACTGATGGTCTTGGCCGGTTGGTCCGATTTGTGATGAATCTTTGTGTTGATCACACAGATGGGCCGATCTAGCGGATCAGCTCCTCGCAGGTACGCCTTCCCGCTCCGCATCTGCTCCAGAAACCGTGGATACTTTGCATCCAGTTCCACATCCGAGAGCGCAATAAGTTCGTCGACATTTTCAACGATCCGCCATTTGAGAGTCGTCACCAACATTTTGGTTGCATCGTCTATGACCCACTTGCGTGATCGAAGGAACTATATAAGAGCAAAAAGATAAAGGCAAAAAGATAAATACATGAATGAAGCTACGTCAGGTTCATAAGATGCACTCAAAGGACATGTGTCCCACTTCAGTCTCGTCTTTTCCCCTACGCCAATCTCCCCTCAAAACAAAGAAGTACAATACAGTGTGCAGACTACCTTCAAAATAATCATGTCTGGATGCTCCATCATGGCCAACTTCCAGAATGTCCTGTGCAGCTGTGCCCCCGTGAACCGTGGCGCCATCTTGCTGTTCCTGTTGCTTTTGTTGCTGCTGGTGCCACTACCGTTGCTACTGCTGTTACTGGGCCAACCTGAAGATGATTTTGGACTTATGGGGGAGGGCGGGGAGATCGCTACGGCCCCACAGCCGTTTATACTTTTATCGGTTCCGTCCCTTGTACTGCTGATAAAGGAGCCATCAGGACTCATTCCATCCTCTTCGTTGTCCTGTGGCTGACCTTTGTAGGACGAGGGTGCGGACTGGTCAAACGGCGTCTTGCCATCAAAGATCTCGTAGAGCTTGATCCAGAATTGCTGGAGCTTTTGGACCTGTTCATTGGAAAGATACCCTAGTCGTCCATCATTGTTTTGAGGTGGTGGCGTATACGATTTCTCTTGGGCCATTTTTGTATCTTGACGTTGTATGAAAATCAAGAAGTAGCGATGATGACACTAGTGCTGGGATGACAGAGGCAAAAAAGTGAAAACGAGATGCGAGTATATCAATCAATCAGGAAGGATGGATGAACAGAGGAAGAAAGAGAGAGCGAGAACAGATGAAGGGGCGGAAAGAAAAACAGACAAAAAAGAAAGAACGAGCAAACGAACAAACATTTGAGCCCTCAACCGAATTTGCGCCATGTTTGTGTGTGCATGTGGGGCGGTTGTTGTTTTCCCACTTTTCCTGACTGTTTTGGAAGAGAAGTCCAAAAGTTGGTTTGTGCATTGTGGAGAGGTGGGATGTTGTGGAGGGGGCATGGTGTGGAGCGTTAACCAACGTTCGCTTTAGCAAGGGCAAACAAATGCAAATGAACCAAATATCGATCCAAAAGATCGTTTGTCAAGCACCTCTTCTGCCTGGCAATAGCTTTTAGTGTATCTATGGGCATTCTTGGGATAAAGAGAGAGTTGGCAGCTGTCAGTTGTTCTTAAATTGCTCATTTTATCCGTCCGAGAAGAGCTCACCTGTAGACAGAGAAAAAAGCTGGACGGCACCTGCAGCCAAGGGACGAGGACCACCAACGATCAAAACGACGCCCTGCAAGTCTGAAAGAAGGTTTTCTTGTCCGTCTTGTGCAACCGCCGGCTGTTGAGGGCACTGCAAACAGTTGAAGACACCTGAGATCGTAAGAGAAAGAACCAACAAAGTGACAGGAGTGATTGGTCCTGGTTGTTGTTGTGCTCCAACTCTGCCTCAGAGGAACCCGAAAGTAAAAGAAGAGTCTGAAGAGACACTGGGAACCGGGACGCCAACCGGTTTCTGTTTGTTCCTTGTGGCAAGGGCGCAACCTCAGCACATAGTGGCATATGTCACAGCCATCCGCACACATTCACGCGCGTTTCTTCCTAGTTTTCTCCCCTCCCGTACGCACATGCACCCATGCACTCACACACGCACACACACGCATGCATTGCATGGCCACGATCGTGCAGTGCAGTGCTCTGAACATCGAATAGCTACTGCCCTGCGCCACCAAAACGAGCGACGAGTCACGTGGATCATGCCTCCCACAGGACAGGCGTGGGAATGTTGACATTTTTTTTTTTGACTCCTCTGCCTTTCCCGTTCGTCACTCAGACAGAACACGACGCGATTCGTTTCATTCTCCCCTTCTTTCATCTCTTCGATTCATCTTTCGCCATTCCCCCCCCTCGTACTCGATCCCTCCCCTCTTCACTCCTCATTCATTTCTAGCATGCTTCGCCGTCTCGCCTCGCCCTCCAGCTTGAACTTCTCTCGTCGCCTCGTCCTCTCTGCCACCTCCTCCAGAAACATGTCCTCCACCAAGGCCCAGTCCCAGTTCAACAGCATCCTCAAGAGCGAGATCGAATCTATCAAGGCCGCTGGCACCTACAAGTCCGAGCGCATTATCACCTCGCCCCAGAACAGCGCTATCCGTGTCGCTGGTCAGGATGGCCATGAGTCCAACCAGATCAACTTCTGCGCCAACAACTACCTCGGTCTCGCTGACCACCCCGACGTTATCGCTCGCTCCAAGAAGTACCTCGACACCCATGGCTCTGGTTTGAGCAGTGTTCGCTTCATTTGCGGAACTCAGGTACCGCTTTTGCCTTGTTTTACCAGATGAGAATCAGATCGACAGGAGAAGTGCTGCTCACTAATCCCAACAAATATCATCCTGACAACACCCCCCTCTATTCCCACTCTTGTTTTTAGAACATCCACAAAGACCTCGAGAACCAGATTACAAAGTTCTACGGCACTGAGGATACTATTCTTTACGCCTCATGCTTTGATGCCAACGCAGGAATCTTCGAAACCATCCTCACAGACCAGGATGCCGTTATCTCGGATGCCTTGAACCATGCCAGTATTATTGACGGAATTCGTCTCTGCAAGGCTAAGCGCTTCCGCTACAAGAACTGTGACATGTCAGGTAAGAATAAGGAAACCTTGTGGAGGTCGTTTATTACCCCTATGGCCAATTCTAATTGTCACCTTTTACTTAGATCTTGAGGCACGTCTCCAGGAGGCCGACAAGGCTGGTGCTCGTCTCAAACTGATTGCTACAGATGGTGTCTTCAGTATGGACGGAAAGATTGCTCCCTTGGACAAGATCTGCGATATCGCCGAAAAATACAACGCCTTGATCTTCATTGATGACTGCCACTCGACCGGTTTCTTGGGACCCAACGGTCGTGGAACAGCTGAGCACTTTGGCGTTCAGGATCGTGTCCATATTATCAACTCGACTCTTGGAAAGGCCCTCGGTGGTGCTGCAGGAGGATACACAACTGGATGCAAGGAGATGATTGACTTGCTCCGCAACCGCTCTCGCCCTTACCTCTTCTCAAACAGTTTGCCCCCAGCCGTCGTTGGATCTGCCAGCGCTGCCTTGGACCTGATCGAGGGTGCCAAGACCAACGGTTTGTTTGACCAGCTCTGGGGCAACACCAAGTTGTTCCGCAAGCTCCTCGGTGATGCCGGATTCACCATCAAGGGTGACAACCACCCCATCTCTCCCGTCATGTTGGGAGATGCCCGTCTTGCTTCCCAGTTTGCTGACAAAATGCTCCAGCGCGGTATCTATGTGGTTGGCTTTTCATACCCCGTTGTTCCCAAGGGTGAAGCCCGTATTCGCGTCCAGCTCTCTGCTGCTCACACTGAAGCGCAGATCCGTCAGGCTGCTGACGCCTTTATTGAGATTGGTCGCGAGCTTGGTGTCATTGGCGCCAAGAGCAAGTTGTAAATTCTGTTCATCCCCCATCCCCATTTTTCATTACTTCATTTCCATGCCCTCTGGGCAAATATTAAAATTACACTAGCCTAAAGACATCGTCAAAAACGTTGCTTCTTTATGCCCGATTCTTTTCGGGTATGAAGCGCTTGATAACAACTTCAGTGATTTGATAGAGGGGTATAGCTAGATGAGGGTGTGAGAGCTGAATCGCCAGCGCATCCGAAGGCAACACCACGTAGCACAGCAAGACCGTCTAATTAGGTTGAATCCAAGGTTTGGACATAGAATCAGCCAGATTGTTTCTCCAAAACCCAGACCGTTGGCAAAATATCTTTTTTGATCGTGTTCAAAGTTTAGTCAACCTACCTTTTGAACTTGGGCCACAACTCTGTTCAGGGTTAGTAACCATTGCCACGAGTATACACCATGAAGTTGACCGAGGCCTGGAGTTGGAGTCAACAGCGAGCTTGGCCCTTGAGGTAACAACATGTCGCCTGTTGGTCGTCCCGTTTCTTGCTCCATTGCGCCATGGTTCGGACAAGGAATCACTTTGACAGTATATTGTGAATGTCCAAACACCATTCCCTTCCGATAGAGTAAGAAGTCGGTTCCGTACTTCAGACCGTCCTTGACGATCCATCCTTGACTGCGAAAATGGTGATAAGCAACGTAACGGACAACAAAAGGATTGTCTGCTTTCCATTGAAAATGCTCATTGTTGGATACATGTAACGAGGATTCCAAAGAATTTTGTGCAAACCGACGCCAGCATTCCTGAATAGTTAAGGGAGCAGCAGGTAGACTCCTTTCGGAGCTGGAGTCAGACTCTGACAGTGACACGGCAATACATTCAACAGCGAACACCAAGAAAAAAGCCTCCTCCAATGAAAGCTGAAGATGCTCATAGTCTTCATCGTCTGCCAAATGACTCTGCTGGCAAGGGCTATTGCTGGCAGATAATAAAGATCCCGTCGTGGCATGAACGGGCTTTGGGGATCCTTGAGAACTAATGGGTATTGTTGGCGTCGCGCCTCCGGTCATAGAAGTTCCTTGCGGATTCAGCAATTTTTGTTTCTTTTGTTGTGCGCGCTCGATTCGTCTTCTTCTCGTAATCTCTTCGAGCGAAAGACCTGAATGGAAAATTGGTGGCAAAATTTAGTTGACGATCCTTTGTGCATTACAGTGTGCATTCCAGTGTTCTGACTGAAGACGTCTTTTTTTTACCTTGGTCACCCCCGCTTTCCGCTGTCGTTCTTTGCTTCCAGGTCGGTTCACTGCGAGAAAGTGTACCTTTACCAAAGAAGCCTTGTTGAAAGAGAATCTTCATGTCTTTACTCCTGACTACCCAGACGGCGTGCCCTCGAGGATGGAATTCAGCCGCAATCAGTGTCGATTGAAGTCGATTGCGGTTGGAATACGAAAAGCTTTTACTCCACTCTAAGAGGAGGCGAATGGCTTCGAGAAGCGGGTCAATAGGCGACCAGTGCCCGTCATGGATGTGCGATAGTTTTTTTGGAATAGAGGAGCGTGCATTCAGCTGGGGCTTTTGGTCATGCGATTGTCGGGACAATGGCTGCTGCTGTTGCTGCAATGCGTGTTCCTCCTGCAGGAAAGACAGAGGGAAAGGGACCGCATACTGCTGCCTCTTGTTGGACTTCCTCTTTCCTGCTGCCATGGTTTGTTCATGTGAGTGGTTGGAAGTAGTAGGGCGTGAACAGGCGAAACAAGAGCGGTCATCGCAAGCAGATTTTATTTGCGCGCGACAGCTGCGTGCTTTTCTCGCTTAAATTTACTGCGGCATTGTTGGGCAGAAAAAAAGAAAAACGTTTGAAATCCTTTTATTTCCAACCCCCATTCACCCACAATGTCGAACCACGATCAGCCCATCCAAGCCAACATGCAGGGCCCAAACACCCAGGAGCTGCACCCAGTACAGTCTGATTCCCAGCCCAACGTAGCCCAGTCCAGTCAGCAGGAGCACCAGGTCTTGGAGGGTCAGGACGACGACCAGAACGACGAAGAATACGATGACGAAGAAGAAGAGGAGGAGGAGGAAGGAGACTATTATGACCCACATGACGACTTGGAGCGCCATTATGAACAAAACCTCCTCATTGAACAGAGTTGGATAGAATGGGAGCGTCAGTCAACCGTCAACAACATCCAGACCCCTTCCCGTCAGCCCTATTCACCGCGACAGCAACAATATCGCTACAACATTTTTCAAAAACCAGGATCGGCTAAAAGGAGGGATCGACGGGAACGCTGGGCGTTGGCTCACTACAACGCTCAGATGGCGAATGCTGCTGCTACCTCCAATGCATCTCGATCCGCCGCTGCATCCTCTAGTAGTTCATCTGTCACGGATCATGGATCGCCGGATGCAGTGGAAAAATTGAGGCGACTAGGCACTTATAGACCAGAACTGGCGTCCTCAATCGTTCACTCTTACACAAACTCGCAATCATGGCAGGCTGCACAAGCTGCCCGGGAACAACGTTTGGCTTCAAAATCTATCAATGACTCGAGGTGGGCAACCTTTTGACCGCCTCTTGCTGCAAACGATGCAGCCTTCTCAGATAGACTTGTGTATCTAACATTTTTTTGCGCTTTGACATAGCGAAAACATCATTTGTACCTTACCTGTGGAATTGCTTACACACATCTTGTCATACCTCAAGCCCATCGATCTGGTACGAGGGACAGCAGCTTGCTTCTTTGTTTGTCCGCCAGTCATCTCATCACGCGGGTTAGGGTACTGACCATTTTTGCCTTATTATTTTTGGTTTTCGACTGTAGTTCAACGTATCTGTTGTGTGCCAACTGTTCTATCACGTCGTCAACACGGACTCCTGTTGGAAGGGGGCGTTCATCAAGTTCTTTGGCGTCTCGATTCCGTTCAAGAGATTGGATCCCAGGAGCTGGAGAGGCGAGTACATCAAACGGACGCGTCTATTGCGTCAATGGGAGAAGGGACGCGGATCCAATGTTACCATTAATCCACAGATCGGCCAAATATCCAAACTCTGGACTGAGCTGGACAATAGACCGAATGAGGGTTGGTTTCTAGCTGGAGGACTCACGCAAGGTACGTAGACAAACCTGCAAAGCTGTGTCCTTTATCGTGGGATACTCATTGGACAAGAGATTAATATATGACACCCGATGCATACTAGGCGTGGTTGCGAGATGTGATCCCCTCCTAGGAAAAGTCCAGAAAGACGCTGTCTTCCGCATGGTCCATCTTGCTAATGCTGAAGTCGCTGTCATGACGATGGATCGGTAAGATTTCTGTTTTTATCCCATTTCGAAGCAGCTCTTTGACACGTATCATCAATCTCTAACATCTCCAACTACCTATCTTTTTCACAGACACCGCGTGCTGTGGGGTCTAAACACTGGTCAAGTCTGCTTGACTACGTTAGCGTATGCAGCTGCGGGCCAAACTTTCCAGACGTTTGCAGGCTTCCATAACGGGCCTGTATCCTGCGTAAAATTGGTTCCCAACCAACTTGGATTTGCCCTGACGGGTGGAGTGGATGGTGTGATCAAACTTTGGGATGTCTCCAGAGCTCGATGCATACGAGAGTTCCGTACAGGGTTGAATCTGGTCGGAAGCGCGAGTACAAAGATAACGCACATCTGTTGCGAGCCCGGATCTCGTGTTGTCGCAGGCACATCGGCAGGGGAAATTTATGTGTGGGAGGTCGATATTTCTTCTCTTATCACGCCTCTTACAGCCCCGTCGTCTGGAGTATCATCTCCATCGCGGACTATGTCCACCGAGAACGTACAGGCGCCAGACTTTACTTTACTTTCCGATATGTTACCCGTTCCAAAACTTCCAAAGGTGATTGAGCTTCCAGAAGAGTTCAAAGGAGTGGCGTTCTTGGAGGTGAACTTTGGAATGGGGCACTCGGGCCTAATCTTGGCACAAGCAGGCGACGCTCAAGCGATGCATCTTTACAATCTTGAAACCTTAGAGCTGCTTGCAACACTGAAGAGTCCGGCGCACTTTTCGCCTATCACGGCGGTCCATTGGGATATTCCAAAGTATGAAAAGCCTATGATTTCGCCCTCCAACCACGCGTCTAGATCTCCAGGAACCCATGTCCTGTTGAGGCAAGATGGGATGTCGAGTCTTCTGGCCACTGGGGACCAAAATGGCAACATTTGTCTGTGGTATATGACGGATATATTGAAGCGGGCTAAGACTGCATTCCATCCAAGTCATACCAGGAAGGAGGAGCGGACTCTTGAGCCTACATGTGTTCTCAAGGGTCATGATACCAAGGTTACCAGTTTATTTGTGGATAAGCTGTTGATTATTTCCGGAAGGTAAGCGAGTCTTTGTTTAAGGTGTCCTTTACCAATCTGCCATCAATAACGAGTATTATATCTATACTGTAGCGCGGATGGTTGGGTGAAAACTTGGAATCCAGTCAACGGCCACCTTGTTAGTATTCTCAACAGCGGGTAAAAAAACAATGCTTTAATTGATTGATTGTTCATCCTTTATGGTGTACTCGGCTCTAAACATATGCCTCCCATTCTCCTAGACATATCCGTGGAAGGGAACTCACAGAAATGACGACAGCGGCCGTCACTGGGATAGCTTTCAACAGCGTCCAATGTCGAGGAGTAGCTTCCCTTGGAGGCGTGATCCGAAGCTGGGACTTTTCCCCCGAGGCCAACTTGGCCAAAGAGAGGATGAAGAAAGGGTATGGGACCGCTAACAAGCGAGCTGTGCACTATAGCGGTGGACCTAAAAACAAGATTCAGAATGACATCCGACACAGCCTTGAAGAGACACAGTCCTTGAGCAGGCTACGGAACCAAGTCAAGGAACGCCACGATCAACTTCAACGACGGTACAATAACCTTGAGGGATTGAATATGGACGACATGACGGATGAAGAGCTGGTTGAGTATGTGATGCTCCTCTCGAAGGACCACGAGGAACAGCAGAAGAACCAAATCACTGAACAAGAGCTATTGGAGATCCAGAGGCTGCATGATTTGGAGAGAGAAGAGCAAGAAGAGGAGGCACGAAGGATCCAGGAACAGTTTGAAGATGCTGGCCGATCTTCCATTTCTGTCCATCTTGAAGGACAAGCCTCTGAAGAAGGGACATATCTTGATGACCTTGTGAGCGAGCAAGAGAGGCAGGAAGAAGAAGATTTAGTTCAACGTGCGATTGAGATGAGTATGTTGGACATGGAATCGACGGAAGTTCACCATAGCTACGGCCATGTCCACGATCATGACGACGAGCAAGACCACGACCACCGCGTCTGTAACAATGGCCACAGTCATAGTCCTAGTTCTGGGTCGGAGCTTGACCATTCTTTTCGGCCAGTCGGGTGGGACGCGAGTCAAGTTGTCAATGTCGACAGCGTAGATGTCAATGGTCAAACGGAACTTGAGGATCGAACCATTGTCCAATCTATCCTCGAAGAACTCGAAGAGGCCAATCTCACGGAAGCAAAAGTCCACTCCAAGATTGGATCAATGGAGGCGTGGCCTAGTATTGGAGAGGCTATCTCTTCGTCTCTACCGACGACGGAAGTGCCTGCGAACGGAGTCAGCTTAAGCAAAGGGAAAGGCAAGGCAGTAGCAACAGAAGAGGGACAGCCTGCAAAGAAGGCGCCGATGACGTGGTCGATGGTTGCTCGAGCAAGCAAAGACACCTCCTTTGGACCTGGCCTTACCAGCTCGAACTCTTCTGCTTCGGCGAATGGCAAGGCGCCTGCGATTATCAAGCAGTATACGGTGCCAGCAGGCCAGGAGGAAATTGAGGACGAGGACACGCTGCTGGCGCGCATCCTGTCGCTGTCGTTAGTGGAGAAGTGAGGCAAGTAGAGCAAGAGAACAATAGACAGCCAAAAAAAAAAAAAAAAAAAAAAAGACGGGTGTGACTGTGGAATGTGGGTCTCCATCCTCCGGAAAACACAAAACACGAAAGAGAGAGAAGGACGAGCGAGATCACCCTCAGGAACCATAGACAGACACCTTCCCATCCTTCATACCTTCACACCTCCTTCCTTGCTACGTCGCACCCCCTTCTCCCCGGGTCCACCTAGACCCACCCCTCTTCCCCACATCCATATTCCCTACCATCTCCCTCATTCGTCTGATCCCGAGATTTCTTAAAAACCGCCATCCGAATAGGCTTGATTTCAAATTGTAATTGAATGCAGTCTTCCCTCTAGGCCCCAGGGCCAATGCGTCTATAAATGATTGCACTGACTGCTGCTTGCATGACACTGACATTCCATCTCAATGATCCTTCATAACCACTAGAAGACGGTCTCCTCGCGATGCACAAGACAACGCGGCAGATCTGGACCAGCTCCTCGTCCTCGTCGTGTTTCTTTTGCGACTTTCGGCTATTCCTATCCGAGCCTCTGCCGCCTCGGATACCACAACGGGCACCCTTACCACGGATCCCGGGCACAAGATCTAGCCTACAACATCGGAGCATTGGCCACTTCAACACAGCTGTTAATTCTCGGGCGCACCAGCAGCAGCATCAACGCGGAGCAGGATTCTTGAATCGCTCGGGGATTCACTCCGGCTCTTTGCCACGGTCGACGCGGGCCTTGAAGCAAGGGCTCGCCTCAACGGGAGAGTCGACCAGGAGTGAGATTCTTATCTTGACCTCTGAGAATGGATCCAGTCTTTCTTGCTCGCAGCAACTACAAAGTGGCGGTCTGGTGCGGACAACAGAGCATCGGGTGCTGGAGAGCAGTCGGAGGATCCAGGGCGGATCCTTGCTCAGCAGAAACATCTCGACGACCTCCGCCTCGACTGCATCCTCCGAATTGGACAGTGAAACCAGCCCCATGTTACACACGCAACCCTCCGCCACCATACCCGCAGACCCAACCCCCTCCCCTTCTTGTTCAATCCTGGACTGTAATCCTACCGCTGTCGACTCTGCTGACCCCTCTCCTTCTTCAGACTTCCGCGCCCTCTTTCCAGGGAATGCTTCAACAAAGTCACAATATGAGGCCCCTTGGAGAAAGAGCCACATGAATGCAGGAACAAATTATGAGGAAGCTTTACGAAAGTCCGTATATGAACGAGAGCCAGTCGAGCGCTGGTGGGCAACATACAAGCAGGTTACCAAAGCCCGGCGGTGGGGACGAAAGGACATCCAGGACTCTCCAAAGGACACGGTCTTTGTTCTGACAGACTTTTTGCGATTCACTGGAAGCTTGAAAGTGTCTACAAAGACCCCAGAAGAAGGACTGCCAAGATTGGAACGTCTGTTCGAGGATTACCACAGAGCTCTTGGACTCCCGACTTCGAACGTCAAGATGTACACTGCATTTCTGGATACCCTGACCTTTTGGAAGCAGCATCGTTGTTTTCCCGATTGGATCGCCAAGTTCAAGGCCAAGATTGTGTCACCGATCGACGGAAGCCTCTTGTCTCCAAAGAATGCACAGGAACAGTACCAAAGTCTGATGAGAGTCCTCGGCAATACTGGCCAGGTCGAATCCATCCTTCAGTGTCTAGAGGATCTCAAGTCAAGTCAATCAGAGTTTCTGAGACCCACCACTAATGCGTACGATTCAGTTTTGGAAGTCTATCTTCGTCGCAAGGATACAGCGTCGGCCATGCGGATTTTCCAAGAGATGCAAGGGCAACCAGGATGTGAACCTCGCCTGTCGAGTTACAACATCCTACTCAAAGGACATCTTGACAACAAGGACGCCCGATCTGCTCAGCGCGTTCTAGAGAGCTTGCTGCTTTCAGAGCACCGGCCCGATATTGAGACCTTCAATCTGTTGATGTCGGGTTACCTTCGGATGGGCGAAGCTGATCTTGTGAATGGATTTTACAAGGGACTGGACGAATACGGGCTGGCGCCAAACGCAAAAACCTATCGAATTCTTTTGAGATCTTACCAACAACAGGGCCAAGTGGACAAGGTTTTGGAGCTCTTTCGCAGACTTATGGAAAGTTCTCATTCGCATCTTCACCCAGGGCCAGAGGCCTACCGCATCTTGCTTCAGACCCTGGCAACAAACGGACGCATGCCAGATGCTCTCCGTGTATTGAGGGAATTGATAGAGGAAAACGAGTTTCCTATTCCGCTCTCGATCTACCATGTGTTTTTGACTCAATATGCAAACGAGGATCAGGCCGAGAAGGCGCGCAAGGTGCTGGACAGGATTATGGCTGATGGCCTTGCTTTAGTCGATGGGACTATCAATCCCTTGATTCAAGTCTACCTTTTAAGAAAAGACTACGACAAGGTTAGGGAGATGACAGACCTCATGCATCAGCAGGGCATTTCACCAACCAACATCACCTTCCATATCATGATGAACTCTGCAAAGTACTCTGGCAATATTGACGGGGCGATGCAACTTTACTCTCGGATGCTGGGGGAAGGCGTAGAGCCGGATGTCTGGACATACAACACGCTGTTGGATGTGATCACAAGCAGACTGTCGCCTAAACCTGGAAACACCCGATGGAAGGGAGATCACCAAGCTGTGACCAAGGATCAGATCCAAGAATTCGTCCCCAAAATCGAATCCTTACTGGCAGAGATGAATTCGAGAGGGGTCAAACCAGATGTGGTCACGTACGGAAAGCTGATCCATCAATATGTGCTGCTGAGGGATATCGAGCAGGCGGAGATGGTCTTTCACGAGATGGTCAAGTCAGGGATCATGCCCAATGCGTTCGCGTTCAACTCACTCATGGATGGCTTCACGGTTATTGAGGAGATGGATAAGGCAGTCGAGCTATTCCGCAAGATGACAAAATATGGGGTGGAGCCGGACTCGATCACCTTTACGACCTTGATCAAGGGATTCTCCAACTTGAAGAAGATCAAAACTGCACAGGATTTTGCCAATTCGATGCAACAGATCCATGGCGCCCAATTCCAAATGGATCGACGTGGACTCCATACGTTGATGCAGCTTGCCCAAAAGTCTGATCAGCCTTGCATGGCGCTGGACTTCTTTGAGATTATGAGAAGCAAAGGACTTGAGGCCGATGAGGTCACTTATACAATCTTGGCCAACGCGCTCAGTCGGGAGATCGAAAAGTCCAGAAGTAGAGAAAAGTGGCTTGCCAGCAATGGTGATCGCCGGAAAAGACGTTCGGCCTCAGCCTCTACTCTGTCAGTCGATAGTGCAGCGATGCCATTCTCTACGCAGGTAGAGGCTCTGGAATCCATTTTGGAAATCATTCATCGCAACTCGGACGGAAAGCCTATGAATCAGGCAGAGATCACAACTATGCTGTCGGCATACTTTCGACTGGGACGACCTCAAGTGGCAATTGACTTTTTCCGGAGCGTACTTTGGCGAGGAGTCAGGGGACTTCAGCTGAGCACAGCCAATTGTGGAGCTCTTTTGAATGGACTTTTGGCACCAGAACTTGGGCGACGGTACGATGGGTCAGTCTTGAACATGTATGCAAAGATGTTGATCATTACCAGGAATAGTCTTGCGCAAGCGGGTTCTTCTTCCGCTTTGCCGTCACCAGCGTCGTCCCCCCCTTATTCTTCACTCTCGTCGATGCAGAATCTACCTGGATTGGACCTCGTGACGATCAGCATTCTTCTCCAGGCATTCACAAATCGAAAAAACTGGGCGCTGGTTCTTCAGATCTGGAATGACTTCGAATCAATTGGAGCCGAAAATTTGCATCCGTTCAAGATGCCGTTGGAGTTTTTGGGCTTTGCAGCTCAGGCCTACCATAGATCCTCGGAGGATAGCCAGCTAATGGAAAAGCGGCCACGAGGGAAGCAGGAAATTCGACCAAGATCGGGTGAATTAGACAGCTATGACAGTGGAAATCACCCTTCTACTCCACAAATGGGTCCGCATGGATCTCCCACCAACCCTGGTTCTTCCCAAGAGGAGAAGGCGGAACAGTTATTGAGGGAGCTCTGGAAGGCGCACCCAAGGATGGGCAAGAAGTGGAGCATCAAGATTTATGGGTTCGATGTTTTCAAAGGACAATCACATACCTCTCCGTCGTCCAAGTCCAAGACTTTGTCCTCACGTTCAGCAACACCATCATCATCATCATCTCCAACGTCAACCGTGCATCACCAGAGTGCTGATCTTAGAACGTACCTCTCGGGATACGACGATCATCATCAACGCCAACAACAACAACAACAACAAAATCACAATCATCCACAACAGCCCTTCTCATCCAGGGTTTAATCCCCAGGCGTAGAGAGTCAACAAGAGTAAAAAGTGTTTCTTGTTAGCCCTCCTTTGCCACATTGTATAATAAAATAATCCTCCATCGTACAGAGAGTCCCCTTTTGCACCTTTTGGCGTTAGTGGCCAACGCTACCCATGGACCATGATGATCCTAATTTGTCATAATTCTTCCAATTTATCGTTATTCCACGTGCCGCAAACCCACACCTCCGAAGGTACGGATCCTAAATCACAGTGGCTCACAATCAGCTTACGAATTATGTACGCGGACTAACGCGTTCATCGATCCGGTCAGACGACCCAAAACCCGACTCTCTTTCTCTGACTTTCTCCCTCTTTTCAGATCTGAGGCTAGTGGCTCTCACTTTGTTTGCTTTCGCGATCCTGCCCCCATTCGTGTTCTTTTGTCAGTCTCTTGGACCCTGTTCGCTCTACCAGTGTTATTTTTACCTTTGATGAGAGCCTGCAGAAAACGGGTATTCCCAACGTATGGGAGAGCATTGCGACATGCTACAACATTGCTGGTTCTGTTGCCTTTCTCGATTTTTTTTATTTCACAAAAGAAAAAGAGAAGAAAAAAGAAAAAAATTAAAAAAAAATAAATGGATCTTCTTGTTACGAAAGTTAAAGCCCATGCATATCTCTTGTTGTCATTTTTTTTGTTTGGTTATCGGGCGGCAGGATCGCGCCCAACATCATCCACCAGGTTGAAAGAGTTTCATTTTTCTGGTTGTTTTTGCTAGTCTTTTGGTCCGTTCGGCCTTATCCTTCCCTGCCCCTCCGTCCACTGGTTGACAAGTCCTTTCCCGGTTGGTTTTTTTGGTTCCTCAATCAAACTTTGGCTGAGTGACATTGGGTGTTGTGCCTTCTGGGATATCAGACTCGTGTACGAGCGAGCTTTCCTTGACGGGAGGCGATCCATGGGTAGCGTTTGGTGCTACAGGGTTGGAATGTGGAATGTTTTCTGGCTGCGGATGTTGTGATCCAACAGGCGTTGTCGTCTTTCCTGCTTTTGAAAGAGCATAGTCGCCAGAGTCAAAGTACTTGCGTTCCTATTTAAAAAAAAAGCAAGGGATTATTTTTGTTAGAACAAAGCAATTCTCACCATCTCAAGAGAGCCGCGTATTAATAACTTGTCAACTCGATCTCCCCTTTCGTTTTCTTTTTTTTTTGCCTCTCAACACATAGATTCACATCCAGGGGATAGCCGAATGACACCTCCTTGTCTGCTATCCGATCCTCCTAATAAAAGATGGCTGCATGCCCTCGCTTTTTGTGTCCACGGAAAAGACTCACAGTCTCCAAGTCTCCAGTATGTTCCATGTAAGCTTAATAGAGTCCCGAATAGCGTATCCCGAGTGCTTTCCTGCCCAGTCCCATGCACAACGCGTTCCGAATGCCCTGAATGTTACCTTGAGCTTGTTTCCGAGAAGAGCCTTGGGCGTGGGCAACTTGCCATACATGCGCTGAAGCCTTTCTTCCTGTTCACTCATGGACTATTAAAAAAAAGCAAAAAGGACAGTGGCCAAAAAAAAAAAAAAAAAAAAAAAAAAGGTCAGCATGAGGTCATTCCATTGTCAAGGGGTTGAGGTGCGGGTGAAAAGAAAGAAGACATGGTGCATTGAGTTCGAACCTGGGTAGACGATCCTTGGCCTGGTGCCGTTGGCTTGTTCAGGGCGGGGTTGAGGGGAGAGCTCATGACGGCAGTAGTATTTGAAAAAAAAGAGACAGACGGACTGACTGAATAAATGAATGAATAAATGAATGAAAGGAGCGACGTGTCAAAAAGGTGGGAGCGGAGTCGAGATGAATGGGAATGGGAGAGGAGCAGACGGAGAGAATGAGAAAGAGAAGGAAAAAAAGGAAGAGAAAGAAGAGAAGAGGGAGAAGAGGAAGAAAAGATGTAAAGGAGACAAGAGAACAGTGTGTGGCGTGCGTGGGTCCTTTGCGTTGAAGGTCCCCTTTCCTTGCTCTCTTCTTCCTTCTCCCTTGTGTCTTTGCTTCCTTCCCTCTTTTCTGCGGTCTCAATGCCAAAAAAAAATGAGACGTCATGGATCATGTGATCGGGCTTAATTTTAATTTTTAACCCAAGTAAATTTTTATTATAAAGATTATTTATTATTATTTTTTTTTTTTGCTGATACCCCATACTTCCATCTACCATTGTCTCGACGAGTTGAAGAGACCTGGCACACCCCTCTGTCCAAGTGTCCACCCACCCCCAGCAGAATAGGCAGTGCATATCACCCGCGCTTACCTAAGGCTCAAGTTTGTAATAAATGCTATAGAGGAAGGCCTTTGTGCTCTTGTTCCAGCCTTTCGACAGCGCAGAGTGCATTATTATTGTGTTCAAAAGGGTTGTGCAACCATCTGAATTTCTGATTGAATTCCCTTTTTTCATTCATTTGAGCACAGCTACATACAAGCCAGCCAGCCACCCTTCAAAATGCCTTGTTTGTGACAAAATCTTGACCCGCTTTTCCCTTCACCTGCCTGAGAAGACACCTCGCCTGCCGGCATGATTGATGACAGCAGATTGAACTTTTGAATGAGCACATGAATAGAGAAAGGGAGTTGGAGAGCGAAAGAGAAAAGAGCGTTGGGAGGAGGGGGAGAAAGTGAGAGATTCGGTAGCCATGAGAGACATGAAAGGCATTGCAAGAAGGCTGCTGCTCGAGTGGACAAGCACGAACAACAATAACAACAACAACAACGGAGCAATGGAAGAGTGAACAAATACTGGAGTACCGTGGGAGACAGAATAGCAAGCACACCCGGGATGGGGCGATGCCAGCGAAGTGGAGACGACGCCAATTGTTGCCAAGGAAGCGGATGGTTGGGCCGGTTGCGGTTCAGCGAATCCAACCCAGACAGCAGGGTGACCAAACTGCCCAAACAGCAAAAGAAAGAAATGAATTCGACGAAACAGAAAACACCGCGAACAGCTCGCTCCTTGTCCCCTTCGCTCCCTTCTCTCCTCTTTTGTCTCTCTCTCTCTTTTCTCTTCTCTTCCTCTCCTCATTCACTGCCCCGCCCTCGATTCCATTCCCTCTCCTTTGCAACGACATTCCTCCCCTGCATTCCCTCGGCTCATTGCCTCACTCCTCGATTCGCACTCCAACCCGCCGGATCCTCTTTCGTGGTCCCTCCATATCGCACAAACCCAAAACCTTCAGGTCTCACCTCGACGCGCCTCGCCTATCTGCCACACTCTTCATCGTCCACAGACACGCCCCTGCCTCTCCTCCCCCCTTTCTGTCCTCTCTTCCTCACTTCCACACAGCTGCCCTCTTGTGGTTCTGACTCTTCCCCGATACGATCACCCATCTCTCACCATGGAGCTCTCCCACTTGTCAAGAGGCGACCGTGACTCTGGCCACAATGAATACGCTCCACCAGTTGATCACCCACCCCTTCTCACGAACCAATTCTCCAACAGTCGGTCAGATCAGAAGAGGGCAAAAGCCCTCAGTGATGCTATCGACAAATCACTCCGGGCTGACAAGGAGCGACAGCAACGCGAGGCAGGCATCAAGCTGCTAATCCTTGGTGAGTTTCCTCGAGTCCTTCCCATTTTTGCATCACTCGAGCATCGTTTCGTCGACACAACACAGTGTGTCCTTCAATACAACGGTCGAGCACCATCTCATGTTCGACCTCTGATCGACAAAACTTGTTCAGCATAACCCGCGGATCTGCCCCTTTTGTTTCCACTTTACTGTTCTGTTCTTTCCGTGTGATCAATTGGCTACTGTTTTTTTTTGTTCATTGCAGGATTGTGGCCACGACGGGAAGAGAGTATCAAAGACAAGCCTATGAGCACGAGCCGCAGTCCCGCTCCCAATGGTTGTTCCATGGGTTTATGATTCCAAGAAGCTTGTCCTGCTGGTTGAAAGTCTGGCCAATCTCTGAACCTCCAAATTTCTCCCAGCACCCCAATTGCACCCCAATTGCTCTTTTCGTCCGTCGATCACATCCACATGCATTTTATCCTGCCCTGTCCCTGCTTTTTGGATTTTTTTCAATTGAGTTCTGCTATTCTTTCGATGGTTCGAAGGAAGGAAGGTTTTTATTTCATCATTTTACCTTTGAAGTTACAAAGTTACTGCAGTCGGCAAACCAATGGTTGTTGAACCAATCATCCACATGTTTGCATTACAAAAAAGAGGGACGATCTCGGAGCCTCTCTGTGCCGCTTCACGGACCACATTTCATGCCCTGCATTTCTCCTTCATCTTTGGAAACATCCTCTTGATATCTTGATGAGGGTGATATTTAGATCCACCTGTATTTTGTGTTTCTGTCTCCTAAAGATTTCATTTGTTTACCGGGTGGAAACCGCCATCACGCGGTGTGCTGAACACGGCACTGTGTTCATCGTTTCTGCCCCCCGCAATTTAAGCGCCACGTTCGTTCAATGAACAGAGTCAACAGAGCAACTCAATTGAAAAAAGTCAACTTACCTCAGTTCCGTGCAACTCCGCCGTAAAAAAATCTTATAGGCCCCTCGGAGACAGGCAAGACGACGGTCATAAAGCAACTAAAGCTACTCTATGGCCGGCGAGGATTGGATTCTGAACGCCAAACGTTCCGGCGGATTGTGCATCTGAATGTGATGAAGGCGATGCAGACACTTGTCCATGGCATGCAAGCAGCTCATATCCCTTTGGGAAAACATGAGAACGAGGAGCATCTGAAGACGGTCCTGAGATTGGAATCTCTGTTGAAACGGTACTCGATCACTTCCATCGGCCATGAGAACCCAGCTATCCCGCGAAAGATCACGGATGCCAAAGCAGAAACGGATCTATTTGAGGAGATGGTACCTGCCATCAAGGCTCTATGGGCTGATGCTGGCATCCAACGGACTTTCCAGTCTTGTCCACAACTCAATATTCAGGACTCTGCGTCATAGTAAGTTACACCTCAATTATATTCGCTCTCTTAAAGAAAAAAGACTGCTGATGATGTTGCCATTCTCTATTTTCGCGATTTAGTTTTCTGGATGCAATTAATCGTCTAGCGCTCCCAGACTACGTGCCGACAGATAGCGATATCCTTCAGGCGCGAGTTCGGACCCTGGCGGTGACAGAGCACCTGTTTAACATTGACAACGTCGCTTACAGGTAAGATTCTCTCTGTGCTCGATTAGGAGAGGGGGGTGATTTCAAGCTGAAGAGGGGAGGAAGTGCACGCGAGATCATATTTATTGTGTAAAACCTATCCTGACACCTGTCTATGTTCATCAACTGTTGACTCTTAGAATATACGATGTGGGCGGGCAAAAATCTTTGAGGAAATATTGGGCGTAAGTTTTGTTCTGTCGACTCTTTGTACACTGGGTCTGCTGAGGGCCTTTGTTGCAAATGGTCAACTACACATATGGAAACTGGATCAAAAATCGACAACAGGACACATCGACAGCAGCCGTTCGCTCTCCTGAAGGAGAAAACCCCCATCAAGCTGACCGCGTCCACGGACACGACTCTAAAAAAAAGAGGATCAACAAACTGTATTGCCTGTCGCTCGGCGAAGACAAATCAACTTCTCCATCGACAATTGCAGGCTCACGAAACAATTGGGTATTCACCCCAGTTCCCGTCTCCTCCCAATTGCTTACCCTACCAATGCCTTTTCTTTTTTCTTTTGTGATGTTGTTGTTGTTGTTGCTGTTTCAATGTGTACTCTAGGCCGTACTTCGATGACGTAAATGCAATTATTTTCATGGGTGCCTTATCTGCTTACGATCAACCCTGCGAAGACGAACCTCGACTGAACCGCCTACAGGAGTGTTTGGTCCTGTTCAACCATATCGCGAACCATAAGCTCTTTGCGCAGACTTCCATGATCCTGTTCCTGAACAAGATCGATATCTTTCAACGGAAACTGGAATCGGGATCGTTGGTGAGCAAACACTTTCCAGAGTACCGTGGACCCAACGATTATTTCAGCACGACCGTTTTCTTCCAATACCGTTTCCTTCAACAAGTCAAAGATCTCAACAAGCAGGTCTACACTCATTTTACCCATGCCACTGTAAGTTGTTGTTGATTGTTTGCACTGGCTTATTAGGGAGGAGGGAGTTTTTTTTGTTTCCCGAGTTTTGTCTATCATTGGAAAATGTACCTTTGGCCGGGTATTCACAGGGACCTGCTCAGTTTGTTTATTATTTGGGATGGGAACCATGTGGCGGACACGTGGTTTCCGGAAACCCGGCAAGGCTGTGAAAGCCAACCGTCACTTTGCTCAGAAGTTCTTACCCCTCCCCCCCCCCAAAAAAAAAGAGATGGCGACCCTTTGCTCTATCACATTACTCATCAATGACTCTGTTTTTATTCCTTCCCTTTTGCCCTATACTAGGATACGAGCCAAATGCGTGTCATTGTCGTTGCCGTCAACACAATTGTGCAGCGCTTGAATCTCAGCAACTCTGGGCTCTTGTAAAAAAGAAAAAGTGGATTTACTGCACGACTACTCTGCCCGAACAGTTTTATAGGCCACTTTTTAAAAATCCACCACACGACACAGCATTCCCTTGCTCCCCTTCCGCACTCCACAGTTTCATACTTTTCTTTCCTCACTTCACTTTTTCAACATCATGTCAAAAATCGCACATTGTATATTACTATAGGCCCAAGTCGACCATTTCTACTGAAGCGACCTAATAAACGCACACATACCACACCCTTCTCTTTGCCTGCCTCTGCACTCTTCAGTCCTAGACGCACTGGACGCGTTAAGGACGAAATAGCACAGTCACATCTTCGCACCGCGCGGGTCCGAAGTGATCTTCCCAACCTTCCATTTGTTCATGCTCTCCTTTTTTTTGTTGGCATTTCATCATTCGCCTTTTTCCATTTTCTCCCTACATTCCATTCAACGCTCTTTTCATTTCAGTTATTGCATCCCCACCTTCCATTTGTTCACACTTCCACACCCTATATACCTCCATATACGTTTTACCAGAGATGCATAGCGCTTTTGCCAGAGAAGGTCGTCAGAACCAGTTGTACGAGGAGGGAGCGCGTTTGGTAAGAGGCATTTCTGGCACCCAATTGATCCCTCTATCATCTGCAAGGACTTCTCTCAAAGGAAGCAGGGAAAAGGCAACAGTATACTTATCTTTCCTTGAACCCCTCCCCCTCCCCCCCCCTTCATGATTAGGTGGCAGGATGTGTCCCAGTTGACAGAAGGAACCGTCGTGTTCTCTTGGTCGCCAGTAGCAAACATGACGGCGAATGGGTCTTGCCCAAGGGCGGTTGGGAGAATGACGAGACACAGGAGGAGGCTGCTGCTAGAGAAACTTGGGAAGAAGGTATTTATAAACATCCAAAATCAAAATCAATACACCATACCCTTGCGCCCAAAGAGAAAAAAAAAGATAAGAGGGGGTTATTTTCAAGCTAAATAGTTTCCCATTTCTGACTGGATGTTTAGGTGGCGTCATTGGAAGGATCGTAGCACACCTTGGAGAGTATGAACACAAGATCAACAAGAGGACAGGAGGACCTGAAAGCATCTTCATCTTTTTCGAAATGGATGTCGAAAGGATAGAAGACCGTTGGCCAGAGATGAAGAAGCGAGAGCGCCGCTGGGTAAGACGATCGAAATACTTTTTGTTCTTCTTTGGGTTGTACACACCATCTAATCAATTGGTCCAAGCGTTGTTGATCTAACTCATCCCCTGATAACCTGATATCCTTCAATTTTGATTTTCTCATCCTGTAGTTCTCGTATGAAGATGCCAAAGCGATCGTCTCAAAGAAAGTCATGAGGAAAGCTTTGGAACAATGCTCGTTGGCGAGAGGATAAAGTCAAAGCAGCTGAAAAAAAAACCCCCCACGAAAAATAAACCATTCGCTGCCTCACTTACCTTCTGGACAAAGTGACTTTAGACGTATTTGACCTTCACGGTTCTCCAGAAGAGGCACGAGAGATCTATCCGCCGAGCCTGCTCGGTGGTTAGTTTTCGGGCAAGCGGCAAAAGGAAAGCACTTTCGGATGAGAAAAGTGCAAAATGATGCCCTTGGCCGGATTTGAACCAGCGGCCTCTTGTTTACAAGACAAACGCGATAACCCCTACGCTACAAGGGCAGATGAACTTTTGTTCAATATGCCGGGTGAATTCTCTCACGCCACTAAAATCTAATGTCCGGAGGATCACGTGATTGACTTATTTAAGGGTGTACTTCCGGTATTTCTGCGCACATTCGCGTTCATTCCGCGGCGCGTCTTGCTCCCATGTCCCTCCCATTTCCCCTTCTCTTTCATCACCATAGACGCTATCTACCGTCTCTTTTTGTTTCTCCTCTACCCTCTCTAATGTTAGCATCTAGAGTCTCTCGCTTTTCAAGCTCTCTCGCATGTTTATCCAGTCGCCAGATTGTGAAATCACAGCATGCCAAAGAACAACAGGTGGGCATTGGCGGCATCGTCCGTCGAAGTTTTGGGATAGCCGAGAAGCGTCATCATGATCCATTCTTGATCCTGGACGAGTTCTGGGTGGGCGCTAAAGGAGGGTTCCCTGACCACCCGCATCGTGGGTTCGAGACAGTGACGTATATCTTGAAAGGAAACGGGCTGCGTCATGAGGATTTTGCAGGACACGAAGGTATGGTGGGCCCGGGTGATCTGCAATGGATGACGGCCGGTCATGGGATCTTGCACTCTGAGATGCCAGTCACTACTGAGGCCTCCTTGGCTTCAGCTTCTGTCGAGAACTATGATGTGCTCAAGGACCCAAATGCGATCCATGGCCTACAACTCTGGGTCAATCTGTCGAGCAAGGATAAACATTGCCCTCCGGCTTATCAGGATCTGAGGGACGCTCAGATCCCTCGTGCTCGACCTGCAAATGGCGTCGAGATCAAGGTCATTGCAGGAGAATCCAATGGAGTCAAGAGCAAGGTATATACAAGGACGCCTACTATGTATTTGGACTTCAAGTTGCAAAAGAATCAATCCGTCCGGCAGGCAATCCCTAAAGACTATTCAGGATTTATATACGTGATTTCGGGCGAGGCTTATTTTGGAGAGGGCCCTCTTCCATCAGCACAGGATAAATCGCAAAGGATAGAGGAGGACAGGGGCAAGGAAAATGAGAAGGACAAGTGTTTCAAAACAAACACGAATCCATCTGTACCCTTCCTCGGTCGCAAGCAGCATGCTTTGATCTTGTCTGAAAACGATGGCACAGACTGTCTTCAGATCAGGACTACGGACAAAGAAGCCCAATTTATTCTCTTCGCAGGACAACCTTTGAAGGAACCTATTGTTCAGGACCTTCTCTTTGTCATGAACTCGAAGGAAGAGGTCAAACAGACCATTGAGGACTTTAAGGAAGCTAAAAACGGATTTGAGAAGGCGAAGGACTGGAAATCTACAATTGCACCAAAGGGATTGAAGCTCAGGCTTTTCAAGTAAAAGTAGACTTTTTTTTACCCATAAATAAGAACATGCGCATCCTCATCTATCCATTTTTGGTTGTTATTTCGTTGTTGATGTGTGATATGAATAGCATGCCGAGGTATAATATTTTACAAAGTCATGGTGACAGTCAAGCTCTTGGCGTGGATCAACAGGACAGGGACATCAATTCCCTCCATAAGCGAGTCCAATTGATCCACATAGGCAATAGAAGATTGTTCACTTAGACACGTCCCTTCTTCTGGGGCTGGAACCGTCGTAAAGATAATCGACGTCGTCTCGGATGAAGAGTGAATTCGCATAAGCTCGTTCAAAATCAAAAGTTGTGCCTCAGGTCCAAGATGATCAAACTGAATCGGAAGCGACGGTCCGGCCGATATCTCGGTGAGGGTGCTTGGTTGATGGAGGAGTGTGTGTGGTTGGGTGGTGGTGGTGGTGGTGGCGGCTGCGTGCTGTTGTTCCATCCCAGGCATGATTAGGTCAGGATCTTCTGGGGGGGACGTTGAGTGCGGAATATCCTGCTCAGTTGCGTTTCCATAGCCAAATGGAGCAGCCGATGCATTTCCGTCTTGTTCGTGCAGGTGAGAGCCTGTAGTGCCAGCAATGGGTGGTGCCATAGACGAAGCAATTAAAGATTGGAATGTGTCTGTGGAATGAGATGCCGAAGAGTTACTTGAAGCCCAGGGGTTCTTGGTAATGCTGCCAGTGTCGCCACCAAGAGGCTGTCGATAACCGGACGGTAAACCTGACACAGACATTCCTTGGTCTATTTCTCCATTGTCGCCACCGAGTGTTTCGCGTTCGGTATCAGCCAAGGAGTCTTGATGACCCATTGCGATCCCGAGTCCGGCTTCAGAACCTAAAGAGGTATGAGCAACCGACGACAACGACGAAGTCGCTTGCAGGGAGGGTATTTGTTGTTGATAGTGATGTGATGGTGGCTGTTGATTATTTTCATCGTGAGATGACTGGTGTTGAGGAACTGAGGGTAATGTCGCCTGCCACTTGCTGAAGGGTCGATGGGCGACAGGTTGTCGAATGTTGGAAGGTGAAAATGATCGCGACTGCTGCGATCCTAAACGCTGTAAACTCTGACTGTGCTGCGGTGGCTGCTGGTACATTCCACCACTCATACCACTACCACTGCCGCCGTACACCAAGTCGTCGTCGTTGTGATCATAGGCTTCGTCGTCCTCACTACTGATCGAATCCGAGTCGCTCTCAGAGTTCGTGCCATTCGGATCAAAATATTGGCGCGGTAATGGCACTGCAATTCGAAAGTTCATCGATGCTCCCAATGGCGCCGATGTTCCGAGCCTGGAAATCGCAGCGGTATCTGAAGGAGAGCCAGAACCAGTCAGCATTGAGGACCTATACCTCATTCCAGCCCCAGCTCCTGCAGTGATAGAATGCGCCAAAGGCGAAGAGATGCCAAGAGGGAATCCGCCTTGACGTAGCCGAGGTGAAATGGCAGTATTAACACGCAAGGGATTCTTTCCGGTCATAAGACTGTTTCCTCGTATCAAACCTGTGGGTGATAGCGATTGGTTTCGCCTCGGCTTGTCAGGATGGGATATAGTTCGACGACGATGGGGAGGCGGTGCTGAAGCCTCAAAAACTGGGTGGTGCTGAAATTTGGGTTGTTGATGATGATTATCAGACGAGGACGTAGCTCTGGATCTAGAGACAGGTCCTTGGCCTGCTACACTCGAATAGGGCCCAGTCTCGTGGGAGGAGTCCCTGCCATCCTCCTGAATTCCTGCTGCTGCTGCAGGAGATGAAGAGATGATCCTTTCAGGCTCCTCGTTTTCGTCTTGTTCTGTCAGCGGCGGGTGATCTTGTCGCCAGAGGGGGTTGATATTTCTGGGGCCAGTTGTCGTGAAAGGCTGCTGTTGATTCTCGAACCCGTCCTGCTCTGAAATTTGGATAGCATCCTCCTCACTGTTCCCTTCATCAGCCTCATCAGAGTCGTACCATTCCTCCTCATCGTCATCTTCGGCGGTTGTGGTTTCGTTCTGGTACTCTTCCAACCTTTCTCCCCTCACCAATCGATCATAGGTCTTGCTATCTCCACCATCCAAGCACATGACCTTGATTTCAGCAGGAATCCTCAGGTTCTCCAGCAAGGCTCGCAAACGCTTCTTTTCCTCTTCCACATCCTCCTTGTACTCGACAAAGACCATAACGCGGAGCAAGAAATTCTCCTTCCAGTGTGGGACCATATGGAGAATACAACCCATCTGCAACACCATGGTATAGGTGTCAAAGTTCGTCAGGTTGGCCTCGGCTTTCAAATGTGGATGAGAATGAGCTGAGAGCCCGGTACTGCTACCCTCAGAGTATGACATTGTCCCATGTCCACTCTCGCTCGGTAACCTCGGCGATCCATGAATGCTTCCCCCCATGTCTCTCGACAGGCGCTTCTGTGTCCCCGTTCCTGATTCTGCTGAAACTCCAGAAGGTTGTTCGAAACAGGGCAGCGGTGCAACGGACATCTGCATCGGCCAGAGGTCAATATACCTTTTCTTTTTCTTTTCGCCGAGCCTGTGTATAGACGAAGCTTTCGAAGCAGAGGTAGAAGGTGCTGGTCGCTGGCTTTCGCTGTTCGAAGCAAGACTAAGAAGATTCCAAATACCCCTGTGTTGCTCCTCAGGCAAGTCCAACTTGTCAAATCCATAGGCAATGGCTACAGCTTTGTTGAGTGAGAGGACGTCCTCAATAATCGAAACATAATCCGTGATCTTGATCGGAGCCTCGACTCGGATATTGTCGATTGGAAGACTGATCGGGATATTGAGTAAAGTATCCGCCATGCCGGATGTAGATGTCCTGATGTGAGTTGGGTTCGCTGTCGAGCTGTGAGTGTTTCCTCCCTTTGGACGGGACGATAACGGCGAGTGCGGGTGAACAGGCGATCCAATAGCGATTGGGAAAAGGCCTTCCTCATCACCCCGCTGCTGTCGTTGCTGTAGTCTCTGGGCTCTGGCTTGTCGCTGCTCTTCCTCCTTTGCCTTTAAGAGTCGCTCCAGATTGAAAGAACCCAAGACGACAATATTGGGTCTCATGCCTCCGAGTCCAGTACCGATCAACAAGTTCCTTGCACCGATCCTGACTGATTCTGCGACCGCCAGATTCACGAAAGCTTTGATTTGCAGCACATCTACAAACTTGAGCCAGCTGCCTTGCTGTCGTCGATACTCTGGTAACACATCTCTGAGGTCACCCAATATGACATGCCCCAGAACATAGAGTGCGCCTTTTTTCAAATGATTACAAAATTGAATCAAATGATATTCGGACCGAGGGTGATGTACCAGCAACAATATCTGAGGTCTCCAAAACTTGACGTGTTCTTTTCGAGAGTCCAGTCGTAGCAAATATTTGCGGACCTGATGATAGATCAGAGATTGGGTCACGTCTCCCCATCGCTTTGGTGGAGACCAGTAATGAATCCAAATAAAGATCACAGACACGATCAATCCACTCAATAGCGACTTGCCCAAGTCCACAAGCCCCATCACCAAAGCACAAGAGACCATGCCTCCAAAAGCTGTCCACCAATGAAAAAACCGAAAACTGGGTCGGAAATTCGGGGCCGAGCCGATTTTGAGCAAGAAACAGGCCAGGTTGATGATCAAGAAAGTCAAAAGCGTCACCATGGAGACAAACATGGCGATCGCGTTCATGTCGGTCAAAAAGAGACAAAACTGACAAAGGATGAAGGTCAGCAGGACGGCGATTGTCGGCTCATCCGTCTTGGGAGTTCCCTGGCCAAACACCGACAGGAATGGTAAAAGGTTGTCACGGGCGATCGCTTGGAGTAATTTTGCTGCTCCAATGACACTGCCAAGGGTTGCAAACACGGACGCCGCTAGTGCACCCGCAGCGATCATTAGTGGAGAGATCGATATCTGTAACGGAACGATTGACGTTAACAAAAGAAGAACAGGGCCGCCCACGACTAAAATGAGAGGTTTCCTCACGAACTTACATCCTGTAGAACACTAAGGTCAGTGTACATGGTGCTTCGCGAAATAGAACCCCCCATAAGAACGACAATAAAGGTGTAAACGCAAAATGTAGATCCAACAGCCCACAGCGTTCCGCTAGGGATTGATTTGCTGGGATCCTCTAGATCCCCAGACATGGACGCACCAGCGAGGATTCCGATACAGGCAGGGAAAAGCACTCCAAAGACTGACTGAAAGTTCTCCTTAGTTCCATCGGGTCCAGTCATCACTGTGAATCTCGGCCACATGTTTTCTTGGAGTGTCTCCCATGAAAATCCTGTGTAGTCAATATTTCTCTCGGGGTGTGTAAAGGGTGGAACAACTGCAAACGAGATAAAAATGGATAGCGTCGAAAGCAGGATGATAACAGCCAGGACCAAGGATGCACGTGAAAAGAGCTGCAGGGGATAGATCGATGCAAGTATTGTTATTATTAATTCAAGGCGAGTGACAGGATCATTGGGCCAAACTGCTGCACGGTCTCTTACCTTCGATCCAACTAGGCAAACAAGCGTACATGACACCAGCAGGATGGTACCATAGATGAAATCCCACAGCTAAAAAAGGACAAGAACACATGGAGGAGGTCAGTGGACTCGTCGCGACTGCAACCTCATACAAAAGACGATGCAGTGCAATGCATGCTTGTCTGCTCTCGTTTCACTTTTTGTCCCGCATACTTTGCTCTCAGGAAGGACCCTGTACACAGTGCCGGAGGATTCGCCAAAGTTTGAAATCAGCGGTTCCACAAATCCAAGTACGTTCATCCCACACCCGATTACGGTCCCCAGAAAGTAGATTAGACCGATGCTTCCTCCAAACTCGGGTCCTAAACTTCGACTCAGAAGGTAATACACGCCTCCACCTAGATATGTGTTTGAGGTGAGCCACTTTATGTGTCAAGGGGGGTTGCTTTCGGTAATGATTGGGTATTCCTTCCATTAGCCTCGTTGCTTACCTCGGACAGTTCCATTGGTGCTAATGGCACTGAGGGACATGGTCGTAAAAATGTTGATCGTATAGCCGACAATGAACATGGCCATGGTGCCCAACACGCCGGCCTGTCCAATGATGAATCCAAAACGCAAGAACAAGATAATGCCCCAGATACTCAAGACACAGGGCACAAACACTCCTGAAAAGACGCCCAGCTTTGATGACTTTTTTGTTGCGACCACGGGGTTCAGTTGGGTCGGGAACGCTTGATTGTGGGACTCTTCATCGGGAGGATGATCTGGACAAGGGCCAGAGGAGAACAGCCTGGCGATAGCCGCCCTGCCCCGTGAGTACAAGGATAAAAGCGAATCGTGCATGTGGCCCTGTGCCCCTGTCGCTGCAGCTCCATAGCCCTGCGATCCGCTGTTTGTGATTCCATTGGTCTTTTTTGTACCATTCCCGAGGAGCTGAGTCTGTTCGTCCACAGGTCCTGGTTCAGAAAAAAAAATATGAGTGGGGTGAACAAACAAAGAGACAGCATGGTTTGTTTCCTCCCCTTTTCCCGTGTGACAACAAACGGTTCACAGGAAGGTTTCTTTCTTTTTTACCTTGGGGGTGTTTTCGCAGTGTAGGATTAGGATGATCGTGATGATCGTGGTGGTGGTGGTGTGGATGATACGATTCCCTTGCCTGCTTCTTTTGTTGGGCTTTGGCCTGGGCCCTGGCTTGGGCTATGACCTGACTGGCAAGCTCTTCTTCCTGTGCAGCAGCATCCAGACTAAGGCTTCCTCGTCGGAGTCGTCTATTGAACGCGTCCAAGTTCTCCTTCCAGGTCACGGCCTGGTATGCGGTTTTGGGTCGTTGTTTTCCAGGCAAGACTGCATTGGGAGGTCGACTAGCACGGCTCGTTGCACCTGGCCCTGATCCTGGCCCTGACTCTGTTGCTGCCCCTGTGGCGGTCGATGTGGCAGTGGATGAAGCTGTCGACGATGAGGAAGGGAAAAGGGCCTCAGGGGCAATGTTATTTTTGTTGTTACTCTTTGCAGCGATAGGAGCAGAGGAGGTGGTTGTAGTAGAGGGGGAGGAATTGGGTCTCTCCAGCGGCGGCCTTGACGCTGGTCCCAAGGAGTTGAAGTCTATAGAGGAGGAGGAGGCGCCATGATGTGGATTGCGTTGGGACATTCTGGTAAATGTCTCCCTGCAGTGGTGCGAGAGAAAGGGAAGGGGATGTGGAGAAAACGGACGAGTGCTGTGCCTGAATGTAAAGGGGGGAGGAGATCAGGGAGAGAAGGGAAGAGGGGAGGAAGAAGAGGAGGAGGAGGAGGAAGAAGAAGAGGAAGGAGAGCAGGAGGAGGACGACGGCCCTAGAGTGAGTCCTTCCCTTCTTCATTCCCATTCATTCGTCAGGCCGGGTTGGCCTCGCTCAGCTCGCATGGTCCTGGCGTTGAGATTGAACCTTGGGTCCTTTTCTTTTTTTTTTCTGTCACGGCTCTCCCTCACCACTCCCGGCTGGCCAGGCAGCGACAGTGGCACGGCATGGGTATGGTACCCTGTCCTTCGTAAGCAAGCATGGTCCTATCTTTGACAGACAGATAGACAGATAGAGAGGAGACTGGACAGAAGCACTCTCTGTCTGTCTGTATTCCTGTCTCTTGTCTGCTCTTGTCCTCTTCTGTCTCTCTCCTTCCCTCCCTTTCCTTTTCTATGCTGTCCTCCAGTGCTGTTCGTTGAGCACTGCAGTGTGGCACCACACATGCCCGATATCCATGCCATGATGCTGGACATGACAGCACAGACAAAAAAAAAAAAAAAAAAAAAGATCCCGTGACTTCCTTTTTCGCGCCTGCAGTGTTCCCACACCGCGCTCCTCACTGCTCTCTCCACACATCACATCACTTCCGCCATGGCCGACGACAACGACGACATGCCCTTCTACGAAAAGCCCGAGTGGGCCGACGTCGTGCCCGTGCCCCAGGACGACGGACCCAATCCCCTCGTACCCATCGCCTACGCGAAAGAATGTAATCCTCTCCTCTCTATTGTATATATTTTATATTGCGCATGCATGCATGCACTACAAGACAAGCCAACATTAATCAACACCCTCCCGAAACATGCAATAGACTCCACCGCTATGGACTACTTTCGTGCTATCTGCAGGACTCAAGAGCAGAGCGAACGCGCCTTGCAATTGACAAAGATTGTGATTGAGCTCAATTCATCTCATTATACCGTCTGGTAATTAAGTCTTCTCGGAACCACGTGCCTGGACGGGTCGCGTTGTCTCCTTTCTGACCTTGGACCCACAAACAGAAGAACATCCCATTGCTTACATAGCTTTGTCTGCTGGATTTTCTTTCTAGGCACTATCGCCAGGTCCTTTTGAAAACTCTGAACAAGGACCTGAACGAGGAAATGGAATGGATTCAGGATATGGTTATTGAGCACCCCAAATCGTACCAGATTTGGCGTCATCGTCAAGTCGTTGTTGAATATCGCTCTGAACAATACTTGCCCACCCCTCCTTCAACGCCCTTGGTCCCAACTTCTGCTACAACACCTATCCCAACGATAAAATACCAGGACCTGGCCTTGAACCAACAGGAGGCTATCCAGGAGATGGTTCAAGTTGAACTCCAATGTCTCAAGGAAGCCATGGCGGAGGATGCAAAGAATTACCATGCTTGGTCCTATCGTCAATGGGTCATGACCCATTTCGGTCCTGGACCCTGGTGGGACGAGGAGTTGGCCTATGTGGACGAATTGCTGTCGGTCGATATCCGCAACAACTCGGCTTGGAACCAGAGATACTTCACTATCACAGAAGGACCCAAGGGATTGACAGAGGAGCTGCTGCAGAAGGAGATTGAGTACACAAAGGAAAAGATTCAGAGGACACCCAACAACGAAAGTCCATGGGTCTATCTCTCTGGGTAAGGCTAAGAATCTTGAAAAAAAATTTAGGCTTTTCACTTATCCTTACTAATTTTTTTTCCCCTTCTTTCTTCCTTCTCTCACCATCTCTAGTATTTTGAACCGAGCCAACCACCCAGTGACAGAGATCAAGGGATTTTGCGAGTCTTTGGTACCAGTGATCCGCGCCAATTGCTCGCCCTTCTTACATTCGACCTTGTTGGACATTTATGAATTCGAGGCGAAGGAAGGTCGCAGCCAGGAGAGTTTGGAGAAGGCCAAGGAAGAGTGCCTGACTTTGGCCGAGAAGGTGGATACCATCCGAAGCAAATACTGGGACTGGCGAAAGACTCAGTTGAAGAGCATTTCTGTCGATGCTTAAATGCGTAAAATATGATGAGACTTGACAAACAAAAGGAATATTGACAAATGTCCCTTTTATTATGATTATATTCGTATTATGGTTGGACACCGATAGGGAACAGAATGCTGCGGTGGCTCTATGTGGGAGGGACTCGGACGGAGTAAGAAGATGGGAATGCTTCTTCAAAATGAACTGCGTTGATGATGAGAGGTGGTAGGGGAGAGGTACGAAAGGGAGGGGTGATGGACAACGATAGTCAGGAAAATAGCAAGATGGAAGTGTGGACGGGAGGGAGACGGAAAGACGTATGAAAGATCAAACAGCACAGAAAAGAAATGAAGAGTAAAAATGCCAAAGAGATATGAAGCGAGTGAAACGGGGGGTCGGTCGAGGTACTTTCGGTGATATTCTCCCTTCCCTTTTTGTTCACTCGATCCTTAATACTTGATCGAACTAAAGTCGACCTCGAATTCATTCACCAAGTCTCCGACCACGGAACCAATCTCTGGCAACTCCATCTTCTTGAAGTAGGCCGGGGGTGGCGTCGTGGGTGAGTCCACGGGCGAAAGGAACTGATGGTTCTGGTAATAAGGGCTGGCACAGTTCACTGTGGCCTTGCTATAACCCATGGACGACAAAGACGAAGAGGTCGACGAGTATGTCGACGACGACGACAATGATGACATGGATACCAGAGAGGATGAAGAAGGCGATGCGGACATTGGTGTTGGGGAAGACGGACGGAACTGGTTGTGCTGAGGATACTTCTTGGAAGACTGCTGCTGCTGGGGCACACGAGGCTGCTTGTAGGCCTGTTGGTTGAATTGCTGCTGTTGCTGCTGCTGTTGCTGGTCCTCCTCCTCACGGAAGGTCACATGATGTTGAGGAATGGGAGTCGCGTAAAAGCTACGGGGCTGGTGTGGTTCCAAGTACGCGTCCGATTCTCTAGGCGAATATGAGGATGAGAGTTGAGCTTGAGCTGCAGCTGCAGCTGCAGCTGCGACCACGGCCGCGGAGGCAGAGGCCACTCCATTTTCCTTGACTTGACGGTAGTGCCTGTTTCGCTTCCAACGGTACCTCTAGATTACGATAATCAACAACAACAACAAATAACATCAACAAAACAAAAAAAATTAGATGGATGATCCCCCCCGGCAAATTGGAATTGACAACGAAAAAGGCGTTAGGCGTTAGATCCTCAAAGCTCTTTCGGCAAGGCATCTCAAATGAGAAAGAAAGAAAGAGACTGAGAACGGAGAAAGACTGTAAATTGATATGCAAGGCATATGGATGGGATGTCCAAGAGAGAGAGAGAGAGAGAGAGATAGAAGGACATAACGAGATTGAGAAAATGGAGATAGAAACAGAACGGGCGGATAAAGGGGGCGAATGCATCCCTTTTTTTTTTTTTTTTTTTCTGTCCGTAAATCGCGAAATGGCTAGGTCAGGGACTGCGGCTTCTTCGAAGACAAGTGGGGCACCACCGAACCAGGCTATTAGCCGTTAATGAGAGAGAGAGCGAGAGTGGGATTCAGGGTGAAGAGGAGGCCGCAAGATGTTGAAAAGATAGAGAATGAGGGGTGAAAAGAAGGAGGATCTTCTCCCTTGAAAACCACTGTCTAACCCTCCGAAAAAAACAAGTGCAAAAGGAAACACAAACGAAATGTAGGAGGGGGGATACCGGGGTGTGGGCGCAAAAGGGGAGGGATGGATGGATGGATGGATAGACACTTACGCCGTATTGCATGCCAAAGAGCACGAGGGAAGCAGCTGGCATCACCAAGGCCCATTCGAGGAGGAAGACCTGCATGACCAAGACCCAGATGGCAGAGCCCATCATTACCAGTCCAAAGGAGAGAAAGACATAATGCATCTTGGATAGTCGTGCCTCCTCCCAGAACCCAGGATAAGTCGAAGGGGAACCGGTACGAAGACTCATTGGTCCCATTACTGTTGCAGACATGGCTGAGGACGACTGCATGGCAGGAGTCTCCAAGTACTCCTCAGACATCTGGACGCTGTTGCGGTCCATCATCCGCATCTTCATCAGTTGACTGGGTCTGGGCGTGGTTGCAGTCAGGGGGGTTGCGTCGGCACTTGAGGGGCCTCGGCCGAGATTACTGATACCCAAGCCCGAAGTGACGATGGGGATGGCTTGAGGGGGGAGCACCCTGGCCAGCTTGGGTCGCGTCACAGTCGCAGCTGTAGTAGTCACTCCTGCAGAAGATGACAGCATCATCATGGAGGGCCACTGAGGCTGCTGATGGAGTCCGTGCTGGCTCGATGTTTGCTGATGATGGGACTGGTATTGTTTTTTACTATCCGGACTGAATCGCGCTTCTCCGTGATCCGAATGGAGATAAGGAGGTGGAGGCGAGACCATGGGCGAGGTAGGACTGTCCAAGGCTGTCATCTGGTTATTCATCTTGGATTTCTCGATACTCGAAAGAGCAGAAGAGGTGCTGGGGATCGTGATGAGCCGAATACTCTTGCTGCTGTTGGTGTAGCTGTTGTACTTGTTGATGTAGGCCTGAGGTCTTTGTTGTTGAGGATTCGGGTCTTGAGGTGGGGTGTACTGTTGTTGCTGTTGATGAAGCTTCGTGAACGGATGGTTCAAGAACGATTGGTAGGGCTGGTCAACCTTGATCGCAGTAGCTGGGTAACCGCAATCGCTCATCCTCTTGCCGAGGTTGCTGTTGTTGTTGCCGTCCGTTGTCTTTTGATTTCGGAATAAGTGCGGAATCGGGACCATCATAGGCGATGAAGGCGACTCGAGTGGTTGAGTGTCATCCCTGTGGTAAGATTGATAACCAACCTCAAAGGGCAGGCTCTCGGTGATGGTAGGGGAGATACGTGACATGACTCGATTTCTTCGCGTTTGCGGTGGTGTGTTGAGTTTGAAGCGGAAAAGAGATGGAGAGAAGGAAAGAAGGAAAGAAAGAGCGAGGGGTGACTGTGGGTAAGTGAAGATGGAGGAGTAGGGAAAGAGGACGTCCAGGCGTGGAGATGGAGAGAGAGTCGCCTAGAGTTCCTTGTTTCTTTATCTTATGGTTTCGGGATTTGAGTAGAGAAAAGAGCAAGAATGAGCAATGGGGGCAGGAAGAGAGAAGAAGAGGGAAACGGCAAGCGCGAGAAATTGGGTACGAGAGAGAATGAGGGTTTGAAAGGAGGGAGAGAAAGTAAGTGAGGGAAATGAAAATGTCAACCTTGCAGTGATCCTGCGCGGCACGAGAACGGCGATTAGTATTTGGCAAGGAGAGGTAACTATCCGAAAGAAATAAACAAGGGCGGCAACCGATGGGATGCAGCAAAAAAGAAATGGCACGTCTCTATCTCTCTCTGTGTGTGTATGTGTGTGTCTGTCTGTCTACTGTCTGTCGGCCTGTCTGTGATGTGATGATGTGATGTCTGTTGAAAACAACAAGTCCAGGAGACGCGAAAAAGAAGCAACATTTCAACATTCCTTTTCGACCTGGCGGCTTCGCTTTATTTTTGTCGTCTATGAGAAAAGAGGGGTCTTCCTCATTATCGTGTCTTCTTGAGCTGAGCAAAGTATATCTTCCACTCTGCGGACACCATGCAGAGAACTAGAGTAGGAGGCTTCCGAGGCCATTAATTGCGTTTTTCGCACCTCACACGTTGCGATCCCACCATTACTAAGGACAAAACAAACTTTACTTCCCCGTCTTTCGTTTCTTCGTACGCGAAAGGAACGAGAGAAAGGGTGGTCAGTGCCCAGCAGAGTCCCTTGTTCGTACACCTCCTTGGCATCTCCTTGTGAAGAACGACAAAGCTTTCAGAAGCGAGAACCGTATTGCCCGCCTGTTTTCGTCACCCACCACCACCACCTTTTCTCGTGGCTCCTTTTTTTTTTTTATCGTACTACCTCCGTCCAAATCCCACGAGACAACATGTGATGGAAAAGGGAGACGCAGCGGCGATGACACCGCTTCGGGCTGGTGCATGGGGTCAGTGCTAGCGTTGCGGCTCTCTCGTTCCTCTCGTCCCCTCGCTCTTTCTTTTCGTGCCTGAAAGAGGCTCGCGTCCTGACGCGTTTTAGTCTTAGGTTGATCGGCAATTCGGTAGCACAGAAAAACAATAAAACTCCAGGATGCACTCGAATCCGTTTACTCTTTTTGGCAATGGATTGTCGGGACTTGAGGCGGTCTCTTCTGTTTTACCGCTGTTTCATAGCTGCACACTTAGCGGAAAACATGTTCCATTAAGAACTGTTTGGAATGTGCGAAGGAGAGTGGGGGGGAAGGACACCCAAAGAAAAAACATGAAGAAAACATACAGAATGCAGGGAGAACAAGAAGAAAAGAACAGAAAGAAAGAAGAGGGGGCAAGATACCAGGAGCCATTGGACTGAGGCCGACGCGGAATCATGGAAGACTCATCCATATCGGATTTTTTCTTGCTCTCTTCTTTTTCCTCTTATTCTTCCTTACTCTCACACACTCCAACACAAATTCTGACGATTGGAGCAACATTGACAGCGCTGATCATCCACAGGCAGACACAAGACCAAGTAGAACAAACAGGACGACAGGACGTAAGGCAGATTGACAGGAACACAGACAAACTGACGACAGCTAAACATCCATGACAATCCCACTACTCGTCCTTATTCTGTCGCACTTTTACATGGTCAAACCAGAGGAGGACCCATTTCAGCCCGTGGATAGCTACGGTATTCCCAGAGAACCATTCTTGATCCCAGGGATGCCACTGTTGAACAACACGGCCCAGCTCCTAGAGTGGATTGGGACATGCCTCAATGGCCTGCAATCTCTATGGAGGGACATTTCATTCTGAGAGACATCATATGCACTGGCCCCCAAATCATCCCCACCCACCATTGGCTCTTGTCTTTATTCGGCTCAGAGAGAATGCGGGCTGCGCTTGGCGATAATTTCAAGGGACACCGTGCTGTTGGGTCTAGCTTGACCGTGTTTTTGGTAAGGATTTCCAGACTCCTGCAACTATCCTGAGAAAATTCGCCGAAACTCGCAGAAAAAAACAACTAATGTGGAAGGGGGGCAATGTTTCTTTTGTCCAGATATAGACGTACCTCGACCAGAAAAAAAGAAAAAAAAGTTATTGTACCCTTTATCTGGAACAGAGCCTGACGAAAAGTTCTTGTGGACCGTGGATCTGTGCAATGGAGAATATGGCTGTGGTTTTTGGTGAGATCAAAGGCTTCTTGGGTCAAAGAACAAGAGAAAAAAAAAAGAAGAGATAAGAAAAATGATGGCAATAAAGACGAGGTTGGGATGCACAGGCCAGGACTGAAAGTTAGAGGCAAACAAGATTAAAGATGACTGCGGGGCAGGCCAGTTATCGTACGCGCCGAAGGAGGGTCCGTTCCAGCTATTTTTTGCTGAAAGTTCCCTGATCGTCAGTGAAGGAAATAGAGAGAGTTACACGCGTGCGAGAAGATGAGAACGAAAACTAAAAAAAAAAAAAAAGAAAAACAGGGAGAAGGAACAGGAGTCAGAAAAAAAAATCTGAATGTTCTGGTCCTGTGCGACCGCCTTTCCCAATTGTGTTTGGGTGTTTCCATCTCCCCCCTTCCCCTTGCGCGTTTCGTCTTTATTCGTCGCATGGCACGAACCCTAACAAACCGCTGCCTGGACCTCAAACTAACAGCTCGTGTCGAGTCCGTGCTGAGCCAACCTCAGGCTTTTGAAGAGCTACAGTACATTTTTGAAACAAAGATTTCACTCGATATCCGTGCATGGCAGCTTGTGGTATCTGTCGTCTGGCATGTAGTTTATCAGAGAATGTACATTGAAGACAAGGGTCAGATCGGTTTTTTGTTCTAGTTGGGGTTGGGAATCGGGAGAAAGCTGCAAGCAACGCAATCCGAAGGTGTTATGGATAAACCCTAAAAGTGACAAGCAGTTGAAAAGAAAAAAAGGCACAAGGAGAGAGAAGAGACGACGCGGGGAGGGCAAGCAAAGAGCACCAGATGCAGCAGGAATGGAGAGGATGATGTTGGACTCTTCGGAGGCGCGTTCCCCGGATGACTGGAGGGGGGGATCATTGCTGTGTTTCCCCTCCTCAATCTTTTTTTACTCTTCATTTTCAGCGGGGGCTCTTTCTGAATGACCTGCCCGATCGCGTCGTATCTGAACGTTCAGGCAAAGCCCGATACACTTCGCAAAGGTGTTGGGGAGTCTGTCTCTCTTTTTTTTTCCGTTGGGGCCGTTGAAGAGATTGGAATCGCGGCCTGGGCTCCGATAAATTGCTTCAAGTCCAAGGAGGGAGAATAGGAGGATGAGGATAAAGAGGACGAAGAGGAGACCGTCCAGAGAGATGGGAAAAGGATCACTCCCCTCGGTCGCGTCGCCTTCATTTATTAGCGCGTTTCTTATTTGGAGGCGATCCAAGAGAGATCTCTTGCCCCCTGCCCTCTTCTTGTTCTTGTTTCCATGAGCCTGCTTCTCTCTGTCAATCTATGCAGTCCCCCCGCATTTAGCCTTACTTGCAACTCCTGAATCCGTACCTGACTCCTCGTCTACAAAACGCACTTGGCGTCTGCTGTTGTAGTTGAAGTCGTGGAAAAGCTGAGAACTGCTTGAAAACTGGCGCGATGGGTGGATCACGGTACTCTTGAAAAAGCATCTCCCTTGGTGGATATCATCGTGCTTCTCTCCGTTGCTTCTTGGAGTTTTTTTAATGGCCAATTGGTCAATCCTTTCTGTCAAAAAGATGCTTAACTGCATGGAGTAGAAGCGTATCGATTATAATTTTTTTTATTTTTGCATGTTCAGTTGTACTCTTTTTTGCATACAGTATATGGTGCGCATGCAGAGTGGCACGGAAGCCCGCCGCAACAAGCGCTCTCAGACGTCGACCCCCCTCCCCAACTATCCCTGCATCGCAATGCAGGCGGCTATTGTCTCCGCGTTCTCCGTTCTCCGTGTTTTTTTTACCTTCCTTCTTTGTTGTTACCCTTTCTTGACTCCAGTCAGGACCTTGGCCCACCACCCCCTGGATCGATGGTTGTTCGTTTGAACAGAATGCGTGCTTGTTATTCATGCATCACTGAACGACGACCATGGACCACAGCAACCACAAAAACAACAAAGAGGCCGCAATCAAATCAGCAGAAATCCTGTTCACGCGGTCTAAATGCAATATAGGCAGACGCCACGATGTTGGTTGCTAGACTGCCCGCAGCTGGTCCTTCAGACTATCTGCAAGCAATCAAATCCCCATCCAAGGAGCAGTCTGGAAGAGAGATCCCAATTGGGTCCATCAAAGAAGAAAAGAAAAGAGGGGTGATGCTCAAAGGGCTCACTTGTTCATTCGTTCTGGCTGTGAAGTCTGTTCGAACAAAGGTAATTACCGCCACTGTTTATATTTCCGGATTGCCCAGCGCTCTTTGCTCGATTGGACAATGCAGCCACCTGCTGTGTGGTGGTCAGATTCAATGCTCTTCATAGTCTAGCAAAGTATGACGGCGATGACGGGTCGATCAGGTAGATGTGCTGCTGAAGCGATCGACCAGCAGGGGAGAGGAAAAGGTGAGGTGGATGGACGATGTCAAGACAGCAATGATAGCTGGCGAGGAGGGTCTCGAAGGGTCGTGAGGATACTGAAAAAGGGGGCGGAGCGTGCCCGTCCTTCACCATGGCATCGGATAAAAAAACAAAGCGCCAAAGCGTCTGTCACTCTGCATTGCTGTTGCGTGGATCGAGGCACGGCGACCGTGTGCGGGTGTTTTTGCGCTCTGCTCTCAGTCAGTCCAACGGCCATCCTTTCCAAGAATGAAGCTGGGGTGCGGATAGAGAAGGAGATGGTGCAGACCGGCCGACCAGAAAGACAGAAAGACACCCATAGCCCACCTGCCACCCCATCATCATCATCATTGCCATCGTTATTGTCGTCGGCAGAACGCTCTGAGTGCTCTCTCCCTCTTTTTTTTTTCTTTCGTTCTTTTTTCTCTTCCCCCTTCTCTTTCTTTCCTTCTCTTTCCTCTTTCCTTCCTTCCTTCACATTCTTGTTCTCATTCACAATTCGATTCTGATCCCTCATCTTGGTCTCCTCTCTTCATTCACTTTTCCCATCCTCCACCTTTGCGATCTTTTCGTGCTGTCCATTCATCTTCTCTCTCTCTCTCCTTACTCTGTCGCGCGCGTGCCCTGTATCTAACCCTCGCGACCTCAATTGCTCCAATCCCAACCAGTGCGCTCATACAACCCGGCAACTCTTTCCTCCGTCATTAGTCGTCCCTTCCACCCCAATTCCATTTATTCTCAATCTCGCTCTCAAAAGCAAGCAGAAAAGGTTCGTAGTCCTTTTGTCTCTTCAGTCCCCTGCTTCCAACTCCTCGTTCCAACATGCCTTCTTCGTGGGCTTGCAGTTGCAACGAAGGCTGGTCGTCCTCTGTATGCATGTGCGTGTGTTTAAATGCGCGAAATCGGTTGTGTGCCTTGTGCGAGGTCTGACCTCGATCAGGATTGTTTCGGCAACAATGCATGGTCAAGGGACAGCCACCTTGATTGCATTTTTGCGTGACCCAGCACCTGTGCAACACACTACAAACATCCAACAACAGTGCGCCCAGGGGTAGATCTCGGTTCCTCTCCATCTTGTACCTCCCCGTTCTTGCCCCTCCCTCGCCCCTTCATCCCCTGTCTGCGGACCCACCCCTTTCATCAATCAATTGACCCTCGCACGCGCGTTATTGTGGATCCACCCAATTACCTTGACAAAGACACGCTTCGCACGCGAGAATGCTTTTCATCAAGCCCTGCACGCGCACGCGCTCGCTGCCAGTAACGGGGACAGGATAACCTCGACAGCACCCATCAAGGGAGATCCCGCACTAAGAGGAGAATGGAAGAGTGAGGGGTGAGAGTAGGAGAGAGAGAGAAGAGAGAGAAGAGAACATGAGAACAAGAGTGTGGACAACAACCTGGCTCCCTTTCTCGCCTCCCTCGCCTCCCTCTCTTTTCTCCCCCTTGCAGTTCATCTCTGTCCTTTTGTGTCAAACAAAGTGCGCTCAACCCCCTCGATCTTTCCCTTTTTTTTTTTTTCTTTTTTCTTTGCACATCTTCGATCCATGGATAGAGACAGAGAGAACAATGGGCTGGGATGGGATGGAGGTGGCCTCCTGGCTCCCAATGGGCTCTCGCCTCCTCTTGCTGTCTTCACTTTATTTATTTTTCTCATTCGAGTCCATCCCCCTTCCCTCTTCTCTCCTTCACTGTCGTTTCTCTTTTTTCTTCTATCTCTCTCCCTCCGTCTCTCTCTCTCTCCCTCCCTCTCTCCCTCTCTCTCTCTCTCTCTCTCTCTCTCTCTCTCTCTCTCTCTCTCTCTCTCTCTCTCTCTCTCTCTCTCTCTCTCTCTCTCTCTCTCTCTCTCTCTCTCTCTCTCTCTCTCTCTCTCTCTCTCTCTCTCTCTCTCTCTCTCTCTCTCTCTCTCTCTCTCTCTCTCGCACGCACTATCGTTCTCTTTCGGTTCTCCCAGTCTGCACCACTTCGATTGTGTTCATTAACACTTTCTTCGTCTCGGTCCTAGGAATCCCTTTTTGACCATCTCCTTCCTGACTCCTACTTCTAATTGCTCTCTTGGACTGCTGTCGCGCATTTATCCCAGAACCGTCAACGCCCAACGACTACGGCATCTCTATCTCTATCTCTCTCTCTTTTTTTTTTTTTTTTTTTTTTAAAAAAAAAACATTGTGCTCCTCGTTCCCTGCGCCTGTCCTTGTTTGCCTGAACAGAACCCCAGTACTTTGTATGGCGAGGGCTTTCTCCTTTATTCCACACTTCTTGCTTCCACCACCGGTCATCCAGCAGCTCGATCCAAATCTAATAGAACCATCCCCTTTTCTCTCTGCCCATCTTTTTGTGTTCACCTTTAGCGGGATCAACGAGCCTTCGTCCTACCCGTCGCCATCACTTTGTGTCTCTGCATTGAATCACTAGTACCGCCCCGTCAACCACGACGTCTTGTCTTTGACAATCTCCCTCGACACACTAAAGCTCACTTAACCCCAACACACAACACAATTCACAATGGGTTGTTGTATCAGTCAAGAGGACAAGGAGAGTCGCAGTCGCAATGAGGCCATTGAGAACCAACTTCGCCGCGACCGTATCCAGATGCGTAACGAGGTCAAGATGCTCTTGCTTGGTACGTTGTCCCTTCCAACCACCAAGAACATGGGATTCCTCGCTCCCTGCATCCACAATCAGGATTCATCACGTTATTAACAATGGGTGCCGTTCCTTCAAAAAAAAACAGGTGCCGGAGAGTCTGGCAAGTCCACTATCCTTAAACAGATGAAGTTGATCCACGATGGAGGATATTCAAATGATGAACGAGAAGCTTTCAAGGAGATCATCTTCTCCAACACCGTCCAAAGGTAAGAAAGGGGAAACAAGTCCAAAACCCTTTGAGCTCTAGAACCAAAAGAAATATGCAAGAAATCAAACAGGGACCGAGCGCTCAAGCCTGCAGGGGTGGAGAGTTTGCACTGTCCAACGGCCAACGCCCATATTTGACAAGATGAAAAAAAAAGATGGAAGCATTGGATGTTCCCTCCCTCCCGTTCCTTCCTTTCCCCTATCCCTCCTCTATTTCGCACCATCAATTGTTCTTTCTGCTGGCAATAATTGCACCCCTTGGAACAAGAAACGTCAGTTGCATGATTCATCTCAGGCACACACACACACAGTACTGTCTTGGGCGCAGTTACACAAATGCGTAGTGCGCCCGAGCGAGCCCTGTTCCTTTGGGACTTTTGTGGGGGACAGGGGGGCTATTGTTAATTGTGTGGATGCGGTGTGACAAACCCAAAAGAGCACGGTCTCTGGCTCATTGTTGTGTCTTGGCCAAGCTCAGTCATGGGGCGTGCATGTTTGAGAAAATGTAGAAAACACTTTCTAAATCGTATACAATCCCCATCCTACTATAGCATGCGCGTCATTCTCGAGGCCATGGACAAGATGGAGCTGCCATTGTATCATGACGCTAATCGCTCATATGCTGGCACTATCATGAGCCTGCCTCCCCAAATCGAAGGCGACTATATGCCACACGATGTGGCAGTCGCAGTCCAGAATCTGTGGGTCGATCCCAACGTTCAGCAGGCGTTCCAGCGAAGTCGCGAGTACCAATTGAACGATTCTGCGAAATAGTAAGCCCCAGTGGAGGAGTGAAAAGAGTCGAGAAGATGATTACGTTAGCTCAAGGAGATGTGTATACTTATCCTTTTTTTTTTTTTTTTTTTTTTTACCCCTTACAGTTACTTTGACTCGATTGACCGGATTGCAAAGACCAACTATATCCCCACGAACCAGGATGTGCTCCGGTCTCGTGTCAAGACGACAGGCATCACAGAGACACGCTTTGTGATCGGCGAGCTGACCTACATGATGTTTGATGTCGGTGGACAGCGGTCGGAGAGAAAGAAGTGGATCCATTGTTTCGAGAACGTGACGGCGATTGTGTTCCTGGTCGCTATCTCAGAGTATGACCAGCTCTTGTTTGAGGACGAGACGGTGAACCGGATGCAAGAGGCGTTGACACTCTTTGATTCGATTTGCAACTCGCGCTGGTTTGTAAAAACCTCGATTATCCTCTTTTTGAACAAGATTGATCGTTTCAAGGAGAAGCTGCCTGTGTCGCCCATGCGCAAGTACTTTAGCGACTATGATGGCGGCGATGATTATGAACAGGCCTCTCAGTACATCCTGAATCGTTTCGTGAGCTTGAACGGGTCCGAGTCCAAGCAGATCTATACCCACTTCACCTGTGCCACGGACACAAGCCAGATCAAGTTCGTCATGGCCGCTGTCAGCGACATTATCATCCAGACGAACCTTCGAGATTGCGGTCTCCTGTAATAATTTGTTCATTTTTTTTCTTTTCTTGCTCTCTCCCCTTTTCCCTTCCTTCGACTGCAAATCATGTTCTTTTTACCATTCATTCTTTCCTCACACCAAACAACAACACATCTCCCTTCTCACTCACTCTCTCTCTCCCCTCTCAACCATCTCATCTGTGTTCGCACAGGCAAATATTCCATATAGTCGCTTTTAATTTATCTTTTTTTCCTTCACTGATCTTTATGTTCAAGTATACTCTCTTTTACATTAAACGGAAAAACACACTGGCCTATGGTCCCCCTTAATACTACGAATATCAAACACTTAAAAAAGACCAGCTCACAACCCCTATTTCTCCCAGCAGTCGCATCTTAATAATGGATATCCTGGGGAGATATATTGGTGTCACCAAGAGCTGCAAAAGGAGGAGGAGGAGGGCAATTGGCACTTTACAAGAGGAGAGCAGGGTGCAAGGAGTTTTATTCTTGTTTCAAAACTGGCCTACCACCCATCATTATCACTATAGATCTTGACAGTCTTTTTACTAGGTCTGTTTCCGAAATGGCCCATGCGCTGAGGACTGTGCAGCTTCTCAATGATTTTGGGCATGCCTGGCTTGAATTCGATAAAGTCCTCCCATTCCGACTCGTTGATCTGGATATACTCGGTCTCGGGCAGACCGACCCTGGCCTCGAATTCCTCCTGACGCTTCTTGCGGGACAAGGGTTTAGGATTCGTTGGGTCATTGAGATCTTGATCCAGCAGCTCCTGATCTTCGTCGTCATCCAAGGCAGCACCTGCACTCTTTTGTCGGGTGATCCGGGTGTTGACAGTAGGGAACGTGCCATCGACGAGCTCATATCGCTCTGCCTCATGACCCATGACTGCCCCCTCCCCACCTTCTTCGATCGAAAGTGGGCGATTCTTCATGAAGCCCATCCGCTCCAGGAAACTGGTCGACACTGCAGGTCTCTCTTCCACCCCAAACGCTTCGATATACCGGTCTGCTGACTCGAGAATCTTTTTCCGGTCCGTGTTGCCAATCCTGGGTCCAACCGTCAAGTCTACAGAGTGAAGAGGTAAATGTTAGAAGGTCATGATCATTTGAAAGTTTTGCGACCCAAAGTCAATATATAAAACTCAAGTGTAGCAAAAAAAAAAAAAACTTACTGTATCCCAAGAATGCAGTGTAGGCGCTCTTGGCCAGCTTTTCATCGACCTTGGACATTGCCTTCTTGAATCCGCGGTCCAGACTCTCTCCCAACATGACGCTCTGCCAGTCATCATACTGATGCTCTTGTTGCACTACCGCGCCCAAGGGTGAGGGGTTCAGTTGATGCTCAATAAATCCTTGATCCAATTCACCTAAAACCAAGAGACCGCGTCCATGAGGGTCTTCTGTCGCTGCATTCTTTCCTTTCTTCGCCGTATTCCTTTCGGGTCCATCTCCACGTCCGGTTCTTCCAATTCGGTGGATATAGTGTTCCAGCGACAAGGGAGCGCCCACTTGGATAACCAGTCCCACACCGGGGTAATCAACACCGCGGGCTGAGACATCCGAGGTGAACAAGACGGCAGGGGTCTGGATTCTCTTGAAGTTACGACTCGTCAAGGTGCGTTCCTTCTGGTGTTTTGCAGAGTGAATTTCAAAGACAGAAAGTTCCTTGCCCATCGAAAGCGTTGCAAAGACCTTGGCATACAATTGCGCTCCTCGTGTCGTGGGCAAAAAGACCATGATCTTGTTGTTGGGTCGGTCCTTGCTGTTCGCTGCAGCCTTCTTTTCTTTTTTCGCTTCGGCCGCAATGGCTGCTGGGGAGAGGGTATTGGAAACCTTCTTTGGTTTCTTCAACGATTCCTGATGCTCCATATCCATGTCCTTCAACAAGTGATCGTTAATGATTCTCCGAACAAGAGCCACATGGGATTGGTACGGCGCAAGACAATATCCTTGGCGTGTGGCGAGATTGAGGTTGATATCCTTGGATCCAACGGTATCAATCATGATAGGGCCAGAAGTCTTGGATGTCCTTTTGGGCAAAGCCACGTCCAAGAGTGAATCCAATTTGGAGTCCACAGTAGCCGAAAAGAGAAATGTTTGTCGGTCCTTGGGCATGGTTTCCAAAACTGCCTCCAGCTGATCACGGAATCCCAACTGAAGCATTGTGTCAGCTTCATCCAAGACCAACTAGCGAGAAAAACCAAAAACAAAATGTCAATGCCGAATTTGTCTGAGAATGCAAAAGATCAAAAGAAAGAACTCTCACCACTTTGGATTCTCGCAATTTGGCCGCAAATTCACTATTTCCGATCAGATCCTTGATTCTTCCTGGAGTCACCACGATGAATTCCGCTGGCTCCTTGGAAAGCCGATCCAGCTGTCTGCCTTTACTCTCGCCTCCGACCAGATACTGAACCCCCCATCCCAAAGGTTTCAACAGCTGCGTTGCCTCCTCTGAGATCTGCAAGGCCAGCTCTCGGGTTGGAGCAATGATTACACATCCAATCTTGCCTCCCATCTTGATTTTTGTCTCTGCTGGCAACGCCATCAACGATTCTAAAGCGGCGACCAAGAATGCCAACGTTTTTCCTGTACCAGTCTTGGCCTTGACCATCAAATCTCGTTTCGTGGGGAGTTGAGAAAGAACAGAGTGTTGGACTTTGGACATGGATTCGTAACCGAACGTAGATTGAATCGCCTCCAAGGTTGAAGGATGAAGGTTTGTGAGTTCTGAGAAAGGGCGAGAGTACTCTAATGTGGATGGTGCCGAAGGTGTTGTCGTTGCTGCGTTGCTGTCCTCAATCGAATTGGGTGACATAGTGGACATGGTCCGGACGAAATTATTGTGTGCCGTTACACCTCTGGATCGACAAGGGGCAGGTGAGATGGAAGGTATCCTCCATGCGGAGGAAGCTTGGTTCCGTGTGGCATTTGATATCCGGATCGATCCGCGTGTATCAGATGTACTATCAAACAGCTTTGAACAAGTCGTGGAACGGGTCCTGAGTTGACGAATCTGAATGCATGGACGAGCCGCATGGCACAGCGGTGGCTTATGCAGCGTCTTCAAAGTCCCAGCACAGCTTGTTCGTACTAAAGCCAATGACATTGGGAAGCGATGCATGTGGAAATAAAGGAAAAGTGCCAATGGCAAAAGGGTCCTGGTGATCTTGAAGCCAAACCTCGAAAGGCACGTGACTACGCCACCAAAAGCTCTTGAAAAAAATGGTATTTATGTCATGATGTTAAGGAATCTATTCTCTAGTGCTTGATGTACTCGTACTTCTCCCAACCAACCCTGTCCAGCGTATCGATCTTGCCGAGGACCTCCTTCTCCATGCTCTCCTGGTACTTGTCCATCTTATCCAGGTACGAAGGAATAAAGCTGCCCAACATTCTGACGGCCAACAGAGCAGCGTTTGTGCTGTTGTTAATGGCAACTGTGGCGACTGGCACACCACGCTATTATGAAAGAGCGCGTAAACAAGGAAAAACAGGATTAGCTTTTTGAATCATCCTCAAAAATCCTCAATTCAGTTCGCCATAGAATCCATGACTTACAGGCATCTGAACAATCGAGTGCAAAGAGTCGACACCATCCAAAGTGCTACCACGGACTGGGACACCGATCACGGGCAGAGGAGTCAAAGCAGCCACCATTCCGGGTAAATGAGCAGCTCCACCGGCGCCAGCAATAATGACCTTGATTCCACGCTTGGCAGCCATTTTTCCGAAATGGTACATACGGTCGGGTGTTCTGTGGGCCGAAACCAACGAGAGCTCAAAGGGAACTGAAAACTTGGTCAAGATCTGAGCGGCGGCCTCCATTACCTTCAAATCACTGTCTGAACCCATAACGATCGACACCAGGGGGTCCAAGTTGAAGGGGGACTCATCCTTGGGGTCCATAGCCAAAACCATAGGCAACAAGCGGTCATGGACCTCTGTCATAGAGTCACCAACGACGGTGATATGGCCCATCTTGCGACCGGCCTTGCACTCCTTCTTGCCATAGAGATGGGTAGTCGCTCCAGGGATTCCATAGGCAATCTCGCAAGCCTTGTAGGTGGCATCACCAGCGCCGAGAATGTTGAGCATACCAGAAGCCTGAACCTTCATTTCGGTAGAACCAAGAGGCAATCCCAGGATGGCACGAAGATGGTTCTCATACTGCGAGGTGTGGCATGCCTCGATGGTGTAATGTCCAGAGTTGTGGGGGCGAGGAGCAATCTCGTTCAAGAGGATCTGGCCTGTGGGAGATCAAGAATAAAAGATTAGGAAAGAGCGGATCATGAATTCATGAAGAGAAAAAAGTGACTCAAAGGCACTCTCTCACAAGTTCCGCTCGATATCGTCGGACTCTCACTAAGACTTACCATCGTCCATCAAGAACATCTCGACGCCGAAAACACCGGCGCCCGAGAGACTAGCAATGGCCTCCTCGGCAACCTTCTTGGCTTGCTGCTGGATCGAATGCGAAAAGGTCTCGTCCGAGGTTCCCTTCAGACCACGACCAACCTGGGCGGGGGCAAAGACCAAATGGCAGACGCTGTTCTTGTGCACAGTCTCAACCACAGGGTAGGATCGGACCTCTCCTGTCACCGATCGAACAACCATCACTGCCAACTCGCGATCAAACTTGGCCCAACGTTCAGCATAGAGAGGAACGCCGGGTGCAAGCTTGGATCGAGCGTCCTTCAGATCAGCCTCGGATTTGACAACATAGTTGCCTCGTCCATCATATGCCATCGTCTTGGCCTTGAGCATGAAAGGATATCCAAACTCTGAGCCAGCCTTCTCAATTGCCTCCTGGTCTGGGCAGTCCAAAGAATCAGCCAAGGGGATGTTGTGTGAAGCGAGGTGCTGCTTTTGCAAATACTTGTCCTGAATCAATGTAATGGTGGCAGGCGTAGGATGGATCGATTTGCCAGTGGCCTCCAATTCCTTGAGGACTGTAGTGTCGACATGCTCAATCTCCACGGTGATCACATCTACTTGACTAGCAAGCTCGCGGATCTTGACGGCATCCTTGAAGCTGCCCTCGAGATGGCTGTCGCCGGCATTGATTTGCTTTGCGGGCGAATCCACGGGCTCGTCCAAGATCGTGAGCGAGATGTTGAGTCTGGAAGCAGCTTCCTGAACCATGCGACCGAGCTGTCCGCCGCCGAGAATGCCAACCTTGCGAGATTCCATGATTGCTAGTGCTATGAGGATGAGAAGGAGGAGAGAAGAGGTAGTGGAGAGGAAGAGGAAGAGGTGTGGGAATCTGTTTGGGGTCGAAATGTCCTTCCCTCTTCTTTCTTTTTTTTTCCTTCAGTTTCGGAGTGAGTTCGAAATCCAAAAGAAGAAATTTGCGGGGAAGCTGGAGGACTCGACTCCCTAATTGAACGTAACCCCTGTAATTGAAAATGTATCGAGTCAGAGTGCGTCTGTCCCCCCCTTTCCCCCTTTTGTTCTTTTCGTCGTTGCCGATGTTTGCCGACTGTAGAACGCACGAAACACAACTTTAGAGCACACAGCGAGAATGGTAAAGAGAATATTTATGTTGTTCTGCAGGATGAGGAGGGGGAAAAAAAAGAAATAAAACTAAGGGCTAAAGAGCAGGTGTAGGCGAGCAAGTCGTTTCGGCGCTGAAATGTGGTCCACTAATCTATTGCGTCTTGGCGGCGGCGCGGACGGGGTCAAAGTAAGGGTGCTCCATGGCCTCAGCTGCAGTTAAGCGCTCCTGGTGATCATAACGAAGCAACTTGTCCAAAAAGTCAATAGCAGCGTTCGAGACGAATCTCTGGTTCTCTGGTGTCACGAATTTGCTCCAAGGCTTGCGGGGATATCTGCCGAGAATCTCGTCATACTGCACATCCAGCTCCAAGTCGTACTTTTCCAAGTACGCAAACAGCTCGTTAGTTCCAAGCACGCGCGCAATCTTGACCAGCTGGTCATAATTGTCGTGGCCATGGAAGAACGGTTCCTTGCGGAAGATCTATTAAAAAGTGCGTACGTGTTAGAACATACATCACTCAGCCCAGTCCCGCAAGGATTCTGGACAAATAACATCCAGAAGGCAGTTTCGAAAATTTACCATGCTAGCAAACATCGCTCCCAAACTCCACATATCGAGCGAGTAGTCGTACTCCTGGAAGTCGACAAGCAGCTCGGGACCCTTGAAGTAACGAGAGGCGACACGAACGTTGTACTCTGTGCCAGGGTGGTAGAACTCGGCAAGACCCCAGTCGATCAAACGAAGCTAGAAGTACATACATCATAGGATGGAATAAATAAATAAGAAGCCCAGTTTTCTCGGCATCAGCTTTGCGGATAACGGCCAAACCGTCTCACCTTGCGCTTCTCGTGCTCAATCATGACATTGTGAGGCTTGACATCGCGATGCATGATACCCTTCGAGTGGCAGAAATCCAAAGCCTAGATAAAAATAGTTAAAACAATAACGCCCTGTGGTCAGTCTCAACGGAACATTACGGCCATCGACTCATGACGAAATTGCATTAATCATGGATCATATTTACCTTAAGCAACTCGAAGATGTAAAAGCGCACATCAAAGTCTGTGAACTTGGGGTAGAGGATCTTGAAATCCGTGTTGTTCACGCACTCAAAGATCAAAGAGGGGGTCTTGGACTAATTGTTATGGTAGGGTGTCCAATCGGGTCAGAAATTTGTCCAAGAGCTAATTTTGAAGCCTGCATCCTGTGCGTCGGTCAATGGTCAATCGACTGTCGTGTGCGCCCAGTAAAAGTTCAGCTGGCGGTCACTATCCGGCTACATTGTCCTCGTGCTGCGTCACTCAAGCAATGCAAAACACCATGTTCTCCTTTCCTGATTTCCTTCCTGACGAGAATAACGTAGCATTCCCCTGACTAGAAGTTTCCAATATCGCCCCCTTGTTTCGACTTTTTCTTCCTTTACCTGAGGGTCGCGAACGACGTCAAAGAGTGTAATGACGTTGGGGCCTCCAGCAAGGTTCTGGAGAATCTTGATCTCACGCTTGATCTTTTTTTTCTTGACAGGCTTCAACACCTTGATGCAGCACTTTTCGTTGTTGACAGTGTTGAAACCCTCAAAGACTTCCGAATATTTTCCACGTCCAACCTTGCGCACGATTTCATAGTTGTCCTGGACCCTATTTTATCATGACCAACAAAATTCGGATGTGGCGTTAGCAAAAAACCTCGGGTCAACACAATCCCAATAGATTCATTTGTGTGCTGACAGCATCAGCTGCGGGTCATTATGTCGCATCTTGGCCCGAACATCGCCCCATGGTGCAAGGAGAAAAAAAGGCGCAGTTCGAGTCCTATGATTCCGTCTGATTGATCCGTAAAGTGATTGTTTGAATTGTGCCGTTGTCCTTGGATCTGGTCATGAGACTGCATCCCCCAAGAATCAAAGATGGCCAAGCTGAATCAAGAAAAATTATCTGCTGCCGTTGGTGCTCCAAGCAGTAGAGGGAAGGTGTGTGGCCGTCCACATCTGACAGGCGAGCCGTTTTTCAAAATACACTGCGACAATGGCCTAAAGGCTTCTTCCATGCTGAGCCGTTTTTTGTGCTTCCATCCATCCTGCAGACCGGGTGACGAAGATGGTGACAAAGCGAAATTGCGCCAAGACAAGAGTCGATGTAGAGGTGGCATCTGGATTTTTAGCATCTAGGCCCTTACCCCCATTGAACCTGGAGATTGTCATAGTCCCAGTATTCCTTCTGGAGCGTCTCGTTGACGTTCGCATACACACGTGCGACACTTCCGACTGGCATTGCTATGATTCCTGCTGATTCCAAAAGTCGAAGAGGCCAGAGGAGGGGATGAGGAAGGGGTAGAGGATGAAGATAGGAGGACGGACGACTCTGGCGAAAGAGACAGGTCCTTGGGAGCGAAGAGGAGGGGTGGTAAAGAAAGAGACGGGAGGAGAGGAGAGGGACAAAGAGAATTAGAAACAATAAAAACACTCACTCACGAGCCTTGGGCCAATGTCTGCGAGATGAAGTGAAAAAAAAAAAGTTGTTATGGAAGTCGTTATTTCCTCGCAAGGTATGACTGGAAATAGACATTTCGTCTCCTTCGCCACCAATCCAAAAGTTGTGGCTCCGAACCATCCTTGCTGGTAAGCGGTGGACGACTGCGTGTAGCTTGCTTCCAGTTAACTGCAATACCAAAAAGAGCCTTGACCTGAGCAGTAGTAGAGGAAGATGAGAATATTGCCGCGAAGACACTCGGTCGTTGGAGAACACACATTACAGGGTTCTCTATCCACTGCACTTCGCACTCACAAAACTTTCGACGAGTGGTGCAGGAATACCAAAGATGTGTCTGCCTTGTCTAAACAAGTTAAAATGGGTATAGTTCAGGAAGCAAAGCGTCTTATCGAAATATGAGAAGGACAACGATTAGAAAGATCCGTGTATACGTGAAAACTGCATGCGTCTCCAAAAGTACTTGCTGAAGTAGGATCAGAGATCCACACTCAATAATAATAATAATACTCGCCCGTAGTACCTTTAGCTCGTCGCGCAGAATTCGTGATTGGCGCGATAGAGGCACAGACGAAAAGTGGCGCATGTTTCAAAGCGCAGCCATGCAAGTAACGAGGGCCGAGTGACCAAACGACCAAACAGGGATAGCCGTTCGACTGACCCAGTTGTATCACGCGATCTTAGTTGAATGGTGCCCCAGAATCTACCTATGAGCGAATAGTCCCAACATTTTCTCGTATAAAAGAGTGCGAAAGACCCACCACGAGTTTCTTTTCTCAACAAACACCCCCCAAGCAAGCACATTATTTTCCTTTCAAGGATCCCCCCAGTCCCACATTAATTGTCAATACTCGCCCCGCTCGATCTCAGTCTTCACGATCACCATGGGTAAAAAAGAAGCCGCTGCCGCCAACATCGCCAAGCAGGCCTGTGCTTGCGGTCGACATGCCACTGGTGAAAAGGAAGCCTGCCGTTTGTACGATTTGATTTTCGTTACTGGGCAAGAAAGGATTCCTTAAGTTGCATTGGCCTAACGTTGTCCATCTTGCGGTTACTTTTTTTTATATTAGCTGCCCTCGAGTCGTTTGTGACAGTTGCCGGGAAGAGTACTGCTGTGGCCCCATCTGTGAAAAATGCAACTCGGATCGAGAGCACTTGATGCAATGCGACAAGTGCGAGGCTCCCGTCTGCTCAAAGTGTATTGTTATCACCAAGGGACAGCGCGAAGGAAACATGTGCAAGGCCTGCAAGACCAAGGGTCCCGTCCATGCTGCTGACCCCCAGCACGCCAGCCATATTGCCGTTTCTTAAACAATGGCTTGACGGACAACACACAGGGTTTGTCTACCTGTCTGCTGCACAAGCACACCCGCGCAACGCTCCTGCGATCTCAATTAGACCGTGTAAATTCTTGGATTGACTGAAAGCGCTTTCATTGTCATCCACTATCTTCTGTAAATAAAAAGTGTATCTTCTGACTTATGGGTTGTGCAGTTTGTTCAAGTGCTCACGACTAGGCGGAGTGACAGATGAGTGGGCTGCGCGCAACGGGCCGTGAACAAGAAACCTGCCGCAACTAACCGTTTCGTGTCTCTTGTTTGAATCCAAAGAAATTTTCTTCAAAACGTCCACTGGCCACTCACACGCGTGGGTAAGATTTGCAGGGTGGGAGGATTTGTGATCGCGAAGAAGAGTCAGAAAAAAAACATCCTCCTCTTTATCATCCTTGTCGTTTGTCATTTTACAACCCTACTTTCCCCCCCACAGTTCCCCACGTTTCGCCATATATTCCTTTTCAACCTTACTTCTCCTTCGGATCGCCCTTGACTAGTTCTCGGGCTATTGTAGCTGTCCAATTGTTGAGAAAGAAGAGAAAGAGTGTTGACCAAGATGCCACACAGCATTCGTGATTTCTATCTCAATCGCAATCCCAATCCCAACAACAACGCGCCCTCGTACACTGTAGACTACACCACCTCCACAGGCCTTCCAAGAGGTTACTCCAGTAGTTTCAATACCTCTTACAACTTCAACCCAGCCAACTTGCCCAGCTACTCGTATACAAACCGATTCTTGCAACGGACGCCTGGTCCGCCAACGGTCACCACTACCTCCGCAACCAACACCTCAGGCGTCAATTCGGGTGCGCCTCGTATGCCTCAGTATCCTCCTCCACAGCATCAGCACTATGCACATGCAACAGCCACTACTGGAACAACTACCAACATTCCGGGGACAGGCTACACTGGTTACAGCAGCACATACCAAGGCGGTGGGAACAGCGATCGATATAATTCCAGCTACAGCAGCTACAATAATATCAGCGTTAACGGCCCAGGCTCAGGAAGTGGGGGCCACACTCAGTCGAAGATTGTATGTAGAATGGATTGTCGTCATTGCTCAGCCGTGGTTTGTCTTCGAGGCATGAAAGCCATGCTTTTGGCAGATACCAAGGTGGAGCTATACTCGACCGATCATCCACCTGGATCGTAAGTACAAACATCGTTTGCTTTTTGATGTACCAGTTGCTCAAAGGAAGAAGAAAATCCGTTTGCGTGGTGGATGATGTGATCTGTCTCTCATTATGTCAAAATGTTTATTTCTTTTTTTTGTTGTTGTCTCGAATGGCCTGGTTACTCCCAAACAAGGGTGCAGTTGATCGACAAGGATTACACGACCTCCAACTGCAAGTGCAGGATCCGGGACGTGGCTTGTAAGGTCTGTGGGAACGTTATTGGGTACCATATCACCCAGCCCTGTCAGCAATGCCTGAAGGCACCCAACAATGGTCACTTTTGGATGTTCCATACCGATGGTGTTGTTGGGCAGGAGCGTCTGAGCATGGATCTCAAAAAGCTGGTCGAGGAGCTCGTCCGTGAACCTGAAAGCTCTGCACCAGTGGGATCCTCAGTAACTCCTCCTCTTCTTCCTCTTTCCGCCTCTGCTACTTCCACAGCTGCCCCTGAAGTGGCCCCAGAAGCGGCAACAACCCGACTGACGTCTGTCTCACGATTTCAGCGACTTCAGCGTCAACAGCAGAGACAGGTCGACTCTGTAGAAGCCATGTTGTCATCGCGTGTCTTGACCACATCGCCCACGCCCGCGACGCCAACACCCTCTTCCTCCTCGCCCGCAACCAACATGTCTTCAGGCCGTCATATCACCAGTTCACCATCTCCAGAATCCGGCGATGAGCAGCAAGGGGCCGAACAAAGGTTTGAATCTGATCATGATTTCGGACGGTTTTCAGCTTTATCGTCTTCCAAGGCGGCTTCTGTTCTGTCGACATTGAGCCTGTCCCAGTTTTTGCAACCAATGAAGTGGGAAAATCTGCCCAACCCCGATCTCGACATTGATCTCGATCCCAACATCATGGGAGGAGAACCCCTGTTTGCGAATCAATGGACGGAACTCGTCCTTCGGTATGCCGAGGCTGCGGCTGTGAACTTGTCCTTGGCCTTGGATCAAGAAGAGGAGACCAATCGATTTATGGATGAGGTCATGCAAGAACAAGAGGAGCGACGACAGCTTTTGGCAAAACGGAATGGTCGCTCTAGCAGCGGTGACAACGACAAATACGAAGTAGATGAAGATGAGGATGTTGGAGAAGTGATTGAACTTATCCCGGAAATGGAGGTCGACAGTACGACGACAATTGTCGAATTGGACGGGGCCCAGTCAGAAGAACCGTTGACACCCAGGTCTAGAAGAGAAAGAATAATTGAGAGAAACGGAGAGATGGATCTGGAGATCTTGATAGACCGCGTCGATGATATTGTCTTGACCAATGAATCTGGCGCCACCACCGTTGTCGCCATAACTGCAGATGACAAGGAAGAAGATCTGATCATGGATATCGACTCTACGAGTCCTTCTTCTCGACAAAGCCGAACGCTTGAACAACGTCAACAAGAGTCAGATCCGGGCATGATCGCTTCTCCTTCTGCCCCCGCCGCACAAATCGGCCAACCACAGCTCACCAACAACCAACAACCAGGGCAACAACGCAATGGCAGACGGGACCGAGATCGCGCACATGCCCGCAGCGCCAGTTTTGGAAGTCATCTGCTCCCTGGTGACAATCACAACAATGTGGATCGGACTCGAACAAGAAGCAACAGTATTGGCAGTCCCATCAGTCTTGGCGGCGGCATAGACCTCAGTGCGGTTGGTCATGAAAACGCCACCATAAATATTGACAACGAAGACGAGAACTTGATGAGTCCACCGGCTTTTGCGCTCACTGCTGCTATAATGGCCCATGCAGCTGCCAAGGCGGCCGCCACCGATGCCGACGCCGCCTCCAGCAACCTCCTCTACGGACGCAGGACCAGACGCGACTATGACAGCATGTGTAGATAGTAAAATAGATTCGACGTATAAAGAACTTGCATATCATATAAACTTGAAAAGCACCTCTATTAGAATATTTTATTTACATATAATGCATTGTCGATCGTTCACACTGAAAAGACCGTTCACAAAGTTCCATCCTCAAGAATGCGGTAGCGGGGGTAGACATCCACTGGGACACCGAGGTTCTCAAGAGTATCAAGAGCGTGCTTGACCTCCTTGGAGATAATTCCGTAGCGATCAACAAACTCCTTGACCTTCTGCTTGTCGCCATCGCCCTGGAGGACCAAGATCTTGGTCGTCAAGGACCGCACAGCACCCTCAATCTTGTCCATCACAACGCGGAACTTTTTGGTGTCAGCATCGTAGGCAAATCCTCCTTGCTCCTTCAAGTACTCAAACTGCATGGCCTGACCCAATCCATGAGCTTCCGTGATACCGAAACGGATCGAACGGAAAGCAGATGCCAAGTAAGTCATGTAGAATGACTCGGCATCGGGTCCTCCGGCAAGGGTGCCATCCTTGAGCAACAATCCAACGGCGTACAATCCAGCAATATCAGCCTTTGCCTCCTCCATGGCAGAGTGGTACTCTTCCAAGGCAGTACGCACCTTCTTCTCCTTGTCATGGACCAAGAAATGAGGTCCCAACGAGTGAGCGACCTCGTGCATCAACACATGCTGGAAGAAGGCCTCAAACTCAATCTTCTTGACTTGCTCGGGATCCAAGACCTGCTGAGCAATTGGCATCAAGACCTTCTCAAACTTGCCCTGCTGGACGTTCTTGATGATCACCAACTTGGATCCTGCGATCTTGATAGGGGCCTCGTCGTTAGGGAGGTTGTAAGCAGCAGTCATGGGAACAGCAACATCTCCGCCAGAGTAAAGCTGGTTGACAGTGACGATAGCAGGAGGGAAAAGACCCTTGGCCTTGTAAAGCTCATCCACAGGCAACTGGTCCTCCATATCCTGAAGACGGCTAGAGAACTTGGCCAAGATGGCAGAGGAATCGAAATCGCGAGCATGGACGTAAAACTCGTAAGCGGCGCGGATCGAGAACATCTTGTCAGTGTAGTTCTACAGGAAGAAAAAGGAAAAACGGCTTAATTTCTTGCTTTTTTCAAATATTCCATGTCCAGTTGAGTGCATCGATCAAATGTACGCACCTCATAAGGTCCGCAGGTGACATCAAGAGCAGACTCTTTGCTGATTCTCAGCCAGTCAACATCAGAGTCGACATAGTCGTTAGAGATGAAGGCTTCGGCTCTCGACTTCAAGAACTTGGCCAAAGAAGCATCGCTGACAAGCTCGGCAGCCTGCTTCATCAACTGAGAGGCAGGAACCAAGAACTCCTCATACTCCTTCGAGTAAGGGACTGAGTACAATAATCCAGTGGTGGCATCGCGCTTGATCACGTAGTAGTAGCTCTCGGCATTGACCTTGGCCTGACCCTCCAAACCGGCAACCCAATCCAAATACTCCTGTTTCTTGATGTCATCAGGGTAGTAGTTGCCGTGCTGTGGGGGCTCGTGGGGAATGTGGATTCCTTCGGAGCCATCCTCGCCCTTCTTGATCGACTCGATGAACTTCTCCTCGTCCAGACCCCAGGGACCCTTGAAGAGCTGGAGACCGAGAGCGAGCTTCTCATTGCGGGGGTTCTTGTCCAAGATGTGGGCATGAAGAGCCTCGTTTCCGGACCAGTGCTGTCGAATATAGATCTGGTCGATCAGCTTGCCGACCTGGACCAAGAGAGGGAGAGCCTCGCGGTCTCCGGTCTGGAGACGATCCAGGTACTGGGATCCGCCGACTTGGATCTCCTCGAAGCGAGCGAGTTGCTTGGACAGGGGCGAGGTAGCGTTGATAGTAGCGGCCATAGTGGTGAAGCGATGGGCTGCGAGAGATGGGGTCGCGAGGTGGGATGGAACGAGGATCCTTGAAGATTGGATTGAGTTGTTGAAGATGAGACGTCCTGATCCTGAATGGGCGAGACGGCAGAGGATTCTTCTTGAGGCGAGAATGACGGCGGGTGGTGGTTTGAAGAGAGAAGGAAAGAAAGAAAGAGAAAAAGGTGGGGAAGAAGAAAAGAAGCAAGTGAGGGCACTTTTCCCGTTTCTCCTCGTGGCACGTCACCTCGACTTTTTCTTTGATTCCCAGGGCCAACGCCGCCTCTCATTTGCTGACACCTCGTGGGAGAAAGCGGCGGGGCATGAACCCTTTGCTTACCTTTGCTCTGGTGGAAAGCGGGCCGAGGGATCGCCTCATACGCTGACCCTCGCACGCCTCCTATCTCTCTCTCTTTTTCTTCTTCGACTCCCTTCCTTTCATTTGTTCATCATTCAATCGCACTTCAACACTCACAATTCAGAGTGACTATGGTAATAAAAATGGTAAATTACATTGAACAAAGTGCGAAAATCTACTTCAAAGGGATCTTTTGCAAGACGGGGATCTTCTTCATGCTGTGCATCAGATACAACGCCGAGGTCAACAGTGTTAGCGAGCCAGCCTGATGGGCAGTTCCGAGCGATACAGGAACCATGTACAACAATGTCGCAATTCCGAGTCCGACCTGGCAACACGCAACACCCATCAAAACATTCACGCCCAGACGGACGTGGGGAGGCAAGGGGAGGGCACGAGCATACAAGAACAAGGAGCTTACGGCAGTGAAAGTGGTTGTGGCCTAGCGTGGATTTAAAGAAAGACCGGGAGTGAGTGTCAATCGCGCGATTATCTTCCTCAAAGATAAGAAAAGGGGAGAAAGAGGGGGATGTGTCTAAGCACGTCCATAACTTACGAGGACACGGTGGTTGAACTGGACGGTGACCTGGTTGTCAAAGATGTTGCGCCAGAGGCCCAATGTGGGATGGTCGTTCTTGTGCACAAAGTGGCTGTCAAAAAGCTCATCAACAGGGGGCATCAAGCGACCGCCCATCAGGGGGAACTCATTGTAAACAAGACCAGCATCCAATCCAGCAACAAAGGCTCCAGAGATAGCAGTCAAGAAGACAAGACCCACAATACCATGGGCTGCTCCCTTGAAGCGCTTCAGGACGGGGTTGTTGATGGCAGAGGCAAGGGACTATGAAAAGAAGGAAAAGGTCAGCAAATGGTCGAGAAAGATAGAAAAAAAATATTTACCCGAATTTTGAGTAGTTACCTGGTAAGCACCCTTTGAGATGCTATAGTCAGTAAGAACCTTGAGACCAGTCATAAAAGCTCCAGTGTAGATCAAGAAGGCAGATCCCAGATGGGCAGCCAAACGGTATTGGGAAACACGAGGGGTAGCACCGGGAGTCTGCATCAATTGCTCATCCAGTCCAGATTTAACCATATACCATCCAAGGGCACCTTGGAAACCGATCAAAGCACCAATAATCAAGGATCGACGAGCAATGTTCTTGGAGAGCATTCCACGGGCAGCAAAAAAGATTCCAGGCAAGATAAAGGCAGCACCGATCGCGCGTCCAAGCATGCGATGGGACCATTCATAGTAAAAGATGCGCTTGAACTCCTCGAGGGTCATACCATGGTTGAGACTATGATTGGTAGTCAGATAATAAGCCTCTAGTTAGTACCAAGGATAACCAGGGCCAACCAAGATCGATGTCATCTAGATACGTATGCAAACTGATGTCCTACATCTTGTACTCGGGGAACTGCTTGTACTTTTCAAACTCTTCCTCCCATTCGGCCTGGGACCGAGGAGGCTTCATGCCCTTGATCAGGTTCCATTCCACAATTGAGAGACCACTCTCGGTCAAACGGGTCATACCGCCAACTACGACGATGCCAAAGGTCATGGCACTGATAGTCAACATCCAATATCCAACAATAGGCTTGACGACAATATCAGCTGCAGGAGCAACAGCGGCCGCAGCATTCGTCGTCGTCGAAGCCACCGAAGCAGCTGTGGACTGGAATCGGGCCCTGATCAATTGAGAGGCAGCCTTAGAAGAGAATGCGGATGCAGTGGCACTGGCGCAAGGAATTCTTGTCCTGGGGAGAAGGGTGCTCCTGTGGGAATGTGCAGAGGACGAGGATGCGAGGGAGGAGAGGGAACGGATGGGGGATGCATGGGCAGAAGCCCGGAGGAGGGTCCTGGCAAAGAGCGCCGAGAACGCGTTGGTGCAAACCATAGCTTTGGCAAGGAAGGAACAACGACGACTACAAGCAGGACAGGGACAAGGACGACAGCAACTATCCTTCAATTGCTTTCACACCGAGGAGAGAGAAAGCAAAGGGCTAGGGGAGGGGATGAGGGAAGAAAGGAAAGGACCAAGAGGAAGCACTTTCGTCCTCGTATCCACCCACCGTTGTTCCAAGGTCCCTCATTCGGGATCCCGAAGTCGTGTGTGACTGCGTTTGTGGCCAAGATGTTTGTTGACGCAGAGAGGTCTATGTGTGCGTGCGAATGGGTCTCTTTCTCGGTCTCGGCTGTTTCATCGAGGCACTGCTCCTGGGGACACACACACGCACAGGTCGGACCTCGGACACGCGCTAGCTCGAAGACAGAGGCGCCATCCTGGCAAACACCTTGTCCCACGGCCGACAATGCGGTCATTGTTGTTGTTCAATAGGGATCAAGGCCAAGGCCTAGGGTCTAGGGCTAGCAACCAGGCACCAGATATGAAAAACAACGGTGTGGCAGTGTGCGTATGTGGATGGGTGTGAGCACAAAAACAGGTTTTTGTTTTTTTTGGCCAAAGACCAAGATACGATCGACCATGGCAGAGACACCATTGTGGCCAGAAAATCAGCCATTCTCCCCCCCTGGCCCTGGCCCGCCCATGGAGAGTCTCTCTCCGCTGGCCAGCTGGACTTGTGCATGGTTTGGCCTCTGGGCTGGGTTGGATGAGAGGAAAGAGAGCTCTTGTTTTCCTTTAGCCGTGTTTGTGCTCTTTTTTTTTCCCTTCTTTGCCTGCGCCATGATTGAATTTATCCCTTTGACCGAACACGAGGGACCACGAACAAAGAGCAGTAATGGCATCGAGACGAGGGAGAGGGGAACCAACATGGCATTGCCTCTTTCTCTTACTTGATTTACTTCTGCCCGTAGTGCTTCATTTCATTCAGTCTCGATCCTCCCTCCTTCTCCTTCTCTCTTTCTTCCTCCCCTTGCCCTTCTGCCCACCCCTTTCTTCTCCCCCAGGCAACAGCCCTTTTTCCGCGTGCAGCTGTGGGCACCTTCTCACAATCGCATATCTCATTTCGCCCCAAATCTAGTCTCGCCCATAACCTCCATCATGGCGCTATTCCCTCCCGCATTTCCTCCAACACCGAGCCCCTACGAACCACCATTGCCCGCATTCTCAACTTCTTCTATCAAACATGGAAAGACGCGTTCAGTCACGACAGAGCCAACAGCGTCATGGATACCTGATAGTAGCAACAAGGATAGCGGAGGTGGAGGTGGGATGAGTGGGGGCGCAATTGCCGGTCTTGTCATTGGAGTCCTGATACTCCTTATTGGCTCGGTCGTAGGTGGATTCTTGCTCCTGAAGAAGCGACGCAAACGATTGATGGTCTCTGGGCGAGGATACGATGCCGGGGCTGGTTATCCGGAAGTGTCCAACAGGTCCGTTTCAAAACGCGAAATTATCGAGGATGATGAAGAAGACGAAAAGTTGGGTGGTGGAAGCGGGGGCGGCCTTGCAGGATTGTTCTCGGGACTTTTTGGTCAAACACGTAAAGCTGTGGGTGGTAACAGAGGCGCAGTTCAGAATCGCTCTGGAACCACAACTGGCCCTGGAGGTCGGCAACAGCAATCCTGGGTCATGACACCGACAGGAGCACCTCTTAATAGCTCAACGGGCGAGCCACTTTTGAGGGGAATGGACCAGCAGCAACCACATCAGTACCAACAACAGCAGCAGCAGCAACTACAGCAGGCAAGGATGGCGTCGCCTTCACCCTCGTTCCCTACTCATCATAGTGGGTCGCTGCCTCCTACAGGACCCTTAGTCATCCCTGGTACACAATCCATTGCTGTCTCCGGATATGCAGGAGGTTCAGGATTCGCTCCCGCAGGAATGAATTCTTATGTCCAGCCACAGCAAGTCGTCACCCCGGAGCAACGGATTACGGCGCCTGCAAGTCAACCCTATATCTACCAGCCAGGCACAGGACTTGTCTCTGTTCCAATTGTTATGCCGCCAATGCATCAGCAACAACAGCAACAGCAGCAGCAGCAGCCAGTGCAGTATGCTGCTCAGCCGATTACCCAGTACGCTCCCACCACTTTCCAGCCACCCGCTCCCGGTTCTAATGTGTGGCCAGTGACAGCAGCCGCTCATTCCTTGACTCCCTCTCAGAATCAGCAATATCAGCAACAGCAGCAACAACAACAACAGTACCGACCGCAACAGCAACAACAACAGCAACATCCAGTGGTCTTCCCCCCACCCCCTGTTGCGTCAGTTCGTGCTCCAACTCCAGAGTCTACTTCTCTCTTTCTTCCAGGAGACGCGTCGCGTCCCCTTCTTGGTCAAGGTTTATTCAAAATCGTACCAGATTCAGAAGATGATGACGAAGCGGCTCGAGTCAGAGCAGCAGTTTCAGCAGCTGCGGCAGCTGCGGCTACTGATGATCAACGACCTGAATCTCGGACTTCCGCATCGCCTCTGGATTTGAATCTCGGTGGAGACTTCTTGAGTTCCGTTCTCAACTATGAAAACCAAGACCAAAGATTCCAATCTCTTCGAACCATGTCGGAAAGAGTGCAGGATCAGCAGCAATTGCGACCAGTAACCCCCTCCGTTGAGGACATGGCAAACACAATGACTTCAGAGGAATTCGAAGAGTACAAACGGACACCAGGATACCATGACCGCCTGGCAGGACAAAAAGATCGACCCAAGAATCAACCTCGTTACTTGGTTGATAAGGAAGAAATTGTGAACGGACAAAGAGCCAATCATCATATCCGGGACGAGTCTGAGATTGTCATTGTCGGTAGTGATGTAGTTTTGGAGCCATTGCCAAGTGCGAAGGCAGCAGCAGCGGCGGCATCCGAATCGGGATCGGCAAGGGCGACCCCAAGTCCTTACCACCCCAGTCAACAACGACAGAGCTATCCATTGGGCATGACAGACGTTGGAGCTCAATCGCCATTGAAGGAACACCAAACTCCCAGGACTTCCCTCACACGCCAGGCTACCATTGGAGAATTTTTGCCAACGATTGGCACGGAAGAATACTTGGAGAGGACAGATGACAAGGAAGAATACAGCGCTGGAATTCACGGTGATGCCTCTTCCTCCGCGGATGGAGGCGCGAGTAGGGTGGCCACGCCTTTGATCCATCATCCTGTCACGAGGATCGCACCCGCAGCAGGAGCAGCTCTACTTCAGGCCGATGGATTCTCGCCCCCAGTTTCTCCAGCTTCGTCCGCCGCTGCGGAAGCCTATCGCCCTATGGCCGATCTCTCTCGGCCTTCGATTGTTGACTCTTCCTCATCCTCATCTCAGCCACCGCCTTCGCTTGTCCGATCTACAAAGCCCAAGCTCAATTAAAAACCTCATCCTCATCTCAGCCACCGCCTTCGCTTGTCCGATCTACAAAGCCCAAGCTCAATTAAAAACCTCCTCCCCAATTTGCATACAATAACTGTGCAACAGTTTCCTAGAGAAATGGATCTGTGTGAAAAGGCAGAGATGATCGCCTGTCCAATATATCTTTATCTAGATCGGGATGCGGGGAATATGTCAGTGAAAGAGGAAGTAACAGAGTGGAGTGTAAAGAAGGCCACTTTTGGTTCTGCGTGTCTCTCTCCGTTGTGTTGCAAGCTTTGACGCAAAGGTGAGAGAGACATTTGCCTCCCTGCTGAACTGCACCAAAGGTACATGGACAATACGGTCCCTCGTCCACGCGAACGAACATGAGCAACTGGGAGGCACAGATGAAAGGAGCCAAAGAGAGAAAGACAGAGACGACAAATCAACCCTCGTTTTGTTGGAATATTCCCCGAATGCTGTTTGGTGGCAAATCAAGATTACATGAACAATTGAACAATTATTATCTCATACTCGTCAGAGGTGAGAACTGGCAACTGTCTTGGACCCCAATCTTTTTCTTTTTTACAACTCTGCCGCGTGCTATCCCGCCTCTCATGGACTGTCTTGGGAAACCATTGGAGGACTGGCGATCCCTTCTAGTTAAACCCTCAACAAGGAGTTTGTTTAGTCTCATATTGCGCCTTGAGCCTGCGTCTCATAAAGAGAGAGAAGACAGCCTGTCACTCTCCCGTTGATATTGTTGAGAATCTGAGAATATTCCCACGAGTTACTGTGTGAAAAAGAAACGGCTCGGTTTTTGTCAAAATGTCAAGCAGGTCACTTGCAAAGGAGTCAAAGGCTAGGAGATGTAGCCAGTAGCAGAGTGCCATTGCCTATAACTAAAGACAATGACGTTTACAAATAGAGAAATAGAGGCGGGCAGGTTGACGGTGTGATGTATTTGTAAAGGCGGCAACACATCCTTCCCTATCCAGGCGACAGTGCGGGCGCTTTGAACGAGTAAAAGTGCATGGCGAAATCTCCGATGTCGAAAAAGAATACAAGTGGTCAGATAGAGATTGAGATTGCATGTGAGAGTGGTAGTTTGGTGTTCATTCCTTCTCTTCTTTCTTTCCAAGTTGGACCTAAATGACGGCATGGGTCGTTCGAAAAAGAAAGACTCGGGGGCCAGAGGTACTAGCAAGCAAGGTAAGGTTCAGGAACTGTAAGGGATTGATTCAAAGAGGCGACCCTCTCTGATCGATCAGATTGCCCAACTCGGTGAATGGACTCATTCTGGGTCAAGGTACTCCGAGGATGTTCCCTTCCAACCCTGGGAATTCTGGGAAACCCACTGGGTTCCAGACCTGATTGGGCGTTGCGGGGATGAGACACACAGGCTGCAGGCTGCAGCGTCCGTCGGGCCAATCATGAAAGGAACCCTCGTTTGTTGCACCTTGTTCCTTTCTTTTCGTGCTCGAGCTTTTCCATTCTTTTTTCCCATGAACACAAGAGAAAGATATACGGCTTTTGATTTTGTCGCGTTCGGAGAAAGAATGAAAACATGAACTGTTTGTACGACCGTTGGCATTCTCACGCGATGTGAGTGGGTGGGCTCAATCATCGCCTCGCGATGCACCTTCAATGATCTATGGCTAGCAATGAATCACCTTCTTTAGTGTATCGTGTACGGGACTCTCACACGAGCATGATAAACAACGCAACAGACTTGGGGTGACGCCGCTGTGAGACTCAGCCATAGAGAAGTCTAGTTTACCATAGAAACACGGCGGTCTCATTCTTATTTTTTTCTTTCTTTCCCATGAAAGTCCTAAAGGACTCACTTTTGAGTGTCCTGGAAGGATTCCCAAGACAATTACTTGTTAGAACTACCATTCCCCTGAACTAGGTTCCTGTTTTGCAGGTTCATAATGGTCATGGAGAGCTCGAATATAAAAGGCGAGGAGTCACCAGTCATGTTTCTGCCTCTTTGTCCATCTTTGAACCACTGCTTCCTCGTCATACCATCTCACTTCTCTTCCCCATCATCATCACACCCCTCTCATCATCTCGTTATCTGTTCATTTCATTTTAGTACTCATTCATCCTTTCATGAACTACAGCTACACAACTTCAAGCAACATGGCTAGCAGCGAAAAGACTGAATACGCTCACAACTTCCCTCAGGAGAAGATTCCTGCAGAGGACTCTATCCCTGTCGAAGAGGAGCACATGATGGATGAATACGTTCACGAAGAGCATCAGTTCACCTGGTACAATAATGATATCCCTAGCCAACCTTCTGCAACGTCTTTATCAACACAATCCTGACCATCCTTCATTTTCCTATTCGTCCTTTCGCAGGCGGGCCACCATTGTCGGCTCTTTGCTCGGATGTGTCGTTGCTGCTTCCAACTTGTACTTGGGATTGAAGATCGGATGGACTTTTGGTGCTGCCCTTTGGGGTTCCATTTTCGGTTTCTTGATCCTCAAGTCCCTCTCCAGAATGACTGGTACTGTCTTTGGTCCCAAGGAGAACACTGTCTGCCAGGCTGCTGCCACCTCTGCTGGTGGTTTGTCCAACGGTTTTGTTACTGCCATTCCCGCCATGTACCGCATGGGTTTGATGGGTACCAACACTCCCAAGGATGATGTCGTCTCTCTCTTGCTCTGGACTGCCTCCGCCGCCTTCTTTGGCATGTTCTTTGCTGTCCCTCTCCGCTCCCACTTTGTCATCAACCAGGATTTGGTCTTTCCTACTCCTCGTGCCGCTGCCGAGACCATCAAGTCTCTTCACAAGGCTGGATCGGCTGCCGCTCGTGACGCTCGTGACTCTGGCCGTGCCATGATCGCCTCCTTTGTCACCGCTATGGCGTGGGCCATCACTGGTTTCTTCATCCCCGGTCTCTTTGGATCCATCCATTTCTTGTATTATATCGGAAAGGCTGCCAGTTACGAGGCTATGATGAACGCTGACAAGGCCTGGGGTTGGTACTTCTCTTGGGACTTTTCCTTCTTTGGTGCTGGGTTGATGACTCCTGGAAACACCGTCTTCTCATTCTTTCTTGGAGAGTTGATTGCCTTTGGTATTGCTGGACCCTTGATGACTGATGCCGGTTACTTGACCGGTCGCGGTGGTTTCCCCGAACCCCCTCTTGTTGGCTCCGCTCAGTCCTGGTTCCTCTGGCCCGGTGTTGCCGTCATGGTCTTCACTGCTTTCTCCGAATTGGGTGCCCAAGGTCCCGCTTTGGCTCACGCTGTCTTGGGTGGTGTTCGCGCTGCCCGCAATTCCATCCGCAACCTTCAAAAGAAGGAAGCCATTATCAGCACTAGCACCTATGTTTCCAAGGATCTTACCCCTGAGCACGAATTGATCCCTACCTCCTGGTGGGTTGGCGGTCTCGTCTTGTCCGGTGTCTTTACCATCTTGGTCATGTGGTTCAACTTCAAGGTCCCAGTCTATGCTACCATCGGTGCCATTGTCCTCTCCTTCATGCTTGCTTTCGTTGGTCTTCAGGCCTCTGGTGAGACAGATATCAACCCCACCGGTGCCGTTGCCAAGGTCACCCAATTGGTCTTCTCCCGTATCCCCAACCCCGATATCCGCATTGTCCAAAAGACCAACCTCATGTGCGCCAACATCTCTGCCTCCGTTTGCTCCCAGGCCGTGGACATGGTCGGTGATCTCAAGACTGGTCACTTGGTCGGTGCTGCTCCCCGCGCCATGTTCTGGGCTCAATTGATCGGTTCCGTCTTTGCCATTGTCGTTGCCGTCCCTCTTTTCTTGCTCTACACCGAGGCTTACCCCTGCGTCTTGGATTCTACCATCGAGAAGTGCCCCTTCGACGTCCCCGCTGTCAACGCTTGGCAGAACGTTGCCTTGATCTTGACCGGTGGTGGAACTGTCCCTTACTACTCCATGATCTTGACCATCGTCCTTTGCTGTCTCGCCGTCCTCAACGTTGTCATTCGTGTCAAGTTCGTCCCCCCTCACTTGAGACCTTACTGGTTGAACCTGAACGCTGTCGGTCTTGGTTTCATCAACCCCTCCCCCGCTATCCCCATCGCCATGGCCGTCGGCTGGATCTCTGGTCAGATCTGGAAGCGCGTCAACAGGTCTTCTCATGAGAACATGATGTACTCTGTCTCTGCTGGTTTGATTGCCGGTGTTGGTATTGCTGGTCTTATCAACGCCGCCATGACCATTGCCGGCGTCAAGGGGGGCATTGTCGCAGTCGGATGCGGTGATGATGGCGTCCTCTGCAACTAATCTCTTGTTACAAACAAGAAACAGGCGAAACCGTTTGAGAAAGGACAAGAAAAAGGAAAACTTCACAGAAACCCCCCTCTTCTTCCTCATACCTCACTGTTCGCTCTATTGGACAGATACCCATTTCTCTACTTTTTCACCCAGAAACAATTAGTGTCTGTCTGTGTATTTTTATATATAAACGCTTTCAAAGTCTCTCTTAAACAATTCAACAGTTTTTAGCGGATGGGCGATCGAGGCTCCTGATCAACTGACAGGACCCCTTTACAACGGACATGGATACTCAAGACTTTGCATTGGGTTGTATTTGCTGTGGCTCCTGCGGCTGAAGATGTTGGTGATGGTGATGCTGGACATGATGTTGAAGCTGTAATTGAGTCTGTTGCTGCTGTTGCCATGTTGTCCTGTGGCTCGCAGCGACAGGCCGAATTTGCATTGTCCGAAGACGGTCCTTTTGAGAATTTCCTCCGCCGGGATACAGAATAGAATGGGGCAGCACTTTTGTAGGTTGCATCGAACTAGCCACCAATCCTCTTCCCTCGTTTACTGCTTGTTGAGCTACAAGGCGGCTTTGGTGGATAGCTGGCAAGGGAGGAGGAGCCATGACTCCGCTAGCGACTGAACCGGCATGTCGGAGCCCATGCAGTGGGATGGTAGAGGCCACGAAATGGGACGGACGATAACCATAGTTACCATAGTTCAAAGGCGCATGTACAATTGAGTGTTGTTGACTTGATATCTCTTGAGGGCAACCTTGCAGATGCGGCGTTGATGGACCCAATAGTGTGCATCGAACTCTAGGATCCATGGTAAGCTGGTGTGGCCGAGGAGTGCGCGGCTGAGTAGGACGGACGACAATCGAGGCCTGAGGACCGTACAGACTTTCAATCGGTACTCGTCCAATGATACTGGGCGAGCAAAGGCTGCCAGTGTGAGGGGGTAGTGACAATCGTGCTGGCGGAATAGGGGTCCTTGGAGCGACCCCGATCTAGTCAGTGCGACAGTTTTCCAAGTTAGGGATAATCGTGGGCACAGTTTCTCGTCATTCCTTTGCAATGAAGATATCAAACAGACTTACATTACGAGATGATTTGACACTGCTGGCATTGGAAACAGTCGATCGTGCCCTGTATTCGACACAGGTATTCATTTTAGTACTTTCATCGCAATTTCATTTCCAAGCACCAGAAGCAACCTACCTTGCTGGGTCTGCGCGGTGACCCTTCATGGAGTTTACCTTGCTGTACGTGGTATCCACACAACTACCCTGCTTTCCCATGTTAAAAGGCCGTTCGGGCGCGAGGCGTTCCTCACGGAGTAGAATGGAAGAGTCCGATGGCTTCATGTCGTCTAATTTGTAGGTCGTTGTGACAGATATCTGTGGTGAATTTGGTCTAGGTGCTGATTTCGAGCTCGCTCCTGGCTTTGGCTCCTCTCTGCCATTTGGCTGAGTAGGTAAAGTATTGTCAGGCTGGCGGATCTCCTGCCTTTTCAGCCCCAGTTCTCTTTTGAGTCTCTCGTTCTCCTTTTTTAAAACCTTCATCTCGCTAACAAAGGCAGCAACTCTCCCCGTGAGTATCTCAAAAGCCAACTGTTTTTTAAGCAGAATTCGAAGGATCCTTACAGACTTTGGACTTACCTCTTCATGACTTTCATGTTCTGCATCTCTTCCCGAGCCTTCAAGAGTATCTGATGTTGACGAGTCGTTTTGCTTTGCAAATGTTGGAGCAAACTTGTGAAGTTATCTTCCTGGAACTAGATGACGAAAAGCTCGATTAGTTTGAAGAGGAAGACTGATATCATCAAGCTTTTGTTTTTTGAAATAGAACACCAATCATACTTTCCACGCATCCATTGTGTCGTAGCAGAGCGTTTGTGGTGATCTAAAGAACAGTTGTATCCTTGGTGGCAAGTCATCCTAGGTTTGAAAATGAAAGAAGCAGCCTCATAATTTAGCTTTTTTACATGTTCTAAAGCAAACGTTAGAGACTCCGAAGCGGAATGAGGAGATTCAAGATTCATTGTAAGCCTGTCATTTGCGGTGCACGTACCACGTCCGGGGCGACCTTCATACACTCGAAGTTCGATTGACATACGGGGCAAATGGATCGAACTGCATCTTATTTCAAAAAGAATAAAAAGGGTATTTGGAAAGGCATCAGAGAGCGATATCTGCCATTTACCAGTTTTCGACCCGAGAGCACTGAACCATCTCCCCTCTCGCCAGCAGATTATAAATGACTTGAATTAGTGGTTTGTTCACAAGAGGCGGTCAGAAGGTTGTTGTCAAGTACCACTGGTTTTACTGTGATGAAGGCATGGCTCACAAACAACGTGACCGCAGCTGGTTAACCAATATGGGATAGTGACTGCAGGATCTGTTCGGAAGCATCTGTTGCAGTGAAAGAACTTGAGCACGGCAGAGGGAGAGCTGGTGTGATCAGCCATGTTTTTCTTGGAAAACATGAAAGGGAGAGGAACAAGGACAGGAAATTTCAGAAAAGGCCCGATTTTGACTCGAACAGAAAAAAAGCAATTAAAACATTTCTTTTATTGGGGAAATGGGAATGAAGCAAAGAAGCAAAACGAACAAATAAGGGGGAAAATCATGGCAATCAGGGTAAAGATATACGAAGAAGACGCAAAATGCATGCCTCTAGATCCAGTTCTCTTTATCTTCGCTTGCTCGTGTGTCAAAGACCTGTAACTCGGGACGAGGGATCCTCAGACTTCAAAGAGACCATTTTAACTGCGGGTATAAACTTTGACGATCGAATCTGCACCTCCAGTGGCTAACAGCCCCGGCAAGCTAGGGTGATACTTCACCGTGGTGACACCTTCGTTGCTCTTCCGACGGTGTCCAGTAAACTCTTGGAGGCAGGGCCGACTGGCCGAGGCGAGATCCCATAGACGAACAGAGCCATCATGACCTCCAGAACAAAGGACTAGGCCGGTGGGGTCGATATCCAGAGATGATACAGCATCCAGATGGGAAAGCATCGAGAAAGAGCATGCGCCAGAGTTGATGTCAAAAAATCGAATGTACCGATCTTCGTGGCCAGAGACCACAATGGGCATGGTGGGATGACAGACGATCTTGTTGATTTGGGTCGAGGTTGTTCCATCTACAAAGGTGTAAGAGGGTCAGCCTCAAATGTCTATTCTGCTGTAGCACCACAAGATTATGAAAGACAACAATTAATTACCGTAGGTCTCATTGCTCTTAAACGCGAGAATCTCTTTTCCGGTCTCGATGTCAAAGAGCTTTATGACTGAATTGGAATAGCTCACGACCATCTTCTTGAGATCCGTAGGACAGAAATCAAGGCTTGTTGGCACTGGAAGTTTAGCAAGACCAGAGGTATAGGCCTCAGCGGGCTCGGCCAATTCCGATGCCTCCAACCCATGATATCCCCAAGAAGATCGAAGAGGGGATCCTTTTGTTTCCGTGTCCCAGATTTTGAGTGCTCCATCGGCAGAGATCGAAGCTAACAACTGCGATGAAGATATTGAAATAGGGAAGAGCTTGATATCCCAAACAGAATCGGTGTGGCCAATAAACGAGGAAAGCGGTAATGTCGGGTCTGAAGACAAACAGAAACAGGTTAGAAGTCAGCAAAATTGAAGACAAATCAGCACGACATTTCTCAACACCTACCCAGTCGGGCGTAAGTCTCCTTGCTCAGAGGGACAAGTTTCCATGATCGCACCGTCGAGTCCATACTAGCGGAGAAGCACTTTCCTTGGTCTGCTGATATAGCCACAGCAGTTACAGGCTTCGTGTGTCCCCGATAAGTATGAATTGCCTCCAGCTCGGCATTTGGGGGTCTATAGTCATCCGTAATCATTAATCGTCTGACCTTGGCAATGTCGATCAAAACTTCTGCTGCTCACAAGGCGCTTTCTTACCTTTTGGATTCACGAAGTGATGATTCGAGGTTCCAATATTTGACCATGCCATCTTCAGAGCCTGAGAGCAGCGATTTTTGTGTTGGATGGAAGGCAATCGATCGCACGGCGTCCATGTGTCTAAGAGTAGAGCATGGAGTACTTGCTGATTAGTGAACACTTCGCATTATGCAGGGCCAACGGTCAACGTCAAAAGCCTGATTGCAATACCTTCTAAGCGTGACTCTAGGTCGCCAACGCGCAGGTTCGTCCGCAGCAGCATCGCTTTCTTTAGTACCACCGCTGCTGTCCACTGTATCCGTCGGGGATACGTTCAAACTTGCCAGCTCATCCAACATGCCTAAAAATATACGGAAAGGTAGAATGGTAGACGTGTCAGGTTTTTCTAGACAGTGAAATGCATGCACTGCGGCAGGACTCGTAAATCGGCCTTCGCCTTCACTCTTCTACTTCCGCATCGCACAGAGTTTTTACCAGGGTTGGTTTCCTGCTTGGACTTGTCCCAATCTTTGACCATCTTGTTTAGGCGGTCAGGGGATATCTTAAATTTGTTCTGAACGTCCTTGCTCTATTGGCAGTTACGTATATATAGTTAGGGTAGATTGCTTAGAATACGCAGGCGATCATCACCGCTATTCAGGACTTACAAGTTGAGCCTCATCTTCCACTTTGACATTAGCCTTTTTTCCCTGTGCGCTTTGAGCAAGTTCTTGTCCAGCTTTTCGAAGATCTGCCTTCCATTGCTCTCCAGAGATAGGTGAATGTACTACCGTGACGGCATCTTCGCGTTGAAATGCCTCGAGCCCGTTCGGTCTATCATTATGTCCATCATCGATTTCTTCTGAGGGACTACCAATAATAGTCTGCTCCATCTTTTCCGTTGTAGATTCAGAGCGCGCGCCGATTGGCTTGTGAACAGCTTCCTGATCAACAGTAAGAATATTGGACACGACATTTGCTGGGGGACTCGGAGCCTGTTTCATAGTCGCATGCTCAGAAATGAAACTGTCGACATTCCCATTCATGTTGACCGACTCGGGCTCCAATGGAGGACTTGCCGAGGAGGGCTTGATATGTGAAAGTGAATGAAGGGTGGCAATTGGTACAGAGTTTGATCGTGGCATCGGAGGAGGGACCGCAACTGGACCGCTGGCAGGAAAAAAGTCGCTGTGTCTATTCTTTGCTCCTGCTCCACGAATTCCGTTTGGTCCCATAGCTCTTCTATCGTGCTCCTGGCGAACAAGTCGATTTTGTACTGGTGGCATGGCTGCTGTGATGGACGCTGGTACAGATGCCGTCAGATAACTGATCTCTTGTAGGCAACTACGGCATTGAAAGAAAAATGCTATGGTTAGGTCATGAAGATAGTAAGTGGCAGACCCATAGTGCTGCTATTATTGAGCAAAGAGTAAGGACTTGCATTCTTAAAAACTCTCTGCTCTTTGCTCTTCCAACTGGGTCCATGCTAGTAGCAGTTGTGGGGCTCACTTGAGCCATACTATTCCCCGATGCACTGTATGTGGACATTCTATTCAGGACTTTAGCGTTGGTGTTGGCACTGTCGTTGTTTCCTGTTGCGTCTTTAGGAGTTGGCGTAGGCGTGCCCTTGGATTGTCCTGCTCCTCCAGCTGAGGCGGCACCGCTCTCAAGGTATTTACTCCTGTGAATAAGCAAGCCAGCAAAAAGTGAATTAATTCATCAAATATTGAGAAGTCATGTGCAAGAGTAATGAAATCAAAGATAAACACAAGCATTGCTTACCTCTCCTGTCGAAGGGCGTATTCCAGCATCTTGACGCGCTTCATAAGGTCCATCTTTGTGTTGTCCACGCCTCTTTTTTCACCCTCTAGGAATGCAATCCGTGCCTAAATGCAGGTAGCCGAAAAATAATATTCAAGGGTGGGACGAGTGAGTCAGAACAGAAAACTGAAATGAGTGGCAACCACCTTGCAAACTGGGTGGAACAGAGGGTTCGGGATTAAAAAGGTCGTGCAGAGTAGCTCAAGGGTGCCGCCTTCATTATCGCCTCGGCCAGTTGCACAAAGTCCTTGAGGAATAACTATACTCTACCAGGTGAAGGAATAGAAAGCAAGCTTATGCTAGCATGCAGATCCCCTGGTCATATTTTCATCCATACCTTCATTTCTGCCTTCTCGATATCCCACTCGTTCCTATCACGTTCAAACCGACGCCACTCGGACTGCAAGAACTGCAGTACACTTGGGAAGGCGTACTCGGCCACAGCCGGCCCTTGTGGCCCAAAGGACTGGTACTGGTGCATTGTCTACTAGAAAGAGACCTTTTTGGTCGTGTGAATTCCAGAAGGGATTGCCGTATGTTGTGAGCGCGACCAAAGGTGATGTGCCGCTATGGTGCTGATGCCTCGGAAATGCTGTCCAGAATCAAGATGGTAGGGTTGGAATGAAACAAAGGATTTGTCAATTTGGGTCTAACTGAGGCAAGGAAGTCCATGAAATTGAGGAAGGTGCAGCATGGGTGAGATGCATGCGACATTACGACAAGGCATGAAGCTCGCTTGCAGATTTGAGTGGCTGGTCGAGGCAGCAGTATGGGTATTAAACTGCAAGTACCTGTGCTTTTCTTGAGAATTGAACCGAGAATGCGAAGCTGGAAGTGAATGTGGATGGAGGGTGGATGCACAAGAGAAATGAAGAGACGAGGGGTCCAGTCGGGGGGGGGAGGACAGCTGGATGAGGGGGGGGGGGGGGGGGGGGCAGCAAGGTCACTTGAGGAAGTGCATGGGGATGAGCACCACCACCAGCACGCACGAGGAGCACCCCTTCTTCCACTTGGGAGGGTTGCTTACGGGGTATGCCCGGGACGATTGAAGTGAAGCCCCCCTCTTCTCCAGTCCTTATGTCCCAATCCAGGCACATTTTCATGTGCCGTTGCCTTGGTAAGTCCCACTCCCATCCATGTCCATGACAGCATGTGCAGCAACGCAGCATGACAGCAGGAAGGACATGCAATGCGACCATGGTGTGCTTCGCCTCCAAGGGTTTGGATGGAGCAAAAGAAAAGAGGATAGCCTCTCTGTCTCAGTTGGGAATGAAGCAGATGCCAAGGCAAGGCAAGTCAAGGCAAGGCAGGCCTCTTGGGGGGTCTTACGGAGGATGGAAGAGCCAACAACACAGTACTCCAAAGGTCCGCACTAGCGCGGTGGCGCGGTGGCAACACAGCGTCACAGGCGGTGGTTGTCCACTGTGAAATTGCAATTGATCGTCATGCGAGGACGGACTTGCCGTGGCGTAGTAACGTATGTACTGTAGTCCAGTGCTGCGGCTGCAGTCTGGACCAGCGTGCGCCCAGATTTGCATTGACATCAGGCAGGCTGCACTAGTCTGCTGCAGGCTGAGAGCATCGTGCCACCTCCCGGGACTCTGAGTTGACAGGAATGAAGGACCTGCGTTGGCTGCCCTATAAAAGGGGACAGAGCATCCTCTTTTTTCTCCTCCTCTTTCTTATTCTTCACTCATCCCATCTCTCTTCTTCTTCTTTTTCTTCTTCAGCCTCTCCTCTCTACTCTTCACCACCCTTGTCTTCTCTCCTTCATTATTCATCCCGCTCAATCCATAGTTACCGCACCTCTCCCCTCTACGCATCATGGATTGGATCGCCGCCAAGACTGGCGCCTTGCTCAACAGCTCGGCTGCTGTCCTCGATCAAGTCGTACAAACCGGCACCCACCTCGAGACCACCCTCTCTCCCAGCGCCATGAAGGTCGTTAAAGGAGGTAAATGCTAGCAAAAGCTGTATCCACCATGTATCAGTGTATCTGATCAGACTTCAATTCCGAACAAAAACAAAAATTGACTCGATTCCTTTCGTTTTCAAAAACCATAGTCTTAGGCAATGACGTCCTCTCCGCTGGATTTTTTCTCATGCTCGTTGGAAGCTTTTACACCTTTTTTAAGGATCTGGCCCTTCAATACTACAACGAATTCATCTCATGGTTCTATGTCTCGGTCGAGGTTCAGGAAGGCGACGAATGTTACAAATGGTTGTCAGGTACGAAGTCGACCTTCATGGATCACTGTGGTCACGGTTTAAATTTACTTGCTTTGCCATCCATTCGCAAACCGTGGATACATCGCCAACTGTGCATGCACTGCTATTGTTTGTCTTGAAATAGAATGGGTTGCCGAGCGTCCTTTGGAAAAGTCTGTTCGACACTTGACTGTCAAAGCTGTTTGGCCTACAGAGGATGACGACGACCACTCCTATTACCGCGACGATAGCCATAAGGATGAGCGCCCCAAGCTCTTGTTCTTGCCTGGCATGGGTTCACACATCCTTTACCACAAGGGCTACAAAGTCAGTGTATCTCGGGAACGCCCGGAAAGCGCTTCAGGAGCAGATAATGAACAGTCTCGACTCCTCGCCTCCATCCAGAAGAAGCAGAGCTTAACCATCTCAACTTTTGGCTGGGACATGAGATTGCTCAAGTCTATTGTCGAGGATGCCATGAACGAGTCCTACAAGAAGAAGGAAGGCAAGACCACCATCTACACTAGTCAGCCTTACGACACTTACTGGTCTGGATCTTCTACTCGTACCCCCCGCGCCTTCCACTCTGTGATTCTTGCCGAAGGACTCAAGGAGGAGCTTTTGTCCGACATTACTACCTTCCGTGACTCTGCCCAGTGGTACCATGATCGAGGTGTGCCATATCGTCGCGGTTACCTTCTTCACGGACCTCCCGGCACAGGCAAGACCTCCTTCATTGTCGCTCTTGCTGGCCACTTGCGTATGTCCATTTGCATTGTGAACCTCGGTATTTCAGGACTGAATGATCAGCAACTGGATCAACTTTTGAACAACGCTCCTCGCAACAGCATTCTTCTCATGGAGGATGTGGATGCAGCTCTGGTGAAGCGCAAGGCCGGAAAGGAGCAGGGTGGCTCCAACAATGTCACTCTTTCTGGAATCTTGAACGCCCTTGACGGTATCACTGCGCAAGAGGGATCAATTGTCTTCATGACCACCAACCATATCCGCAAGCTTGCCCCAGCATTGATTCGTCCTGGCCGTTGTGACCGCAAGATGCTTTTTGACTATGCCGATAGACATCAAATCCGCGGCATGTTCCTCAAGTTCTTCCTCAGTCGTTCCTCCGCCGGCCTTGCCAACAACGAGCCCCAGGCCGAGTCTAACATCAAGCGCCTCGCCATTTCGAACTCATCCTCCGCTGCAAGCGTGGACTCCAAGGACGCTTTGAAGAAGGAGGCTCACGATGCCATGATCTACCGTATTGCGGACGACATTTGTGAGGTCATTACTTTTGAAAGCTCGGTTACAACTGCCCAGCTCCAGGGCTTTTTCATGATCCACCGCGATCACCCCGAGACCATTGTTGAGAAGGCACCTGCGTTCTTGGAGGAACTTCGACAGGAACGCAAGCAGCTCATGGTCAAGAAGGAAAAGAAGCGCGCTCGCTCCGTTGTCAAAAAGGCCAAGCAGGAGGAGAAGGACAAGAAGGCCAAGGAGGCCAAGGCTGCCAAGAGGGCTGCTGGGGAGACTGTTGAGAGCTCGGACGACGAGAACAACAGCGACGACGACGATGGCAATAACTCTTCTTTATCTGACTCTGACTACTATGAGGAGGCCAACAAGGACGGAACTTCTTCCCCTATTGACATTGGAGGAACTCGCAAGAACCTTTTGAATGGCAGCGCCCATCTCAACGGTGACTCCAAGGCAGACGCTGAGGTGCCTGCCGTTTAAAACACAAAAACACACTCCCTGAAAAATAAACCTTTGCATTGTATATTACACCTTTATTTCAGAAATTTTCTAGCGTATTTTAAAAGAGTAGTTAGCAACCGTAGTCAAGGGGAGCGAAACATCCTTTTGTGCAATGAGTGATATCAATTACCTTTATGGAACTTGAACTTGTACTTGCGCGCACAGCGATGCAGCGTCTTGCCCAGAGGTTTTGGTCCGCAAAAAAAGACGCCAACCTGTCCTTGTTCTCGTGGATGGGCTATCGACAACTCTTCAAAGATCTTGTCGAAATTGGGTCGACCATAGTATGTCGGAGACCTGAGACCGGTGATGGCGTCTCTTGTGAGTGCTTCACCTAAATACCAAAGGCTAGAGTCAGCTGCGTGCCAGTTTTTTTTTTTTTTAAGTCATTTTGCACTCGGTTTACCTGACAGGGAATCTTCCGAACCGCTGGTGTCAAGAGTTGAAGTTGAGGGAGGCTCTGTGTCGCCTTCAGAGGCTTTCTCCAGTTCTTGTTGCTGTTTCTTATTCTTTCGTCTCAGGAGCTTGGCTGCCGCTGCCGCTGCAGAGGTCCGAGCGTCCATGAGGATGGTGTTCAGTTCATCAGCTCCTAGTTCTCCTGTGAGATAAGAACGAATCTCTAGAAAATCCGAGAGATTTTGTTCTTCGAGTGCAATCAGCAGGTCCTGGAACCACTCAAAAGCCTAAATGAGAAAAGGCAACAACAATCGGTCAACATTCCACTATTTTCATGAGGCCCCCGTTGGTGATATACATGCATTCCTTCGCGTGGCTTACATCTCGATCGCGACAAACCCAGAAAAAGTACACTTTGCGGAGCGTGATAATCTTTGTTGGTTGCATGACGCTATACCAAATATGTTTCAAAACACTGGCAAACGGTGTCACCCCGATCCCGGCGCCGACCAACACAGCAATCTCATAATTGAACGCGTCCTCACTTGGCGATCCATACGGTCCATCCAAAAGAACGCGGGGCAATGTCATGGCCTCTGTGCTTTGCTGAAGAATACTAGCCGCCGAAGCTCCAAGTCGATACTTTGCGTCCGCAAGAGCATGCGTTCCTTCTCCTCCTCCTCCTCCTCCTCCTCCTCCCATGGATGACCGATCAATACTCGAGCTTTGTCCAGCTACAGAACGACTCTTGAGTTCTTCAATCCAAAATTGCTGCTCATCATCAAATGAGCATCCGAGTCTTCGTGCAAAAGCCGTCGTCCAATCTCCTACGATGCGGATATGGACACTCACATAGTCTTCCTCAGGTGCAGACGTGATCGTGAACGGGTGCCATTCAAAGACCGATATGTCGGGACAGTTCAAGAACACGTACTGTCCTGCCTTTGCCCTAAAGGCACCTCCACCGCCTCCATTGCTTCCTTTTGTGATCTGAACTTCGACGACTTTGGAAGGGTGAAGGACAATTTTGGAGATGGAAGTCGGTAACCGAGCCCTAATCTCTCGAACGACCCGCTCTAGGATATAAAAGAGTAGAGATCCAAGAACAAATTTGTAGGATCCTGGGGAGGACTTGCAGTAAGGCGGCGCATCGGCACGGATGAAGCAAAAAGCGCCATGGTACATGAGAGTGAAGAAGAAGAGGATGAACAGGTGATGGGTGTACCAAAAAGTCTCAAAGCTCTTTCTCCTGACGCGCTCTAAAAAGAAAGGTTTATGGCCGCGTGAATACGTGAATACAGAATGACCACATGTCCCGCTCCGCTTATTGAATATCGGAGAGGGAACTTACCGACAGAGGAAGATACCATCAAGAAGAGTATCAGCACAAGAATATGACCCGTGATCCCAGGTCCCGTCAGCACTGCCATTGCCTGGGCTGTCCTGGGTATGGATCCACTAGCGTCCCTGAACGCCTGTGTGGTCGCTAAAATGTTGTCTGGAGATGACGCCTTGTTGCCATGGATTGAATCCTTTTGAATAGAATGTGATAAAAGCTCTTGTTGTTGCTGCTGGATTTCGAGACGATAATAGTTGACATAGTGACCGACACTGTGAATGATCGAGAAAAAGACAATTGACCAGGCCACAGTCTTGTGGAACATGATGTTCTTGTCAAACGGAACAATGTCATTCAAGAACGTTGACCTCAACAATGAGATCAGGTTCCGACACACCGAAAAGAGGATAAGGCCGCAGTCAAAGTTGATCACGGCTGCAGACCCACGGGCGATGCCAAGGGTGATTCCTAGGGTGGCGCGAGCTTGACTCAGTCGAGTGGTACGGTTGTAGATCTCGAAACTGAAATAAAAGATAAACAGCTGCAACAAGGACCAGAAACAGAGGAACAAGACCCTTGGACCTATTTGGACACAGAGGAATCGAATAGGTGGGTTTAACTCTGAGGAAGAAAAAACGCCTCTTCAAAGGTCCAAGCGTATCACACACACACAAGTACCTTCGTTGAGAATGAAGCGGTCCATTCGCACTCTCCATGCTGCCCTCTGCGGGATGCCAAGGGAGGCAAACTTTTGGGCAATGGCCTTTTCAATGCTCCGTTGACTAGGCGAGGTGGGCAAGGGCCCACTGGAAGAGAAGGAAGGATGCAATGTTTTTGAAGAGGACTCTTCTGTTGTTGGAGTGGAGGTTGTCTCTGCCGTCCCTGCTGCAGTGTAACCATGAGGAAGCGAACCATTTGGGAGCATGAGCCTGTCCTGCGCCTGTGCTGCCGAAGAAGAGAGCGACGTGTCTGTGTCCGAATCCATGTAAAAGCAGGTGTGATCCGACGAGTGATGGGGTGAAGGAAGAGATGAACAAAGGAAAGAGACGGCACGGAAAGGGATCGTTTCAACCTGGAGAGGAGGAGAGGAGGAGTGGAGGAGTGGAAAGGGGGAATGGAGAGGATTGGCCCCTCACTCTCCATCGACAAGGACGAGCGACAAAGAGAAGGCTGGAGGTAAGAAGGGTCTCCGTCTTTTTTGCTCTCGTTGTCTTTTTCTTTAGTCTTCTCCACACGCTGAATCGGCTAATTTCGCCCGTCTCCCGTCTCGACCCTCAGTCCTCTTTTTTTTTTCTTTCTTCTCATTGTCCTCCATCCATCCCATCCATCCCCTCCTGTTCATCCCACTGATTGACTCTATACCCACACCTTCCCTCATCCTCCCCACTCTTCCCCTCTCTCCTGCATCGCCTGTTCTCATTCCCTCTTGCTTCACTACCCGCTTACCTGCTTTCCTTCTCCCCCCTGTTCTCTCCATTCCATTCCATCCCATTATGTCCAACCGCCATTACATCTCGGAGGACGACCATGGGGACAACGACGACCTTGTCTTCCAGGACCAGGACCAGGATGATGATATCGACATGGCTGGACCCTCTCCATATGGTCACTACAGTGAAGGTAGCCACAATGGCAACAACTACAACTACCGTAACAACAACAACAACATTATCAACAGCAATAGCGACAGCAGCAACAACCCTCCAGTCAATTCACGGACGTCCGCAACCGCCAACAGCGAAAACACGCAAAACAACAGCAGCAATAACAACAACAACAACAACAACAACAACAACAACAACAAGAACATGAGTAATAACGACAACAACACAGATACCCTCGAAGAGCCAGTCAAGGTGCGGAAAAAGCCTGGTCGCAAGCCCGGGCCCTATTGTCCTGCCCAGCGCAAGGAGCAAAACAGGGCCGCTCAACGAGCCTTTCGAGACCGCAAAGAACGCCATGTGTACCAGCTCGAGAGCATGATCAAGGATCTCAAGACTCAGCATTTTCTCGTCTCCAGCAAACTCCAACAAGAGATCCGCGATCTCAAGGGCGTCATCCAATCCTTCCAGAGTGAAAACTTTTACCTACGCGAGGTCGTTTTTGCGTTCGAGTCGGCGTTGAGCAAAGGCAACCACATAGCGATCTTGAAGGATGTCAAGGTCGAGCTGTTCAAACGCCACCACCACAACAAATCTCAACACCAACAACAACAACAACAGCAACATGCTGGAGCGCCAGCAGAGGCTGCCATGGCTGCCTCCACACCGACATTTCCTTCGTCTGCGGCTTCTACCCCTGCATCGAGTGCTTCGCCCAATGTCAGATCTGCTTCTGTCTCCTCGCCCTTCTCACCACCCGCTTCTATGTCTCCAGCTGCGTCTACACCACCACACTCGCCTGCTGCGACTGCCGCTATAGCCGCCACTTCATCTTTTTCTGCTTCCTCAGCAGCACTCGCTGCACGATCCTTTACTGCATCCAAGCCTCATGCTGACCAAGCTGAAAGCCATCAGGGGGACAAAGAGCCCAGAAAGAGGTCATTTTCGGACATGGAGGGCGTTGCCACCGCAACGTCTTCTGCGTCTCTATCTGCACCGAACCCGTCTACTATGCTCCCTTCATCTTCTGAAGGTGTCTTCTCCATGGACGGCGATATTCTCTATAAAGCGCCACCACTATTTATCCAAGAGCTCACAGTGGATGGCAAACTTGGAATCCCTTCCACTCCCTATGCGAGCCTTTCTGTGCCCCGACCTGCATACTGTCCGCCAGGTACGACTCTTCCCAAGCACACAGACTATACTAAACATCCTAGTGTGTTTGATGAGCTGCAGTCATCGTTGTTCCCTCCTGGCACGCTCGAGTCTCTGCACATAAGTATGGCAACGCCACAGGAGGTGGTCAGTGATGAGTCGGTTTTTGGACAAGTCATGGATATGACGCCGCAACTTGATAAAAAATGGGACCTTGAGCCACAGGAGAGCAAGGACGGCATTGCTCGTCTCGAGGAGCTTGAAAGCAGCGAAGGTGAAGGTGAAGAGGACGACAAGAAGACAAAGGAGGCATGGAACAAGGTCGCATCCGTGTTGGGACTGAACAAGGAAGCAATGTCAAGACACCGACTCCACAAAGAGTTTGCTGTACTGGCGAATGCAAAACCACAAACGGACCCCAACATTGACCCAAAAGTATACGAACTGCCTCACGATCCCCGAATCGACTTTATACCCTGTCCAAAGCTAAGGTAAAAGCAGAAGAGGTCCACCAGCGTATGCACTATTTCGGGGAAAAGTCTCTGATTTTTTTTTTTTTTTTTTTTTTTTTGATATACCTTGATATACCTTGACATGAACTCCACAGGGCCCAAATGATTGTACACCAGCACCGATATAATGTCGACGATGTGTTTGCTCTGTTGGCAGAACAGGCGATTTGCCATGGACCACCGTTGGATAAGGACAGCTGGCAGCTTCCGGACCCATTCTTTGAGCGGTTTGGATTCCTGCTGGGCATTGAACTGGATCGTATTCGTAACAAGACATGGCCACCTCCCAAGAAGAAGCCAACATCAAATACAAAGTGAGAGTGTCCCCAGCTTTTTGATCCAATAAAGAATGAAAATAGACAAGCAAAACCGTCCCTCTCTCCTGTGTTGGCACCCTGTTCTTTCCGGACGGAATGAAAGTGACCCAGAGAATCAAGGGAAGGAAGCTGGCGTTCGTCAATGACAGAATTTAAGGTCTCTTTTTATTTCTCCGCTCTGGCAGGGCTGCGGGCAGAGCAGGCACGCACATGGCAGAGAACAGGCGGACAGGGACAGAGCTGGAAGCAGTCAGCAAAGTGACTCCGATAAAGGTTCAATTCGCCATCTCTGGCGAAGAGAAACGTCCCCAGCAGCATCAGACTGGGCTATCGGGCGCAGATCGAACATATCGTATCATATGCCAGCGAGGCCATTGGCCGCGCCCCTGGGGTAGATGGCTATGGCTCATCGTCTGAGTCTCGAGCACGCAAATCGATAAGAATTCCGGACCCATTCTTCTTTATCTCCTTCACACACACACTCTCTCTCTCTCTTTCTCTTCTTGTTTGCTATCTCTCTCCTCTTCTTTCTTCACTCCTACCATCGGCCAAGCAATCAAGCAAGGAACGGACAACAAAGCCAGATACCAAGAAAACCATAGAATCGAAACTTTCAGGCATTCCTTCCTTCTCACGGAGATTCAATCGTTTTCAGCATTCAGCACCATGCGGCATTCTCTCATGACCGAGCCTCTCGCACCATCCGACCAGTTCATGTTGTTGCATCACCACAATACTCAACCAACAGCTAGTGTTGCAGCAGCAACCCTGACCACAGAGCTCATTCATGCCTCGTTAGTCGCAGCGTCTCATTCCAGTTTGAACAGCAGTACCACGTCAACTGCTGCACAACCGACCAACAACAACGTTTCTTCCTGTCCGCTGCGGACAGGCACCAACTCCTCCTCCTCATCCTCCTCTGCAACAACATCAACAACGACAGTAACAGCGACCATGGCCTCCGCACCCGCGGCCACGTCGACTCCAAGGAACGCAAGAATCACCAACTGTGTCGCAGGACCCAAAATGTCATATACCACCCTGGCCACACTCGAGTACAGCATTCATGTTTCGCCAAGGCGAATGACTCGAGAGTTGGCGACTGTCTTCCCCAACCTAGACCTGTCCTCGCTGTTGGTCGTGCCCACGTTCCAAAAGTGTAATAACGAGATGGTGGCCTGGGATGCAGAAATCGCAAAGGAGAAGGATGATCGATTGGACGACGTAAGGCACAACTCTTTTTACTTTTTTTTTTTTTTTTTTTTTTTTTGCTGTTGTTGTCTGTGTGAACATTGACCATGGAGATGAGATGGTTCAAGTCGACGTCTATGCAAGAAAGCGAGGACGGCACCTGATGAGTAGATGTTGACGACAAAACAACAAAAACGCAAGGCAGACTAGATGGAAATGCGGCGCAAACAAAGGGGGAACAAGATATTATTCTTGTGGAGCACCATCTTGTGGTCTGGGGCATTCGATCTCATGTCAGACTTGGCCCCTCCCCTCTCCTGCTGCCGACCCCCTGTCCCCCACCCTCGTTTTCTTTTCTTTTTTTTTCCGTCAAATGTGCTCAAAGACCGAAGAAGAAAAAGGCTAACGACGGATTGCTCTCTCTCTCCCTTCCCCCCTACTTTTTCCTCTCTTTGCAGTTTGTTCGGTGGTCAAAAGCGGTTCATCAGGGTCTGGAGAAACGGGGCTACTGGTCCGACATGACTGACCCAGCTTCAGGGTTTCCGGTAAGGAAAAAAACACTGGATTTCTCCTATCAACTCTCAAAATCTTCCTCGATCTGTACTCACACTTTTCCATTTTCTTTGAACCTCTGTACCATTATCAGTGCTTCAGCGAACGCGGGCGGGATGTGTATCCGGATGTGGAGGGATGCCAGATGTTGCTCAAATACGATTTCCAGAATGCAGGATGCTGTAAAGTACTGCTGCACCCTGTCTGGGGCAGCAAGATCTACCCAGCGACCTTTTTCACGACAGCACCTTCGGAAGCTCTGGAGCAGGTCATCCAGGAAGTCGAACTCGAGCACGGTGTCCAACAGCAGCGGCCATGATTGGGCAGATAGTGGTCGTTTTCAACGATGTCGGCGTCGGAAGAGAAGGAGGGCTGATTTCTCTTCTCTTGACTCTTGACAAGTACTCGATCGACATCCACGCCTCTACAAACGTACTCTTTCTCTACTCTCTTTTGTAATCGTATATCCACCTCCTCTGTACTCATATAAACTGAAAGCGTTTCGATACCAAAAAAAAAAAAAAAAAAGAAAAAAAAAGAAAACGCCATCAAAAATCTTTTTTCCAGGAACAAAAAAAGAGCAGCTCAGAACGAACCGTCTCAACTTTTTTTTTTCTCTCTTTTTCTCATCTCAGCAAAACTGCATGTACGCCATTACATCCATGGACGCGCCATTCATCTCACAGGAGGCGACTAGGACTCTGGACTCTCACCATGAACCCCGTGTTCATCCACGGACGAACAGCTGGAGAAAGATGACATTGGTCTCGACCATTCTCGCGCTCTCTGCCGTGGCTTCTGTTTCGAATGCATCCTCGGCTCCAACGCTCACCCCTCGGGGGATGATGCATGCTTCGTCCACGGCCGACCTAGAAAAGATTACCTCCTGGGCTTCCCCTCTAGACCCCAACCGATTCGACCCCTTCACAGGATCCTTGCTCTCTCCACTCATGATCCCTCGTGTATCCGGAACAGCCAACAACACGATTGTCCAACAGTTTATCCTGAACCATTTCGCAGCCTTGAACCAGACCACCGCTACTCCAGGAGATGGCTTCGCACCCATTGATGGTGACGACGACAACGAAGACGGTTCAAACAAGAAGAGATCCAAAATGGGATGGCATGTAGAACAGGATCGATTTGAAGAAATGACACCTTATGGACTCAAGACTTTTACAAACTTGGTCTTTACAAAGAATCCAAAGGCCACCAATCGACTCGTCTTTGCTGCTCATTTCGATTCCAAATATTTCCCCCCGCCCAACGCTGCTTTTGCCCCCAATGGAGCCACAGATGTCAGGACGGGTCAACGATTGAGAGGAAATGGAGGCGATGATACGTTGCCGTTCGCGGCCGGCACGGATTCCGCCGTGCCTTGTGCCATCTTGTTGGATCTCGCGGCCAGTTTAGACGAAGCTTTGGAGGACCAAATGAGGGCCTATTCCAACAGAGAAGCAGCAGCGGGATGGGAAGAAGATGAAGAGACGACGTTGCAGTTTGTGTTCTTTGATGGCGAGGAAGCTTTTGTGGATTGGACCGCTACAGATTCGCTCTATGGATCAAGGTACCGTGCTCTTACTGATCTACTTTAGTGCATGCTGAAAAAGTAAGTCGAGTCAAATATTGATCCTTTTATTTTTTTTTTCCCCTTTTAGACATTTGGCTGAATTATGGGCTAAAAGAACGGTCCCCAAGGCTCGCTTAGCAACCGGCAGGAACGGAGGATCGACCAGCAATAACTTGGAAGGGATCGAACTTTTTATTCTCTTGGATCTCTTGGGAGTCGAGTCCCCTCGGATCCCTAGCTATTTCAGTACCACGAAATGGGCACACCGTCATACATTGGCTATCGAGCATCGACTGTGGGAATCTAAATTGCATGGTACACAACTCTTGGCCAGTAGTCAACGCCGCGCTTTGCTCCAGGCCGAAAATCTGATGGAACGAGTGGACGAAGAAGAGGACGAGATGGATCGACTAGAGGATGAGGCTGTCGAACCCCCCTTCAAAGCTTTCTTGTCCGAGGAGGTTCCCTATGGCGGTGTGGATGACGACCATAGACCGTTCCTTCAGAAAGGTGTGCCCATCCTGCATATCATTCCTACACCCTTTCCTCATGTATGGCATACTTTGCAGGTAAGGATACCCTTTTTTTTGTAGGGGGGGGGGGGGGGGGGGCCGAGAGGAAGATTTGTCAGGACATTAACTGTAATTTCAATCTCATTGCTTAGGACGACGCAAAAGCCATCAAACCCGAGGTTGTCGAGGGATGGGCCAATATCTTTAGAATCTTTACTGCAGAATACTTGCAATTGCTTCATCCACGGACAAGGCAAAACCCTCGACATGACGAGTTGTGACTAGCACACTGACATAGACGCCACATTACTTACATTACTTACAGCGCTTCAGCACCTCAGCACCTCAAAAAATGAAAAAACTGCAAATGGTATTATTGACAAGTAGAAAAATGCAAACAATAGAATAAGGGGACAAGGAAAGGGGACCTTGAGAGACTAGATCTACTTCAAACTCGAGATAAATGAATCCAGGTTGTACTCTTCCTCGTACTGCTTTTCGTCCCAAAGACCCTCCAAAGACTCGAGGACATTCTTGGTCGACATCTTTTGATCACCTCCAGAACCATCTGCACCTTCACCGCCTGCAGATCCGTTGGTCGCACTTCCTGCCTTCTTCTTGCCCTTGGAGGAGGAATCATCATCACCGCTAATCTGGAACAGATCCAGAATTTGGTCCGTGTCCATGCTCTGCAAACCAGAGTTTTGTTGATTAATGACCGTGTTGGCAATATTAAGCTTGAATTTCTGAAGACTGAAAAATTGAAAAAGAAAACAACCGTTAGTCAACATGTATTGCGGATCAAACTTGTCAAGAAAAAAAATGTTGAGATCCGAAGGCCGGTCACCTACCCCATAATCTTTTCCTCAAGAGTACCCTTCGAGATCAATCGATACACATTAACAACCTTCTTCTGTCCCAGACGATGGGCACGATCCATAGCCTGAAGATCTTTCATCGGGTTCCAGTCGTGTTCCACAAAAATCACGGTATCGGCGCCTGTCAAGTTCAGACCAAGTCCTCCCACGTGTGTCGTCAACAACAAGAGATCAATCGAAGGATCCGCGTTGAACTTTTGCACGATACCATGTCTCTTGGATGAATCCACGGCGCCATCCAATCGCATGTAAGAAACCGAGGGTAGATGAGGTCTCAAAAGATCATTTTCGATAATGTCCAGCATGGCCTTTTGTTGACAAAAGATCAATGCACGATGCTGGCTCACCGCGGACTCTCCTCCATGGATTAGCGAAGCCTCAACATCGGCATTAGACTCTGAGAGGAGCTTGGATCCGATGCCACAATCCATCAACAGTTGCTTCAACGCTTGAAGTTTTGGCGCAAAGCTGATGTCGTGGATAGATTGCTTGTGGGCCTTGAGCTGATTCATGACCTTGGTATATTCCGGATGCCTTTCGTTCACAACCAGCAGAGGATGGTTGCAAAGCTTCCTGAGATACTGAAGCGCCTGGAAGATATGAGTCGCCTTTTGAGGGCTGTCCGAGACAGCGACGGCGGACGAGGCACCGTCCATGTCCGTAGTCAATTCTTCTTCCATCTCGTGCTTGATCTGAGATTTCGAAAACTCTTCGTAGAGTTGCTTCTGAAGGTCACTCAGTTCACAGTAGTAGTCCTGAATAATCTTTGGTGGTAAATCGCTCAGCACGTCTTCCTTCAGACGACGCAACAGGAACGGGAGCACCTGCTTATGAAGGGCTTCTAATGCAAGCACACCTATAAATCAAGTGATTGAAAGAGAGAATATGAGCATCATGGCTTCATCATGGATAGCCGGCTTTAAAAACAATTAGAATTCAACACTGACGACGTTACCTGCTTCTTGCTCACGAGACGAACTCTTGCTGTCTCGACTGGCAACAATTGGCTTTCCAAAGCGCTCATTAAATTGCTTTTCAGTGCCCAAGAATCCAGGCATCAGGAAATCAAACAACGACCACAACTCGAGAACATTATTCTGGATCGGCGTTCCCGACAGAATCACTCGGTGGTTTGCCCTGACCATCTTGACAGACTTTGTAATCTTTGTCCGGCCATTCTTGATAATATGACCCTCGTCCAGGATACAGTAATTCCAGTGAATCTTTTCCAAGCTCTCAATGTCATTCCTTACAACATCGTAGGACATAATCACGACATCGTGTTTGCGTATCGACTCCCGGAGCCGCTTTCGTTCCTGAGGTCCTCCGGTATACATTATTGGCTTCAAGTTGTCGGTATACTGGAGGATTTCGTGGTACCAATGGCCCGTCAGCGTCGGAGGACAAACGACCAGAGAAGGACAGTGTGCGTACTGCGGGAACCCAGTTTCGACAAACTTGGTTTTGCGATCATGTTGGTCACTTGCAAGCATGCAGATGGACTGTAACGTTTTTCCTAATCCCATGTCGTCGCAGAGAATACCGTGCAGTTGATACTTGTTCAAGAACGCAAGCCAGTTCACTCCTTCCTGCTGGTACTTTCTGAGCTCCGCCTTGATCTTGATTGGAATCGAGTAAGGCTGCAATTTCTTGCTGTCCAAGAGCTGCATCAAGAACTGTCTTTCCTCCTGTCGTTGTTGCAACATCTCGGCAGACATCTCTGGTGGATCGGGGATACCGGCCTCCAATGGCACCAATTTGATGAGGTGGGCAAAACAGTTTGTCGAAACCAGGCGCGTGGGTTCATCTGGGTCACTCATTCGACCAAGGATTGGTACGATCAAAAAGACGACGTAAGGCAAGATCTTGGCGTCCATGATTTGCACCACCTCGTTAATCATCTCAACTGCACCTTGGCGACGGATGACATTGGCAGTGTCTCCGAGGAATGGAACAACCTTGTCGATAACCAAGTGCATTCCAGGCACAGTGATCACATTGCAAATCACGGCTAAACACTTTGCGGCAGCGTGGCGAACGACAGTGAAAGGCGACAAAAGGGCCGTCGCGATATGTGGCATCAGTTCCTGAACGGAGGAATAGAGTCCAGGGTGAAGGTGGGGAACCAAGGTCTTGATTATCTCCAGAGCATCAATCACATCGTGCCATGCATCAGGTTCGAGGGCTGTTGCTTCTGTTACGGGACCTGCAAAGAAAACAAGTAAGTATCCAATACTGTATAGATTCTTCCTTTTCTGACCTCACCGTGCCTTTGAACAAACCCCTACCGTTTGCAAATGCTGTCAATGGTTCGCTGATGCATTCCCAGACTTTCGGTACCTCGGTAAAGAGGGAAGATCCAAATCTTTCAGCAAACTCCTTGAAAGCTGCAAGCGCGCCTCGTCTCGTAAGCTTTGCCTCCTCATCTTCAACAATCTTGGTATCCTTGGCAGTGATCTTGACATCCTCCATTCCATGACCGCTTACAGCCTTAGCATCAGCAGCGGTTGCATCCCTGGACTTTTTCAGGGAGAAGATACCCTCCAACGATGAGTCTTGATCCAAGGATGGGGTGATCGACGTGTCGCCGCAAAGGTATCGTCCAAGGTTCTTGACCAGCTTTGGTGTGGGCACCACGCGTAAAGTACAGAAGGGCGAATTGCACAAAATCACCAAGCTGGCTAGAGTAGTCGCAGATCGCGTCTGAAGCTCGGCGTTTTCTTCACTCTAAGGATGTTTATAAAAAAATCAAAGAGTCAGTTCGATAGCCCATTCAGGTTCCATTCCTGAAAACTAGTTTCGCGCCAAAAAAAAAAAAAAAAAAAAATCTCTCTCTAATACATACCCTCACGCTCTTCATGACACTGTTAATCACAGGGTTCAGCTTTCCGGGGAGTGTACCCAAATTAATAACAGCTGATCCAACTGCTGCAGCCACATAAAGATCGGCCTTTTCCTTGATAGATTCAAAGTAGCCGATACTGGCAATCACGCGCTCTTGGCGTCCAGTCAACAAAGGAACGGCGACCTTCCGTGTGCGAGCGCTGATTTGGTTCATAAGACTAGGAACAACAACAGCTGCAAAGTGACGCGCATACTCAATTGTGAAGTTGGTTTCATCTCCTGTGTTACCCATGCCGGCTACCTGAGGAAGAGCCGGCAAACTAGCCTGAGGAAGCTTGCCATCACTGACAAAGGCATTCAGCATCGCTTGGATCTCTGCACGGATTCCCTTCAACACCGTGATACTCTCAAGGTAACTCAGTGGAGGCTCTGCAATAAGGCACTCGATGAGTGCAGCGGAAGCAGTCAACCCAAATGAAAGTCCAGCTTCGGTTGGGTATTGGTTTAGGCGTTGTTTAAAGGCGGTTGCCCATTCTGCGACAATGATGGCGGACATTTGGCGACGCATTGCCCAAGGTGAATTGAAGTTGGGTTGCAAAAGGCAGTAGAATGCTGTATCCAGCTGATCCTGGGGCCAGCCAGCCATCATCAAACCCAGTGCCCTGCTAGCCGTCAGCCTGCAGCGGATCACAGAGGCAGCAGACACAAGGGCGAGATCCTGCTTCAGCATACCAACATCAACATTGTGCGAATGGTTCTGTGTTGCGTGAGCCTTTCGTCCTGCTCGAGGAGCCTCGACAACTACGGCAGCCACTCCATGTCCTGTGGGCGAGTAAAACAGGCGAGTATCCAAAGGCGTTCCGATGGGTGTGAGGAGCATGCTAAAGAATGTCTGTAGGTGAGGATGAACGACCGATGTCATCAAGGCGGAAGAGTCCAGCGATGCCATATGATCAATAAGGGCAGCCATCACGGTCAACGACAGCTCGAGAATCTCTTTTCGCTCCTCCACAATCATATTCTGATAGACCATTCGGACGACTCTGTCATCAACCCACTCCGAGATTGACTTTAGCTTGAGGAAGGTGATCATGGCGTTCAAAACTGCCATACGCACGCTGGGAATGGTATGACGGAAGAACGGGTTCAGTCGTGGGATCAAGTTCACAAGAGCGCGGCTATTTGAAATGATGAGAATGGGCTGCAAAGTCAATAACCGCCATGAAAAAAAGCTAGTCCCTTTGAATATTTTCAAAATCATACCTCTCGTCCTTGGGCTGAATCATATAATCGAGGACACTCTGGAACGTGAACAGTTTGGCCAGCAGATCCATAACACTTGCCGTAGATGCTGTCAGGTCGTCCTTCAGCACTGCAAGACAATCCCAGAGGACATTGACGACTTCTGGGATTCTGTCTGGCAACTTTGTAACAAAATTGGATGAAATTGGGACAAGCGTTGAAGCCGAAACTGCTCGCACATCATCGTCCTCGTCCTGCAAACCTAGAACTACTGCCTTGACGACGCTCTCGAGCATATCTGTTGCGTATTCCGAGTCGTTATCAAGGAGATCCCGCCTCACTGCCACAGCGTACTTGAGTCCCAGCATACCGGCATGACGCACTTCCCAAATATAATCGCGCTCCATCCCTTCCTCGAACACGTCATTTTGATAAATGAGGCGCATTAACACTCCAAGCGTGTTCTTGACTCCCTCGTCCGACATATGTTTCAGTAGAGCTCCAAGAGTTTGTGAGCATGTCTCTCTGACTGGGGCAACAACCTAAGGGAAGTAGCGAGTTAGGGTCGGCTCAATCAGGGTAGCGGTAGGGGTCACTTAACTCGGATAAGAATATATACCTGATCAGATACGAAATCGCCAAAACGATCCAAAGAAAACACGCAGAGCAGCCTGATGGCAACATCTTCAAGCCATTCGTTGTGTCTGGTGTCGTTCTCAGCCTTGGTGCAGCCCACAATGCGACCAGCGCCGCTTCCTTGCACTTTGAGGATATCACGGAGACCAATCCCGGCTCCATGTCGCACTTCCCAGCTAGGGTCAAAGAGATCCATGCACAGCAGGTCGCAGACCCCCTCAAAGGGCCACTCTGTCGATGTCTCCACAACGGACTGCACAGGCAATTTGGCCTCGACCACGACTTTGTTGGAATGCGACTGTGGAGTAAATTCAAAATATCCGCCTTCCTGGCCGTCGGCACCGACTTGTGGAGTGGCTGGTGTTCCTGGTGTTTCTGGTCCTTTGCGCCGTCCTGCAAGATCAATGACTCGGACCCTATAAGTATTAAATGCGGATTAGCAAATGTAAAAGTCATTATACGATAATGCAGTCGCAAGGCACACTTACTTGTCTTTGCCCTTGAATTTCAAGTCGGTCTTGGCTCGTCTCTTCAGTTTGTTTCGTTCACGAGCACTCAGGCCTTCCATGTCTGCCTCGTTTGGGATGCCAGGCGAGGGTGTCGGTGGCTTTGAACCTCCGATTGCTGCTGGAGTAGGAGGTTGCTCCTGCTTTACTCTTGGTGTAGAAATATCAGACTCGTCCACGAGATCCACTATAAACAGATCAATTTCACTCGTTAGGTACATGTACAGACAGCTAGGTCTACCCGAGACAAAAACTTTTTGTAGTTCCAGCAACAATTACCATCCATGAACTGCGATGTCATGAGCCCCAAATTAGTTGCTAAATTCTTCCTTTGAAGCGCCAGTCGCTCCGCCGGATCCAAGTCGCTCAGGTCCAAATCGTATTCTTTTCCTGCAGATCCAAGAAGTAGCTTTCCATTTTGGATCACCTGGGCAATGTCAAAGTTGGCGAACGCAAGCCGGTCATATTTCGATTGTTCTGTTGCAGAGGACTTCTCTGATGCTGATCCGTTTTCCGACTTTACTTCCGAGTCTATGGGAATGTATGAGAGAGACGATATTAGACAAAGGGGAGGAAAAGGCACCAATGGAAAACCCCAATCGACTCGCTCGATTTCCAGGCAAACATGCCTTCGTTTGGGTTCCACTGTGGAACATTGCTAACAATGGCTTCCAGCGCCTGTCCTGCGGCAATCCTAGTATCCCAGTTTTTGCTCCGCAAATGTACAAGAACCTGCAAGCATAGAAGAAACCGAAAGAAAGAAAAAAAGTATTAAAAGTTGAGTTCTCCGACACTTTTTTCTGCATCTTGACTTTCTAGTTTGTTTTTTTAACAGCTTACTCTTGAGAGCAGATTAAACAGTTCCGAGGGATGCTGCTTTTGGATATCGCCAAGTTGTTGCGCTGCCGTGGCCCTAACAGCCGCCGTGGAACCGGTCTCCAGGAGGAGCACCAGGCGGTCAAGTCTAACGAATTCGAAACAAGGATAACCAACAGTTAGTCAGTAGGCGCATAACATCCGCAGTGACTGATCAGTAAAGGATCGAAGAATCAGGAACTGACCTGGTAGCCATTTCTAAAGTCGCTGTATTAGGTAGAGGCCGGCGACGGTTTACCTGCTACTTTGCTTTGGATGCTTTAATCGATCGACAGACAATCGAGGGTTTTGTGGGAAGGAGGATTGATGTTCTCGTACACGATCCTATACCGGTGAAAACAGCAACGCGTTAAAGAAGGGTCCAGGTATATTCAGGGGTGCACTTGAATGAGCAGTGGCTGACATTGCTGGCATGTAGATCACGGCACACATTGTCAAGAAGTAAGTCATCCTTGAGAAGCGCGCATGACATGCAGAAATAGTGGCAACAAAAAAACAACTGATCAGGCGGACGCGTTGCACTAGATTTTTTTTCTTTCTTTTTGTACCTGTGGATCAGTCGGACAAGTGTCTGTATGCGCTGGCTAGCCGTGACTGGATAGAAGAGCAGCGAGGAGGCAGAGGGGTGGGGGAAGCAAGAAGAAGAAAGAGGGGGAGGAGAGAGGGGGGGGGGGAGTAGGTGGAGGTGGAGGAAAGGCCAAGGCAGGGCAGGGCAGGGGTAGGGGTGGCAGAGGGAAAGGGCAAGGAGAAAAGTGGTGTGAGGAGAGGCGGAGTCGGGGGTCGGAGAGAGCGAAATCGAGACCAGCACCCGCGGTCCTAGAGACGCACGGTTTATATACAAATACTGCACACTGTCACACTTGTGCTCAAAGAGAAGAAAAGGCGAACAAGGGCGAGAAAAAAAAAAAAAGGATCTGTGGTGGCTTGTGTGCCGCCTGTCTAGGTAGTCACGCATATTCTACGTACAAATATACTTAGCATTGTGTACGTGATTTTATGCGGAAAGTAAGAACCTGGATCAGGTGACCTGGATTGAAGACGTTCACATCGAAACAAAGCGTGGTTGGTTTAGTGGTATAATTACCGCCTGCCACGCGGTAGACCCGGGTTCGATTCCCGGACCACGCATTTTTGCTCTTTTGTCCCTTTTTTGCTGGCAATCAGGCACCTCACGAGCTTCGGCTTGATAGCTCTTCCTAGGATTCCTTTTACACTCAACTTGCCTGTTCAGTGGGCTCCCAGTTTTCTTGTAAGCACATCTTCGCCTCCCCAACTTTTTTGTACCAGAAACAGAATTACAGAATTGGCACATGGACAGCTGAAGCGAAATACTTTCTGCTGGTTGACGATGAAGTTTACGATGGTGTTCCTTGAAAACAAGGTCACACAAGAACTTGACAAGAGCTTTTTAATTATTGGGAGACGCGATGTTTGGGTTGCAATACTGACTATCCGCGATGCAGAGTACGGGGGCAGGGATTGGTGCAGACTCTGCGACCAAGGACATCATGGCAAAGGCGAGAGCTGCTGCGACAGCAAAGAAAGTCCAATTTGAGGATAGCATGGCGTCAAAATCCGGGTTCTTTGGGTCCTTTGAGTTCTTTGAAAACTCGAAAGGTTCTAACTTGATGTCGGGTAAGATGAACTTGACTAAAACTGAGGACGAGGAGAGGATCGACCGTTGGTGAAGTCGAAAAGAGGCGTTTATCTGGAAGAGCTTTTTGAGGGTATGATATCGGTGAAGAGAAGCAGAGTGTGATGTTGAAGACAAAAAAAAGGGGGAGAAGAACGGAGAGATGAAAAAAAAAAAAAAGAGAGAAAGAAAAAAAATTGGTTGCGTATTTAACCGCCTCTTTCCACACTGACCAAGACGCGGTTCGGACCCATCCCAATGTCGAATCTCTTTTGGCAGACCCCGTCATTCAGTTTCAGACCCCTCCTTTCTTTGCCATACCCTCCCTATCCCGCCTTTGGACGCCCCCTGGAAAAGGCTACGTGTTTGCGCCACGGCCGTTGTCACAATCCTGCCGAACGCTAGGCTCAACGGCAAAGGTTCCTGGTTGGCAGGGGCTGCTCACATCTAGACGGGCCTCTATCTTTAGCAAGGCAAACATCGGAGGTCGGAAGAACCATCATCATACATGCAAAACCACTCCGAGCCCCTAGCCATCAAGAACTAAACTCCAAAGCGTGAACATTTATTAAAGATGCTTACAACCAGGAAGAAAGATGACGCGTCAATTAAACATCGACCTTGCGCTCTCCTTGGAGACGCTCGTTCTCGTTGGCAACCAGGCGGTTGATGGCGTTCACGTAGGCCTTGGTTGCGGCTTGGATAATATCCGAATCAGTGCCATGACCGTGGTAAGTAGCCTTGATCAATCCGCCCTGCTCCTCCGCATCCTCACTGTCAGAGTGAGCAGAAGTGTCCTCTGCAATCTTTACCGAAACTTGTCCCAGAGCATCTACACCCTCGCCAACAGCCGTGATATCAAACTTGAGGAGACGAATCCTCTTGCCAACCAAGCGCTGAATGGCCTTGTACACTGCCTCAACTGGACCAGACTTGCCAGTCGCGGCATCGGCAACGTCCTCTCCCGTTACCGTGTTCTGAAGTTCTACCGTAGCCGAAGCCATGGTAGTACCAGAGACGACTTGGAGAGACTTGATAACATAGGTAGCTTTGTCTCCAGAGGCGGACGATACTTGATCTGACAACAAGGCGATCAAATCCTGTTCCGTGACACGCTTCTTGCTGTCGGCCAAGGTCTTGAAGCTGTTGAAAGCAGCCTGGAATTCAGTCTCGTTCAAACCATCGAATCCGAGAGCCTGAAGGCGAGCACGGAACGCGGCGCGACCAGAGTGCTTGCCAAGGACGAGGTTAACAGTGTTGGCGCCGACAGTCTCTGGGCTGATGATCTCGTAGGTCGTCTTGTTCTTGAGAACACCATCTTGATGGATTCCAGACTCGTGCAAGAAGGCATTGGCGCCTACAATGGCCTTGTTAGGTTGTACTACCATGCCGGACAAGGACGATACCATCTGCGAGATCCTGAAGAAGTGAGGCGTGTTGATCGTGTGGTACACAGGGAAAAAGTCGGGATGGGTGTGGACGGCCATGACCACCTCCTCCATGGCTGTGTTTCCAGCACGCTCACCAATTCCGTTAATTGTGACCTCCACTTGACGGATTCCGTTCATGATACCAGAGAGGGTGTTGGCAGTGGCAAGTCCGAGGTCGTTGTGGCAGTGGGCGGACCAGATGACCTTGTCAGATCCTTTTGTGTTGGCGATGAGGTACTTGATCATGGCACCGTACTCCTCTGGCATGTTGTATCCGACAGTGTCGGGGATATTGAGGGTGGTGGCACCAGCCTCGATTACGGCCGAGAGAACTGTGCACAAGAAATCCTGGTCGCTTCGTCCTGCATCCTCGGGCGAGAACTCGACATCATCGACAAGGGTCTTTGCGAACGAGACAGCGGCGACTGCTCTGGAGATACATTCCTCTCGTGTGATCTTGAGCTTGTGTTCGAGATGGATGTCGGACGTGGCGAGGAAGGTGTGAATGCGGCGGTTGGGAGCGTTGACAATGGCATCGAAGCAACGCTTGATGTCTGCGGGCACGGCGCGGGCAAGACCAGCAATTGTCTAGAGAGGAAGGAAGGAGGGAGATGGTTGGTCAGAGATATGACAGTCACTCGGACAGAGTTTGAGCCATGTCGCAGCGCGCACATGCAAGGGCGACGTTGAGTGGACCGCCGTAGAGACACAAATGAGTAATGCGCGGGGAAATGATAAGCTCGGCTCTGCGTTTGCACAGCCTGAGCGACCAGATCGACGTTTGTCTTGATCCTTACCATGGGCTTGCCAATGGCCTCACGGCCGACCATCAGAGGGCCGACTTCGGTGGCGATCCGCTCTACTGCATCAAAGTCACCCTGGGACGCGACGGGGAAGCCAGCCTCGAGAATATCGACTCCGAGACTCGAGAGCTGTTTTGCAATCTCGATCTTTTCATTGACGGTGAGAGTGACACCGGGAGATTGCTCGCCGTCTCTGAGGGTAGTGTCAAAGATGATGAGTTTGTCCTTGTTGTTGGGGTTGTTTGCGATGGTCATAGCTGGTTATGTGTGTGTGTATACAAGTGATGTGGGAGAGAGAGGTTGTTTTGCTTGCACGGATAGCTCGTGTGTTTGGTGGTTTGGGTATAAGTGCGACTGTGGTGGAAGAGAGAGAGAGAGAGAGACAGAAAGCAGCGGGACAGAGGTCCGAGGCGGATGTGGGGTACAGGTAAGAGAGTATGGGGAAAAGAAAAGAAGAGAGAGAGGTCTCAAGGGAGCCGTCTTTTATGGATGCGCCTGGCCACGGAACACAGAACTGGGTCAGAGATAAGATCTCGCACGGTTACACGGCGTAGAAGACCCCCATACAGATGTGTCATCTCCCCTCCCACCACGCCCTTCCTCCCTCTCTCGGACCACTCAGAGTGCGCGTGCTCGTGCTCGTCCGAGGGCGAATGATGTGTCCCAACTGCCCTCTGTTCTTGTTGCTGCCTCACAGCTCTTCCTCTCCGAACAAAGTGTCCGAGGCGCTCCATCGTAGTTACTGCAGTCAATGACAGATAGTCTGCACCCGTGTGCTGCCATTTCAAGATGAAAGCATCTCTTGTGCTGGTGGGTTCATCCGAGCATTTCGCTTGATCGGCATCTGCACACTCCCTCGCGTATGCTGCAAAAGGCAAGGCTCTCTCTTTCTCTCTCTCTCTCCACTGTCTGCTTCTTACGCGTATCGCTGTCGTCGTGTTCGATCGTTTGTTGTGTTTACAGAGCCGATCACATCCCGTTAATAAAAAGAGCCAAGGCCCTTTTCCTTTCACCATCCTTTCCTCTCTCTTTCTTCTTTTCACAACCGACAAAGTCTAATTGAAACGTCATGTCCACTTACGCTCCAGGTATCCCCGAAACAATGAGGGCGGTCCAGTGGACCGCTCCAGGCAAGGATCGAAGCGAAACCTTGTCATTTAACGAAGCCGCCCCAGTGCCAGATGTCTTTGGCAGACAAGTGCTAATCAAGGTCCATGCCGCTGCAGTAAACCCGGTGGACTGGAAATTGATGAAGGGCGGGTTGCCTAGACTTTTGATGCCAAGTGTCAAGGTTCCTTGTTTGGATATTGCGGGAACCGTCGTTGGCTTTGGTCCCGGTGTGGGCAAGGTCCACTCCAAGGCGCTCAAGGTCAAGATAGGCGACGAGGTCATGGCCATGCTGGACTTTAGACATCCAGGCGGACTTCAAGAATACACGGCGGTGGAGGAGTCTCTTTTGGTAAAGAAACCCGAACGTTGGACCTTTGAACAGGCCGCAGCATTGCCTTTAGTCGCAACAACTGTGTGGGAAGGTCTAGTTATTCGCGGCAAGATCAAGAAAGGCGACAAGGTTTTAATCAATGGTGCTAGTGGCGGTACAGGTACGTCAGCAGCGCCACGATGGTCGCCAATTTCTCCACGCGTTCCAGGCAACTACGAGAAGAGAAAATCACGAGTTTCTAAGACGATCATTGTTTTTTTTGCTATAGGAACTGTGGGCGTACAAATTGCCAAGGCATTGGGCGCCTATGTTGTTGGAGTTTGCTCAACATCAAATGTGCAGTTGGTCAAGGACCTTGGCGCAGACGAGGTGGTGGACTATACGATCACAGATGTGACTCAAAAGTATCGCAACCAAGACTTTGATATTGTCTTTGACACGGTCGGAGAGGCAGCAGAGGTAAGAACGCGAATTCTCGGGCAAGTGCGTTTTCGTCTGCGACTGGAAAGGGATTGAACGGACCATGGCCAACTTTGCATGTTAACAGCCCGACTCATCTAACTCATCCTCACCCCATTAACGCATTTTTGTCGGTCTCTCCGTCTCTTTTCTCTTTCAAAGATCTGGGCGAATAGAGCTACAATCTTAAAGCCAACCGGCAATTTGATCCGTATCGTCGGTGCGGACAACGCCATGGATACCCCCTTCCACCTCCTTTATACTGGAGTTGGTATCGGAGGCAAAAAGCTAGAATCCTTCTTACAGTCTGGCCCTGGCTACCATTTGTATACTACTTTCCCGGATGGTCAAGTCTTGAACAAGGCCATTGAACAACTGGCAGAGTCTGACCCAGTCATCGATTCGTTCTATGAATTCACATTGTCATCGGTCTTGGCCGCGTTTGACAAGAGCGCGTCGTCAAGGGCCAAAGGCAAGATTATTGTCAAAATTGCGTGAGATCCTTCTTTCCTTTCAGAGTTTGCCGAGGCTTGTCATTGGGCTGTGGGGCTATGCATATGAAAAATTGTTAAGCAAGTTCATGGTCGTCTGAACTTCATTAGCGTCGGCGCGTACCTTTTCCAGTGACGTTTGTCTGCTGTGCATTGGAGGCACAGTAACTTCTCCCAGTTCCTCTTGTCCCCGACATATTGCTCCTCACGTGTTCATTTGCTTGCTCGGTTACTGTATTTATTTTCCACTCCTTTCCTTTCATCTTCCCTTCACTCTCCCATTTTCTCACAACTGACAAAAGCAAAGTAAAACCAAGCCACACCATGTCCACTTATGCTCCAGACATTCCCGAAACAATGAAGGCGGTCCAGTGGACCGCTCCGGGGACAGACCGAAGTGAAATGTTGTCGTTTAACGAAGCTGCCCCGGTGCCAGATGTCTATGGTAAACAGGTGCTGATCAAGGTCCATGCTGCCGCAGTGAACCCCGTGGACTGGAAGTTGATGAAGGGTGGGTTGCCTAGACTTATGATGCCAAGTGTCAAGGTTCCTTGTTTGGATATTGCGGGAACCGTCGTTGGCTTTGGTCCCAGTGTGGACAAGGTCCATTCCAAGGCGCTCAAGGTCAAGATAGGCGACGAGGTCATGGCCATGTTGGACTTCAGACACTCAGGTGGACTCCAAGAGTATGCAATCGCTGATGAGTCGCTATTGGTGAAGAAACCCGAACGCTGGACTTTTGAGCAGGCAGCGGCATGGCCGTTGGTCGCAGCGACTGTGTGGAAAGGGCTTGTGGACCACGGCAAGATCAAGAAAGGCGACAAGGTTTTAATCAATGGTGCCAGTGGCGGTACAGGTACGTTTTTAAGAGCACCCCGACCAAATTTCTCGCACGCACAGGCGACCTCAGGAAGGATGGCAAATCGTCACAAAAAATTCTAAAACAGTCTTTTTTTGTCCACAGGAACTGTGGGCGTACAGATTGCCAAGGCATTGGGCGCCTATGTTGTCGGAGTTTGCTCAACTGCAAATGTACAGCTGGTCAAGGACCTTGGCGCAGACGACGTGGTGGACTATAAGACCACGGATGTGACTCAAAAGTACCGGGACCAAGACTTTGATATTGTCTTTGACACTGTTGGAGAAGCCAAAGATGTAAGAGCTCACGAGTCCTCGGACAACCCTATTTTCATTTAATGACTGGAAAAGGACCAAATGAACCGTGAACCTCCAACTCACTCAGCTCGTACACCTTTTCGTTCCCTCGCAGATCTGGGAAAATAGGGCCACAATCTTGAAGCCAACGGGCAATTTGATCCGTATCGTCGGTGCGGACAATGCCATGGACACTCCTTTCCACCTCCTTCATTCAGTAGCTGGTGTTGGAAGCAAAAAGCTGACATCCTTCGTACAGTCCGGCCCTGGCTACCATTTGTATACTACTTTTCCTGATGGTGAAATCTTGAAGAAGGCCATGGAACAACTGGCAGAGTCTGATCCAGTCATCGATTCGGTCTATGAATTCACTTTACCCTCGGTCTTGGCCGCGTTCGACAAGAGCGCGTCGTCAAGGGCTAGAGGCAAGATTGTGATCAAGATTGTATGAGAATACTCGCTTTGCCAATCATTTTATTAAAGTATTCTTTTCTCCCAGTGCGCGAAGAGGCCAGTCATTGGGTGCTGGTTGCACTCCCCAAAGCAGGCTGTACCTTCGTCGAATGGTGCACTGATGGCATTGTAACATCGTCTGGGTTGTGATCGATTTTATTTCCTTATCTTTTTTTTTGCAGCGTCTTCCCCCTCACTCTCTCTTTCACAACTGACTAGACAAAACAAGACCTTGTCGCATCATGTCCAAGTACGTTCCAGGAAGAACAGCTGTGGTTTTGTAGACCGTTCCGAGTAAGGACCGAGGCGTTCAAATAATATGCCTCTGTGCCAGATGCAGATGGTAATCACGCTCTCCTGCGCCTCTGCAGTATGGCTTCGGCTTCCTCACGCTCCTAGGAAACTACGAGAAGAAAAAACGCGACCTGTAGCAACTGTAGGCGCACAGATTACGAAGGCATTGGACGCAAAATATTGTCACAGTTTGCTCATCTGCAAATGAGCAGCTTGTCCAGGACCTGGCACAGATGAGGCAGTGGACTATAACCACAGACGTGACTCAAAAGTATCGCGACCAAGCATTGTCTTTGACACAATCGAAGGATCGGCAAAAGTAAGAACTCGGATTCCCGGAGAGCTGCGCTTTCATCTGTGACCGGAAGAGGGGACCATAGCCTCTTTTTTTTTTTTTGCATATCAATGGTTCGACTCATCTAACTCACCCCATTGACACACTTTTGTCATTTTCTCGGATCTGGAAAAATAAGATCACAGTGTTGAAGTCATCCCGCAATTTGATCCGTATTCCCGGTGCGGATAGTGCCTTGGACACCCCTCACTATCTCTGCTCAGGAGCCGGTATTGCAGGTAAAAGTTGATCTCCTTGCAGTCGGGTACTGACCATCATACCCCCGAACGGCAAAGTCCTGAGCTTGGCCGCGTTTGACAAGAGCACTTTGACAAGGGCCAAGGCAAGATTGTGATCAAGACTGTGTGAGACCCTAGCAGTCATCATTCACGTTATCCTGTTGTCCGTCCATATTCACAGTCTGTGCCTAAGACGCCGTTAAAGTCTACATCCACTCTGCGTTTTATGACGCTTGTTGTTGGGTTGAAGAGGTATATATTCAAGAGATTGTCTAATTACAATTCGGATTCGCGCTCTGCAAAGTAGACACCTTCCTGGGCCAGCCACTTGTTCTCTCCTGCCGAATGTGCTCCATGGGCTGCAACTTCCTGCTGTCCTGGGATTGGGTTTCCATAAACATGCTTTGTAGAGGTGCTCAAGTACATGCCTGTGTTCTGATGGATCAGCTGAACAGGCGCCTCCCGCATCCAGTAAGTATCCTTCTTGTTTGCGCACTGCAATGTCCAGTTATCTCCATCATCCTGGCCCTCATACGCAGAGACCTCGCGACCTCCCGACATGGGAGAGTTGTGAAGATGTGAATGAAGGAACTTCTTGGTGTTGACATGCTTCAATCTCAAGATGCTTCCACAGGGAACAGGCTCGCCTCTTTCACAGACGTGTTCCAATTGAGCCATCACTAAGTTGACAATTGAGAAGGAGACGGTGATGAGTTGCCATGGGGTTCGTCAAGAGTTTCAATCCTTAAAAGTCAAAAGAGGCGGGCTCGGGTCTCCTACCGATCCAGAGCGAGTTGGTGTCATCCTTGGCAGGAACGGCTGTGATTGACTGTTGTCCTGATCCTGTGCCGTAAGGGATCTGATGCGAGTGAAGCTTGAACTGAGTTTTCTCATGGGTCAGCTTGATGGATGATCCGCATGTCACCTTTAGATATTCTATCATTGAAACATGATGAGTGATTGGATTCATTGCAGTGATGATGCATGTTGCTCAATGAATGTCAAGATGATGGATGACTAGTTGGCTTTGGAGGAATGTCTATCCTCGATGGATACCTTCGTCAATCTCAGGCGCAGCTGGACCAGCCAGGACTGAGCTTGTGAACAGGGCGAGGCATGCGAGCGAGGCGGTGGTGAAGCGCATGATGAGTGAAGGAGAGGGGATGGGATGGGTAGGAAAGAGAAGGGAAGGGGGAAGATGTGAGCTGTGGAGAGATGGAGTGAGATGACCCCCACAGGCTGGACGAATCCCCTGTGCGGTCGTCGCCCTGTGCCTGGCCAATGCGGACGCGCCACCGATTTGATTTCTGTTGTTTCCTTCTTGTGCTGCACAGGATGAGAGATAAGAAGGGAACATGGGAACATGGGAACATGGGAGCATGGGAGCACAAAAAATAATGCAACTCGGAACCAGGTGCGAGCAAGATCGCCGTGGCTCGCTGCTGGGACGCACTGCGTATCTCGCATCCCCTTTCTCCACCCATCTCCTCCCCGCACCCTCATCCCCACCCCGTGCGCCTTCTCCTTCTTCTCTCATCCCCTCTTTCCCTTCCACTGCCGGGTACCATCTCAAGCCCTTGTCCACTCGCCTGCTCTTTGCTTCTCCTTTTGGTGTCTCCTGAAAAAGGAGTACTCGCTCCTCATGCAGCTGTTGGAAAACAGGACTCTGAAGATTGATAAACGACCCTACAACACGGCAACGTGGTCTGCCTATTCGCTGCCAGACTTACTGTCCTTGCGAATGTGCCTTGAGACATGCTTGTACGCCGGTATTAATACCATTGTTGCACCATAGAAGGTCTCCGAGAGATATCGTCGCAAAAGGAGGTCCATGAAGCAAAAGGGGAGATAACACAGCTCAAAGTGCCGGCATGGCAGCGCCCTCTCTTTTCTCCTTTCGCTTGTTGTTTCGCTATCTCTCTTCTTCTGTCCTTCCACCTTCATATCGTCTTTTCCCATACTCTTCATCTTGTCAATGACCTCCTCTATCCGCGTCAAAGGTAAGCGCGTTCATCTCCAAAGATCGCACAAATAGAGTAAAGGGACAAGTATCCAGAAACTGAACTTGCCATTATTATTTTTTTCTTCCTGCTTCCATCGTATTTCCCTGCTTTTCATCAAAGGCCATCGGCGTTTGACTAGAAAGATATTCTTCTTGGTCATTATCGCCCTCGTGATACTCTCGATCTTGAATGCCAGCTCCCTTGTTGCTGCTCAAGAGTCTGATGACGATGACGATAGTGAAAGCTTCCTAGACCATGATGAGATGGAGCCTGATCCTACTCCGATTACCCACCCCGCGCAACCGCCTTCAATACCTTCACCCCCGCCATCACCAGCAGCAGTGCCGGATGTTCCCACAGTTCCTGTTGCTCCAGCACCTCCACCATCACCTCCAGCCCCACCGCCATCTACATCTACATCTGTATCTACATCTCAAGCTCCTGCACCCTTGCCTACTGCCCCTTCAGGGATCCTTAAGCCTGGAACCCCCAGTGCTGATTGCGCTATTTTTGGTCAGTTGTATCAGGCGACGGGACCTTGGCAGTTTGTTCCCGATACTGTCAACTGTTGTAATGCAGAGTACCCCAACTCGTCCGGTGTCAAGTGCAACGCTGCGGGGCAGATTATTTACATTTATCTTGCTGGTACGTCAGTCAAAGACGCGTCAAAAACAAAAACGCCACCAAAAACTCAACTATGTTATTCCTTACTTTAGGCCAAGGTCTTTCTGGATCCCTACCCGATAGTCTGGGCAGTCTGTCAGCGTAGGTGTCTCTTTTCGTATTGTTCTTGTTGCGCAATTCGTTCATCCATTGACACGATTACGTCTGCTGTGTTCTAGGCTCCAATACTTGCTCCTTTACTACAACAACCTGTCTGGATCGATCCCTCAGAGTGTCGCCAATCTGCCATTGTTGATCCTAGGCAAGTTTATATTCGGCTCGTTACTATCAAACATCTCCTTTGTCGAGTCCTAATGTTCAACCTTTTTTTTCCATTAAACAGATCTCAGCCACAACCACTTGTCCGGCCCGTTACCGTCGTCGGCCCCTGGATGGATAAATCTCGGGACTCTCAACCTGGAGACAAACGCCTTGTCAGGACCATTGCCAGACTGGCTGTCAACCTTGCCAAATCTCCACTCTTTGGCCCTCGGTCAAAATCAATTCACGACTGGTGATCCGAAGCCAACCTTTTCGTTCAACCTTGAGCCTCCTCCTATGAACACAACCACTGGCATTGCTCCAGCAGGACAAGCACCCATTCCCGCCAATGTCACTCCCGCCACCTATGTCCCGCCTTCCTCTGTGTTTTTGGAATCGTTCACTCGATTGCCAAAGTTGAGGCAACTTAAATTGGATTCTTTGGGGATCTCGGGAGGATTTCCGGCTTCGTGGGAGCAGAGGATGATCAACTTAACGAAATTAGACATGTCTAACAATTCGATGCAAGGGTTGATTCCGGGATACTTGAACGGGTTCCTGGGAATGAAGACGTTGCTGTTGGACCGAAATGAGTTTGGGGGTCCCATTCCAAACCTTGGAAATCTTCGATCTTTGACTGGTAAGTGGCTTAAGGAATAGAGAGAGAGAGAGAGAGAGAAACGCGTGTGTTGTTAACTTGGACATTTTCCTTCCTTACTCGCTTGGTATGATAGTTCTTGACCTGTCTTACAACCAACTGTCAGGCCCTATTCCACCTTGGGGCGCTGGATTGAACCTGACCATCTTGAATCTCTCCAACAATTTGCTTTCGGGACCCTTGCCTTTGGACAATCATCACGCCTGGAAAACATGCTCGGTCGCAAACAATTATTTCGTTTGCACCAAAGGTCCCGAGCAAATCTTGAGTGCGAAATGGAAAAGTGATTGCCGAGCTACATGTTCAGACACCCAGCCCGCTGTTCCAATGGGTACGTGAATGCACTGAGATTCAGTTTTTCTACAAACTCTTGTTTTTGAGCTACAGTATTAACAGTTGGATTATTCTTTGATTCTCGTTAATGTTCCTTTCCTCCAGTTCGTCCACCTGTCAACACTACGCTTCCTGGAATCAGGGTCCGGCAAACACACAATGAGGCCAACCAGCCTGTCGTGACCTTTGGGTCGACCCAAGGTTGGATCACAATTGGGACAACGTTTTTGTCGGTCGTTACTGCTTTCGCTGCATTCTAAGAGCATCCTCCTTCTCGCAGATCCTCATATTTAATTGCATGTATCACATCATATACTCCTATCTCAGATGCGTTCCCTTCGATCCACTCCCCTTTTCATATATAATTCGAGCATAAATATTTATTATATATTCATCGCCATCTGACTTGTCGTGGATGGGAAGAAGTGGTATGTTTCAAAAACAACAGTAAAAAAGAAGGAAGGAGGCGACATCGAGCTGGGAAGAGGCGGGTTTAAATCTGGATCAAAACGTTGCGTTGTTGTTTGGGCTGGGTAGAGATGGGAGAAGACTCAAAGATCGAAGACTGGTCCTGAGGCACTGTCTGAACAATGTAATCCAACTCCAACATCAAGTCGTAACAAAAGTCGTCCAGCTTCAAATCGTTCGTGTCAAAACCTACAGGCAGACAAACAACCCAAACAGTGAGAGGTTACAGTCAGTATTCTAACAAAAAAGTGATCCAACGCACTCCAAAAAAAAAAAAAAAAAAAAAAAAAAAAAACTTACCAAAAGGATCTTCAATTTGGTTTCCAATAGCCTCAATACCAAACAACGTGAAGGCTACAGCGCCACACAAGGGGATAGTCAACCATCGGACGGCGTCAACGGTGGTGAAGGGCAAAATGCAACAATACATGGTCAAGATCTGTTTCAGATGAATGTTGTACGCGACCGGGATGGGCGTCAACAAGATCCTCTCCAGATTACCGAAACAATCGACCATGGAGGACAAGGCCATGGTACATTGGCCCTGATAAGGGATATCAATCAACTCCCGGTCCTTGACATAATTGACCCAAAGCGACAACTGGTACGAAATCTCCAAAGGCAAGGACATGGACGCGTTCGAGTTGTCTCTTTCAATCACCCAATCGTTTTTATCCGTCCTCAAATGCTGACGATGGTTCACATACTGGGTCCTCAAACTCGTCGCAGCTTTACAGGGGATGAAATCTTCGGGGAGGAGACCTTGAAGGTCACGGTAAGAAGTCCCGTATTCGGCGCGAAGATGATGTTTGGTGGCGACAGCAAACGCCAACAACATGTTGATGGCTCGAATCTTTTGATCGTTGATCCCAACAGGTCCATCGGGCTTTTCCTTGATCCCGACCCAGATCACTCGAGCCATGTTCCGGATACTGGTGTTCATGGTTGTCCAAATCTTGCGACCTTCCCAGAAACGGTCATAGGCTGTGTTGGTTCTGAAGGCGAGGATCAAACCAATGACGATACTCAAAGACGAGACTTTGCGGAGGAGTTGAGGGGGAAAGGGAAAAAAAATAAAATAAAAATAAACATGGATGATCTTTGAGACTGGGAACTGGCCACTGCTTTTCTACTTGTTTTCATTTTCTCCTTACTGATGGATCCTGCAACGGAAATATCAATGCCCATAGCCAAGTAAATATAACTGACAGAGACAGCAACAAAGACTGAGAAGAGGACGTTGGGCAAGATCAAGGGGATAACCTAGATAGAACCGAGAAAAAAAAAAGTCGACTGCCAGAGTTAGTAACCCTTCACTATCAACCGCCTATCGAAGAAAGAGAGAGGTCGAGAGAAAAAACAGAGTTTAAAAAAAACCCCCCATGGTCCCTCAAGCTGTCATTTACCGAGCCTCGCCAAATGAGCGCAATGGGGTATCCCCATGGACTTTCGACCTTGGATTTCTTCTTTGCCATGGTGGAGTATGTGTGTGTGTGTGTTCGTCAAGCTCGAGCGTCGGTTTGAGCCTGCTATTGTATGGCTCCTTTGCTCGATTATTTTAGCTTCTTGGAATAAAAACGCGCGAGTCCTGCACAGGGGTGTCTGTTAACGATGAATGGAGGATGTCGTCAAAGGAAGAAAGGAGATGGCCCTCTGGACATTTCAAGCATCTGTTCCTGGACAATTGAGGTGCTTTTTCTGTGGCGAGGCTGAATGTGGTCTGGATTGCATGAGAGCCCTCTCTCCCCTCCCTCTCTCTTTTTTTTATTCTAATTTCTAGCGTAGGTAAGCCATGGATATCTGGGTGGAGAATTTGAAATGGTCAACAACAGACCTAGTTCAAGTTAGTTTAGGCCATTGCGGGCTTGAAACTGGGAGCTTTCACATCGAGCGACGTTCTTCCTGAGAAAGAACGAGTGATCGGAGGACGCACCTCAAAGGCAGGGACAATCATAGTGGCATCGCGCAGTTGCTTCTGCTCCCTGATTGTAAACACTTTGCCAGGCTCGGGTCCTTTGGGCTGGCGAATAGGATAGATGATGTTGCTTGTCATGTCTGGGTTCAATCTATATGTAGTAATCAAGTAAGATAAAGCGTCATGAGTAAATTGGCGGCTGATAGTCTCTGTCCGATTCTATGGAAAAAGAAGACTTACACCATGGATTTGCGATACAAGGAGCGAGTGGGCGACGCAGATCCGGTAGTAACATCGTTGGCAGAGTTCTTGGCTTTCATCACAGGACTCTCTGCTCTCATGTTTCCACGACCAGCGAATGACATGGGGCGTTGCTAAAGACATGGCACAGGAGGGGAGGTTAGGGTAAGAAGAACACTGCAAATATGTACACACTGTCTCAAGTGCCAGCCCAATGTTTACCTTGGGTGATCTTGGTGCGGGAGCCTCCATGACCGCGTTAGGTGGAGGGGTCTTCATGATAATGAGTCTACGCACATTACCCTCTCCCTCGCTAAAGTGGTACAAGGACAACTTGTCCGCAATCAAGTGCAAAATGCGACGCTGGCGTCCACTCAGGTTCTCGGGGAAGATCATGTCATCCTTGGTAGAATCTCCTCGGAACATCAAAAGACGATCATAGAATGCCAGGGTCTCGCCGTCGTTCAGGTCCAACTGCGTCATGGATGCTACATTCGTTCGAAGAGTGAGAGTTAGTTGCCATGCTTTCTAAAGTTTCAGGCACCAAGACATTGAGGTTCCAGACATGTGCTTACAGTCGTCTCTCTCATTGCTGCGCTGAGAATCACGTCTCTCAAGCACAGCGGAGGCTCGGTTGCGTCGCTCACGCTCAAACTCTCTGTTCTGAAGCTCAAGCTCACGACGTTCGTATTCTCTGCGCTCCTGCTCACGGCGCTCCTGCTCCAAGAGTTGGGCTTCCATCAGCTCCAGCTCACGGCGATGCAATGCCTCGGCTGCAAGGGCTGCAGCCTTATCCTGCTCACGCTTTTCCTGCTCTGCAGCAGGCATGACCTTTTTGAATTCAACGCGAAGCTTACGTCCAGAGACTTCGAGGCCATTGACGGCAGCGACGACAATATCTGTCTCCTCCGAGGTTCGATAGTTGGCAAAGGCAAGTCCGCGGAAGATGCCATTGTCAAAGTGGTAGTTGAAAGCATAGGGCTTGGGGATATCGAGATTGTCGAGAATGGCGAGGAGGGCATCGCGCTTCACGGAGAAAGGAATGTTCTTGATCACGATAGCGGTGGGGATGGTATCGGTGGACTCCTCAACAGGCTGAAGCTGCGCCTGCTGGTTATCGAAGGTAGGCTGCTGCACCATTGGGGGTTGCTGGTAGCCATAAACTTGCTGCTGCTGCAGGTGCTGCAGCTGTCTGGGATCCTGCTGAAGCATGGGGGACTGGACGGGAGAGCCATGGGGTGGGCTCCAATTCTATTATACGAGGAATTACCCAGAGAGCGGAAGAGGAAAAAGAAAACAAGTGGAGAAGGGTCAGATTGGTGACACCTCAATGCCGCGGGACTGATTGTGCAACAGAGACGCGGCCAACACGTTCCGATCATCAGATCATGTATCCATCACCCCTCTACTTTTTACTCCACATACCAAGTTGGCAACAGAAAGACGGCTGGACTGGCGACGATTGTCGCCGCCGCGCATGCTGTTGCGCTGCGAACCAGTCGTGGGCTTGCGCGCTACGGGGCTGGTGGGGGCTCGCTCAGACCCATACTGGGAATACCGGCGATCAACAGGTGACGAAATGCCATTGTCTCGAAGAGACATTGCATCAAAGGACATGTCGAGTTGCTTGGTGGTCATGATGGCGGATCGGATGTCTTGTTTTCGAGGATGGGCGCAGTGCGTAGCTCGAGTGTGGATTGATTTGATTAAAAAGGGGGAGCAGATGAAGAATAAATTATAAAACGAGGCAGGGGGGAGAAATGGCCGTGCCTTCTTTTTCTAGGGTGATGATGATGATGATTGGCAGTCGCGGTTGCTTTTGAATCAATGGAGCTCGATTGAGGGGCGAGGCGAGGCGAGGATGGTATGTACAATGGACGAGATGGGAGCACGGGTATTTACAGGCGTAGCGAAATGTTCTTTTGGTTCTTCAAAGTCGTCTTTTTTGAGGGGTCTCTTTTTTGTTTGGAGCGAGGAGTAAACTGTTTTTTTTTTCTTTTTTCTTTTTTCTTTTTTCTTTGTAAGGATTCCTTTCGGCCGGAAGACAGACAGAGAGGGAGAGATGAAAGGGTCGAGGAGAGGAAGGGAGTCAAGCAAGGTCAAAGGCAAAGGACAGGTATAATCGTAAAAAGGATACAGTGAGGAAAAAGAAGCGAATTCAAAAATGGCAATGGGGAAACAGAACTGAAAACGAAAGCAATGATGATGATGGGAAGACGGGGAGGGGGAAGGGAGAAGGAAGGGAGAAGAAGGAAGGAAGGAAGAGAAGGAAGGAGGGAAGGAAGAGAAGGAAGAGGAAAAGACAAGGGCGGGTGATAGACAGAAAGAAGGAACGAAAGAGAGGACAAGGAAAGGTGGAAAAGAGAAAGAGAGAGAGACACACAGCGAGAGACCAAGAAGTGAGAAAAGGGACACACCGTGCGTCGAAACACCCTCAAAATTCGTGCCTGCTTTCTTTTCGCTCGTGTCGCCCGACCCAGCTCTGGCGCTATTTCCAGCAAAGATCACGTGAGGATATTCGTCACGTGTCGTTATTTCCAAACCATGATCTAGAGCCTCACCTGAGTATTGCTACATGGCTATAAGTAAAGTCAACCAAAACAATATTAAATCGTTTAAAACTTGGTCAGATGGTGAAAAATGCCAAATAACATGTTTTCAGAAGCAGACAGCATGTTTGAACAAAAAATGGGCAAGCTGTGTGAAAAAGAACGAAAGAGGAAGGCGCGACAGCCCGATTTTTGACGCGATGACTAGAGCACTTGACACACAAATGTACCCCATCACCCTTTTGTTAACTGTGCTGTGAGTTGACTTTTTCATGAAATGCTTCCAAACTTTCAGAACGTATGCGCTTCTCAATCGAAAACCAATCCCTGCAATATTGCCGTCCTAGCTTCTACATGAGAGGTACTTCACATATAGCAAAAGTCGAGAGGTAGGGTGAAATTTTACTTATTAAATTGGCTTGATAGAACAACTGGCTCTATCTCACTCAGTTCTTCACCGATTTTGCTCAAACGACTTGGAGTCGATAACTTCAGCATCTGTCAATGCGTAAGATTTCATCCAGCGCTTTCGACGCGACTCCTTCAGGTAGGAGAAGGAAGGACAAGGAGAAGGAATGAAGAGAATACAGACTCCAGTCTCTCAACAAGCGACTATCCTCGGTATTATGGGGACACCACTGGACTCAACACTTTGATGAGGCAGCTTTCGACCTGACGGCTTCAACAAATAATGTGCGCTCTCAAACAAGCTGAGTCCAGAGCCATTTGCGTCTTGGCTGAGCACTGCTGCTGCCCTCAGGAACGTGGAGCTGTAGGTGCTTGCTCCTCTCAAGCGGGACATAGATGTCAAAAATGAACACTCGGGTCAACCGAACGGGCCCTTCTGTCAATTGACGTTGACGGTCGGGCCAGAGAATAAAAATATTGACCAATCAGGGAAGGTCTTCGGCTCCAGGACAATCCACGCCATATCTACGTCACCGAAGTGGCGCAAATGTGTGCGTAGCTCCCAGAGCCCAAACGCAGGCTCTTGTATTTGCTAATACACATAATTGACCTGCCTAATATGGAAGAAACTACTCTTCTATCTTTCTTTTGACTTGATTCTGATCTTGCTCGGTCCAATCGACAGGCACCGTTCGTTTGACACTTGCCCCGCTTTCTGCTGGAATCTCTTGGGGGGTCATTGGGCCAATTGCGGCCGTCGATTCCCGGCTTTCTTCCCAAGGGTAGTTACCATTGACGTCCCTTGGTTGGAGGTAACGGGGTCGTTGCTGTGTACAAAGATGGCTTCGAACAATGTTTGCAATGTTGTGGGCAGCCATCACATCTCGATGCATATACACTTTGCATTTTGGACAGTAGAACCGGCGCATGTCGACTTGTCCGACAAACTCCTCACAGACTGGACACTTCTTGGAAGTGTAATACTCATGAACGCCGACTACAATATATCCCAGAGCTCGAGCCTAACAAAAAGATAGATGTAATTAGAACTGAAGAACATGAATAAAGTAACGATGAGCTGTTGCAACTTTACCCTTTGTTGAAAGTACGACTTGAATGACCCATGAAGAGAAGACAGCCTTATCCTGGAAGAGAAGTCGCCGAGTCCGATGCCAATGACGACGTTGTTCGTGGATTGTCTCTTAGCACCTAAAGATCCCCCCACCATCTCCAAAAGCCGGTTTGCGATAAGCCTGTACTCGTAAGCCCTGGCCTTCTGTGCGTTCCATCGGTGTTTTTTCAGAGCAACATTGTCGTAGAACTCTTCTAGTTGCTCTTCTTTCTCCCGTAAACGCTCGACGTAGGCCTTGATAGGTGCGCCAGGACCACAGAGCGGCGGCAATTCAGTCTCAATCTTAGCAATGGACTCTCCCTCTTTCAATTCTTGTCGTTTTCGGCGCTCCATCCAGCTTCTATGCTTAAAAGTAGGCTGATACACAGCCTTCTGCTTGACGGACAGATTGACAAACTTTGTCTGCTTTTCTTGCAAGATTTCCTGATCCTCCGTTGCTCCAAATTCTTGTGCGCGATTGGCAGCAGTGACTGACTCAGTGGACAACGGCAAAAGCGCACTTGCTCCATAGACAAACGTCTGTCCCAGATCAATCCCCAAAACTTTGATCTGATGAGGTTCGCAATTCCAAAGCCTTTTCACGTCTTCTTTAGATTTAACAACATTCCTGACTTCAGTCAAGAAGTGGTTGGTCCCACCCAAGGAAGAGGTGATAGGATCTGGCAATCTCGCGGGAGGAAGACGGCGATACTTGACGCAATTCAGTTCATTGAGCTTGAATCCCAGAACCTGAAGACGGAAGCCATCAGTCCTAATCGATCCATGTAGCAGGTACCCTTTAGTGTCATACGAGCTAGGGTCGAAGTTGTCCTGATTGAGTGTCGTAAGATGCCTCCTAATTTGATTTAACGACATCCTCCTCGCCGATCTCGAGAAATCCTTCCTTTTCTTCCTCTCGTCATTGTTGTATCCACCAATGTCTGTCAGGAGTTTGTTGATGAGGAATCCGGGCTGAGCCCCTCCAATCCATATCCCAACACAGTCTTGACTAACTTGTGCAGGGACTTCCAGATTGAAACTAGGAAAAGCGTATGTTTGCAGTTGAAGTTTCAACTGGTCATCGTGCCAAAAGATCTTGGACAGCTCGAGCTCCGAGAGGCAGACATAATTCACGTCCATGCGCGACATCGGGGAAAGACAGCGACGGCATCCTGAGGCTCTGTTGAGGATGATAAAGTTCTCTGCTGGGGACAATTTCGGATTGATATTGTCCACTGTGCTCAAAGGTATCACTCCCTTATTTTTGAGGCGGCGGATCTGTGAAATAGATATAAAAAAGTAATTCAGGGAAAGAGGGCTCGAGAGTTAGATTTTTACCGAAAGAAGCACAGCAGTTCGCTGTGATTTTGCTACTGCATGGCTACCTCTTATGCAGTTACCTGTTTACAAAGATCGATGGAGCCACGTCTATAGTGGCCCTTGTATTCAGTACAAAGGTGAAGTGCGGTTGATCGGAGAACTACAGTCGAGGAATAGATTGCAGCCGCTGTTGATAGTAGATGATGTTAGATACTGCATCGTTAAAGTCAATAATGGCAACTTAAATCCCTTTCGAGCGCTCACCTTCGCCGTCTTGCTGAGGCAGAAAAGCTTTGGCCTTGATCAGGAATGCCCTAACGGCCGATACTGATTTCGACTCCTTTTTAGGCTCCTTGTTGTATGCAGCTGGTTTTTTGGGAGGTGTCGAGTTGTATATAGAACTCAGAAGAGAGGTGAAAAACTGTAGAGCCTCTTCTTTCTTGCCGATATCGACCTTGGTTTCATTGACTTTGCCTTCCTCTTCTTCTTCCTGTGGATCAACTTCAACAACGCCTTCCTCATCAGGGCTTCCATCAATGAGCACATCATTGTCGGTGAATGGATCGCATAACTGACCAAGGATAAGTTTGTCCATAGGGTCGAGATTCTCAAGTGACAATGACTCAAGATACTGTCCAATCGCCTGTTGACAAATCCTCTTTGTACTTGTTGCCAATTGAGCGACTTCTGAGAGACAAGTCTTGATTAGAGGTAAATAGCTGAGCGAGAGCGACTCATTGGCCAGGGCTCGAGCGGCATTCGCGTTTACCGTACCAACATCCAAAACACGAATAGGATGCTGCCACTGAAGCTCTTTCACAAGATCCTTCTTACTCATGCCCGGGAGTTTCGAAAGGGTGTCCTTCGTTGTAACCTTTGGTTTACGACGTGTTGGTGACTTTGGCAAATCTGGCGGTTTGGTCCATGGTTTCCAGGTGAACTGCTGAAACACATCAGGAGGTTCATGCTCGACTAAACGACATCGAGTCTTGATCGCGTATCGTTGACGATACGTGTACTTCTTGCCAGACTCATGTCGTGGTGGCGAGATCGTAGGTGGATAGTCCACGGTGTTATACCGGTTAAACACGAATTTCCCCTCCCTCGTAAGATCGGGACCTGCAGAGTTGGATCTATACAAGACTGTATCGATTAATAAAACTTTCATTGTCGTGTCCTCCAGATTGTGTCATCAATTGATAGCTATACCTTTTGTTCTCTTTGAGCTGAACCTTAAGCAGCGTTAATCTCGTCGATATATCCTCGAGATTCACAAAAGATTGTTCGGCCGGAGGGCGATCTTCCAGAAGGACGGTAAACTCTTGTCGACCAAATACCCTTAAGGCTGGTTCAAAGTGCGTTATGCTCGGATGCTTACATGCAACCTCTGCATGAATGAGGTATGCGTGTACCATGGTGTCGACATCCTCTAAAGCAAAGGAAGAAAGTAGCGCAGAAAAGGGTTCATATTAATCACTATACACACATTCAGGAGATAGAGAGAGAGGCTATGGTATGATGGCAACTTACTGTCGTTTTCTAAAGTACGGATGATCTCGTAGTTGGATACCAGCCCCATCCTCTTTATGTTGCAAGTGTAGTCATTCTTACAGACGACCCCAAGTGCTGTAAACCCTGTTCTTGATAGCTCCAACTTTTCCAACAGCTGAGGGACATTGTACTCAAGGTAACCTCCTCTGGCTTGAGGCCTCCAAATAGTCTTGATGGAGGGATGGATGAGACTGTCGCTGTCTCCCGAGATAACAATGTCGTCGGGTTTACAGTCGATGGCAATCTGAATGTCGGCTTCCGATGGACATTCAACTACTGTCCAACCCTTTTCTTCCAAGTACCGCGCAAGAGCCACGCGGAGATCGGTCGACAAATAAAAGGACGAGCTGATGTATTTGTGGAGCTTTTTGAAATGCTGCTTTTTGAGTCTTCTTCCGTCTCGGAGTATGGCCTCCATCTCAGCTAGCAACGTGTGGGCCTTCGCCAGGGACACTGAGCGCCTTGCCTCTCGCTCATCCCGTGTCGTGCGCTTCTCCTCCGGCGTAGGGCCATCCAGGTAGAGGATTGTGGTATGCTGCGGTAACTGAAGGGATCGTAAACGAGACTCGATAATTCTGTTGGCAGCTGTTGAGTCGCCACTAGAAAAGGCCCTGCGAATTGTGGCAAACATGGATCCAAGAAGATCCATTCGATAGCTTGACTTTGCGGACACGGGGCCTTGAGGGAACTGAGACCGCAGCTGTGCCTCATAGCCCTTCTTCCGGACGAACGGCCACAGGTATGGAATGCCCATCCGGAGGTGCCTGAGGAGGGATGGCCGGAAAGTGAGACGGAAAAGGTAGAGGGGTTATGTGCTGTAAGGGTGTTGAGGGTGTTGAGGGTGTTGAGGGTGTTGTGAGGGTGTTTTGAGAGTGGGGGATAGGATGAAAGGAGAGGCTTTAAATGCTTCTTGCGCAACCTTTCCCGTGTGGCAGGGAGCGGGAAGAGCGTGGGAGCAGAAACACTTCTCTGTTTTCTTGCGTGAACCACAAGTGCTGCTAAGTACATCACCCAAGTACGCTTGATCCCAGAACCACTTCTTCATGCACTTCGTGCTTATTTTGTGACCAGAACCGTTTCCTCTCTGTGACCAGAACCGTTTCCTTCTCCTTTTGTGCCACCTTTTCATCCTTTTTCCCGACACTTTCCTTCTCCCGCGTAATGCCGCATTCCCCTCTGACCTGAGAACCTACTATTTCTCGCTCTGATGGGCTCAAGACAACAGTTCCAATCCACTCAACAACCACATTGAAAGCTCTGCCAGCATGTCCCTTCCATCCACATCCCGGATTATGAAATCTACATCTCATCCTTATTCGTCCGAGCACGATGTCCACTCGACCTCAAAAGCTTATAAACCGAGTGGCGACGACACACCTTTCCGAGGTGGCCGGGAACTTTGGTTAGCAAGGCGACTCATGGACCCGGAAATTTATCGCCCACTCCAAGCCAGCAAGGAAACCCTTGCACCAGACGGGGCTCAGTACCCTACTAAGGCAGCAATCTATCGTCGAATTGCATCCGAATTTAATCAACAAACTGAGCATGCTGGATTCAGGGTTGATGCCGGGAAGATTAAGAATAAGATTACAAAGATGTCACTTCAATTCAAACTTGCACATCGGCTTCGAAATTCGTCGAGCTTTAGCACGGAAGACGACATGCGAGATGCGGTCAAAGACAAATGCAGGCACTACTTTATCCTGGAGCCTAAGTGGGCTCATGCATGGAGTGATGGCTTAGTTCCTCGCGCCGACTCGATAATCACACCCGACGACGAGGCTATCAGGGAAGATGCCCATGTAGGCAACAGCATTCAGGGCCATTCCGATGGAAGCACTATGGACGATAGGGACGACGTGCTAACAGAACCCGAGTCTGACCAAGAATCGATGATCATCAGTGCAAATGCAGACAGTCCAAATGCAAAGAATATCAAGGACGGAGAGGACGGAGACAGGCTTCAGGTCCAGGATGGAAATGCACGGCGGCGGCCAAAAATTCCAGCAACCATTTCTGCAAGTGGATCGCAGCCAAGGAATATGTCGCTGATGGATAAAGACGACCAAACGATTACGAACAAAAAGCCCAAAGACTCCCAGCGAGTTTCCAGTAGTGATGTACTCACGATTCTCAGCGACCTCTTCCGTTATGAGATCGATTCACGGAAGGAGATCAGTCTGAACCGCCATGAGATCGATGCACGGAAGGAGAGAGAACTGGCAGAAATCGAGCTCAGGAAAACGATCCACCTTGCCAAAATCAACACATATCAACATCACTGGACTCGCTTTCGACGAAAGAGACAGAATCTCTTGAGAATATAAATGTGTTCCCAGGAGAAGAGTCTTGGCTAGCCTTCGAGATTACAAGAAAAAACCAGGCAGTCGCTCCGACGACAGTTTAATACAGTCATTATTAAACTTACAGCGCTTGATCTGGAAATGTTATCAAGGGGCAAGGAGCACAACAAGTACATACGAGAAATGAGAGCAGTGGGCTGGTGGCAGCACCATAAAACCAATAGAAGCAGAGATCGAGAACTATAAGCGAAATGGAGCCAATTTTCATTGAGGACCAGCATCGGAAACAGAAACAAGAATAGGACAAGACCGGAAGCAAAACCAAAGCAGACCGAAAGCAGACCGACAGGGGTAAGCGACCAGAATTTTTCTCTCTTTTACCTCTTTCACACTTCAACAACCAACCACCAACCCGTTTCAAACCTATCAGCCTGCCACACTTCATCCAGGACATCTTCGCTGTCGCAGCATGACTGGGTTGAGAGTAAGGGATATCGTCCTCTTTGCTAATGAATTTGATCCTCGCGAATTGGTTGAACCCTTTAACATTCCTAGGGAAGAGGAAATTTGGAAACCAACCTTGAATGCTGAAGAACTCCGGGCTTTTTGGCACATTGAACGATGCGCACTGCAGTGGAAAAAGATTCAAGTAGAGGGCAGTTTTCGACACATCAATATGAGCAAGGCGAGCGCCGACGAACTGCTGCCAGTCCATACAAGGCGTCCTGGTTCTGTTGGTAGACCGCCAAAGTATGATTGGAGCTTTCGATTTTGTTGTAGGAGACGAGACCCTCCTTCACAATTGCAAATCGCACGCGCCTCAGTCGGTAATGGATGCCCAGTTGAAATCAGGATGCGGAAGCTTCGAGAAAAAGATGCTGTGGAGGTGGTGTACTTGTGGCGTCACAATCATGACGACTCACCAAAGGCCAGATCGAAATTACCCTTGAGCGGGGTTCAGCTTGACTGGATCAAGGAATTGGCTGCTGATGGCCTTGACTGGAAGTCAATAAAAGCTCGACTTCGTTTGAGCAATTGGGCTCTTCGTCAGGTAATCATGTCGTTCGTCCGAGAATGCACTTCAGCTCACCATGAGAGTAGTAATCTAAAAGGTCCTTTAATTTTTTTTTTCGCATGTTTGCCACAGATTGAGGATCAAACAGCTGATGGTCCGTTACCTCCATGTCTTCATATGTTGTATGACGATGTTCGAACAGTTGTATACCGCAATCGGACAAAACAATCTCGAAAAGCACTCAATCAGACTTATAGTGTTAAGCTTTGGCTTGATCAGATTAAGGATGAGGGCGGCAAGAGCCTGTTCAGCGAAGAAGTACTCGGTAATAGAGAGCTCTTCCTGTTTGCTTGGTGTACAAAGTTCCAGTTAAAGGTACGAGGATCTCCATGAGCAGGCTCCTAAAATATTTGGACGCTGTTAGCCTGACCATACTTATATTTGCCAATTGTTCTATCATTTAGATCATGAGTGATAACGCAACCATAGTGTGCATGGACTCTACACACAAGACAGTCAAATCGCTAAAGCCAAGCCCAGACAACGACAAAGTGTATACATCTGCGTTTTTGTTTACAATTCTGGTCAGGGATCAAAAGGTTCAAACCGGTATACCAATCGCTTTCATGGTCTGCAATTCGGAATCCAGGTAGGAATTGCTCTCGCACTAATTCACTTGGAACGTTTCCGGCTCCTCTTACACCCTTTTGTCATTTCTGTTGAGTTTTTTCATCGATATCTAACGCGGCTTGGTTCTAGTTATATTCTAAAAGAATGGCTAACGTGGTTGAAAGTCGACTGTGGACTTCAAGCAACCAAGTTCATGGTGGACTGCTCCGTTGCAGAAACCGAGGCTCTAAAAAAAGCATTCCCAAGCCCCCCGATGGAGATCTACTTTTGTGCCTTTCATGTTGGACAAGCATGGGAGCGGAAATTGCGGGAACTGCATGATGTAGGTGTTCCTTTGGCCCGTCTGAACAATTTTTGCCGACTCTGTTATCAAACCTTCACGTTTTCTAACTTGAATGCTTTAATTGGGAAGGTGGAGGAATGCAAAAGAATGCGCCCTGGTTTGAAAGCTATTCGAAAAGCTGATTCTGAGGCCGCACTTCAAGAAGCTTGGAGGAATTTACAGGAATCGTTCCCACGAGCTAAGAAGTTTACTGCCTATATTTCAACTTGGATGGAGCCAAGCAAGCTAGACAAGTGGGTCCTTTACCGCAGAGAAGTGAGCAACGCCTTATTATTTCTTACTCGCATTCCCCTTGAAGTCTCAATCGTACGCTGCAGTCGTAAAGCTGAAATTGACACAAACCATTTTTTTTTTAAAAAAAAATAAAAAAATCAGGACCATCAGCACATCAACACCAATAATTTGGTGGAGAGCTGGCACAAGACCTTTAAAAAGCAATACCTGGGATATTCAAGGGATTTGCGCCCTGATGATCTGGTCTTTCTGCTACAAGGGACGGTGGACATCGACTTCAGAACGACATACTATAAGATTAGCCGTGGACTGCAGCCCATAGCACTATCTGAGCACGCCTCAGCAAGGAGAGCGAAGGCAATGGCTTTGCCATTTGTTGACGCTAAGGACATGGTCACTGAGATGCCTCAGGGCGGCAAGGTACCATGCTTACCACATGCTTTATTTTGCTTGTTGTCAGACTGAGGATATTGACCATTGTTGTTGTTATTTGTCCATCTTGCAGTTCTCAGTCAACTCTTTCTCGGGATCTGGCGATTCATACTCTGTGAGCACTAGCGCTGATTTCTCACTACTCTTATTTTGCAATTGCGATGACTACATTCGATACAAGGAGCCCTGTAAACATATGTATCTCGTGACCAGAATTTACAGCGATGCAGAAATCAGTTACAAAGGCAATGTAGAAACAATTGGCCCTGCAGCGCCTGCAGGTGGCGACGAAAATCCCGAGACGTCCTTGGAGCATTTGCTTTCCCCGGGGTTACTTCTTTTGCTCCAGAAGCAGAGAGCTGAAAAAAGGGAGGCTGAACGACTGGCAAAAATCACCGAAAACAAGCGGGTTGTCGAAGAGAGTGAAGCGCAGCTGGTACTCCTCTCAGAGGCGATCCTGTCCAACATTCGAGCAGTGAAAAAGAGAAAATGCACGTCTCAGTACCTTGCAAAAGCGGTAGCCACGCTACACAACACAAGTCTTGTGATTAAAGGACTCAATGAGGTTGGCGCAGGGCGAAAGTGCCAGTGAATAAAGTCAAACAGCGTTGAGGTCAATTGACATATTCTTCGATGTCAATTGATAGCTCTTGCTCCTTCCTTGATTGGAAGTATTTGTCTTCGAAAATCCAGCCAATGAGAGAATTAAGGCGTGGATTGTCCGGGAGCACAGGTCTTCCTGAGACGTCACCGTATTGAAATTGTAGTATTTACTACGTCTTGTTGATGACAGAAGAAAGACTGCAAGAGTTGGAGTAGACATTCCAACGGTTGAAGCTGTTGGTCTTTTGTGCTGGTATTTATTATTTATTAATGTTACAATCGTTTATGGTGCGCATTCGTAGAGAACTCCATGTTGCAGTGGGGGTATTCGTTCGCTCGGCTTTTGCGGATTATCTTGAGTAGTGTCGCCTCCTCAACCAGTCAGAGACGTTCAGCTGGATTCCCTTAAGCGCGGGACAACGAGCTGGAGCTACTGTTGTTTGAGGACATGATTTTCTCAGAGTCGGGGGTCAGGGGACCGACCTGGGAGGCGCGCTTAGCCTTATTGCTTGACTTGAAGGAGAAGAAGCCGGTAGAGGAGCGCGACGAGGAAGAGGGCGAAGAGGGGCGACTGTTGCACTTCATGTTCCTGAAGAAGGCCATGGAAGAGGTGTTGGTGTCCATTATGATGTGTAAAGGTTGAGGTTGGTGTTGAAAGGGTACTTTTGGCCGAGGAAGCTTTTGGTGTGAGTAAGAGAGAGAGTTGGATCTGTTGAATGAAGATACTGCCAACAAAGGCCAGGAGGGCTGCCTTTTTATAGCTTGCTGGGAATCGGACTCCCTCACCGGGATGGATCTGGAGATAGAGATAGGGCGACCACTACCATGTGCGCTTTGACCCCGCTCGTAATCTATAGGATCGGAGACCTTTGATATCGTGTATAGAGTAGTGATAAGTCAGAGTGAGTTGCCGATGAAATAAAACGCGTCTTGCGGTCGAGAAAATCGCTATCTCATTTGGCAGCCAGCCAGGATGGCAGCGTATCTTTTCCCTTTCAACCAGGCGATTAGAATACTGATCGCCAATGGACGGGTCTGAGATGGTAGCAAATAGTAAAGAAAAAGCTGTTGTTCAGGGTCCGATCTGACCGATGGCCCGATTTGGACGATCGGTTCCTTCCGTGTTGGTGTCGGCGCAACGTGGAATGCGACCGGAACCATTCCCTGGCTGGGTAGACTACAGTAGTTGGATCGTCTCACTCGTCATCGAGGCGAGAGAGATAAGGGAGTGTGGCACAGCCGGCCACGGTACTTAGATTCGCATGTGCCCGCACACTGGCATGTCTATCATTTAGACATTCACTGAGCGTCACTATCTCCTACAAACCCCGCCCCTCTTGCAATCCTCCACAATGCCATTGAATTCTGCGGCTGCGTATGTGAACCTCGTGTCCAATTGCTTGTGACCGTGATAGTCCAAGAGAAGCCAGGTTTGCAACCATTCGCTGCCTAAGAAGATAAACAACGCCGATTGCCATGCTTTCACGAACATGATCAGGAAAGGAATTTTTTGGCACACGCAGGAAAAATGGAACGCCGCACACCTGTTCTTGTTTGCCCCCTGGGATTGTTGACAAAACAGCGCAATGTCGCTCTCAGGAGCTGGCAACATTAAGCCGTTACCAAGAGGCAATCAGTGGATACAGATTACGATGGTGTGTTGCAGTGAAACGATAATGAGAAATCTGGGTAAAGACGGTGAAGCGAAGGATGGGGGTATCACTGTTTCCATGAAACAGGGGGTCACTGCAGGGGATGGTGGGTGAGGTATAACGTTGACACTGCAGGGGATGGTGGGTGAGGTATAACGTTGACACTGCAGGGGATGGTGGGTGAGGTATAACGTTGATCAATCCCGTGAAGGTGGGGAGCCAGAACGCGTAGAAGGCAGGTACCCGTAGCAAAGTCAGATCGGCACACGACACGCTTGTCCCTTCGTCATCCATTTTTTTCCCCACGATCGATCCCTTAAAATTGTTAGCTGCCCTCTTTCCCTCTCCTCGATTTTCATCCTTGGATTTTGGGACCAACATGGCACTTGGCCTAGAGTGGACGGTGCGTGGTCCGTCAACATCATTCTTCGCCACCTTTGCCATCATTTTCGACAGGTACCATTGGCAACATATGAAGAGGGAGGCGAAACTGTCCGACAAGTTACCAATCTTTCTTTCTTTTCAAATTACTTCCCAACAGTACAGCAACGCAGTACAGTGACAGTACATGTAATTTTACGTTTCCCATTCACTTGAACTCCAGATCCTGCGCCCATCCACACCCTATAAATATTGATCCTCTACACCATCCCATCCCTTTCCTTTCCCCCCTATAGCCACACCCCCGCCTCTTTGTCACGTAGAGTATTTATACCATCCCGGTGCACCAACCTGTGGTGTGTTTCTTCTCTTTTCCTCACTCTCCACTCTGAACTCCGGTCCAACCGTACAAATTCCCCCGGGACTTTGTTCTCGTCTTTCTTAACCATTTCACACGCTGCTTTCTGAACAGAGCTCATTATGTCTGCCATGAACTCAACTCTTGCGTTCGTGTTTGCAGTTCTTGCCTTAATCTTGGCCTGCCAAGCCGCCCCCATTGATCGTATCTTGGCCCAATACCCCTCGCCCATCTCCTCACACCAATATCAACACCATGAACACTCTGAATCCTCGCCGCCCTCGTCTGTTGTCGGTCTTCGATCCAGGATGAACACTCGAGTTGGTCGAGTTTTGCCACCATATGGTTCAAGATCCCCTTTATCTTCTGGGTCCGAAGCAAACCCAAGAGCCCTGGCTTGGTCTCTTCTTCATCAACACCAACTGAACCTTCGCAGGCTAAAACAACAAAAACAGGCGTCTGTGCACATCCAACCGATATCTGTTTCCCAGCAAGACGTTCTACAAACAGCCTGGTCAGATCGTACTTTGGAGGGCCATGCCGTGCTCGATGACGACGATGAAGATGCAGGGAACGAGCTGATGGACACGGAGGAGGAGGGACTCCTTCGGCCGGATGCAGACGATGAACTGGAGGGGACGATTGAGGGTCAAGTTCTAGAGGTGGAGGAGGGAGAGGACGATGTGTCCTTTGAGGACGACGACTCTCTCGACTTGGATGAAGGGCTCAACAAGCCAGCAACAGTCGTCGCTAGTAATCGTCGATTTCACTCCCGCACCCAGGGCTTTGTCGCTGAGGATGAGGCTGAAGCAAAGTTATGGAAAGGCGTCAAAGTGCCTCTTCAAATCGTGACCATTTCGGTCGAACATCGACAGCGCCGACGATAGTCCCTCTCCCACTTTTTTTTTTTTTCTTTCTATTTCCACATGCACGCCACTTGTACATATTCACTTGTAGATACACTAAAATGCGCTCTTTGAACCTGTGCTTACCGGGAAAGATTTTTTCTCCCTTCTTGTATGCTTTAGCCCTGATGCTACAGTAGTTTCATGTTCAATGTCGTCCCGCTCCGACACGGCGACACGGCGGTATTTATCGCGGCATGTCATTTGTATTGTAGACACACCTGGGGCAGAGTACATGCGTACATGGTCTTGGCCGTGTCATTTCGCGCAGTCAGGGGTTTCCAACGGCAACTGACGCGTTTCAATGGGGTTATGATGTTAAAGGTACCAGTCAAGGTTCCTTCCTGGCAATGTACCACTTCAAACACAGGGCAGATCGATGAACTTGGCTTTGGTGGTGTTTCCAGGCTGCCCGTGAAAGCAGCTACATAGGAGCTACTTGTTATTGCCCTGTTCTAGTTCCAGATAGCTAGGAGAGATAGAAAGAAGGGGAAAGAGGGAGAAAGAGAGAGAGCTGGACTATGAAAATGTAGGGTCGTGTCACTATCACTGTCATTGCTTCGTCAGCACGCGTAGTTGTCGAGAGACAGGCCGGGTGACAGAAAAAATAAAAAAAAATAGGAAGCCGAAGCGAGAGAAAGAGAGCTGAATGTTGTTCATCCTCTTCATCTCCTTCTACTCTCTAGGGTGTCTCTCTCTCTTTCTGGGTCATCGCTCGTCCATTTCGACACTCTCCCTTCCTCGGTCTCCTCCCTACCCCCATCCTCCTTCCTCCTTTTGCTCATTGCCGAAAGATGGAATCACTCGAAAGACTGCCCAACATTGTTCGACTCTCCGAGAGGGTTGTACGCGTGCTGGGTCTCAATCCCGGCAAGTTCACATTGCAAGGTTTGTTCTCATCCCGCCTCCCGACTACATCGTGTCCTCATGCTGTCGACCAGAGCGTCATCGATTCTACCAACGATCCGATAAAATGTCTCCATGACGCATGACCCTTTTCTGCCACAAAGTATGGTTCGGCTGATATTCCTCTATTGCGTGATTTTGATGCAATGTAGGCACAAACACATATCTGATCGGCAAGGGACCCCGAAAGGTCTTGTTGGACACTGGCGAGGGAATCCCCGAATATATCCCTTTGCTCCAATCGGCACTGGACAGCGAGCCTGAAGGTGCCACGATCTCAAAGGTCATCTGCAGTCACTGGCATCATGATCACGTCGGAGGCGTGCAAGATGTCCTGTCCTTCCTCGCCGCAAGAAACATCCGACTTTACGACCCATCTACGACGGCCTCGGGTGCGGTATCATCTTCTGCCCCCGTGACCTCGACCGTTGGCTTGGTCAATGTCGATACTCATCATGTTGAGTCTGCACCAGGCATTTTCAAATATTTGAACTCTGAACACGATGACCTCGAAACTCGGTTCCAGGCTATTCAAGATCAGGATGAGATTCAAGTTGACGATCAGACCACACTGGTGACGCTCCACACGCCCGGACATACATCGGACCACTGCAGCTTCTATCTCAAAGAAGAAAACACGTTGTTCACCGCCGACTGTGTGCTTGGCCAAGGAACAGCTGTCTTTGAGGACTTGAGTGCCTACATGAAGTCTTTGGAACGACAATTGACCGTGGGAGGATCCTCCCCATCGTACAAAATCTATCCAGGCCATGGCCCCGTGATCGAGGATGGTCCGGCTAAAGTCCGAGAGTACATCAAGCATCGCCTAGACCGCGAAAAGCAGATTTTGCAAGTCCTTCAAAGCACTGGTAGCAATAACGGGACCGCCCCCGTTTCCTCACTGCCCTCGACGGCACCCCCTTCAATTTCGAGTGCGGGGCCAAAAACAGCCATGGATATTGTTGCGGTGATTTATGAGGCTTACCCAGTGAGTTTGCACCTTGCGGCTGAACACCAAGTTTTGCTTCATCTCAAGAAGCTGGAAAAGGACGGCAAGGTCCTCCGAGGTCCCTCAGAAGAAATCTCGAACGCGCTCTGGAGCACTGCTGCCACGCAAGCAAGCCTTTGAATAAAAGGAAGGTACGACAGAAAGAAGCGTGTGGTTACGGGACAAACTGCAACGAACGTAGAAGAATAAAAAATGTTTGGGCTTTTGGAGTCGGTCAAGGCACAGAACAAGCCAGGTCCTATTGAAATTTGGAACACAGTACCTTGTTCTATCATTTCGTTCATGGGCTGACATAGGAATGATCCCACTACAGCCGCCTAGATCTGTTACACTGACGATATAAAAGTGTGTTCCAGTAGTGGATAAAGCGATCGTCACTCATCTGGCAATCGGGCGACAACATTAGAGTCATTACTGTGCCCGATCAATCGCGCTCCTTCTTTACACGCGATGAGCGGACTTGAGGTTCAGTTAAACTAAGGAATTCATTGATCTTCATCCTCCTTCCGGAGGAGTACTGAAGAGAAAAAAAGCTGCTATGTACAATAAACCCTAAACCCAAAGGAGAGCTTTTTACTTGTCCTCGGGATTGGGGTTGACCCAAGTCAGTTGGTCATCCTCGCCCATTTCGACATCCCAGGAGATGTCCTCGACAGGCAAATCCAGCCAGCTATCGGCCGAGAGCGAGGAGGGGAAGACTTCGAGCAATCGGCAATCCACTCCAGGGATCCTCAACGAGTACTCGCGCCAGAAGGTCTTGGAGGTCCTTCCCAGGCCATGAAGCTCAAACGAAGGCAACTTGTCCAGGTACCGAAAGATCTGTCCAATACCCACGCCCTTATTGACAATCAGATCATAAACCTTGGGATCCTTGACCAACACCTGAGATTTGGCGTTGCAAAAGACTTTTTCGTTACACAACAGATCCACCTCACGTTGGAATCGGGCCAAAACTGAAACGGCCTTGTCATCCTCTGTCAAGTCAACCTTCTGGTTCTCTAGGATCTTGACGGTCACCGTCTTGTTGAAGTAAGCACTGATCAACCGCTGGAGGTTGCCGTTGGCGGTGAGAAGCATGCGCTCAAACCCCGTGAAACCGTCCGGCAAAGACAATGTTGTGTCCCTATTGGACATTTCATGCAAAAAGGAACATGGCGTGGTGTTTAGCAGGGATGATTTGTACCGAATGGTTTCCCCAAGAAAACACAAGGAGACAGAGCAATATAAATTCTGTGTTCGGAATAACGGAATGTTTCCCAGCAATCAAAACGGCGAGGGACCACATGTGTGGGTGGATTGGAAGGGCGACAAGGGAATGGGCCATACCTCTTGGACATGATATCACCATAGTGGCCAGGAACCTTGACAATTGGGGGACTTGGGGAACGACCGAACATGGTTGGCTGGGGCATGGTAGCGTGGGAGAGTTGGAGAGGTATTGGAGGTGGAGAAAAGAAGACAGGAAGAGAAGGTTGGCAGTCGAGAAAAAGAAGAAGAAAAAGAAAAAAAAAGGCAGAACGAGAAAAAGAAAGCAAAGCTATAAATGCTATGGAAACAGCTTTTGCATGCAGCACGTCAAGGGAGAGATAAAGGGACTGATGTGAAGAAGGAATAGTGAATGATGGGAGATGCATTCACAGGCTGATCAAAAAGAACGCAGGAAAGGAAAGGAACGGGAAAACGGCGGTCACGTCGCCACCAATTTTTTTTTTTTGGATGTTCCTGTTCCTGTCCCTGTCTGCCGCCATGAATGTTCTGTGCGCAAAAGTTGTCGAACGACGCGTGCCTGCCTATCCTCCGTCCATTCTTCCATCAGAAAAAACGTCCTTGTTACAGCCTACACATGCAACATGCATGGTGCTTTGCTTCCTGCAGTGGCCTCTCTCTCAATTGCTTTCCCCCTCTCTGCTTCTCTCCTCCCCCCTAACCCTGTTCCATGCCAGCCTGCTCCAAAGGCTCAACGTGCAGCAGTTGCGGTAATAATATCTTTTTCGTGTCTTTGCTCGCTCTTGTCCGGACAATTGTCTCCGCCGGCTTGGACTTGGTTGCTCTCCCAGTTTGTTTTTTTGCTCAGGTTGGGTCTGGTTTCGTCTGTTTTACTTTTATCTGCAAAACAAGAGCTCACCCCCACCCGTTGGCTCCTATCTGAAGCGGTGCGCGGTACATTGAGATCCACTTGACTTATCGATGTCCCTACCGCGTCGACGGAAGAATCGAAAAAAAGAACCAAGAGACGAAAAAACACAAAAAAACGTTGGGAATGGCGGGGGGAAAGAACATCCGCTTCCTTGCTCGTTTTTTGCCGCGCTGCACTTCATTTCCGCCGATGAACAGGCGACGACCTTCCCTGTGTTTCCCGCCGGTATCTGTCCGGTACTGCATGTGCTCTGTCCAGTGCCCAAGAGCTCACAACCCAAAGCATTTTCTCCCTGTTGTCTTTGTTTTATTTTCATTTCACCAAACAAAGAGAAGAATGAATTCCTCTGTGGACAGGGGGTGAGTTTCGTGCTCGCGTCTTTCCACTCCCTGCGAACCATGGTCCCAATCCGACTGTCAATGCCAACTGCGTCTTTGCATCACTACATCCTTCCAGCATGGCCCATTTGCCATGACTAAGGGTCTACTTGGTCCCTTCTCCTCATTCCTCCCTCGGTCCGTTGCCGTCCCCTCCTTCTCTTCCTCCACAACGTCGCATTCAAACCACTCTTTCATTACCGACTGCACACAAACCGTTCCCGCCATTCCTCCTTCCTAACCTCACCCTGACCCACTACCCGCCATTGACACGTCCCATTGCCACCTCTTCCTTCCATTGTCTGTATTGCCGCGTCTTCTCTCTGCTTTCCTTGTTTTTCTGACTTTTTCCCTCTTGCCCCCTACTTTTTTCTTTGGAACAACATGGATTTCGAGTATCAGCACCAACGGTTCGAACCCAATCCTCGGCCGTCTTCCTTCCACTTTGCTTCTTTTGCTTCAACATCAGCTCCAGAAACGTCCACCAGGCGTAAATCCTCCTATCTTGCACCAAGGACACCGCCCCCAATGCCGTCTCTTTACTACTCTGAGCAGTATCAACAACAACTGTTACTGCAACAGCAACAGCAACAACACTTTGAAGCTCAGCAACAACTCTTCCAGCAGTACTCCCAGGGTCAAAATCCATTTCATTCACAGCAGCTTCAGTATCAGAGTCATAGCTTTCAACCACAAGAACAACCAGTACAGCAACATGACCAGTACCTGGATGATCAGCAAAAGCTGCAGCACCAACGTCTGCAATGGCAGCAGCCTCAAGGCAAGCGATTCAGCCAATATCAGCGGCAGACTGAAGAGAATGGATCGATGGACCTGGACCCGATCCATCTTACTCCTGAGCGTGCACCTCGGACGCATGTTTCCTCTCGAAGCAAACCACCCATGCGCAGGACCTCGAACCGAGCGCGCAAGTCACATTCTTCCTCAATCACAATGCCACCCCCAGAAGCACTCGTCCCGGCATTGGCAACCGTGAATCCACCTGTGTACAGCTCGGTCGCGTTCGAACCTTTGACTCTCTCTCCACAAGCTCAGTACATGGATCAGAGCTCTTTTCCGTTTCAACCGGCGCCCGACCTTGAACTCCAGCAACGACAGCTACAACAACAGCAGCAACAATTGCAGGTGCAAGAGCAACAAATGCAGTATCAGCAACAACTACAACAACAACAATATCAGTCGTTCTACACTGCCTCGTCCGCTGCCACCGCCACAGACCTACTGACGTCTCTTGGCAACGGTCATCGGACGTCCCAGTTCATGGACGACCGACAGGCCACTATTATCCCGACGACGACATCTCGGAGTAAAAGACCCAAAAGTCTTGCTGCACATGATGTGCAGGTTGAGTCGACAGAAGCCACTGGGACAGAACAAGAACATGGTCGTAAGTTGTGCATCTCTACTGCGTTTTTTATTTCCTTCGTTTTTTTACTTTATATGCGATTGCATTTGCCTACGATCGGGCTGCTTACACAACTGCCGCCACCAAACACAAAGAAAAAATGGGGACAGGACGCAAAGACTTTTGAACAAGACCCTGGCAAACACGGTCATCTGGTACTCTGCATGCGAGGTGAAGCCACCTTTCTTCCCTGCTTCTCTTCTTGCCTGCCCCCTTTACCAAAAAAACACACAGTCCACATCCACACGTATCCTTTCCTTCCCGCGTGCGCAGCCTAGAGAACCAGGAAAAGGGGAGAGAAGAAACTGGAGCAAAGAGCGAAGGAGAGCTATGAGAAAAGGGGCGATCATGATGGAGATGCGATGGTGAACAAGCGTGGTGGGGTGTTGTTGTGTGTGGAGAAGGAGGTGGGGGGGATCAATATTAGTGTCCATTGAGAAGCTTTGGGGGACATGGCTGTGGTGGCTAGACCACTTCTGCCTGTTGTATTGGATCGGCAGCAGCAGCAAGGCAAACAAGGAGGTTCGGTCAAAACGGAATTGTGCTGGACAGGGATGGTCAACTTGCAGCGACTACTCTCTTGACCTTTTGCGGCGTTGCATGGGTGCATGGGTCGGCGTGGACGCACCGTGTGCGAGGGTTTCCTTGACTCCCTCTCCCTCTTGCTCTTCCCCCCCTCCTCCTGCACTCGCAGACACGCCCTCGTTCATTTGTCGCTGCCCGTTGTCATAAACGACTCTCCCCCAGGGACAAGGACGACGTCTACAGCTCAAGGAAACGGCCATTCGCTCGCCTTGGACGAATGAATCGTAAATGAATGATCGAACGAATGTCGCCCCCTCCCCTCCCTCCTCTCTCTCTTTCTCTCTTCTCTCTCTCTTCCTGCACTCGCCCATCGTTTTCTCTCCCCTATTTCGACCATTGCTGTCGTGTCCAATACCTTGGCAGTGCTTGTGGGCAGTGAATGCCTTTGCCCCCTTCCCTCTCTCCCTCTCTCCCTCTCATTCACTCTCGCCTCCTCATTCCTTGCTTCTGCCATTTCCTTTTTACCATCCTTTCGCTTTTTCTCTCCGACTCTACTCGGACCACTCTCTCGAGCACTCTATTCCAATTACAGTTGGGGTACTTACTGCTTCTGACGTCTGTGGGGATCGGCGCGCTTTTTTCGTTGACCGGAAACCTGACCGACGCGCGTTGATGTTGACCAACTAGCATTGCAATTAGAATATCGGGCAGAAAACAGTCGAGAAAACGTGTCTGTTCAGTCCTCACGGCATTCCATCATCCCCCAGGTACCCGACGCCTGGGTTCATCTGCAGCAGCAGCAACAACAACAATTTCAGGAGGCCTATTACCAACAGCAGTATCATCAACAACTCCAAGAAGAGTCCTACCTGCAACAGCAACAGCAACAGCAACTCAACCCGACAAAGAGCCTCTCTGCCCGCTCTAGCTTCCACGAACTACAGTCAACACCTCACTCGCAACATCATCTAGGCGAGGAGAGCTATCGACAGCAGCAACAGCAGCAACACCATCCTCAGTGGCAACAATTTTCTTCTTTGCAGGTCCAGCAGTCCATTGAAGTGACCCATCCTTCGTACAGGACGCCAACTCAGGGCTCTGGTCTGCCGTCGTCGAATCACCATAGTCAAAACATGGGGTAAGAATAGATGCACTGCTGGATACGCATTAACTGATGGACCCACAACAAAGAATGGGCGATTGCGTTTCGGGCTTGGGCTTTTTCACGCACGATGACAAAGCGCCCAAGAAATCCAAAGCCAAAGAAAAGAAGAGGCTAGAATAAGTCTCCATCGCATGGCCGTCGGTCTGTGTCATGTGAGCATGTGAGGCTCTTTGCTGGTGGTTAATGTTGTGCGACCGTCAGAGAGCCACCTGGTCTTCTTTGACCAACCCGTGGTGCAGCCATCGATAATGCAGACAACACGACATCACAAACGCTGTGCCACAAGGGTCAGGCCCACAAAGTTCTCGCGACAGAGAAAGGGGAAAGAAGAAAGACTAACCCTTTATTGCTTGTGTCATTCTATAGCTTGGACTTTACAATGTCCCCAAATCCTCCCTCAACACCTTTATCGACTTCGCTCTCAGGTGGCTCGCCGCTGACATCTCTCACCACACCCATGAGCTCTGGCAGGAGCAGTTCAGGCAACTACCAGCAGCACCACTCCCAGAAAGTGGCGTCTGTCCAGACCAATGCTTCTGGCTCCACCACCCATGTACGGAAGAAGTCGTTCACGTCAGGACCCATTACATATGCAACTCCATCTGAGCTGTCGCCCATGGTGGCTCAAATTGGCTCACCAATGTCATCACCGTATGGGTCGCCTTCGAAATACAGCTCCAGCTACATGAGCATGATCTCGCCACGTAAAACATTCTCTTCAGACTTGCCTGCTGGTCAGCTCAAAGACAACTATAGGCGATCAGAGACATATACTGCTCTCCAGGCGCGAGTCATGCAGAGTCAGAACAGCAGTGCAACGGATCTGGAAAGCACTAGAGATTATCCGATGCGACAGCAAGAGACTATGATGCATGATCAATATTCTTTGCCGGGCACACATCAAGATCAGGGTCACCGCGAGAAACACCAAAGGGAAAGTTTCTATGCAGCTTTGCCAAACAATCATCAGGGCGATGGCTTCAATAGCCAGATGGCTGACAGATCTTTGGAGGAACCCAAGCAACTCTCTAGGAATCACTCCAGGATAGCCTCGCCTCGACTTCAAAGCGGCATTCCGCAAGCTAGGACAAAGTCCAGGACTAGCGTCCCAGTCACGCCATCCAATGACCAGAGAACTCGCCCAACGCCACCTCCGCGCTCTGGATCGCGAACACCGGGGGGTGGTGTAGGGGCTAACCTTCAAACAGCGATGTCGACACCTCAGCAGCCTCGGGTCCCACAGCAGTATTCGAGTGAAATTCAAGCTATTCATCGCAAATCAGCCATGGTGGTTGACGATCCAATGACCAGTTTTGTCCAACGCCCCAATAACCAGTATTCTTCCTCCCCGTCCACACCCAGTACGGAATCGGAAACGCCACAACCTATGGATAAGACGCCAGTCCCTGTAGCGGATATCACAAAGCATCTTAGCGGCTTGGAGTTTAAAGATCCAGCCTCACAAATGCATTTGCAGACCGAGTTACAGCCAAACACCCATTTGCGGCATCCTTCCTCAAACAGCTTGATGACACCTCAACGCAGAAGTATCGTCTTTGACGTTCCACACTCTACGGGACGGTTGAATGGATCAGGAAATGGGACCGAGGTTATCTCTAGCCCTTACAGGACACGGGAAAGCTCCTCGGGAACCAAAGACTCGAGTCGTAAACGTGGAAAGGTAAGCAGACTTGGAGGGTACACGAAGAGATCCATAAAAGAATGGCGGCTTAATATGTTTTTCAACCTGGATAGACACTCTCGGCCATGGACCCTCCAAAGGCAAAGGCTGCGCCTACCATGTTGCCACCAATGTACATGTCTACTTCTACCAGGGCAAGCAATATCCCCTCTCCAATGACCACCAGAATATCAGGATCCAAGATTCCCAGCCCTTCAGGCGGGAGGACTACAACTCCAAAGGATGGGTCAAAGGCTAGCGCCCGGACTTTGGCGACAGCTCAGACGCCGACTCACCAGGAGGTCAAGACTATTCGGGGAGGGGCTGGTGCAGTGGACGGGACACAGCCCTTGTCCACCTCTTTGGGTATGACGACAGCCTCGCTAACTGTTGCGTCGCCTGGCAGCTCTAGTCAATCAAGACCAAGGACAAACCGGAGTTTCTCGGGTGGTGTTTTAGCAGGATCAAGCCGGCGACGATCCGCCGTTATAGATGGATCATCTGAAAACATGGATGCGGTGGTTGTCCCCGACGAACCTTTACCAAAGCAAAATTTGAAAGCAGGTATCCCAACCGCCCAAGCTCGTCATGGGGGATCAGCTCACCACCACCATTTAGCCCAACCAGAGCTGAAAAAGACGTCGGCTAGTGGCCTCCGAACCCCAACCGCCGTCAAGGACATGCGATCCTCCCCATCCAGGACTCACTCCAAAAATGCCGCAATAGCCTCGACTCCTATCAGTATCTATGGTTCCAGTCAACCCATGCCACTCTATGGTCAGGGGACGTCCCCATCGGTCTCGCAGCCGATGTATCAGTACATGGATCCCAAGTCACCAACAAACGGATCAGGCACTCCTCCATTCCAGCCTCTCTCTCCTTACGCTGCCATGAAGATGTACTCGCCTTACCTTAGCCTATACGAACGGGCAGAGATTGGAGAATATCCACAAGTGTACTATGTGGGACAAAATTGTCGCCAAAAGAGATCAGCCAGCATGGAGGCGAGCAATAGCAACTTTGGATTTGATGATGAGCGCGGCGACTATTTGATTGTCAACCATGACCATCTCATGTTCCGCTACGAGATTTTGGACATGCTCGGCAAGGGATCGTTTGGCCAAGTGGCAAAGTGCTATGACCACAAGACGGGAGAGTATGTGGCCATCAAGATCATTCGCAACAAGAAGCGTTTCCATTGCCAGGCTGTTGTGGAGGTCAAAATTTTGGACTGTTTGAACAAATGGGTATGTACACAATCATCTGGATATGTAGGGACTACTGGTCAGTATTTAATGACATTTTTTTTCATATATTCCAGGATCCGGATGACAAGCACAACTTGATCCGTATGACAGATAACTTTTATTTCCGCAACCATCTTTGCATTGCGTCCGAGCTGTTGTCCATCAACCTTTACGAGTTTATTAAGAGCAACTCGTTCCAAGGATTCAGCCTCGGGCTGATCAAGCGGTTTTGCACCCAACTACTACAGTCTCTTGAGCTTTTGAGTCGACACAATGTCGTTCACTGTGATCTAAAGCCAGAGGTACAAAAGCATTCTGTAGACCAGACCAGTGAGTTTGCAATGCAGTACGATATCTGTCCCACTAACAACTTGAGCAAACTCGCCTGTTTATTCTATAGAACGTCCTTCTGAAGCACCATACAAAGTCCAGCATCAAGGTGATTGATTTCGGAAGCAGCTGTCTCGAGAACGAAAAAGTATATACGTACATCCAGTCTCGATTCTATCGCTCTCCTGAGGTGATTCTGGGCATGTCGTACAATATGGCCATCGACATGTGGTCCTTGGGCTGCATTCTTGCAGAACTGTACACTGGCTACCCGTTGTTCCCAGGCGAGAATGAACAAGAACAATTAATGTGTATCATGGAGATCAATGGCCCTCCGGAGCGCTACCTTGTCGAGAAGAGTTCCCGCAAGAAGATCTTTTTTGGTAATTTACAATCGAAATATTTCTTTATTCGAGGGCATGTTTGAAGAGGGATTCTAAACTCTGTATTTGTCCTTTTTTCTCTCACCCTAGACCATAATGGAAACCCCAAGCAAGTAGTGAACTCAAAGGGCAAGAAGAGAAAGCCAAACTCGAAGACGCTGGGACAAGTGCTCAAGTGCTCGGATGTGCTTTTTCTCGACTTTATTTCCAGATGCTTAATTTGGGATCCAGAACAGCGGATGAAGCCCTTTGAGGGTCTTCAGCACGAATGGATCTCGGATGTCAAGGCCCCAGCCAGGACATTGTTCAGCCCGCCTCTTGGAGTTGCAGACACTGGATCCAGTTCGAGACGCAAGAGCTCCTTGTATGCAATCTTTTTTTTTTTTTTTTTCTGTTCTGTCCACACTGTTTTCATGACTACAATTTTCATCTCGTACTGACCTGTTTTTGTTGTGTTCTTACAATTGTAGAGTCGTTGGTCAGCAGACTGCTTACTCTTCTAGATCAGTCAAGGTCAAGAGCGAGACAATGGACGAGAACAAGCTACCGTCGAGCAAGAGCGGGAGAACACCGACTAGTAGCAACAATGGTGCTAATGGACCGCCTCCTTCGTATTATGCAGGAACTGCAGGGATGAATGGTCTCGGTATCGGGAATGGTGTACGCATCTATGGAGGTCAAACTCTGATGGCGCCTCAAAAACAGCAACAGCAACAGCAATTGCAGCCCCCATCGTCGATTTACCCCAGCAACAACCTCTACGGGTCAGCTTCAACCTCGACACTGGCGACCAATGGCTCAGCTGCCGCTGCTGCTGCTGCTGCTGCTGCAAATAGGAGATTGACGGTTGGGGATCTCGGACCTATGACGTCTTCCTCGTCCACTTTTCAACCGAGAAAGAATGTCAGCAGTATGTATGTGACAGGTTCAAGCGGCAGCAATGGCAACAGCAACAGCAACAATACTAATAGTAATAGCAGCAACGGGAGTCATAATATTCATCACCACGGGACGATTGGGGTCGCGAACGGGGCAGGATACCTGAGGCAGATGGAATCTCAGATGGCGGTGGACGATATGTCGATGAGGAGCCATCGGCGTTGAGAAGGAAAGAATGTCGCACATTATTTATACATAATACCAACAGAACAGCTTATAGATATCCAGGACTCTCGAAGGATGACACGAAAAAGGTCATTGTGCTAATATATGAGATTTCTCGATTTGTTTGTCTCTGCCATTGGTGCGTGTTGCTTGTATCTGGGGAAAGGCAAAAGGTCCGATCCTTGTCCGATGGGGACGCGGGCTACGAATCGAATGATAATGCCGGAGTGGAGAATAAAGGTTGTGGTGTGTGAAGATGAAAAAGGAAGGAGGGGGGGGCCAGAGGGGGGACAAAGGTGGGGAATGTAGACATGACAGGTACAGACAGGTACAGCAGAGAGGCGAGGTTGAGTTCGGGGGAGGAAGGGAGTCGCGTACTTTCGGAGGAGCCAAGAGGTGCGAATCGGGGTGGGACAGACCGACGACGAGCAGAGCAAGAAGAATACTGTATGAACCTGCTCCCAGCAGCAGCGGATGTTGCTGTGGTGCGTGCCAGTGCAGGCGAGCCCAGCAATTGGAGCAAGAGAGAGAGAAAGAGAAGGATGAAAAAGAGAGCAGCCGTGCCCTTGCTTCCCATCCCCATCCACAAACATCCACATCCACAGCGTCTGTGTGGATGCAGTCCATTCCACCGTGCCAGCTTGCAAAAAAAAAAAAAAAAAAAAAAGTTTATTGTTGTGCCCGCGGTTCCTTGTCCTTTTCGTGTGTCTTCTTTTTGCTCCTCTTTCCTCCTTTTTCTTTCCTCCTCTCTTCTCTCTTCTCTCCACTCTTTCCTTCTTTCACTCTCCACTCGTCCCGCCTCCCTCCCTCCTTCCCCCCCACAACAGCTTCAACATGTCTCTCTCTGCCTTCTCTGCCCGTCTCTTCCCCACCATGCGCCAGCAGGCCGTCGCCCGCCTCGCCGCCCCCTCCTCGACCTTTGCCCGTTTCTACTCCAGTATGTTTGACTTGAACCTGATGATCATTTCTTTTCTCTCTTTCTCCACATGGGACCCCCCGTGTCGTGCAGTGAGTCGGTCGAGCCATGGACGGGAAAGAAAAAGGGGAAAAGGACAGTTGCATGGACAGACCCTTCAAACCTCCCTGCTGGAATGGGAATTCAAGAGTGGGGCATTCGGGACGCGATTTTTTTCAGGCCTTCGGTATTCCGGGATCACCAGGAGGACAAACCTCTTTGGGGTCTCTTTTTTTTTTTTTTTTTTTTTTTTGGGCGTAGAAACACTTGCGGGGACATGAGAAACCTTGCAAGGACGATACAAGTAGATCGATGCGGGTCAAAAGGCACCGATCCTGGTTCCAGGGGACTCGTTTGATTTGCGCGAGCTTTTTATGATCGCGTTTAAAAGGATCGGAAGAGCCTTGCCTATCTATGAACAAAGGACGGTCGCTCTGACCCTGTTGTCAAGATCGGAAAACGGACAGCCCGATCCTTCTCTCTTTTGCACCTCCTTCAAACAAAGAGACTAACCCACTACATTTTTTTTTTTTTTTGAAACTCGTAGCCAGATACACTCAGGAGCACGAGTGGGTCAAGATTGATAACGGTGTTGCCACCGTCGGCATCACCGACCACGCCCAGGATGCCCTTGGCGAGATTGTCTTTGCTGAGCTTGCTGAGCTCAAGGACATTGAGAAGGGTGGTATGTTTTCTTTCTTTCTTTTGATCTCCCAAGAGAGATTCCTTCTGAAAAGCAAAGGAAAAAAAAATCTCACACGCTCGCCCCCCTTCTTTTTTTTCATTTCTTCCTCTAGACACCATTGGATCAGTCGAGTCTGTCAAGGCTGCCTCGGACATCTATGCCCCCATCACTGGAACTGTCATTGAGGTCAACTCGTTGTTGAACGACGAGCCTGCCCTCTTGAACTCTTCCCCCGAGACTGATGGTAAGCAATACTTTTTTTTTTGAAGATCTGATCTATGAAACTTGAAGTTCAGGTGCACATTTTGAGAGTCTTTCTCTCCTCCCTGAACTTGTGGTGGTGGTGGTGGTGGCGGCGACAAATCCAAAAACAAAAGACTGACTCCTTTTTTTTCCCCCTCTTTCTACCTCTAGGCTGGCTTTGCAAGATTCAGGTCAAGAACGAGGACGAGTTCAAGGAGCTCCTCAACGAGGCCGACTACAAGAAGTTCTGCGAAGAGTCCCACTAAAGCTCTCGTTTCTGTCCACCCACACCTTTTCCACCGTCATGCTCGAATCATAAACGCCAACTTTTGTTCCTCTTCAGATAATGAGAACCATAAAATACTACTTTCGCATTTCTTTTTGCATGTTATCCCTGTCTTGAGGGATAAAAAAGACTTTTTGGTTTTGATATTGTACAAGGATGAGAAAGAGCTCCCAACGCGTGCTTTGTATATTTTTTTTTCTGTCAACGACGAAGTTTGTTCTACATGATGCTGCAATCTAGTCGATCACGTTCCACGATCCGTTGGATGCTCTTCCAGTCCGAGCGCATCTCTGCAAACTCGAACACGTCCTCGACACGCAAGATGCCTCCAAAGCGCTCCATGTCATGGATCAATTGCTTGAGATCCGAAGGTGACTGGATAATGAACAAATTGCCCAGCTCCTTCAACGCCAGGAAATTCGGCGTCAAGGTCGGCTGTTTGAGCGACGCCACAAAGTTGTAATAATGGTTCAGATCACAGATCAGAACGAAACCTCCCTCGGAACTGACAATGTTGGATCGCAGGTGCTTTGTCAAGCAGCTATGAGAGCAATTAAAAAAGATGAAAAGAGACGCGTCAGATATTTCGCTTTCGTGTTTTTTTTTTTTTTTTTTTTTTTTTTGGGGGGGGGGGAGACATTTGCAAAAGAGGAGAAACGTGTCCTTACTTGAAGAGGCGCAATCCAATCTCTTGAAAGAAAACGTCCAGGGTATGTTTATCCGTGCATCCGATCAACATCTTTGTGTGGGTCGTCAAACACGTCACGGCCTCTCGACAGGCTTTGGTCGGCTGAAGTTCCAAATCAGTGTTTTCCTCTGGGTTATAATCGGTGGGTAACTGCATCGTGGTCAAGATGTATTCCACTTGACCGATCAAGACCTCGATGGACTTGTCCAATCCCGCCGCGACGCCGTCATCAATCATCCGCTCAAAGGCCTTCTTTTCCTTGTTGGCTTCGTTCAAGAAATCCATCTTGTCGATATGTTTGCACATCTCTTCTGCATAATACACTTGGACCATTTGAAGAATCAGATCAGCCACATGCACCAGCTCAAAGAAATCCATAAGCGGTGTCACCCCTCCTCCATGATGCTGTGTCGTAGGTTTGTATCGTCCCAGTTGTTGAATTGCACTATGGTTGTTTCAAGGAAGAAAAGGGCGATTTTGTTGGTTAGAAAAGAGAACCAGGAAGGGTGGCTTTGTCTCTTATGATACGTACGCTGCGAATCCTGGCCTGATATGTTGGTTGCCCATCGAACGCAAGAGTGCAATAAACACGGATTCTATAGTCTTTTGCCTATCATCAAAAAAAAAAAAAAAAAAAAAAAAAAGTGACCAACCAACAGAGAGTCAATTCCGTGAAAAAGAGGTTGGCTTCTTTGAACGCTGGGAGTGACAGGATTCTTTAAACTTACACACGCCCTCCCAGGACACCTCCAAGACGGGCAAAGGCAGACAAGCGAAGCAATGCGTCCTTGTCCAAATGAATCAAATGAAGAGCCAGCTCGACACTCAAAAGGGAATTCATTTCTTCCTGAACTTCTTGCGCCGTCGGAAGAGGATGCTGGGATGAAGACTCTACATTCCCGGGCGCACTTTGGATGCTGTCGGCGTCACTCGTCAAGGACATTGATTTTCGATCTGGCACAAAGGAAGAGGATGTCACCGTGCTGGGTGTGTCTGGTGTAGGCGACAGATGGCCACTGGATGACAAGTCTGTAGAAGGAGCGTCGGGACCAGTCGGTGTCGTAGGTGTCTTGTCTCCTACGGAATTGGAGGGACCATTCAAGGAGGTGATGGATCGAATCGAGAACCGCTTGTTGCCCTTGGACGTTGGTGCTGACGTGGGTATTGAGGTCGAGGGGGAGGCGGGAGGCACCAATGCAGGTGCCGAGGTTGAGGTTGGAGTCGAAGTTCCTGTGGCTGGCACAGATGCTGATGATCCAGATACACCGGCGACAATCGAGGACGATATCTTGTAAGGCAAGGTAATGACGTTTCGGAATCCTTTTAAAAAGTTGCGCTTGAACACTTCTCGGTTGCGTGGGTTCATTCTCTTGGGTTCCTGGCTTTTATGATCGCGCTGTTGTTGTTGTTGTTGTTAACAGAATTGTCTTTTTTTGTCAGCATTGAGATTACCTTTTTTTTTTTTCAATTTCTTTTTTTCAAGATATTCTCCTTACAGCTCGATCGTATTTGTCGATTTGATCCTTGCAAGACTTTTGCACCCAGTCCAACTCTTGCTTCAGATACTGTTCCAGCCAAGGCGCAAAGACGCGGGCCAACAACTTTTCAATCCTGTACTTTGGTAAATTAAGCGGCTCCATGGTCACGATCACTGTTTCCAAATGTTCCAAGTACCGATAGGCGGTCGGGACAGATTTCAGGTAAAGCAATTTGTCCCGCATGCTGCACAGTTCAAAGAGTTGAGAACAATATTCCGAGATGACATCCTCAAAGACACGCTCCGCAAAACTGTACAGGACGTCAGCCTCCTCTGGAAAGACGTCGTGGATGATGATGCCCTGCTTTTGAAACTCCATTTCTGTAAACTCCATAAAGAGCCGCAAGGGTGAAAACTCTGGAAACGCAGTGTTCTCGCGCACAACTACAGGTTGCGAAAGCCAAAGCTCGTATTGCCTATTGCGTGTGAAAATAAATGTCGTGGTGAGATTTTGACAAGCTGTTGAAATGAAGATGGTTCCTAGCTGGGGGGTCCAACATACTTCAAATTCTCGCCTGGCTCATAGTTGTTGTCGAAAAAAATGCCATTCTTTTGGATGAAAATTTGAATGCATGCCACGGCTCCATTCAGGTCCAACAGTACGCCTGCGAATTTCTACAAGGAGAAAAGAATCGCTTTATCAGCACGCTCGTACGATACGATCCATCCGTTCCAATGACAGTATAAAGAGAAATCCGTGCTTTGCTCCTTACCGACATTTCGGCAATATCACGCGAATCGTACGCGACTTCAAAGAGATGTAAACACCGGTTCTCAAAGTACTCGCAGGTCCCCTGTAGGTTTTCGTTGATCTAAACGGAAAAAAGGTACAGGAATCGCGTGTTCAGTCCCACATGCAGGAGGTGGGTAGCACATCAACCAACAACATTATCATCAACAAAGGACAAGGAGGCACCCGGAATCCCTTTTTTTTTTTTTTTTTTTTTTTACCTGATCGGAATCCACGGCGAGATGGGCTTTGGAAAAGGCCAAGAGTCGAGCCAACATCCGTGCTACATCCAAGACTGATTTCCCAAACTCTTGGATGACCTTGCTGTCCTTGTTGGCCTGACGGAAATCCACGTAATAAGGCCACAGCTCTTGGTATATGGCCTTGAATTGATCCCTTGCACCTTGATTTGCTTTCCGGCCCTGGATCATGGAATATGGATCGCCCGGTAATCCTGGGATCTCGATCCTGTTGGCAACCTTTGTCAACTCTGAAGAATCGGACCGGTACCCATCATCCGACAAGTTGGACAGACTGTCCCTCGGAGCCTGAGAACCACTCGTTCCCTTTTTTGCCTCTGCCGTGTTGGCCGATATCCGCTTTCGTGTCATTTCCGAGAGGTTGGCGCCATGGACCGGGAACCGTGGCAAGGAATCAATCGGACTGTCCAGCAGACTTGCTCCACCGCCACCACCACTGCCCTTTTTGGTGTTTCTGCTCCCACCAAAGCCATAGCCCATGGCCTGGAGTTTTGATTGCCAGAGTTCATCACTGTACACAATCACTTTGAGTCGCCGACATGCCTGGGCGACGGCGGGGAGGGATGAGATGGGGAGGTACCGCAGACATTGGAGAAGCAGGTCTGGCGGGAGGACGGGGATGGAGGTGGTGATGATGTCTGTGGAGGACCTGCCTTCAAAGTCGTCAACGTCAAAGACGAGCTCCATCTTTGAGCGTTCAGTCTGTGTTCTTTTTCTTCTTTCTGTATTTTTTTTTTTGGTGGTTCAGAACAATGGACAAGAGAGAGAGAGAAGAAGGAGAGGGGAGAAGAAGAGAGGATAAAGATGAAGAGCGTCCCCAGGCAAAGGCAAATGGGAGCAGGTGCAGAGAAGAAGAAGGAGAAGAAGAAGAAAAAAAGAAGAGGGGCAATGAGCCAGGCCAACAATGATGGAGAATGAGAATCAAAAAAAAAAAAAGCCCTCTTTCTCGTCTCCTCTCTTTCTCTCCCCATTTTTCCGTTTCCTGCTCACTCGATCCCCAATTGCTCTCCCTTCATTCTTTCCCCATTGCTTCCACATTGTCAACCACACAGCACCCCTCGACTGACTACCGACAACCAATATTGCTGCGTTATCGCCCCGATGGCCCTTCCTAGCCTGCCTTTCGTCTCGACTCTGCCAAATCTTGTCAAAAGTTGATCTCTTCCAAGACTCGAGGGACCTCGTGGTGGCTCTTGGGAAGGACCTCTTTAGATGAAGAAAAGGTGCAGGCAACCAGAGAAAAGAGGGAGATACTCTTTTCTTTCCCTTTGCTCCCCCTCCCCATTCCCCATTGCTATCCCTATCGCCAATCCCCTTTCGTCTGATCTCCTTGACAAGCAAACTGTTATCAAATGTTTCCGATACCCTGTAAAAGCTCTGGCACAGTCAATTGACCGACAACAAAGCTCGAGCGCAAGAGTCATTGGAGACTCTGCTGCAAAGGGAAATGGGCGGATGCAGCAGAAGGGAGAAAAAGGGAGAAAAAAATTTTTTTTCTCAGACCTTCTTTTCCTTTGCTCCTCGTTCTCTCTAGCTCTTGACTCTTTGTTCTTTCTCTCTCTTCTTTGCCTTGCTCCCTTCTCCTTTCTTCCTCTCTCTCTTTTCTCTGCCTCCTTTCTCTTTCTCTCTCTCTCTTTTCCTCGGCTCCCCATTCCCCCACAGTCTCTCTGTCGTCAGTCTCTCTGCGCCAGGCAACCATCCTATCTGCTCGCTCGCCCCACCTTCAACGTTGTCTCGACTCGGACCCCCTATCAAACACTTGATCCCTTCCGGTATCCAACTGACCTCTTGAGGCTCCAATGGTAGCGGCAGGGAAGAATCTAGTATGCTAAACTGGTAAGAGAACTGAGCAGGGAGGCGGCGTCTATAACTGATCTTTTTTTTATCCAACGGCCGGTTGACTGGCAAGTCAACTTTTATATCAAAAAGCAGCTTTTGCAGTTGGTCCTACAGTTGATCAGCTCAGTAGATCAATTGGTCGTCCATATTTCTTTTATATTCTTTGACGAGTCAAGGAGTTCAAAGGGACAAAATGTCATTCGGTCACCCGGTCAAAGGTCGGAGGATCAAAGGGTTAAATGGTCAATGGGTCAAAGTAGTCAATTGGTCAAAGTGGTCAATCGTTAAAGTGGTCAGTCAGTCAAAGTGATCCGGTCAGTCGCTCAGTAGGTCAGTCGGCCAGTCGGTCAGTCGGTCAAAGTGGTCAATTGGTCAAAGTGGTCAATACGTCAAAGTGGTCAATCAATCAAACGGTCCATTAGTCAAACGGTCAAAGTGGTCAATCCGTCAATCGTCAAAGTAGTCGATCAGTCAAACGGTCAAAATGGTCAAACGGCCAGTTGATCCTTTCAATCGCAATCACTGCAGAGGTGGAGACACTGTGAAAACTGGCAGATGCGCACTTGATATTGGCCAGACCCATCTGTCTACCTCTGATCCGCCAGAGCACCCTATCTCGGGCCTACCCTGGGACCCTGACAGCCAAAGTCATCGTACCACCACGAGGCGGTAAGGGTTTTTTTAGGGTTTTTTTATATCTCTGTACCATTAGTCGAAAGGGACGACCGGTCTTTTGGTCACAGCCATTGCAGCAAGTCTATCGTGGCTAGTTCTATCCGCAAAGTTTTCATCCGCTCAGTTGTGTGATAAAAGTTGGAAAATGGAGGTTTTTTTGCTTTTCCCTGACAAAGGACCCCCGAGGGTACGAGATGTAGTTTGTATGATCTGTAAACGGTATAAACGGCAGCGTGCCACCCACTGCTACCTCTCCCTCCCCCTCCCGAGCGATAGCCTGTGGCCTTTTCAACCTGTTTTGTGGGCTACGTATCACGCCAGATAATCACTGTGGATACCAGATGTAGTCTCCACACCCTGGAAACGACTGCCACTCTCTTCCCCTCTGTCGCCCGAGTGATATCTTTTCGATTGTGCTCTTTTTGAACTCGTTCAGTGTTTTCTGGACAGCCATTTTTTCCCTCCTCAAGGAATCCCAAAGTATGAATTGTAGTCTGCCCACCCTGGAAACAACTTCCACAGCAGTGCACTACCCCACCGAACCCACCGCCACTCTCCACCCCTCTGCCTCAACAGTGGTACCCTTACCGACTGTGATCGTTCAGTGTTTTTTTTGGGAAACCATTGTTTTCCTCCTCAAACAATCCCCTAGGATGTGAACTGCAGTCCGCTCACCCTGGAAACAACGTCCACAGCAGCGCACTACCCCACCGAACCCACCACCACTCTCTACTTCTCTGCCACACGCAAAAAAAACCCAAGAATCGCCCGAAAAGGGGGTCTCGCGCGTAAAAAATCGCCTCTCGACGTTTCTCGTCGCAAAAGAGTGCAAAAAGACAGGTCGATCCGAGGTTCGAACTCGGGTTACCTGATTCAAAGTCAGGTGTAATAACCGCTATACTAATCAACCATTTGATCTGTTTCCAAGTTCTTGAACTTTTCTCTTTAGAGCCCAAGTTTTTATGACCATTGTGCACGTGATTCTCACGTGATTTTCACCCTTTTTTCGCCCCCTGGCGCCCAATGGCTGCCCACAGGCGCATGCCCCACATGCAAGGCTATGCAGCAACACAAGACCGTAAAGAGTTTGCTTGTTTTGATTCAGCGTGGCATGTAAAAAGAAATTGAAAAAAAGATCAAAAAAAACTGGTAAAAAAAAATCGCAGTGTGGTTGTGAGGCCGCGATCGCACGCGCCGTGCACTTCAGGACCTTCCGTGGAATGTGCGCAAACACAGGCGCGTCGTTTTGGCCGACTCTTTACTCTACAAATAGGTAGGTAGCAACACACTCGCGAGTCGTCCCTGACAATGACTGAAAAAAAATAAAAATAAAAAAAAATGACGGGCGGGCCTGTCCGTGCTGCTTTCACCAAGACAACGATATCCGCGGGAAACAGAGTACAACATCATCTGCCAGCTGCGCGTCACTGGGACTCTTGGTCTCGCACTCTTTATCGCTCGTTCGCTCGAATCATCATTATCCATGTACTGAAGCGTAGCGCAAATATCACACGCGTCCGTTCATCGAACATCAGTCCTCTCAGCTGTTATTAATTAATTAAAAAAATAGGCTTTTTCGTTTTGGTCCCGCCCCTCCCTTGCTCGTTTTTATCTAGTCATCACATCACTCTGTACCTCTCAATCGGCCCCTGTTGTTTTCCACAAATGGCGCGGTTACTCTGTGCATCCCCTCTCTCTTTGCTACTGAAAAAGATGTGGACTGGTTTATTCTCGTGGATGATGGATGGTACTCACTGCCAGTCCGCATCCTCCAAATCGCTATTGGAACACCTCATCCGCTTGTCTGTTGTCCACGTCTGGCGGCAGCCAATATCACCCTACCGTGTCAATCGACCCCTGCTGTTTTCCGCAAATGGTGCGGTTACTCTGTGCACTTTCTCCTTCGTGTGATCATAGACGGTTCGTACGATGATGACTTTCTCATTGTTCCCAACCAACCCTCGGATTGGATTATACGCATCATTGTTTGACATCCTTGTTTACTTTGCATCTTTTCTCTGTGAACGCCGTTATTCAAAGCTTCACACTCGGTTGTAGTCGCTTTTGCCCGCCAGTTTATCCGCCACCTGGGTAGAGACGTTGCAAAGTCACAACTGCAAGGTAGAAGGAACGCGGCACCCGCCCCAAGATGAAACGACATGTACAGTACAGCCCGTTCCTCTAGGGTAGTACTGTCGCCCTGACACCTGTCCATTTGGCATGCTCCTTGCCGATCACCTCCAAGGCCTCTGCCTTGGTGTTGAAGACCACCTGGTTTCTGCGGACCATCGACTATTGGCTTGTACACGCGGCCAAGTTCACCTGATAACACTGGAAAAGATGGGGGAGATGCACTTTTTGCAACATTTCACTCTTCATTATTACATGGCGACGAGCCGCGGCATTTGTTGCGCGGGGATCGCTAGACCACGCGGCTGCGTCAGGTCATAGATATTTCAACTCGCATTCCACATCTTTGGCTCGGCACGGCAAAAAAAACTCTGCTGAGATTGTCGGGGTGTCTTTGTGTCCCAAAAAAAATTCAGGGGGTATTGGACACAACGGTCGTTTCCACACGTTGTGATCAGTGCGCCAACGGACGCGCCCCCAAGAGCCGTTTCTGTGCCTGTGAGTCTTTGATTGAAACAAAAGGACAGAAATCCACACTTGACAATAAAAAGCCTGCCGCCTTCCTTTCTTCTGTCTGTTCACCGCTCCATCACATCTCACTCTCACTCGTTCACTCATTCATTGACCCGCCCACTCGTCCACCCTTCCACCCTTCCACCTTTCCACTCACTGTTCCTCTCCATTTGTCGATACTCTCTTTTCTCTCTTGTCCCCGATCCATCGCACAATCAAACTCTGTCCAAGAATCTCCATCTCTGGCTTGCCTGCCTGCCCGTCTGCCTCAAGTATTGCCCTCTGATCTACCGCATCGATTCCCAGTATCATTTCTTCATCAAGGCTCAGCTACATACGCTCCGGCCCTTACTTTTTTTTTCTACATCATCCTTGTAAGTCTACAGCAGTCGCTTCCCTTTACAGCCAGAGTTGAACTGAAAGCCAGTCGCATCCCATCAAACTCTCCACAAAATATCAATATCATGTACTGATCTTTTCTTCCCTTCATCATGTGTTCAAAGTTGTCTTTCTTGCCCCTTGCCTTCACAGAACGGCCCCCGTCAGCCCTCTTTCTCTTTTACCTTTGCAACTTCATCTTTGCCCAAGATGATGGCCAACCATCCCTTCGCAGGTTCATCGAGATCTTCTGCAGGTCCATCGCGTCCATCGGGTCCATCTACAGGCCCAGCGAATCACGTCTCGACGTTATTCAATCACATTAACGAGCGCCGTGCCCGCCAATCCCTCCGAACCCTCACAGACAGTGGGGAGAAATCCTTCAGTGTTCTTCTCGGCAAGATCAAGGCCTTCAACATTCTAGCACAGAATCCATTGGGCATGTCCAATACAAACCTGTTCAGCCACAGTCTCGAAACCAATGTTAATTCCAACGAGGTGTGCTACTACCTTCGCCTGTATTCCATCCCTCGCAAAAAACTCGAGCAGTACATGGTTGACTATTGTGCAGACAAAGACTGGGCCCAAAAGATTCTCGATAAATGTCCGGACAAGAACCTATTCATCCCATATGTTGGGATGACCCACAAGACCACACCGCAGCACCGCGCTAAAGACGACATGGATGTTCTCAAGTGGAGTCGCCTCAAGAACCTGCAGAATCTCTTCGACGGTGGCAAAAATGAACCCGTAGCCCTCTACGAACTGTACCGCAGTTATTTGAAAGCAGATTTGGATGTCCGCAAAGATCCCAAATACGACGAGATTGAGCAAAATCTGATTGCAATCGTCTTTCCATACTGTCTCAACTCGGCTTCAGGCGGCTACTTTTACCACTGGACGGCTCCTCAAGACTTCAGATCCAAGCTTCTCCAAGCAGTTCCAAAGGCAGTGACCTTGCCAGAGACATCTCAGGCCCCCATCGACCTGATAGCCGCGATTCAGGAGCAGCAGCTGTTCAACTTCGCCGTGTTTGCAAATATTGTGAATGATCCACAGAGTTTGGTGGCTCTTACGGCCTTGCAAGAAATCATCTCGGATGCCAAGGACATTTCAATGCATGGGAAGCGGGTACTTTCAGTCCTCGTCACCAAGGATATCCCAAAAGAGGCGATGAAAGGGGGTTTTGCCTACAACAGCCTGACTGCCGGTCGAGCTGCCCGCATTGAGCACCAGATCCGTAATAATCTTGTGTCTGGTCTTTCCATTCCACGATTGGATATTTGGCAGTTCACGGAAGTACATCGAGATGTCGCCGTCGCAATTGCTCTGTTGAGTCAGAGCCTCCAAGCCCTGCGCCCGATACTCATCGTCAGTCATTCCTCCAAGGTGGCCAACATCCTGCAGTCAGATATGCTGGCTCAGATCACAGATGCAAGCAAGCAACTGGCGATGGTGGACAGGTCTCGACCGAATTCTGACTTGTGCAAGTCCCTGCGTGGCGACACTTCCCAATGGAAGGAACTCCAGCATCCGGCTTTCCTGGGGGTTATTGGCACTCTGTCCATTGTAAAGTACGGTCCTGGAGCCAATGATTGCGCCCTGTATTTGCCTGAGCGCGACCCTGGTAACATTGCGTACGATCCGTCGATGGCTCCTCTTTATTCCGAGCTACATTATCTGTGCAAGGCAAAGTTCATCATGACCTGCCACGAGATTGTTCAATGGGAGCAGCCTCTAGATTCGCTTGAACGCCTAACGGAGATTAGGCTGGTCATTGAGGACAAATGGAAAAAGTCGGAATCGGACGGCTCCCCGAGTTTGCACGAGCTGTTTGAAATGAAGCGCGAACAGGTGGCTAAGCGCCAGCTGGAATTGGTCTCTGCCCGTCAAAACGCCTCAAAAGCGAGAAATCAAGAACAGGATTTTCACAGTAATGCTTATCCTCTGCGGGACAAGACTCAGGCCCTTGGACCTCCTGTCCCAGACCATATTTTGCAGGCCAATACAGAGCTGGTGACATCCGAGCTTTTTCCAGACTTCAAAGTTCGGATCGAACAATGGAAAGAGTATTCGGAGCTTTTGAAGGACCGGCAAGATCGAGGCATCTACCATCTCAAGTCGTTTTGTCCTTCTTCAGTCACGTCTTGCAGCACAGAACATCGAGACTGGTTTCTCAAAGTTCCCGAGGGCAAACACCTGTCCATGTCGGCTCGATCGTACGGCACCCAGCATTTTGTCAACAACCCCGAGGGGCTCCAAGAGTTCATGACCAGGAACAAGAAGTTTGGTGTTGAGCGTTCCGGTTTTTTCTTGGAAAATATCGAGCTTGCCCTCAGAAATATGAACAAGTACTACGCGAACCAGTACAACACGAGCTTCTTTTACCTTGCCAGGTGCAGGACATGCGACAGGGAAGAAATCGGAGCTCTTGAGACCTCGCACCACTGCCACGAAACAGAGGGGGAATCAACCACTCTCGGCAAATGTTCCTGGTTGAAGCCGCTGTATTTCGCCCACGACATCTTTGACCTCTTGGCAGAGGGTGATTATGAATACGTGAAGAATGCCGGTGGATGGAAGGTCCGTTTAGCATCGGATATTGTAAGGGAGTGCGCCTGGATTCCTGACCATATCAAGGAAATGGACCCCCCTCAGGACGTCGTCTATTACACGGACAAAACACATTCCGATTTCTTGATCGTCATGGCAATGGATCGATATCTGCAGACTCATGTCCGCTGCGACTTTCAAGCGGATAATGGCATTCGTCCTCATGATGACAATTGGACAACTCCGTTTAATATCAATTTCATCATGGAGTATGTCCGGGACAACGCGCGAAGTCGGTGGCCCATCATCGCAACAAGATGTGCTGACGCAAATCGTCCATGCCAGTATCTTCGCCCGGCTTTTCCAACTGTTAGCCCAAATGGTCAACTCCAAAATCCAAAGCACAAGTGCTTGCGGGATGGAAGAGCTGGCAAACCAGGCAGATTCACTTCGAATTTTATGACTTCTATCTTTGATTTTCCTCTGGAGCTTGCACGGCGCTACTGGACGTTGACTGGAAGGCACGACAAGGGAAAGGCAAACCACGACAGCAAGACAGATTTATTGAACTGGAGAGTTTCTGATGAGGGCATGGAGTTGTTCAAAGCGGGGCTAGGGAACAGAATTATACAATGAAAACCTCAATCACTTTTCAATGTCGCTCCAGTAATAAAACACCATCTTGTCTACTTTTTGTCAGTGCCATGGTGCCTTTACTAAAGAATCAAACTATCATAGCCGTCGGCAAAAGGCCCACGGGAAGCATTCTTTTACGAAAAGGTCCAGGAGAATAGCAAAAAGTTCGATCAGATTGTCCCAAACGCATCCAACTACAAGCGCGCGTCCTCTTTGCAATCACCCGCGCGCTCTACCTCTGTCTCTTTGTCGCAAACACTTGTACACGTCCCTAGTTTCTTCATATGGGGCCCTTAGTCGAGCTCGTAGGTCGTAGGACTGTCGTCTCTCCATGATCTACACTTTCCTCGTCAATCTCTTTCTGCACCTACAGATGCACTCTGCCTCTCCTCTTTGTCTACTAGTCTACCCAATATACTCTTACACCTCATTGTCATCCTCCATCCTGCGGATAGTCGCCTTACATTTGTTTTCTGAAGGCAGCATCCAACTCTCTCTTCCCGCAGTACCCTTAACCGGCAGTAGTCCTAACATTCCTTCTCTAGTCTCCTGATCCACAATACCAAAGAGAAGCGAGTGAGTCAGAGACGCTAGAAACCCGATAAACGCTAGCTGTGTGCAGCACCAGACATGCTCGTCCCAACGCCGCTACAGGATAAGTCTATACTGCTATGCATCCAACCACTACGATAACTCCAGTAGAGAGACATATGCGTACTATCATGGACAAGATGGCGTTGAAAGAAAGTCTTTGGCAAAGTTAATCACGCTGAGGATACTTCCACTTGGAAGATATGGCCCACTTCCAACAGCCATGATTGTCGAGTTTGGCTTGGAAGGTTATCTACGTGTTGGTACAGGTGGGCCGTTCATCAACTGCATTGCAACTGCATTGGGAATCGATGGCACAAAGTCCTAGCAGCCATTGACCAATTCAGCCAAGCTGACTTTCACGTCTGATCCCAAGGGCACAGTAGGCAGCATGCCTGTGCATTTCCATCGATCCGGATGTCCATGCAGTCGTGTTTCATGACCTTGGTATTCTATTGGAGACAGTCTGCTCTTGCTCTTGCGATGAATGGTATGTCACACGCGTTATTGACAGTCCAAAGGGGTAGCAGACCCAGCAATACAAACTTCGTGCCGACATCGATCCGCAGAAGTTTGAGTGCCTTAAGATCCACTGACAGTAGGAGAAATGACTGCTGTAGGTGCATCCGGGATCGGCTATGGCTCTCACACTTGGGGTCCTTTGCTGAGCTACACTTCCACTTGGTTTTCTCGTGAGCTGTGCTCAGGCAGCACTTTCAGTATCCTGTAAGAACAATAGTTTTCCTGCATTGAAACGCCTTGCGGTAGAATGTTTGGGCGTTTGCGATGTCAAGTTCAGTATTGCGTGATAGCAGAGATTCTGGACAGATTGCCAGACCGGATTCGATGGTATTTTGCACTGAAACGCGAGATTCGGTGCCATTATGCGCAGGAATGGTGGCAACAGACGCGACATTCTATGGTATTTGCACAGAGACGCGAGATTTGACGGCACTATGCGTAGGAATGGTGGCAAAAAAACGTGAAATTATGCCTACAGACGCGAGATTCGATAGAATTATGGTCTTTTTGGCAGCTGGCAAGAGAATCGGTGCAAAATATGACGCTGATGGCGAGGTATGGGAGATGGTGGTTTTTTCCTTCCAGGGTGTATTGTATTGAAGGTGAGAGGGCAAGTGTGCTCATAAGTTTGCGCCTTGTAAGGGGCTATCATATTCATGAATAGATAGCTATGATCAAAGAGAGGAAGACAGAGAGACCAGCAAAGGCGATTCTGATATGATTAAGAAGTACTGCATGTCATTAACATTCAAGAGCTATATAGGATCCCGAACCCAACTCTGTTTCTACAACCATAACTGTCATCCAGAGCTTCGATAAATACTCTCTTACGCCAATGTCTAGTTACTGGCTGTCCCTTTACTAGAGCCGTCCCTTGTTCGATTGTTATCATCTCTCAACCGTACCTATCAGGATCTCTATCGCCGTTTCAAGCATCGACATTGCCACCCCAGCGCACACTCATAGATTCAGTCCGTTATTACTATCCGATCGGACTAAAAAGCACTTGTATCTTGTTCTCTCATCTTTTCATCGCACCTGTTGTGTATAATCCACCCTATCCATTGTCCCTCAGTCTGCAATTCATTATACACCAAACCTTTCCATCGTTGATATCACCTTGAACGTGTGAACTTCAAGTGTTCATATCGTTGATTGAATGACTGAAGACTTCCCCGCAACACGAACGTCAAAAAAACCAGCTATTTTCATCAGTCGGAACAGACCCTGTGTATTTTCTCGTAGGAATATACACAGGGTCAGTGTATATTCCTTTTTTAGGCCAACAGCAGTCTCAACGACGAAGACGACGCTGCGGAGAAGGGTGATATAGGAGATGGATATGACGTTTACAGATCTAGGATCGTCGTCTGGAGGGGCAGGGCGATGAAACACCAAGATGATCACAGAGGGAAGGAGGAAGGGGATACGCTCAAGCAGGTTCAAGAGGGAGAGGAGCGGAGCGAGTATGACAATGTGGAGACCATGCAGGACAGAGAAAGAGGCTCGTGCGGCCCGCATGCATTCAAAGCCAAAAAAAAAAAAGGCGAGCTGCATAGGGCCAAATCGCGTTGGCTCAATTAGGCACTAACAAGACGTCTACAGGCTGCCGACGCCCACGCTGTTCCTTGCCAAGGCAGGACCATTTAAGGGATGAAATCAAAAGTGGATAAGCTGAAGCTTGATCTTGGAAGAATTGTCATCCGCGACAAGAAGCTTCTGACCTGGGCTCCACAGCAACTGGCAAAGATTATCACACAAGCCGGGATCTATAACAGCTACAGATGCGCGCTCAGCTCCAACAAGGGCACTTCGCGGACGATCTCGCAACCAGAATACAACGCCGGAGTGCGCAATGATTCGGCGTAACCTATTCCGTTCCGGTCTGCGCTGACTGGCAAGTTTCATCCATAAAATAGTTTCCTTGAGGCCATAGTGGCCTTGCCCCCGTGGCAAGAAATCTTGGTCTCCTCAGTGACAAGGTTGGCCAATTTCAAGATCTGGCCAAGGTCTGGACGCAGATACTACCTCGGGAGCGGCAGCGAGCATCATTTGCTACCACATGGATTGTGCAGAAGGTCGGACTACCGGCACAGTGAGAAGTTGGGCAACGAATTGGTGGATAAGATTGCGGCAGGCGCTGTCGAGCAGGGTACACCACCATAGCGAGGCAAGGGGGCAAAACGACATTATCTTCACAACATCTTGCCACAGTAAGAAACAAGAGTCCCGACCTGTGACAACCCCTCAAAGTACAGACAACTATTGACTGCCGCCAGACATGGACAACAGACAAGCGGATGAGGTGTTCCAATAGCGATTTGGAGGATGCGGACTGGCGGTGAGTACCATCCATCATCCACGAGAATAAACCAGTCCATATCTTTTTTCAGTAGCAGAGAGAAGGGATGCACAGAGTAACCGCGCCATTTGTGGAAAACAACAGGGGCCGATTGAGAGGTACAGAGTGATGTGATGACTAGATAAAAACGAGCAAGGGAGGGGCGGGACCAAAACGAAAAAGCCTATTTTTTTAATTAATTAATAACAGCTGAGAGGACTGATGTTCGATGAACGGACGCGTGTGATATTTGCGCTACGCTTCAGTACATGGATAATGATGATTCGAGCGAACGAGCGATAAAGAGTGCGAGACCAAGAGTCCCAGTGACGCGCAGCTGGCAGATGATGTTGTACTCTGTTTCCCGCGGATATCGTTGTCTTGGTGAAAGCAGCACGGACAGGCCCGCCCGTCATTTTTTTTTATTTTTATTTTTTTTCAGTCATTGTCAGGGACGACTCGCGAGTGTGTTGCTACCTACCTATTTGTAGAGTAAAGAGTCGGCCAAAACGACGCGCCTGTGTTTGCGCACATTCCACGGAAGGTCCTGAAGTGCACGGCGCGTGCGATCGCGGCCTCACAACCACACTGCGATTTTTTTTTACCAGTTTTTTTTGATCTTTTTTTCAATTTCTTTTTACATGCCACGCTGAATCAAAACAAGCAAACTCTTTACGGTCTTGTGTTGCTGCATAGCCTTGCATGTGGGGCATGCGCCTGTGGGCAGCCATTGGGCGCCAGGGGGCGAAAAAAGGGTGAAAATCACGTGAGAATCACGTGCACAATGGTCATGAAAACTTGGGCTCTAAAGAGAAAAGTTCAAGAACTTGGAAACAGATCAAATGGTTGATTAGTATAGCGGTTATTACACCTGACTTTGAATCAGGTAACCCGAGTTCGAACCTCGGATCGACCTGTCTTTTTGCACTCTTTTGCGACGAGAAACGTCGAGAGGCGATTTTTTACGCGCGAGACCCCCTTTTCGGGCGATTCTTGGGTTTTTTTTGCGTGTGGCAGAGAAGTAGAGAGTGGTGGTGGGTTCGGTGGGGTAGTGCGCTGCTGTGGACGTTGTTTCCAGGGTGAGCGGACTGCAGTTCACATCCTAGGGGATTGTTTGAGGAGGAAAACAATGGTTTCCCAAAAAAAACACTGAACGATCACAGTCGGTAAGGGTACCACTGTTGAGGCAGAGGGGTGGAGAATGGCGGTGGGTTCGGTGGGGTAGTGCACTGCTGTGGAAGTTGTTTCCAGGGTGGGCAGACTACAATTCATACTTTGGGATTCCTTGAGGAGGGAAAAAATGGCTGTCCAGAAAACACTGAACGAGTTCAAAAAGAGCACAATCGAAAAGATATCACTCGGGCGACAGAGGGGAAGAGAGTGGCAGTCGTTTCCAGGGTGTGGAGACTACATCTGGTATCCACAGTGATTATCTGGCGTGATACGTAGCCCACAAAACAGGTTGAAAAGGCCACAGGCTATCGCTCGGGAGGGGGAGGGAGAGGTAGCAGTGGGTGGCACGCTGCCGTTTATACCGTTTACAGATCATACAAACTACATCTCGTACCCTCGGGGGTCCTTTGTCAGGGAAAAGCAAAAAAACCTCCATTTTCCAACTTTTATCACACAACTGAGCGGATGAAAACTTTGCGGATAGAACTAGCCACGATAGACTTGCTGCAATGGCTGTGACCAAAAGACCGGTCGTCCCTTTCGACTAATGGTACAGAGATATAAAAAAACCCTAAAAAAACCCTTACCGCCTCGTGGTGGTACGATGACTTTGGCTGTCAGGGTCCCAGGGTAGGCCCGAGATAGGGTGCTCTGGCGGATCAGAGGTAGACAGATGGGTCTGGCCAATATCAAGTGCGCATCTGCCAGTTTTCACAGTGTCTCCACCTCTGCAGTGATTGCGATTGAAAGGATCAACTGGCCGTTTGACCATTTTGACCGTTTGACTGATCGACTACTTTGACGATTGACGGATTGACCACTTTGACCGTTTGACTAATGGACCGTTTGATTGATTGACCACTTTGACGTATTGACCACTTTGACCAATTGACCACTTTGACCGACTGACCGACTGGCCGACTGACCTACTGAGCGACTGACCGGATCACTTTGACTGACTGACCACTTTAACGATTGACCACTTTGACCAATTGACTACTTTGACCCATTGACCATTTAACCCTTTGATCCTCCGACCTTTGACCGGGTGACCGAATGACATTTTGTCCCTTTGAACTCCTTGACTCGTCAAAGAATATAAAAGAAATATGGACGACCAATTGATCTACTGAGCTGATCAACTGTAGGACCAACTGCAAAAGCTGCTTTTTGATATAAAAGTTGACTTGCCAGTCAACCGGCCGTTGGATAAAAAAAAGATCAGTTATAGACGCCGCCTCCCTGCTCAGTTCTCTTACCAGTTTAGCATACTAGATTCTTCCCTGCCGCTACCATTGGAGCCTCAAGAGGTCAGTTGGATACCGGAAGGGATCAAGTGTTTGATAGGGGGTCCGAGTCGAGACAACGTTGAAGGTGGGGCGAGCGAGCAGATAGGATGGTTGCCTGGCGCAGAGAGACTGACGACAGAGAGACTGTGGGGGAATGGGGAGCCGAGGAAAAAGAGAGAGAGAGAAAGAGAAAGGAGGCAGAGAAAAGAGAGAGAGGAAGAAAGGAGAAGGGAGCAAGGCAAAGAAGAGAGAGAAAGAACAAAGAGTCAAGAGCTAGAGAGAACGAGGAGCAAAGAAATGAAGAGATGGAGCGAGGAACAAGAGAAACAGAGAGGCAAGATAGGGAAGGAAACCATTGAGGATGAGGAGTGAAGAAAGGAAGGGGAAAGGAACAACTGGGGGGGACGAGCAGAAGAAAAGATTTTTTTTCGTTTGCATTGTCTGGACCCTGTTTGAAGTTTTGAACACAACACAGGGATTTTTTTTTTTTGTCGCACTTTCAATTTTGGTGGCAAACCGGCTCAAACAGAAAAAAAAAAAAAAAAAAGTGCTGACGATGGGCAGACAGATATGGATGATGGGATTTCCTTCTGGAGAGAGAAGTTGTAGTCCCGACAAACAGAATGGAATCACCATTCTCTGAAGAGATGGTGTCTCTTGAGATCCCAGCAATAAGGGCGTTCTGGGTGTTCCAAAGGCGAGTGGAAAAGAGTCATTGGTAACGAGGAATAGGACCAATTGTTACTCTGCTTTCCAATTGTTACTCTGCTTTCCAATTGTTACTCTGCTTTCCAATTGTTACTCTGCTTTCACCCACTCTTTTCCAATTGATCTTTAACCTCTGTTTCGATCTTGTCCAAAATCCTGGATTATCCCAAGAGCAGCAAAGACTTCTTCCTATGCTGTTTGCCTGTTTCAAGAAAGGTAGCTGACTGTGCGGTCTGTGTACAACGCGATGATGAGTGCAATGAGGAGAGGAATAGCGTGAAAAAAAAAGTGGTTCCTCGGGATGCTTGAATGTGTTTGAGCCTTCGTGCGGTAGACAATCCAACTATTGCAAATATCCCGTTGCCTTGCTACGCCAACCAACAGAACCATCTAATCTCGTCTGGATTCTCTTGAAAGTTCCTAATCCGTCTTAATAACAGACAATGAGACTCGTCGGTCATTTTGCCAATGCAACAAACATCTTTGTTGGTTAGTTCAGAATTGTGTTAGATATGAGGAAAGGAACGCTCACTATCCACTGTATACCGTGGTCAACGAAGGGCCAAGCACCATGCTCAGTGAAAACATTTGAATGTTTTCTCATGCCATTGTCCAGCGCCAGGACGCGCCAAAATCTACCGAGCAAACGATCTGTCCGGCAAATGATAAGCCAAAACGTCCAAACAAGAAATAGAGTCGTGCAACAAAACCGAGTGGACGGGTGCGGATCAGCCCTCAGAATCTGCTGGCTTCATCGCTTTCATGTACACTGTTCTCTTTTATCAACCGCAAAAAGAGTGCGTCATCATGAACTTGACACAAGAGGTCGTCGAGTAGACGTTTAATCTAATCGCCGAGCCTGGACGTTGGTTAGTTTTCGGCCGACCGTGGGCGACTTTTCTTTTTGGGTCGCTTATCCGTCGACACCGTCATTCTCTAACCATCGACCGTTGACAACCGATGACTCTCTAAACCACCGACTTTTATTCTCCTATCCACCGATCTACCGTATTGAGCCGACTTCTCTTTTTCTTCCTAATCTCCATAATCATACTGTCGCGTTCTCCTGTAATACAGTTTCAGTTCTTCACGCAGTAACTTGAACACATTCTCTCAACCACCTTGACCCTGACTCCACTTTGCTTCCCTTCACCACCAACTCCTGCCCTGCCCTGTCCTTGGAAATTTCATTCCCCCTTGTCTTCCGGGTCGTCGATCTCAAAGGCAGTCGGCGGGTATGATTATAAGGACTGGTCAGCAAATAAGAAAAAGATAAGAAAAAGAGGAGTTGGCGGATAGGAGAAGAAAAGTCGGTAGTTTAAAGAGGGGTCAGCTGTCAACAGTTAGAGAATGGCAGGGCCGACCCAAAAGGAAAGCCGCTTGCCATGGTCGGCCGAAAACTAACCACCGACCAGGATCGGCGGATAGACCTCTCGTCAAGTAGGAAAAAAACGAAAAAGTGCAAAAAGAAAGCTCTTATGATCTACGCAGGGGTCGAACCTGCAATCTCCTGATTCGTAGTCAGACGCCTTTCCATTGGGCCAGCAGACCAGATACTTTTCGATACTTTCTGTTTATTTTCATTACCTCTATAACCAAGACTGTCAAAAGGTATAGCATCACGTGACAAGAAATACCCTTAAGTTCCATGGCGAAGAATGTATCACGTGACCAATGTATACCCTTTAAAGTGTCATGTTTGAGCCTGTTACCTTTGTCCGGTGCAGTGTTGTACGTGCTGTGGATGCAAGTCCAAGATGATCTTTGACAGGGGAGAGAGCAGAAACGCCACGGAGCTGTTGGCTCATATCGGAGAGCTCAGACGTTCGGGTTTTGCAATCGAAAGAGCAATGGTACACTAAAGGGGTATCCGTGCCATGAACGGGACTCCATGATTAGGCTAAACTACAGTTGGAAAAGCAAAAGAGGGTTCAGAGGGCGATGCATTAGGGGTGTCTTCAGCACTTGGACGCGACCGTGACACGGGGACAGAAACGCGTCTTGGATGTAAGACAAATGTGGGATTTTTTTTTTTTTTGTGCCTTCTGTCCACAACGAGCGGAGAAAGTGGAGAGGAGAGAGAGGAAAGAGCTCTCGAAATGACTATAGTACAAGGAAAGAGAGAAAGAGAGGGAGCAAAGTCCAAGCTGCAGTGATGAGACGGGAGGTGGAGCGGATGCTCTCTTCTTTTGCCCATTGCATTTCATTCTTCACTGACTTCATCCCATTCCTCCCATTCCGTTGTATTTCTTGTACAGCGTCAGTGGTCCAAAAGTCGCACCGTCACTTCGTAGTACAATCCACAGGATACACCGTCGCTAAAAGACACATCCATGGCGACGACATTCTCTTTACAACCCTCAATCAGCCCCTTCAACCTCGATCGTGGGCCGATACCACCGTCATCCTCTTTAGCAACTTCACGTCCAACCTCACGCCCAACCTCACGCCCAACCTCACGCCCAGCACGGCACTCGGCGTCCTTGTCATTAATATCACCATCGTCATCACTATCCTCCTTCTCCTCTTCCTCTCAATCAACAGTAAGCTCGAACTTGCGACCACGGGTGACCACACGACCAATGTCGACGTCAATATCGTCACTGCGATCAAGCTCAAAATGCCCTTCTATAAGTCTCTTATTCCTCCTCATTGTTCTCAGCACCATGTCACCAACACCATCATGGACCATGGTGCACGCTGGCATGACTGGCACAGTTGAGGTCTTTGTCACCAAACCCGTTGCTGAATCGTTTGACACAAGCATGGGCAACCCTCTGGGCAGCAAGCTCTTTTCCTCAAAGTACCTTGGCAACTCGGTCGTCACCAATGCCAAGAATCTGGGCTACGCGGGCACGATTGAACTTGGGAATCCCCCACAATCATTTCAAGTTGTTTTTGATACGGGAAGCGATATGATTGTAATAACCTCGAACCAGTGTCAGGGAACACATTGCAACGACATGACACATTACACCTGCACCTCGTGTACAAAGACACCGTATTCGTACAATATCTCTTATGGCGATGGCACTTGGGGCAGCGGACCGATCGTTGCAGATACCGTTGGGATCGGAGGTCTCGTCGTCGAGAATCAACAAATCTTGGATATTACTCGGAGCGGACTTGATCTCTCCAGCTACGGTGCTGGCATCTCTGGTCTCGTTGGCTTGATGCCTACCTCACCAGTCTTGAACGCTGTTACACCGCTAGCGACCATCTACAAGAACAAGCTATTGAACATGAACGTCTTCTCTGTTTATTTAGCAGCGACACTAAAGCAGAGTCAAGGAGGGTCATTCTTATTTGGAGGAATCGACGAAACAAAGTATGTGGGATCATTGAACCAGATGCCCATCTCAACAGCCCCCGGGGTTCGTCCAGGGATGTGGTACGTGGACGCCGACAATGTCTTTGTTGGGGGTGTGCCAGTGAACGGGTATACTCAATCGCCTTGGCTTTTCGACACGGGTACCTCCTTTATTGCCGTTCCAACCACGTTCGCAGAGGCTTACCACGCCAACATCCCTGGTTCCTCGTTCTCCGCCACGGACCAGCTCTATACGTTGCCTTGCACAGGAAACTATTCTTTTGGTATCTCATTCAAGGGCGTCCAATATGAAGTTCCCTATCAGGATTATATTGCCGCCGCAGGAGCTGGATCCTCTTCGTGTGTCTCCTTGGTGATGCCTTTGGGTAATTATGAAATGTACATCCTCGGAGATCCATTTCTGAGGCAGATTTACGCCGTGTACGATTTCACGCCAGGTGCCAGCCGGATTGGGATCGCCAAGGTCAATGTGACAAGTGCATCGCTCGGAAACGAGGGACTCTCTGGTGAGCCATTACCTGGGGGATCTGTTATTTCTCCTCTCAAACCGTCGTCCATGGGCAGACGGCGTTTCGAAGGTTGTAATCAAGTCCTTCCCAATGCCTTGCTCAGTTTATTTCTTGTCGCTGCCCTCATGACCACTCTAGTGTAAAAGAAAGAGAGAGAGAGAGAGGAAGTGAATAAGAGAATAAATTAGAACGGAGCCAGCACAAAAGGGGGCAGAAGCTGTGTTCCTCAGAGCGAGCAGCACACAGCTGTCAGACAACGTGTCCCAAGGCGGCAGGTACTGCACGTCTGTTCTACCAATAAACGCAGCAAACGAGGAGACATGATCTGATGATTGCATGAACCAGTTTGTAGGGAAGTCGCCCGAGATAGCGCTCCTGTTCCCTTGCCCCTTGCTGCACTCCATAACTGACAAGGAGAGGAAGGAGGAATTGAACCATGCATAGGCACCAGTTGCCTCCTTGGTTGCCCAAGATAGGATCTTTGTTGCCATAACTTATCCCGTTGTACTTCAAGGGTAGAGTTTATGGTCCTGTTGAGATGGCGTCCTTTCGCACGAGAAATAACGACATGTTCTATCCTCAATGATGCTGCGTTTCTCTTGTCCGCACGGTGAGGGTCTAGAGCACATCCCTGTTTGTTTTGCGTCTTCATCTTTATCGGTGCTAGTTGCTCCTTCCCCCAGCCCCTGGTGCCCTGCCACCTCACCGTGCTAAAAGGTTGGGTGGACACGGAACTTTTCCCTGTTGTTTTTGTTGTGTCACTCAGTCAAAACTCCAAAAAAAAAGGAAAAAATCGATCGTCAACGAGGTGGGGCGATGCCTTTGGTAATCCTTGTTCCTGCACGACCACGAGTGTGGCCCTGCCAACTGTTGCTATGTTGGTGTTGTTTGATCCTCGTTCGTTGTTCATCTTTGTGATCGGACGGAACATTTCTGCAGTGGCAACATTGGACAACCCTCACGCCTGGACACATCTTAGAATCAACCGTGCCACTTTTCCATGTCTATTTTTGCACCCAGGATGGTTCTTCCGTTCATCTCGTCCCCCCACCACCGTCTTTCCCCCTTTTTTTCCCTGTCCCTGTCGTCTTTCTTATTGTCGTCTAGTTTTTTCAGTCACTTTCTCAACAACTATAAAAAGACCAGAGCATTCCTCCGATCAGGACAACTCTCGTCAGCTTGTCCCTAGCAGCAGTTCCACCATTACCACCACCACCACCGGTCCCTCGAATCTGAATCACACGCCCATCCACTATTACCCCAGTCTGAACGCGATATATTACACACCCAGGTCGGCCCAGGATCTAGATTTAGCAGGTACAGTAGAGAGGATCATGGCAATTGAGCTTTTTTTTTTTTGGTCGTGTGAGGTTAATTCCTCCTGGCGCCAGAGATATTGGCTCGTTTTGGGCTAGGCCGGGGATCAGTCGCCGTCATTGCCGATCCCTTTGATCCATACGGTACCAATTGAAGAGGCCAAACCAGATCTCGTCCTGAAGAGCGTAGAGAAGTAAGAATGAGGGCCGTTCTGATAAAATGACTCTTAGCGCAGTGGTATTGGTCAATTGAAACGAGAGATCTAGGTGCACTAGCAAGGCAGGGCCTACAGAAAAGAGAGTGATCGCAATGACTGCAACATATGATGGTTGAGAAAGAAAGGGAACCATGATGACACCACCCGTTCTGGACCTGGTCTGAACCTGAAATGGTACTCGGTCCCACCCCCCTTTCCATCTCTGTTTTTTCCGATATGAAAATGGTGTACCTTAGGCGCGCTAGCTTGAATCCATCTCAGTTTACCCATGAATTCCCTGTTCTCTCTTTCTTCTTGTGTGGCAAGCGATCGCTCGCACGCAATGCCATGCGTTGGCTGGCAAAGACAAACCATTCGACGGTGTTCCCCTTGGTCTGTGTGTTTTTTCTTTCCCGCTCCGCGTCGTGGCCTCCCCTACTGCTTTCCTTCTTGACAGATAGATTGCTTCTGTTCCGCCTCGTGCTGCCATCACTCCTCCACTCTCGACATCGGTGCAGCACAAAAGAGACGACCAGACCCTTTTTGTTTACTCAGTCCTTGAAACTTGGTTTGTTCTTCCTTTGTATTTCTGTCCCCTCAATGCGCCAGCCCCACCCATAGGGCAAATGGATCCGACTGTTATCTTCACAACATCACGTCAGTCATCATTATCATCATCATCATCATCCCATCCTCATCATTGACAAATGAACAGGGTCCTCCTCGCCTCCCATTTCTGGCAGAAACTATTCGTCGATCCGATTTCTTTTGGACTCGCACAAACACACACAAACACACACAAACACACACAAACACACAGCCTCGTGCTCAAAGTCTCAACGCTGACATCCTCACTTTCTCATCCTCTCTTTTCATCCACTCTCTGTCCACCTTAAACTTCACAACAGAACAGGACATCCGCCTCATTCATTCCTCATCCCTTGCGCCAAATACCAAAACTCTCTTCCTCGATTATGCCCTCCTTCCTCCGACGCCTCTCTGCCCTCACAGGCAAGAGCTCACCTTCCTCTACAAAGTCGCCCGAGTCCGGAAAGGGCCGTCGCTCCATGCTTGTAGACAGAAATGGTGAGAAAAAAAAAGAAACAGCGACAGCAATGGCGGAGGAGTTGAATCGATATAGTACCTCAGGCCACTACAGCGACGTCTCGACCTCCTCATCTTCATCTTCTCACTCATCTCGCTCTGCAGAGCCCACTCTTTCCTCGGCATCTTCACTATCTCTGCCCCCTTCTTTATTGGATTTCTCCCCTTTGAACCTCTCTTCCTTTGAACCCTCGCGGCGACAAGGCTCCGAAGCCTCAAGCGAGAATCAGCATTTCAGTAACCCTGCAGCTGCAATCGCATCTTCTGTTGCCGACCGCAGGAGTAAATCCTCTGGAGACCCAGGAAGCAATAGTCTGCTTAATCGACCTCCTGGATCTCTGCCCAACTCTCAGCATCGCCTAAATACCGGCGGCGCCCATGTCAATGTCAGTCCCAATGCCAATGCCAATGCCGGTGACAGCAATAACACCCATAAGAGCAGCCCCTCTCTCCAGTCTTCTTCTCTCGAGCCCAACCAGAATTTCCAACCACAGTTACAACATCAGCATCAGCAGCGAAATCAAAAAGTTGACGAGACTGTTCGTTTACCCCTGTCGCCAACCCCCGCCGGCTCATCGTCGACTGCCTCGAACAGCAACATCAACATCAGCAAGAGCAGCAGACACGCCTCGCTACCTATTCCTTTTCCCACCATGTCCCCAGCTTTCTCCTCCTCAAATACTCAACCTCAGAAACAGCCACAACAAGGGCAGCTGGATCCTGGCACGGAGAAAAAGATGAAGCGAGGCTCTTTAAACTCGCTCACTGTTCTTTTCCACCAAAAGTCAAGGTCGATGCCCATGCTCCAAGATCTGCCAACATCGCAAACGCACTACTTCACCGGTGTCTTGCCCCAACAACAGCCGTTTCCCCCATCCTCCACCTCTCTCTCGCCTGTCTTAATCTCGGCCGCTCTGCCCAGAGGCAGCAGCAAAGGCAAGAATAGCAACCATCTTAAACGCACTAGTCTCGATAGCTCTCTTTTGATGAGCGCCTCACAGACCCCAGAGGACAAGAAATCTCGCCCCAAATCCTTGTCCAACATGTTGCTACAAAACGAGCAACAGTTTACGACTTTTCCCCTGTCCTCCATCCACTCTTCTTCTTCTTCTTCCTCCTCCTCACAGCAGCAATCCAAGTCTGGTCGATGGGCTGCAAGAGGAGGAATTGGGGCCAAGAACGAGATGATGGTCGATCTGGAGACGTCTGGTGTGTTTGGTACGTATTTATTAGATTGCCACATGATGACGATATATGGGGCTCTAGTGCGACCATTAGAGAAGCTCTAGGGTGGGAGGGGTTTGATTGTAACTGATAAACAGAAGACGAACCGGTCTGATGTGTAGTATGCAAGGCACCGTAGAGGATATCCAAGTGCCCCTCCATATGCTGTCAGAAGGATGCTGATCGAATTGTTTATTCTTCTCCTCGATTTTAGTTCCGTCGAATGGCAAGCGCCTTCGCGCCGAGTTTGTGTACAGGGCCGTCATCCAGTGTGCGGATGAGATCCGTCGTCGAGGTAATTAACACGTTGTTGCAAACCGGAATGCTTGGGACGCGCAACAACGCGCGTCTCTTGCTTTTGTGCAACCACAAAGAGCTAGGGCAGCCGTTCGTTTCCTTTATTAACAGACAATCTGCTCTTTTATTTATCCCCTCCCAATCTTCCACAGGACTCGGTCATCCAAACATCTTTTTGAATCCTTCACCCAAAAAGGTCATTTCGGCCATGATCTCACTCATGACAGATCAGGAGCGCTCTGGTCTGTATACGACAGAATGTCTTCGCATCGACACTGTCGCCAGTCTGATGTTGAACCTGCTTTCCCAAATGTCCAATCCCGTTGTGCCGTACGCGATCATGGAACATTACTTCCAGCAAGGCAATGTACAGCCCGCCACCAAGAGGGTGTCGATGGCACCCCCGCCGATGCCACCACTCTCGGGTAGATCCAATACGTCTAGTGGTGCTCGATCAACATCATCGCCTCCATTGTCATCTTATGATACCCTCGGAGTGTCCTTGCCCGTGATCCCGGCGCTGTCGGTCCTCAATGGCGGTCAGTCTTCCCCTCGAGCCCCTTCATCATCGATCCTGTCGTGGTCTCGAGAACACTTTGATTTGCAAATGTTCCTCGAAGCATTGCCGGCGATGAACAGAGTCATCTTGCTGGAAGTCCTGCACCTGTGTGCAGAAGTACTGCAGCACCAGATGTTCAACCGATTGACGCTGAATCGACTGGTCCAACAGGTCGCCCCTGCCTTGTTCTCGACAGTCTTTGATCAAAGGATCTTGGAACAGGTGGCAGGCGGTTCCAGGAGGTGCTCGATCCACAGCGATCGCATCAGTGCAGAAGAAGGAACCAGGGCCGAGAACCACTTGTTCACAGTGATCTTGGTCCGTTTCTTGCACATCACAGCGGCTAGTCAGAATCAGACCAGCGACATCGGTGGTAAGGTTCTGTCCGATTTGGAACAGTGCGCTTCTCCTATGTCTGAATGGACTCCGTCCGCATCGGCCGTGTCGGTGCTGCCGACCGCTGTCTATGGCACCAGCGGCTCTCAATCTCAGTTCCGAAAGAGCCAAGAGTTGTTACAGCTGGAGCAACAGGAGCATTACCAAAAGATGGCCCAGTCCTTTCAAGAGATGGAAATCCAGCAAGATCCTCGCCTCCAACAGCACTTTGGACAATACAGTGCCAGTCAAAAGCAACAGCAACAACAACTCCAACAGCAACTTCAACAAAAGCAGCAATCTAAAAAACAACACTCTTCCGTGCCTGGTTCCAGAGCAACAACACCCAGTGATTTTAATGTCAACAACCTCGTCATCAAGTCTTCATTTGCAGTCAGTGACAAAGCCGGAGGGAGGGGAAGGAGGGGTGAGAGTGAGAGTGGGGGTGGGAGTGGAAGTGGCAGCCGCAGCCCAGAACCGAATCCCTCCCAAATTCTCCTTCCTCAGCCTATTCAAGATTCTGTCCAGGCGCATCGAGACCACTTCTGGCGGAGCACAGAAGTACGCGTGGGAGCAGGGGTTGCCCACTAGATAGACGTGACGACAAGGGGATAAAAAAAATAAAGAATGATCGGCGTCAGGATGGGAACAGTAAAAAAAAAAATTCCAAGGTTCCAAGAATGCGTCAGGATGGGAACAGTTACTCACACCATTGTATAAACCTCTGCTTGCTTCTTGGCTCTTTCTTCAGCTTGGTCCCTCTTCCTTGAAAATCTCTTAATTTTTTTTTTGACTCCCTCAAGAACAAGATATGAAGCTTCAGTTGCCAAGATTCACGGGATTGGCGTTGGTGGCGGCAATTTGCCTTGGCGCCTTAAATTCAGAAGCCCGTACTCCTGAACGATACAGGGAGCAGCAGCAACAGAACGATCCGCAAGCCAATGCAGTGAAACAACACCATCACCATGAACTACAGGCAAAGAAATACGCCGAGGACGATAGCCAACATGTACCTGCCAACAACGGGGACGAAGAGAACGCAGCTTGGAATCATAAGAAAAAGCCCAAGGAGTTGTGTAAGATGAACTTTTCGAGAAGGTGCCCCTTTTTCTCTAATGAAACCATGTCCCTAACTTCGAAAGTCAACAAACATGTAGGCTCGCCGGTGATTCTAGTGTGCGATGGTATCGTGTTGGAAAAGATTCTCTGCCCGGTTGATAGCCTCCCTCCAGTCATTATTAATGGCGCGATGGTGGAGGCCGAGTCCTCCCAAGAGTTTTCGGCCAACTGGAAGAAGCCCAAGTGTAAGGTTGTTGGCGAACCGCGATATGTAACTATGCCAGGAACTTGTTACAAGAAACCTCCCCCTTTTTGTCCTATCATCTTGGACGATGCTCCTCCTGCGGCGGCTAGCGAAGATGAGGACTATGATGACGAAGAAGATGAGGTAGACAACGATGATCTAGATGACGAAATGGATGCAGAGACTGCTTACACCGAGGATCGAGAGGAGAGGTCGGCCTTACTACATGAAAGACACAGCGCGCTCCGTCGTCGTCAAAACAACCAAGGATACCAGCTTCACCACCAAGAAAATCATCCACACTGCAATAAGCCCCACGAGAAAGCCAAGATTCCTCAGTACGGGGGCAATAACGACACTTGGGCCGGACTTTGCGTCCAAACTGGGTTCTTTTGTGCGGATCGTCTCTTCGCCTGTGGTTTGGATCCCAAGGTCCTGTACAGCTGCGATCGATTCGGATACCCTCCCAATATCAATGCCACCTGCGACCACGCTTGCGTGCACGGGCATATTGTTGGTCAAGACATGTGCGACGGGATTACCCCTCCTCCACAGCTTGCCACAAGCCAAGAACTGTTTGTTGTTAAAACGACGGAGCCTCTTCAGCCTAACAATCCTGTAAGTAAAAAAAGAAAAAAAAAAGCGTATTAACACTTGTAATGTCGGAAAACTTACCCTCTTTCTCCCCATAGAGCGAGAAGAAGGACGAGGTGCCCACGTCGCTCGGTCCAAGTGATGCGGAAAGCGAGGAGGATCCTCGTCCGGCTCACTGAAATTTACATGGTGTACATCAGAAGTCCGCAGAAATTCCATGTAAAATTCTTTTTTTCTCTATATACGCATGATGTTGTAAGGAACCTGAGGGCCCAGATTCTGGCCCCTTGACAAAGTTTCAATATGGGGAGTGGTTACCAACCCGGTTGTTGAGATTAGGGATCTTTTGGTGGTTGTAAGGGGTTCTTTGGGGTTGAGCCCAAACCCATCACAATTTTTTCAGTCACTTCCCAACTTTGATGGGCTGGATTAGGACACTTGGAGAGACGGTCAATGGGCTTCGTGAGTGCAAGGTGCCCGACTTGGAAGTGGGTTCCTGCCGATGCATGTCCCCTGATAGATTCTGTAGTGATGGTCAGAATCCAGTGTGCCCAAGATTCAGGAGGTATGCAAGCCAAAAAAAAAATATTCTCGATGCTTCTCGTTTGCCACATGCAAGGACAATGATGGAGGGCATGAGGGTGGGAATACCGGTCATGGTTGCAAACAGAACCGCAGCCCATCTATGGTCGAGATATCCCTCCGGGTTGTAGTCGGCAGTTCGGTGGCATCAAGTCGACAGCCCTGTACCACTGTCCCAATGGCAGCCCCGTTGTTCAGCTGATGGAGGACTGCGACAGTAAGGAGAGAATTCGCAAGATAGAAGAGAATGATCTGATAGTTGTGCAGCAAAAAAGCGATCAAGACCAATGTGAGTGCCCACGAGGAGGCCCCATCTTTTCCGGCACCTGGGCCCCACATCGCGGCCATTCAATATCAACCCGCACCCAGGATTAGGGTATCCGTTCTTTCGCGCCTTCTCCATTAACTTTTGCTTTGCCACAAATGTCTAGATCTTCTTGTCTTTGGGCTGTTATGTCATTGTTTTTTGTTTTGATAATGGCACTTTTTTTTGGTTCCTCGGGAAGAGGCAGTGGCAGTGCTGTGTACCATACCTAGTGCTTAATAAATCTTGAGCCCAACGAGGCCTCCATTTATCAGGGCTCGACCACAGCTCTGACAGCTCTCCGATGGTCCAATTGGTCATCCCCCCTCTCACCTTCTGTCATCTTTGGATATTATAGGAGTCGAAGGAATTTGAGCGCCGTCAATTTGCCGTTTTTGTCGCAGTAACGCCGTCGACTTTGGTCTCTCAAAAGTTTAAAAAGGGAGAGGAAGAAAGCGGATTACATCCTTTCGATCCAACAATCCCTTGTCTCCAACAGCTACTCTTGACCTCTCAATACCTCGGTTTGAAAGAGGAGAAAACAACAACAAAAAGCCAACCCAAGATCCCCCCTCCCCCTCCCACTCAAACACAGTATGGCGATCCTCGATTTTAGCAAGGACAATGAAAAGTCTATTGCGATCTACTTTCACAATCAGGAACACGGTCCAGAAGGCCAGCCTGTTTACTATTCCACTCCAGAAACACCTGCCGTCATCACAGGCTACGTCGAGTTCAGGACGGTCAAAGAGTTGCGCGGTCATGATATCACGCTCAACTTTCAAGCTCGTGCAGAATCGAAATGGACAGGTATGAATAAAAGATTAAAAAAAAAAAATACCTCACGGAGTAACGAAGGAAGAGAGAGGGGGGTCTAACCCCTCCCTTTATTTCACCTTAGAAAACTATGGACAAACAACCGTTAGCTACCACGGCCTTTCGATTCTCCAAGAGAAATCTTGGGACATCCCTCTCAATCGCGTCGCCTCATCCTCCTCTTCTTTTTCCTCCAACACAAAGATCCCAATCGCCCCAGGTGTGACGCGGTACGAATTCCAGATCGATCTCGAGTCCAACTTGCCCCCCACACTCGAGGGCAAGAACGGATGGTTCCATTACCGATTCAAGGCCCATCTCGCCCGAGACTTTCCTCGACGGGACATGGCTATCAAACAATGTGTCTGGGTCTATTCCTCCAGCTTGACCGAGGGCCAGATCCAAAGAATGGGGCCCAAGATCTACAAGACGCTCTGGCAGGATATCTTGCCCGTCACTTGTACGTTGCCCTCGGATCTTTTGTATCAGGGACAGGTCGTGCCTTTAAAAGTCAAGATCGGAGCCTTTACAGAGAGTTCCCCGTTCCGAGGCCAGAACTTGATCATTGACAGCGCCATGGTAAAGATGAAGCAGTACACAGTCTTGATGGAACCCAACAGGTTGTACACCAGCAAACGCAAGCACAAGAAAACTGTCTTTGTCTTGCCCGTCATGGATAACCCAGGGAGCGAGACCGAGGTTTGGAACCCAAGTCTGTCCAACCATGGATTCGAGAGGACTGTCATGGTCGAGTTGCCAGGGGCGAGACAGCTGGCTGCGGACCTGGAGAGCAAAGCCCTGAACAAGACCCATTGCTTAAAATTAATCATGATGGTTCGTCCCAGTGGATCGACCGATTCCAAGGACGCCAAGGAACTGAGAGTCGAGAGTAAGTCATGCATGGATTCATTTTGTTGAATCGGCGGGCGACTTTTTTTTTGTTCTTTTAATTAACGCCTCGCTGGATCCTCTTCATCATCATTATCAGTGGACGTCAAGATTACTTCCCCGCGGCCAGAGTTCATCAAGCCGCCTCAACACCAGCAACTCCTGATAGGTGGTGATAGCGTTGCGCCTCCTCCTTATCAGCCCAACCTCATCGATCTGGACGACGATGATACCAATCAACTCGGACGTCCATCAACAGACAGTGTCCCACCACCGCACGAAAACTACGATAGAGTCACTGACTATCTGCCAGAGAAAAAGAGTGTCTCGTACTGAAAAATCCAGCCCTTGAAGTCTTCATTTCATCTATACCATCTCCACTCCTTGTCACCGTTGTATAATAAAGAGTTCTTTTAATTAATCTGTGAACCCAGGCTGCACCATGAGAGGGTCGTATCCGTCCTTATTCTTATCTTCTTGCTCAGTAGCAAGGATGTCAGCCTTCATTGGCGAATCCACTGGCAGTGGCGGGCTAGTCGACAATGGGCCTCCTGCTGCGCTATTGGATGGGCGTCTCGTTTCGATAACAGACTGAGAGACTGCGGCAGCAGCTACAGTCGCCATGCCCGCCAAAGAGTCTTTCCTAGAGATGGTCGCAGTTGCTGCACCCGTGGGAGCACCTTTTCGGGCAGCACCGCTCCCTGACCGACTAAGCTTGGCTGCAGGAAAGTAATTGGAGTTGGATCGGCTCATTCCTTCTTCTTGATCTGTGCCGCTATTATATCCGCTGTTGTAGTCACTGTTATAGCCCGAGTTGTAGCCGCTATTATAACCGCTTCCTCCATATCCAGCATTTTGTGGTAGCCGTTCTCGATAATCCTCGACTGCAGCAGTGGCAGTAGCAACAGGAGCTGGTGGAGCGGCGTGAGTGGGTAATGATCTTGCATGGGAAGAACTGTCCGCAGGTTCGTCTGTTACGTTGCTCCTGAGGTTCAAGTCTGGTCCAAAGGGAGATCCGAGTCCAGATGGCCAATACGACCTAGAGCGAACACCGCCACCTCCTCCTAGCGCCGTCTCCAATCCCTGACTAGAAACCCCTAGATCAGCAGCCTTCCTAGGCGCGCCGCTTGAACCGCCAGTCTCGATTCGAAGCTCCTGAATGCTCTCCCAGGCCTTTTCTAATGCACTCAGTTTTTCCTTCTCATGGGCTAATTGTTTGCCCGCATAGTCTTGGACGGTTGCCTGCCACTCCTTGGCCTTGTCCTTCTCATACCGTATTAGCTCTCGGGTGACAACTTCCTGACTCGTATTGAACTCTTGCCTTGCCAACTCGAGCTTCTCATTCGCAGACTCCAGTCCAACCTTGGCCTTGTCAACTCCATCGGCTGCTGAAGCGCCAGGGACTGATGCCGCTGCCTTTTGAATCGCCTGCTCCAGCTGGGTTTGTCGTTTCCCGACCCTTTTTGTGGCTGCCACGTAGTCTGACAACCGATCTGTTCTTGAATTCATGACATCCTGGCAAGGTTACAAGGAAATTAAAAACAAAATGATCAATTTGGGAACAAACAGCAGTTGAAAGGCTGAGGCTGTAGAGTGGCGCACAGATTCTTTCTCAGTTACCTTCAGCCCTTGAAGCATACTCCTGTATTCCTGAACCATGTCCATAAACAGAAAAGTTTCCGTCTTTGTCTGCCGCCTCATAGAGAGGCGCAGATCATCAGTAAGCACCCCAAACAGTTGCATCTCCTGGTCCAAGGCCTGGTGACGTTCCCGGTTGTCGATCCGCTGTCCATCGCCTAGACGATACTTGCTGCTCAACACTTCCATGGTGGCATCGCCCAGCTGCGAGTAAGTTTCTCCGAGTTCTATGATATTCCCGAGTTGAGACAGAGAGCGGGAAAGACTTAGTATACCAGGAGAGAAGGGGAAAAAAACCTATTTTTGTTTTTCTGTCAAACACAGCAACTCGAAAAAAAAAAAAGACATCCCGAAAGCCGCATCCTCTTTCTTCCAGGATGTCCGTTCCTCTTTTTCTCCCTCCCTCCCCTTACTTTCTCGTTCCTTGGTCAGTCGCAGTCCAGAATCCAAGAGTCCAGTGAAAGATTGTTCCATCGACAAGAGATAGGCCTGTCTCCTCTGAAATTCGCCTTGATCATTCTACGAAGTTCAAGGTGAAAAGGAAAAAGGAAAGAGGGGATTCTTGTTAGCACGAATGGCATCGATGACCACAATTCACCACCGATCGGGGGGCTTCTTTTCAGTTTAAACCGGGTGTCCGGGTGTATGTTCAATACCTCCTCCACATTTTCTGTGGGCCGATACATTCTCAATCCTCGATCATAGCTTGGCTTGATGATATTATCGAATCGCAAGAACCCCAGTGCTGTCCTCTTTGGATCCACAGAATCGAGATGGGTCTAGAGAAAGAAAGAAACAAAAGAGAGGGTCATGTTGAGAACTTTTTTGCTCTTTTTCGACCTTGGGGGACACAACCAGTCCTTTGCCCCTAACGGTATACACCGCATCACGGGTTAATGTCCATAAACGAAAGAAAGAGAGAGTGAGAGAGGGATGTACAAACCATTTCAGTCCCAATAAACCAAAGAACGGCTTCGCTGGTGGCAAACTCGGAGCGTAGGCATATCCGCTGCAGGAACCGTTCAATCTGGATCCGTTTTTGCTCAACCTGGTCCACATCCTCTGACAGCTTGTCGCTTAATGCATCCGGTAAAGGTGGGATCACATAGTCGATAAAAGTACTCTGAAGCTTTTGATGCAGCCAGCGGACTTGCGGAAAGGTTCTGAACACTGGGTAAGGCTATGACAAATGATATAAAAGACAAAGAGGAGAGAGAGGGTCGGGTTGGATTGACTGCATGCAGTTGCATGTGCAGGAATCAGGGGTGAGAGGAAAGACGGTCTTACGGAAGAATCATGTGTGGATGGGGAAACGAGGATCTTGAAGGTGATGGTTCCTCCACTTGAGGCAGCCTCTGGAATGGAAACTCGAAGAGACCGCATGGAACTTGCAGCGAGAGGACGAGAACTTTGGGGTGAAAGAGAAGGTGCAACCGCGACAGTGACGCGTTGGAGAAGAGAGGTTGAGAGAGTGGAGGTAGAGAGTCAAGTGAATGCACCTGAGAGCGCGTGGGAGACAAGAAAGAAAGAGTTGGCGCAGTAAGGAGTGTGGGAGAGGAAGAGAGGGAGAGCGAAAGGGAGGAAGAAAGAGAGGAGCAAGATGGAAGAAGGGCAATGACGAAAGTAGACATGGGGTACCGCTTCACTTGATGGGGGGACACAAAAATGAATGACCGAATGATCAGAAATGACAGTCCTTTGCAGCATTCTCTGCAGCAGCAGCACAAGGAAATGAACCCCACGAGAGCAAGAGCGCTCTCTTTTTAGTTGTTATGCATCTATTTCCGCTGACCCTCGCTCCTCTCCCGCTTTCCTTGGGTACTTTGGCTTTTCTATTTTCTTTGTTTTTTATTACTCCTTTCTATCGGCCGTTCTGCGTCCTGGCCTGGGACAAAGTCGACCCAGTGGACCGAGACCCGCCAGCAGATCCAGATCCAGATCCAGATCCAGATCCTTGGGCATGACTCGAGCCAGAGGCTGCCGCCGCTGCCAAGGCTCGTTTCCTGTTGGCCGCAATCGCCGATGCATGTGCGTGTGCTTCCGCCACTTGTGCCAGGGTCGACTTTCTGAACGTTTTACTACCGTTATTGTTAAGGCCGCCTTGTTGAGAGTTACTGCTGCTCTGAAGAGGTGTGCCATGCTGTTGTAAACTCGATGGACTACTGTGGAGGGGACTGGACTTGCTGTTGGTCGAAGGACTATTATTGCTATAATTGTGGTTGCTGTGTGCCAATCTGCTCGATGCTCCCCCAGGTTTCGTCGTGGTTGTTTGCTGACGGTTGGCCTCCTCCACAGCCTTTTGAAACGCTGCATTTTGTTCCTGACGTTCCCGATCCCGAGCTTCTTCCTAAAGGAAAAACATCATATCGACATGTTAACAATCATGGCTCCACAGAAAACAACAAAAAGATGTTCAACGTGTAAGTTTACCAAGTGCCGGCCCTCCCATTCTGGGTCTTGCAAGAGGTTCCGAGTATGTTCTGATTGGGATAGAACTCGGATCCACATATCCAGCAGTGTGTTTGTCTCGTCTGCAGTCTTGAAAAAAGTCTATAAAAAAGAGCAAAGTGAGTATCCTGTCTTGTGTCTAATCCATGTCCTTTTGTCTGCGTCTTCTTGAGTGGTCTTTCAATACCTTCAGTTTATCTCTGGCATCGTTCATGCTTGCATCCACAAACTCAAAGGCCTTGTTCAGCTTCCGGACCTCCTCCAACTCAGTCTGCAAAGCCAAGTCCACCACTGGTACTGTGTTTGCTGCTGTACTTGCTGCTGCTGACTGACGGCGACTCTTGCTGGCTGCAGCAGCGGTAGCGGTTGAGGAAGCTGCAGAAGTTTCATTCCTCGCCGTCGACTTTTCTTTGGATCCATTTGGTTGTTTATCCCCTCCACTGTTGCCACCTTCAGGGCGGGTCTTTGCTGATGGACCGCTCGTCTCATGGTTATTTCCTTCCCCTCCATCTTTGCCGTTGACATTTTCCTCTGCCTGCTGCTGCTGCTGCTGTTGTTGTTGTAGCGCAGGCGGCGTGTCCAAGTCGTAGCGTGCTCGTTTGATCGTCCGACTAGGCGTAGAGAGGCCCTGCGGTACCATCGTTGATCGAGAGGTCATTTAGTTGTTCTTGAAGCACTGTGTATATTGGTGGTGTATATTTGTTGTAGGGTTGGTATCCAGAGGGGCACTGGAGGGACAAAAAAAAATGTACTTCCTTGGATGGGGTTTGACTGATGCGTTGATTGTTGATTGATGCTCAAAGGAAAAAAGGATTGATTGTTCCTGTAATGAATTTGAAGATGATGACGACGCTGAGTTTCCTCTGTCCCTGTTTCCTTTTGCTTGTGTTCCGGTATTCCTGGGAGCTAGGTGGTCTAATGCTTGAATCAGTGTCCGAGAGATGAAGAAGAGCAATGAAATGAAATGAAAAAAAAGAGGCGATTTCGTGCCTTGGACGCGTTTCGGTGGCTTTGATTTCCTTGAGTTCATTTTTTTTTTTTTTTTTTTGATCGCGCCCTTCGCGCCCTTTCCCATTCTGCGACCGCTCTTTGCTGCTACTCTTCAGGCACTTTTCATTGCTCAAATCAGTTTGATGCTCTCTTGCTCGTGGGTGATCCACAGGTAATGTTTGAATGCAAAAAAAGTATATTAAAACTTCATGTGTTGATAGTGTCAATGATGATAGATGATGATGATGATAGGTCTTGGTAGTAGGTGGAGAAAAGACGATGAAATATACACGCTCTATGACCGTCTGCCGGGCTTGCCTCCCTTGCGCTTGTCCTGCTTGCTCTTGTTGGTCAAGCTCAGACCCTCCTTGGCACCCTTGCGAAGGGATGTCAATGGCACGTACGCGTAGGGATCCACACGTCCCTTCTTCTTCACATCACCGCCAGCCTTCTTGGCCTTGAAGTCCTGACCCAAGAGCTTGGTCGGTGCACGCTGGTCCTTGGCGGAAACGCCCTTGGACCGGATGGGTCCAGCGCCTCCTTCCGTCATCTCGGTATCATCGTCCTTGCCGGCGCCACGCTTGTTGGTCTTGTTGAACTTGATCTTTCCTCCTTGACCACGCGTGAATCCGTCCACAGATCGCAGGGACTCCAAGTAGTTGTTCTCGGCCTGATCCATCTCCATGGCAGTCTCATCGACCTCCTCCTCCTCATCAGCACCGTTGTTTTCCTCATCGTCGCTGTCCTCAATCATCAGCTTGCCATCCGAAGACGTCTTGAAGGCAGAGGACAAATCCTTGACCTTGCGAGCAGTCTGTGTGCTTGGGTGAGAAGCTGTGACGCGCGAGACCACATTCCGGTCCAAAAAGTCGAGGGGGGTATCACCGTCCTCCTTGATCCAGGCATCGGCTCCCTGTTTCTTCTTGTTGGACTTCTTTTGTTGGGCCTTGCCACCTTCAGCGCCCTCCTCATCCTCATCGTCGTCACTGAGATCACTCTCACTTCCGTAGAGAGCATCCTCATAGGCACTGCCAAAGTTGGTCTGCATGTACAATGGCTTGGTCGACTTCTTGGCGTCCGTCTCCTCCTCCTCGTCTTCGCCATCCATGTCCATGCCAGAGCCGCCAGTCTTCTTGTTACGCTTGGCACGCTCACGACGCTTCTTGATGTTGATCAACAACTTCTTGTCGGCCTCAGGCACGAACGCAACAACATCGTCGTATCCGAAACGACGGACCAGACGCTCCAAGATGTGACGAACCTTGACCTTGAAATGGCCCTTGTGTTCGTGACTCCAGCGGATCATGCCTCCGACAATCTCTTGCAAGTGACCACGGACCACCTCCACATCCAAACTGACTGTCGTCACCTTGATAAAGCCCAACGCAGACTTGACAATCTCTCGGTTGGACGAGTTCACAAACAAGTGCATAGTTCCAATCATCTCTGAAACCATCGAGGGCTCCAAATCCCTGTGGAACTCAAACAAGAGTCTCGAGAGCGAAGTAATCGCAGCAGAGACCATGTGAGGGGTCGTACCAGCCAAACCGGCGGTGACCATAGTAAAGTACTCGCTGATTGTCGCAGGGGTCTCGACAGCTCCTCCTTCCATATCACCCACACGCTCGGATGAAATCACACCTCCGGCCTTCATCTTGTGACCCATTGCAACCAAAAGTGCATAGGCGACATCACGCGTCTTCTCGTTGACTTCCTTGGTGGCCACCACAACCTCCGACAGAATCGAAGGGATAAAGTAAAGATCTGTGGGCTCCAAGAGCGAGATCACTTGACCAATCAAGGACAAACGAGCGCGCTTTGCAGTCGCCGTAGCGGCGGCCGTGGTATCCAAAATGTTGCGCATCAACTCCTCGAGGTTGGTCTTCAGGACCACACGGCCAGTCTCGGTCTCGGCCATCGAGTTCACAATCTTGTAGGCCTTCTTTTGAAGGGCGGCATCGGCGTCGTTGGCAAAGAGCGACGCAACCACAGAGTAAAGGTTCGACATGCTCTGGGCGTCAACGTAGGGAACCATAATGTCGGCAAGATCCATGAGGTTATGAGAAACTGGGGGGGCATCTCCTTGCTGGACAGGGGGCTGAACGGTGGTGAGCGCAGTGTTCAATTGAACCAAAACAGCAGAGAATGTCTCCTGCAAGTCCGAGGGGGTCGAGATGCTCAAGTACATTCTCATGACCTCAAGCAAGTATCCACGGAACTGAGGAAGAGTGGCCTGGAAGATGTTGAAGAACACCATGAGGTAAGGGCGAGCATATTGTTGCAAAAGCTCAATGTTGCGACCGGCCTCCTCCTTGGTGATCAAAAACTTGCGCTCCAAAGCTTCATCGCTCTCAGTGCTCGCCACAATGGCCTGGTTACGCACAACCAAGGCGGTCAAGGCCTGGCAAAGGACAGGGCGAAGGTCGGGGACAGAGTACAAGACGTTGCTGAAACGCTCCGCAATCTGCTTCGTGAAGGCCATCTCCAAATCCACGGGCAAGTCACAGAATCCACTGACAAGACTCCAGACCTGACCAATCAAGGTCTCGTAGACCTTCTTCATCATACCGTTCTCACGGCACTCCTGAGCCTTCTGGTTCAGACGGTCAGCCAAGGGAATCAAAGTCGTGGCAAAGTACTCAAGCTCAGTGTTGGTGACAGAGCTCTTGAGCAAGGGCAAAAGCCAAGCGCGACCACGCTTGCGCTCCTCTGGGTTATCAATGTTCAAGGGCAAAGTGTCCAAAAAGATACGGGGTCCAACTGTGCTGATGGCGGTCGACAGGACAACGTCCAAATGCGCCTTTTGTGTGAATGCGGGGGTGAAGCGAAGCTCGTCGATCAAAGGAAGGAAGGAGACCAAAAGGGGGTTGGCGGCGTGGTTGAGACGCTCGAAAAGAGTCTTCAAAATATCAAGAATGCCCAACCAAGAGCTCTGGTAACGAATGTCAAATCCTCCCTTGATAGTGGCCGAGATGGTATCGATCACATTACGCTTCTTCTTGCTGTCGGGTTGTTGTCCACGATTCTTCTTCATCTCCTGGACGGCAAGGTCGATCATCTCATCCGTGATGCAGTGCGAGATCAGGTTCTTGAGGCAGTCGACAGTGGCGTTATGAACAGAGACAGGGTTAGAGGAGTCCAAGTTGGGGAAAATGACCTTGAAGAGCTGAACCAGGGGGACAACGGCCTCCTGAGGGATCTGAGCACTGTGACCTCCAGCAGTCATCAACTTTTGCAGTCTTGAAGACTCGACAAATCCAGCACGGACAACATCCAACCACAGGGGCATGAGCGTGGCGTCGTTGGCGTTGGGCTTGAGTTCAAGAACAGCGGTCATAACCTGGGTGACCTTGGCGAGTCTAGAAGCGATTTGGTCCATGGTCTCAACGGGGGCCTGACCGGCAGGCTCCTCCTGATGAACAACAGCAGGTGCGTCGGGTGAATCCTTGGGGGAAAGCAAGGACTCGAAAACTTGGAAGGCAGAAGATGTGAGGAAGGCGTTGTTGAGTTTGGGAAGGTGGAGGAGAATATCACAGAGAGGAAGGAATTGCTATTGGAGGCAGTGCATGAAGTCAAAGGTTAGCTTCCGCGTCTTCCATATCATTTTTGTTCGAGTCATTTTTCCTATTGTTTCGCAGTCGTTTCGTTACCTCTGCTGGCCAGGCCTTTCCAACCATGCGGACAAGCTGAAGAGTGTGCAAGATCATCTGAGTGGCATTGTCCTTATCCTTGGCTCCAGCAGCGCCAGCGACGCCGTTTCCAGACTCCTTGAGGATCTGCAAAGTGGTCTGGACCACGACCTTCATTCCTGGGTGAACCAACATCATCAGAGGTGGTCGGGTGACAATGTTGCGAACAGCTTCCTGAGCGCGCTTTCTGGGTTTTGGGCGGGAGTCCAAGGAGAGAATGAGGAGAGTTTGGAGAGCCTTCAAAGTCGTGGTGTGATTCCATGTCGTCTGATCCTGTGCAATCAAGAGGTATTCCAGGCAGGTGACCAAAGAGCGCAGAGAAGGGGCCGTGGGTGGGGGTTGAAGAGCCAGGATAGTTGTGATGACGCTCAAGGTAGCGGTGTACTGCGAACGGAGGACGCTGACGGGAACACTGTAAAGCAAAAAGAGCGCCAGTCAGTACTTGCGCGAGATTCAATTCTGATGAGCATTTGTTGTGCTGCTTCGTGAGGTCCTTACTTGGGGAAGACAATAGCCAAGAGGTTAAGGATGGCGGCCCTCATCTCCTCGACCTCGGGGTCATCCTTTTGCTGGTCAAGAAGAGACATCTAGATAAAGAGAAGTAAACCGTTTCTGGCGTTTTAATCCGCCATGTCCTTTGAAGCATCAGGAAGAAGCAAATGTATCCAAGAGAACATTGAAATTTACCAAGGTGGCAAAGTAGGCGGTAGGGGTAATCTCGGCGCCTTGCTCCTTCAAAGTCTAGTGTTTCAATACAAGGGAAAGGTGGCAGCGGGAAGTCTTGTCAGTACATGGACAATGGTCGTCCTCCCCTGACATTAGAGAAGTTGGTGATGACTCGATGGCGAATAGCAAAAGGGCCATATGTTATGTACCTCCTCGACGGCGAGAAGAGTGGTGGCGTGCATCTGCTGGTTCGCCAGCTTGGACGCCAGCTGGGTCCTAATTTTGGCAAAGTGCTCATCCATCGTGATGCCGGGGAGGATAAGAGGATGGGAGGATGGCGAGATGGAGGATGGAGAAGCAGCTGTGGTTTGCATGCAATGGCAACTCGAAGAGTAACTTTTTTTTTTTTTTTTTTTGTGGCTTATTTGTTATCGAAATAAAGACAGTCACCATTTTTTTTTATTGCTATACTACACACTGCAGACTTCGCGAATCACATCGTCGTCAACGCCTAGAAGCCGCAGTTCGTCCACGCCGATACGGCCTCTTTCCTTCAACAACTTTCTGTTGGCCATAATCTTTTTCTGAACTATCTCGTGCTGAATCAACAGGGCTTGATCCTGTGTATGACCACCGCCCCGACCTATGTCCGGTATCTTGGCATTCGAGCCCCCGGTACTCGTCCGTGACATGGGTCCCACGCCAACTGACGGCGATCGTGAGAGCGGACCCATATCCAGTGTGACCTTGATAAGGCTGTGGTTCCGGCGGATGCCTTCAATAAGAGGACTGCGCGCCCAACTCGTAACACTGAATGAGCCACCTGCTGTATGGCTGTGTTTGGATCGAGATCCTCCATGACTGACGCCGCCATTACTGCTGACGCCGCTCTGAGGGGCTTTGGTAGGCGTGACTTGAGACATAAACGTCCGCGTATGGCGTCGTGTCGAATGAAGACGACCAGGAAACCGTGCGGTAGGGTCTCTGGAAGAGATCGAGCCAAGCTTAGTCCGGAAGGCCGTGCCTAGCTTCTCAAAGAAGGGTAGAGCTTGATCATCTCTTCCTTCCTGAAATTGCTCCTGAAGTTGCATATGGAAATTGCGGTATGTATTCTCTGGTACCGTAGGTTGGACCTGCTGCTGTCGATTTCTGAGATTGTTGCCAGTCGCCGTCTCTGATCTCATTGTTGGACCAAAAAGGGACTCGTCTGAGGCGCCCATCCAAAATACTAGCAGTGTACGGTTAAAGCCCAATGCTTGACCCATCATCTGGAGATCCTCCAATTGGCCCTTGGATCGGATCAAGTAGACAGAATGCAGACCATGGTTTAACAACAGTCCCTTTGCGACTGCTCCCAGTGGCGCGCCTAACGTGGTCAATATCCGGATATATTTGTTGACTTCCATCAGATTGACGAGTCCAGATCCAAAGAGATCCAGATCAGAAGACTGCTCAAAACTGCTTCTTCCGACCCCAAATTCTGTCACAGTCGTGTTCTCGCGGAGGGCATCGATAATCCAGGTAAGACCTTGGCTCGTCATTAAGGCGGGCTCCAGCATTGTGAGTGACTCCAGAAGGATCCAAGGTTGAACCAATGCTTGAGATAATAGCCAAGCAGAGCTGTCGCCGATGTTTGTGCTCTTCAAGTCCAGTTGACGCAGGTTTGTAAAAAAGCCGTCGATGACTGGAAGAATCGTCATTGGTGGGAAGTCGACTTGGTGTTCCTGAAGCCGATAAAACTCTGTATCGTCTTTTCGAATGGATGGCAAGACAGGAGTCGAGTCTGACCGGTAATGCATCCACCGACCTGGCTCTGATTCTTCCATAATTGAGCGTTTCCTGGCCACACCCACTGCTGATATTGACCGTAGAATGGCCGATGAACGTCGGGAGTGATTCACTGGAGATACATCAGGTATTCGCTCCAATCCATTTGGAATCAATAAAGTCTTCAAGAATTGCACCGACATGTCGTCTTGCAATAACCCGCAGTGTCCTAAATCCAATATCTTCAAACTCGAAAACACTTGCATAACCGCAAACGCCTCCTGTAGCGCGGCAAATCCTTCTGATCCAATCGGGCAGCCTTGCAAATCCAGCTCCTCCAGTCGGCAGTGTCCAGATAGTTGATTATCCACAACGGGATTTCCCGGGGGGTATATTTTGATGGCGCGGGCAAGCGCGAGGGCAGACGCATTACCAAATCCTGTGTAGGAAAGTCGCAGAGTTACCGTGACCGAGCTGGTCATCTTCTCCATAATAAGTGCACAGTCTTCATCCCCAAGATCCCGACTGCCTTCCAGGTTCAAATACAAAAGATGGAAACGTGACTTGATGTTTGCTAATGACCGAAATCCTTCTGCAGTGCATCGGTTGTCCTTGACGTCCAGATAAACCAGATGCCCCACATCATGCGTCTGTTCTCGAGCATACGAGGACTCGTGACTTGTTAGTGGTATATCTCCGACTTTAACTCGCATTCCGGGTCGATGCCCTGCCGTCAGTGCTGCTACGTCGAGTCGATGTTGGAGCTGAAGTCGGTTCCGCAGAGTATGTTTGATCGAGATACCATCCATGCTCTTGGCCAGTGCTGCCGCTGCTTGATCTCCGAATCCTGTCTGTGCCATCTTCAGGCTGGTTAACCTAGGTCCGATGGCACGAATAACCCTGGCAGCGCCGGTGTCACTGAGCCGCTCGTTCCTGGATAAATCCAAATGACAGACACTTGTGTTGAAGAGACCCTGTGCCAGAATAATCGCAGCCCCGTCATCGAGACAACTACTAGAGATATCTAACGTTGTCAAGTTTTCATTCTTTTTAACTCCGGCGAGGACTGCCGTCATTTGCAAATCCGAAATCGAGAGGCCAGGAAGACTCAGTTCCTGTAGGGATGAACATGACGCCAGAAAACTAGTGAACGAGCTCTGGTCTGTCCGGTCCACTCTCATTCCGAAGCCCAGCTCTAGTCGACATAGTGACGGCGCGTGGACAACCCTTGGTGACAGACGAGTAAAGAAGGACGGTAAATGCAGCAGTGTCAAGGACTGAATCTGGCTTTGAGCGAGTAGGTGAAGAATGGGGTCGTATTTTTTGTGGAGAATTTTGTAGGTCGAGTCGTCTTCGGCTGAGCATCCATCCAGAGTCAAGACCGTTACTGTAGAATCCGCAAGGGCGTCGGCAAGTCTTTTGAGATCACTCTTGCCGTACTTCCATCCCAGTTTCAAGTGGATCTCGACCAAAGATGGCGCGACTTTGTTAGAGACCCAAGAGCAAAAAGTCCTTGCATGCTGGCGAGACACCAGTTTAATTGACACTGATCCTGTTTGTTTGTCGAAAAAGCCTCCGCGGGTGACAATCCATCGCTCAAAATCGTCAATGTTCTTCTCCAAAAATGTCCATCGATAATGGTAGACACACACCCAGCTGGCTTGGCCCTTTGCATTGCCGATTCGGTAGAGATTGCCAAGCTGTCCCGATTGATATCTAACGCTAGTGTTGGCGATTCCCAGGAACGAATAGAGGTGATGAATATCAGCCAAGGAGCTAAGACCTTGGAGGCCTAGACTGTTGATCTGTTGTTCTTTTGGGATGTCGCTCTTTTCCATGTCGTAGATATTTTGTCGCCCGTCTTTTTCCCTGAATCGCTCCAGAAAGTTAAGCATCTTGTTAACTCTTTGATCAAGATGAGGGACGGTCGAGTCTGGCAAGTCGGCCATCTTCAAACTTGTGAGTTTGTCCACCCGCTTCAGCACCATATCCGGCAACTCCTCATTATGGTGCGTTGAATTGTCCGCCGGGTGGTGCCCATACTTAAGAAAGATCAAGAGCGTCAAGATCATTCGGCCGTATCGATTAAAAAACTCTTCTTGACGGTTAGGATCGACGGCGTAGCCGCCATGCTTGGCGATATGCAGATGATTCAGTCCGCTTCCTAGCGGCAGTGTAAAGCTGTTACTGCATTCACAGAGAAAATAGAGTCGATATCGCACTGGCACTGAGCCCTTGAATGGATCCTGTTGTCCAGTGGAATCCGAGTCCTGATCCGATGATTTTTCGGCCGTGTCGTCCGGAAGTACAATGAATAGGCGAGGCACAGTGTATTCGTGAATAGAGGGTCGTTGACAGAGAAAGGCCTGTACAGTGGCTCGGATGCGTCCAAGTTCGGCATTGTCAATGGGTGGGGTGATGGATGGTCGTTTCTCAGATTTGGCTTGACTTTGACGCATGGATTTGGAAGGTCGAGATTCCTGGACAGGGGCTGACAAAATGCCGAGGTCCTCCACTGTCTCGGTAACGGATCGACCGTTGTGTGGGCGTAAGGGATGAAGCGATGCACCATGGATCCGTGCCTCCAATCGCAGATCCGCGATGGCGCCTTTTAGTGGCAAAAGTTCAATCATGATTTTGCTGTTGCCAACAATGCGAGGAAGAATGCAAAGAAGAGGTGAGAAAGTAGGAAAATGCCAGCCTCCAACTCTCTAATTATTTCAAAATCAGGTACAATTATAATTGTCTTGGACCACTCTCGCATGACGCTCTGTAGAGTTCTTACTTTGACGGGGATGGCCCAGTATGCAGGATGGAATCAGGAGAGCCTTCTATACTCGGAGTTGGATCATCTCTCGGTTGGTTGTTCATCTCGTCTGTATCGGGGCTCATGTTGCAGGTAACGCTATTGGTATCGTCCCCATCATGATCTTGTACGGCATGTTGGTGCGATTGAAGTGAGAGGGACGGGGCAGGCGAGGGTATCCGGACTTGTGGATGGGCTGAATGGTCGAGTTCATGAAAGTCGTTTCGGGGCCATAGCGCCATGGCGCAGTAAGCACGCTTGGGTATATGAGGGTTACAACTGTCTATGCTATGAATTTGTTGTACGGGCTGGTGGTGGATCGTGAGTGTCCTTGCAAGTAGACTCTGATCCGAGAGGTGCGCTTTTGAGCAGCACGGCCAGACTGACAAAGAGAAGCAGACAAAAGCAGAGCAATGCCAGTTGCAAAACAAAACAAAAAAGAAAATGGATGGGAATGAGGAATGGAAAAGGGGAAGGAGAACGAGGAGGAGAATGAGCAACCTGTTGTTGGTCTGAAAGGAGGTGTGTGATTGTTGTCTGCTGGGTTTCTTTTTACCATGATTAGAGCTCTTTTTTTGGCCTGCATAGCGCTCCTTTGGTCTTATGGTCGGCCAATTGGTTGTTCGGAGCTTCTAGCGTTCTGATAACAAGATGTCCGGTGGCAGCATCCGTTGTGGCAAAGGGAGAGGAGCGGAAAGAGAAGGAACCCGCATGGACGTAATGCCATGGGAACATGCCATTAGGGTTCATTACCTACTGTTCCAGGTGCGACTCTGCACCATCGCAGGTTGTCTAGTCTCGATCTCGAAGTTCTGTTTGTCTGGGTTGTCGAGAAAGTAGATACTATAGAACGTTCAAAGAAAAAGAAGAACGGGGATGGACCCTGCAGTAGCAGTAGTTGGGTAAGCTCCAAGTGACAGTAACCCGATGAAAAAATAAAGGGTCAGGATGGACCCGCCTTTACCGTTTCTGTTTTCCTTTGTGGCACCTTGTCGTGTCCTTCTCATTCCTGCTGCTGTGGAGAAGAGAAAGAGATCGCAGTCGGACTATTTTTTTTTGGCTCAGTTTCCTCTTACTGCACTGGGCTAAACACACAGTATGCGTCTCCTCTCTCTGTAGTCCATCACACGCGCAAGCACACAGACACAGGATGAAGACAAAAGACTTTTTGCAGGAAGGAGAGTGAAAGTCTTTTTGAATGTTTTTTTTTATTCCTTTCTGTATTTACAAGGTATGAGGCGTGCGCGCAGACGCGACAGAGAGAGGGAGAGGAGACAAAAAGTGGATAATGTACAAAAGATGACCGAAACAGTCAGGATTGACCAAAGCCCGTGGAAGGCGGACTTGGAGATGAGACAAACTACGCCATACTTTTCCTTTACAACTTGTCGGAGGCCTTCTGACTGGCAGTGGGCGTGGCAGCACCGGTGTTGCCAGCGGTGGCAGCGGCGGTCTTGCCCGAGAAGGAATCCTTGACGGCGGACGTGGCCGAGGTCGAAGACAGGTAAGCGCTGGGAGACAGGGACTGGACCAATTGCTGGAGCACGATCGGGTGGTGCTCCGGGTTAAAGGCAGACGACTGGGTCTTTGCCGAGCTGACGATCTGCAGGGACGTAAAGTGGCGCGTGGGTGTGGGGGCCGAGCGAAGGACGTTAAGGATCGACGACATGATGACGATATTCAAAAGACAGATAAGATAACGGAGAGCTTTGGGATCTGGAGCCGGAGGGGAGGCTAAGCGGGCAGACGGCTTGTGTGTGGAAGTAGGATGTGGAGGAGGAGGAGGAGGAGAGGTGGTTTGACGTGGAAGGGGTTTATCTATTCGGCTGCTTGTGGGTGAAGGGAGAAAAAAGAAAAAAAAGGAAAGAAGAGAAAGAAAGATAACGAGAGACGGGAGAACGAGGATAAAAAGGATGTGAGAGGGGCGCGAGGAGGCAGTGAAACGATCAATGCAATGGCGATGGTGCTGCTTGAGATTCAAGCACACACAAAAAAAGCAGGGGAACAGGGAGTCGAAAGAGACACTCTCCTCCACGGAAAACAAAAGGCAAAGGGATGGGATGGAGAACAAACACATGGATACGGCAGGATGCCATCGGAAAGATCAGGGCGGAAAGTCGCATGAAAGTGAAAGTGCCTTCCTCCAGGGCAAGAACACGCGCCTTCCTGGGGTTTGTGCTCTGCTCAATGGCAGAGAGAGATAGCAATCGAACACGAAGGTAGGACAGACAGACTCGGCCGACTGAGGGGCAGAAGAGATGAGCGCATCTGATGCGACTTGTTTGGACCGAAAACACTCTATCTGAGTACAGAGATAACGGCAAACAAGCAGTCAGCCCTCTTTTTCCTTTGCTCCCGAGGTCACGATTTTGGATAGACATGGAGAAGAAGCGAAGCCAACTTACGTGAACAGGAATGAAGGTTGAAAAGAGGGAGAAATATGTCGCCAAAGATGCGTCAAAGACATGTCACTTCAACAAGCAAGAGGCGGTCGCAGCACAGGGCTCAATATATCGACATTCAAAAGGAGCCAGGCCTGGGACCCAGCTTCTCCTGAAAGAGGGGATCACACCGCAAGCGCCCCTTCCGACAGATCATGTGTGCTGACGTTTTCTTGCAGGGTCTTGTCGTCACCCGGGGAGTGAGATTATAGCGAAAAAGGAGATAGACGTGCTTTGCTGGTAGACGCCAAGTCGGGTCGCTAGCATGAATGGCCAAGGGCGTGCAAGGGGCGGCAGGACTGCTGCTGCAGCGCTGCTTGCATGAGAAGCTGCACGTCAAGTGACTGGTCACCTGGTGAAGTGTCCAAGGACAGGTCCTTGAACACAGAAGGTGGTGCATATAAAGTGACGGGGGAGTGTCCGCCGTCTAGGAAGATGGTGGCTATTGTGTTTGTGGCACCAACCACCACGGATCCTGGGGCACCAACCGAGGGCAGAGGTGATCCCTAAGGGGCTCTTGCTGTTTTAAGAGATACATGTAGTTGCGTGAATAGGTTCTTTGTCCCATGGGCGAGCAAAACGACCGTTCCCATGAGCAAACGACGCTGGCGCACACCAGATGCGCGCTCTCATTGGGTCGCGCCACCAGGTCATGTGCCTGAGAGGTCCCATGGACATGGTGCCACGATGGTCAGGGACCAAGGGGTCGTTACCGCAACCGTAATCCTTGCTCCCCCGGAAGGGAAGGCTAGGCCGCTATCTTTTTTGCGATCGTCTGTTTGATCGCCTGGTGATTGGTGTTCCTGGGAGAATTATTTTTATCGACCTGTCTCGCGGGGACCCGTCTTGTCACCTTTGCGTGACATTGTCAAAAAAAGTTACAGGCGAGGTGCCTGACATAAGACTACCGCGGCTGTCTTACTTTACAATTTTGCATACAGCGGTGTGCTTCACTTCATCATCATCATCATCATCATCACCCCTCCTCCAGAACACCAACCAATGACCTGCCCATGGGATTCTGGTTTGTGACAGGATTGACTTTGACTCTCTCTCTGGTGAAATGACATCTCGCATGCTCAATCTATCGCAAGAATAGACGCACAACGTGGTCGCCGCATCCAACTCAAAAGACCCCATCTTGGCAACAGATTGTATAGGGGATGACCGATTACAGTAACTACAGTACAACAAAGGTGCTCCAATCATGCACTCCAATACAACCCAAGCCCACTCTGACGCAAGTAGCCCACTCTGACGCAAGTAGCCCACTCTGACACGAGTAGCCCGTTGAGCTTTCTTCTCCATTATTCATTTCCGACGTGCCATGTACTCTCTGGAGAGTTCCACAGAGAAAGAGATAGAAAGAGAGAGAACAGAAAAAGAACAGAGGAGCGGAACGACTGCCGAGAATCGAAATGACCAGCTGAGCTCTCTTGCATGCAAGGATAGGTCACCATGGCACACATTTTTTTAATTACGACAGAGAGCAGCAGCAACGTGATGAGATTTCGTGCATGTACGTTATTTGATTCTTTGCAAGAGGGCCAGTCGACTCTGTGCATGCCAAGATGCCTTGTATCTTTTGTGGAGGTGATGCATGGTGCAGTGGTGAGGAGGTCACGCCGTTGTACACTCTTTGGCTTTGCTGATCGCTTTAGGAAATGAACACAAGGAAGCATCTCGTCGTCTTGACAAAAGAGATCCACCTGTCAAGGTGAGGCGACAGGCATGTGCGGGTTTGTTTCGCTGACAAGAGACAGTTCGCTTGACAACACAACACAACACAACACACGGCACGGATGAAAAGTGACAGTTGGGAAGGCAACCCTTCCTCCTGACGACAAGCGACTCTTGTTTTGTTTGCTCGGAGGGAGAAGAGCAGCAACCACTTCTGCTGCCAACAGAGAGCGAGAGAGGCAGCAAATAAAAGGAACCCTTCGCCCAGCAAATCACAGTGCGAGACGAGAGGATCTCGGAGGCAGGCCAGCCAATCCCCATCCTTTGTCGGCCTTGGGACGAAGGCTCTCCTTCTTGTCCGTCTCGTTTGGAGACGATCGCTATCCTTTGTGCATCCATGTTGTTGGTCTTTTGGTTCTCTCTAGGCGCCCTCTCCACTGTTGTGACGCTTGTGGAGATCGATTGTTCCGATGGAGGAGCGAAAATCTAGTCGATTATGATCTCTGCGATAGGCAGATGCAGAGGGCAGATGGCAGAGGGGTGGTGTGCCATGATAGATAACGCTGTTCGCTACACTATCATACAAGGATAAGGAGTTTGCGGGCAATGCGCACTGTTTTGTTGCGAAGGCTGGATAGCAGTGACCCAGTGACAGGTTTAACAGGCAAACAAGAGGGGTCGATGTCTCTCTTTGTAGTAAGCACAAAACGGCCAAAATGGCCATGGGATTCTGGCCAATGGTCCAAGAGCGTCTTGTCTCAACGGTCCTCGTCTCTGGTCCTGTCCACTGACGTGAGGCCAATTTTTCAGCTAGAAGCACTGCGAAAAACAGGGGTGCTCAAAGGTAGTGACAAAAGGGCACTAGAAGGACTTCCATGGTCACTGACTGGTGCAGAGGAAAGACGGGACTGTTGGCCTAACTGCTGTTTTGCTCCGAGAGGAAAGAGGACTGTTGCTAGCGAGATGCTGCCTGATGATGCTGTTCAATGTACGCTGGCAGGTATGTACCTTTACGAGCAGATCTAAACCTGCCCAGACACCACACCCACGACCCCACGGCACAGGAAGCGAAGAAAGGGGAACCCACGCCTACGATCCACCGAAGGAATGGATACAAGGAATGAACAGGTCCGAAGGGAAAGCAGGAACAAAGGGAGCTTCCGGCAAACCCCACCCATCTCCCTTTCATGATGGCAGGGCAATGGCACGAGTAGGAAAGGAGGAAGGGTCCGAAAACAGAGTTGGTGCTCTTGGACGAGTCAGTCCGAGCAGCAAAGAGGAAGGAAGAGGGAGGAAGGCATTCAATAGTGTTCAATTCAATCCATCACCTCTCTGTCTCTCTCTCACACACACGCGATCATATGCGATTGTCTCTTTTCTCTATATCAGTCGAGTTTCCTCTTCGTCTTTTTTTCTTTTTCTCTTTGCATCATTCATCTCTTGACCCAGTCCATCGTGCCATCGTTTTCTCTTCTCTCCTCTCTCTCTATACTCTCTCTACTCTCTCTACTCTCTCTACTCTCTCTACTCTCTCTACTCTCTCTACTCTCTCTACTCTGCTCTACTCAGCGCTCTCTTCATCTCCTCTCTCTCCTCTCCTCTCACGTCCTCTCCTCTCACGTCCTCTCCTCTCCTCTCCTCAACACAACTCAACAACGAAAATCAACTCCTATACCCCTCTGCTTCTTCCACAGGCACAGCACGCTTTGCACTTTCACCATGGGCAGCTTCAACACCCTGTACGAGTTCATCAGCAACCGTGTCCGTGTCTTGCCAAAGGACAGCGACAACACCAACGACCATCATACCCCTGCGCCCCCTTCGGTCCTTGTCGCCAACAACTACAACCACTCGCACCAGCGATACTACAGCGACTCGAACGCTGCCTTGCTTCAAAAAGAGGCCATCCAAGAGTTATTCCCTTGTGATGATCGGCACTCCTTCAACCCCCACTACCAACACAACCTCCACTCCACTGACAACTCCGCGCTCCCCTATTCCTCCCCTCCCTCGCTGAGCTCCTCGCCTACAAACTCGTCTCCTTCCTCCACCACCTCGGCCTCGTCTCGGCGATCTCAGAATAACAGCTATTATCCAGCCAGACACTATCACTACCAGCAGCAGCAACAACAGTATCAGCAGCCCCATCAGAGACGATCTGCCTCAAACGACAATAACAAATCCTCGTACAGCTATCATCGCCACCAAACCAGGCGACAGAACCAGAGGAACCATCCCAATCATGGCCAATACTACGAGTACATGGACGATGACATGATGGTCGGATACGATAATCCTCACCAAAACAACAGCAATCGCTTCTCGATCTCTTCGTCGTCTTCGACATCGATGGCGCGCGTCCACCCCCAGGGCTCGTCTTCGTACACGTCCTTTTCGACCTCGACAAACTCGGATCTTCGCTTTTCCTCTTCCATGCAAGGTCGGCGTACAATCTCATCCCCTACCTCCGCGTCGGAGAATGAAAGGCGCATGGTCGCTCCTTCTGTGTCTTCTTTTTCTGCAGCAGCAATTGAAGATGCGGCAGCTGCAGGAGAAGGCTCCTCAAGATCTTCCAGACCTGTGTTATCGACCATTGCCGAGTCTGTCAAGCCCTCCAAGGCGCAACTGTCGCTGATGCGAATTGCTCAATGCGACCGCCGCGGTGACAGCTGGTGCACCCAGCAGGCTGGTCAATGGACTCGCCACTACGCCGAGACCAGCTCCTGTGGAGTCATGGCAGATGGCCGTCGCACTCGTCGCATGTAATACCCGTCCCCCCCTATATCCTCTTTTGTTCTTTATCTCTTTTTTTTTCTGTATCAACAACTCCTTGGGACAAAAACAAACAAACGCGCATCCACACGGTGCATGTGAAGCCCAAGGGAACAAAAACTCACGCTCGGCTCGTCCCTGCAGTTTGTGTTCTCTTCTGGCAGTTTCTTTTGTTTCCCTTTGTATCATAGCCCTTCTCTTTGTAACAGTACCCGAATCTTTTGCTTCCCCTCCCCCCAACTCTGTTTTCTTTCTGTAAATATTTGTTCGCCTTGTAGAGTAGCCCTTGCTGAATTAAAATCAACACTTTTGATCCGCGAATGTAAGCTTGTTGTCCTTTTGAACGGGAAGAACGAGGGTCGGGCTGAGGCCAAAGGCAATGATGACCATGGCCCAAATGCAAGGGGGAAAAAAAAGGTTTTTCAAAAGGCGGCAGACAAACTTTTTGGTTGATCTCAGCATGCTTCCCTCCCACCCACGCGAGCGATCAACGACGCGCTACGGAAAAAAAAAATCTTGCGGGATTCAAAAGGAGAGGGGGGATTGCAAGCGGGATTCGAAAACAATCTGGGAGTCGAAATAAAGGGTCCAGACTCTTTTTGTTACTCTGGCTGTGGTAGCTTCACTTTGTAGAGAAGGACCAGTTGGAGCTCAGAGAGAGATAGAAGGACGGAGGTTGAGAATCAGGGTTCGGCCGAATGATAAATGTGGAAGAGGCCGTTGGTATTTTTATCGGAGTGAAGACCGAAGGGAGGAGGAGACGGAACCAAATGTTCCTCTTAAGTTGTCTACCTTTCTCGGCTTTTGAGGGATTTTATAGCAACGGAGACTCTTGAGATAGCTCTGTGGACGGTGACTGGTGTGTGTGGTTTGGCTACATAGGTGTCTGGCTGAGTTTTGGGTGTCGGGTCAATTGGGGCTTTTCTGCCCCTTTGCTCCTTCTGCCTTTGTTGTCCACCTAGACTAACTGTAGTCCTGTGGAGGGCGTGGGAGGAATCCAACGTCCCAACTACCAACCTTCCCCATTTGTCCAAACCGGCATTTTTTTCCTTTCACGCTAAAGCAGGGCCCAGCAGGGGGGAGGTTGCACGAAAAGATGCTTTGCCTCAAAGTATCAGCATTGAGGTATCTGACAAGTTTGCAAGCACATGGCCATCCCTAGCAGACCACTGCTGACACAATTTCCCGTCCAGTTTTTCTCAACTAGGGTAGATCTGTTGGGCTTTCGAGCGATTCCCGTCCACGCGTACTTTGCCTCTCTTCCAATGGAAACATCTTCCCGCAGTTTGATCATTTCTCTACTCTCACCTGGCAACTAGAAGCACCTGTTGCTCATCTGCGCTAGGAAAGCACCGTCATATCGGTCAAATGAACATCGCCACTCCCTAGATCGGCTGGAGTCACGTTTTCTCTTAAGAATTCAGAAAGCAAGGCCGGACTATTCGGCACAATCATTGACGCCTGAGCTAATGACCAGCATCAATGCTTCTTGACGAGATAAACGCGACGCACTAGGTCGGCAGGCGTAGACGATCTTTTGTGCCATTCGCATGAAACAGATACCTAATAATAAGCAACAAAAAGAATAGAGACTTGAGAGAGGCCATCTTCTACTCGAGTTCAAGTGAAGACACATATCAGCGTCAAGACAAAGACCGTCAATGCTTGGCCTCTTCATGTGCTGTACCCGTGTTGTGAGGTTGCCGCGCCAATATCAAGGTGACACGCGCAACAACCATGTCGCGCCGTTCTGGCGTGACAATCGCGTTTTTGTAAAAAGAGAAAGGATCGCTCAGTTATAACTAACAGTTCAGTTCTGTCAAGGACTTTCTTCACTGTTCTTTTGCGTTTGTCCGTTGCCAAGTTAGTCCTTAATAGAGCCAATCGCCCGATCAGGGGCTTTCTCTATGGTCATTAGTTTTGTCACTTGGTTGGTCTCTGGTTCTCACAACGACCAAGATGCCCTCATTTTTCTCACAGATATCTCTGAAGTCCCATAGTCCTCGCTTTCCACGTAAGAGGGAAGAAAGTCGTTGACAGAGCTGATTTGCTACAAGGGGACCGACTCACCCTGCAATATAGGAACGCGTTAACGTGACGGCTATCCATGGGCGCTGGAAATCTAACTCTGACGGATCGTTTCTTCACGAAGATATGAATTTTGAGATTTTGACCCAAATCGATGATCTTGGATAAAGAAACTCGGTGCACCTGGTCCTGCATGAAGGCGATGAACCCCTCTTACTAAATGACATTGCTGTTCGAGGTCGATATCACCTGACTACACGAACAACCTGTTCCTAGAACATCATGGGGTACCAAATAATGATGAAGTTAGACAAAGCAGAGGTAATTTGAACGATGAAGGTGGCAGCGCTAGCCTCAGCACGACACCGTGTTTATTCTCTTCTTTGGACGGGTTTTGTAATTGTATGGCATCTCTACTTTGCGGCGTTAGTATAACCACAGGCCTTGCACTTGCGCAGCGAGATATCGGATGCGTAACGGTTGATGACAGGTGCCAATTGCTTTCCAAGATCGACGCAATGGAAAGACTCCTCGTACACGATCTCTTTGCACTCGTCGCAGTACCAGCGGAGACGATCTTTTCACGTTCAGTAGAAGGTAATCGTGATAAAGAAGAAAGACAAAAGAGCGATTAGTAAAACTGTATTCGTATTTTATGAAGTTCATATTTCTCGGGAGAATCATTACCCAATGCCTCAGCGGGTCTTTGCTTCTCAATGACAAGGCCAACTGTGTTCTCGAAGCGGACGGGGTTGTGAGGGGTGCTGGCTAATCAATGAGTATCGATCGAATTTCGGAGAGAAAGAAATGAAAAAAGAAAAGATGATGAGCGAGAATCCACTTTAGACGAATGCAACAAGTTTGTCGAAATATCAATTTTCGACATACCTGGCAAAAGGAACATTTCTCCTTCCTTGATGGGGATATCCTTAAACTCGCCATTGTCCACGACCTTGAGGAGCATGTCACCCTTGTACTGGAAGAACCATTCCTGGAGGATGATAGAAAAGGTAGAGAAGACGGGCCAGGTCAGTTTTCTTTCTTGAGTTTCGTCCTGTTATATTAGATGGACAGCAGTCTGCAAGAGACATGCAACCCGCGACATTTGTTCTCATGTACCTCAGTCTCGTTGACATGGTAGTCAGTACGGGCATTAGGACCGCCGACGGCCATAATGATGAAGTCACCGCGCTGGACAAGGTAATTGTTGACGGGAGGCTGCAACTTGTCGGCGTGTTCCTCAATCCATTTGCCAAAGTTGATGGGAAGGGCAATCATTGTGATGTATAAGTGGATGAATGGGGCAGGGGGTAATTGAGAGGTGGTTGGAAGGAGATTGGTTGGAAGGAATGAAAGGAGGAAGAGGGAGAGGAGAGGATGGGAGGGTGGGAAAAAGCAATGGTGAATCGCGCAGTGATCCTCTTAAGATGGCTCTTTCTTGTGCGCCCACCGTGCCGGCTTCGCCGAGAAGAGACAAGAACGTTCAGGTCACATGTCTTCAAACTGCAGTTCTTCTTTTGCTCCACCCCTCCCTTGGAACCCTCGTGAAGACGAAGGACGTTGTACCGTACAAGGCACCTGCGCGCGAGCGACGCGTCCCTCGGCACCCCATGTCTATATCGGTATATAGAGTACTCTATAGTGCGTGCCTGCGGTCGACCTCGGAATCCAATGCGACGCCACCAAGAGCAAGCCGAAAAAAAAAGTGGATATCGTCTCCTTGGTCCGCTGCTCACCAAGAATCTAAACCGTCCATCCCTTCCCTCGATCAAAATAATATCCTCTCGATAAGTCTCTGTCAAAGCCAAATCGCCTACTCCGATTCCCCGCCCGGTGGTCCCAGGAGCAAAAGGTCGTCCATACGATCGATAACGCCGAGATGCACAGTGGGGTCCCGAGATTCGCGGAGTGAAACGCGGTGAATCATGGCCCTGGTTTCAAGCAAACAATAACAAGTCACCGAGGTTGAAGAAAACAAAGATTTTTTTCTTTCTTTTTACGTCCTTTTTTCATCATACGCCCCTGCTCGACTTCTCCTCCATCCTTTCTCATCCCCTTCCCCGCTTTTGATCTCTGAAGGGACAAAACTACACAGGGCACGACTCTTGTCCAACAATCGAATCGACAATGCCTGGATTTGTCGAAAAACTCAACACGGCCGTCGCGCGCTCGCCCGTCGGTCGATGGTTCATGCTCGAGGGGTCCTCTCACCCAAAAGCTCGTGCCAACACTCGCTTCTCGACCGAGATCCGTGCCGGCTTTGCCACATTTGTTACCATGGCCTACATTATCTCTGTCAACTCGCTGATCATCTCTGATACTGGCGGAACCTGCGTCTGCGATTATGATCCTTTGGATCCACTCAAGGGAGGTGCCGCCGGTGGAAGCCCCGGACCCGACGCTGGAGGAGCAGCCAGGATCGCCTATTGTTCCGCCAACGCCGATTACATGGCATGTGTGGACGTGATCCGTAAGGATCTGATCGTGGCCACGGCTGCCATGGCCTGTATTGCCTCGACTGCTATTGGTCTCTTTTCCAACTTGCCCTTGGGCATGGCTCCTGGGTAAAAATAACGGGCGATCATTCGTCAAGAATCTTGGGCGTCAAGGATAGTCACTTTATACTGACCACTGTCTTCATTTAAACAAAAACAGAATGGGAATCAACGCCTACTTTACTTACACTGTCGTCGGCAAGTTCGGAAGCGGCAAGATTAGCTACCAGATCGCCTTGGCAGCCGTCTTTATCGAGGGTTTGATCTTTTTGGTTCTTTCGATCTTGGGTCTTCGTCAATGGCTCGCACGCTGTATCCCTCGCAACATCAAGGTCGCTACCGGTGTTGGTATCGGTCTTTACCTGTGCTTCATTGGAATGCAATCCTCGGCCGGTATTGGTCTTATTGGCGCTGACGCCGCCACTTTGGTTGGATTGGGAGGCTGTAACGCCCAGTATTTGGACGCTACTGGTGCCTGTATTTCTCACCGCATGGAGTCTCCTCGTACATGGATGGGCGTTTTGGGACTTTTCATGATCTCGATCTTGGTCCTGTTCAGGGTCAAGGGAGCCATTTTGATCGGTATCTTGTTTGTGGCTGTGGTCTCTTGGTTCCGTAATTCGGCAGTGACCTACTTCCCCTTCGATCCCCAGGGTGAGAGTCGATTCCAGTATTTCAAGCAAGTGGTCAGTTTCCACACGATTCAAAAAACATGGGCCGTCATGGATTTCCAGCTGAACTCGGGAGAGTTTTGGTTGGCGTTGATCACGTTCTTGTATGTTGATATCCTGGATACGACCGGAACCATGTTCTCGATGGCTCAATTTGCAGGATTCATGGATCCCAAGACTGGCGACTTTGAGGGCTCTACCCCTGCTTTTATTACGGATGCTCTCTGTGTCACTTTGGGTGCCGTCTTTGGCACCTCGGATGTTACTGCGTTTGTGGAGTCTGGTGCGGGTATTACGGAAGGAGGACGTACAGGATTGACCGCCATCATGACCGGTTTCTGCTTCTTTATCTCGCTGTTCTTCTCGCCCATCTTCTCCGCGATCCCACCTTGGGCCACAGGTCCAGCCTTGATCTTTGTTGGATCCTTGATGACAAAGTCGGTGACGGAGATCAACTTCAACTACATTGGAGATTCGATCCCAGCTTTCTTGACCTTGGCCATGATGCCCTTGACCTACAACATTGCCTATGGTCTTCTCGGAGGCTTGTTGGCGGCCGTTGTCATTAACGGCACTGTCTGGTTGGTCGAGAAAGTGTCGCGCGGTCGTTGGATTCCTCCCAACAAGAACGAGAGAGATCCTGTCATGTCTTTCAGGATGGGCCCTCAGGGTGAGGGTGTCTTGCCTCCTTGGTTGGTGCGTTTGATTCGCAAGGTCACAGGACATGATCCTCTTGAGCACGCAGAGCATGGAATTAGAGCCAGCACTTCTGAAGAGACCCTGCCCGCCCCCGATGCTGGTGTCTCTACTCCAAAGGCCACCGAGGACGCTGGAGAGTTTGAGTTGACGGACAAAATTCCTGCAAACCAGTCTTCTACCGCCTCTGGTTTGGAGTCAAGTCGTTCCCGCCGCCAGAGCCACCATCGCAATAGTATCGGCGGCCGTGACGAGCTCTAAATCATAGATTGTCGTTGCTGCCCCCATGATTCACTTTTCTTATGTTTGCATTTCATCATCACCTTATATCTTTTTGCATCTCTTCATAAAATAATAATAATATCATTTTTGTTTACTTGTCTCTTTTGTTTATTGTTTGTTGCTCATGTTGCCAACGCGAATCCAACCAGACCTTTTTCTAGATCGTAGGCACTATAGAACTTTTGAAGGAAAACCTCTCCAAAAATGGCAACGATCCCGGTTTCTTTTGGGAAATCCATACCAATGATCATACTCTGACAAACAGCGCCATTTCTCTCAGTCCTCGCCTTCCTTCCGTGTCGAGACCAAACCGAGCGCAAAAAAGGCAGCTGTCCTTCATCTACCCCACGACGGACATACTCGTTGCCATGCAAGACATACGACTCTTGTCCAAACATGATGATGAAATCAAATAAATCTGGGACGTTCTTGCACGATAATTCGTAAAGACCACTGCCAGGGGCCGTTTCCTGGGCGCCAATCTGAACATTGATCATCTTGGCCTGGTATCTGGTCAGTGCGATATAAGGGAACCCGGAATCAATGATGGCATTCCCATCGATCTCAAAGGCTTCCCGTCGCAACGCGAATGCGGTCAACTCGATCGCCCACTGTCCTTGGGCTGTCCGCGTCACCTCGTGCCATTCGATCCCTTCGTCAGAGTAGTGGGATGGGTCTAATCCTCCCAGGGTCAATTGGTTTCCCGTACTGTCATCATCATCCTCCCCCCCGTCGTCATTGCCGTGCTTCGAGAGGTAGATGCCAAAGACGGGTTCGTCCAAGAGTCCTTGATCAACAAGATTCAAAAGAAACGATTGTCCCGTTAAACGACCCTCTGGATGATATCCAAATCCGAGGATTCCATCGAACTGATCGTTCGCCAAGACGCGTCTCATACCTCCGCCAAGCTTGGCTCGTTCTTCCACAACCTGTCCAAAGGACTGGTTCGGAATCTCGATCAGTCCTCCTGCCAACATGAGCGTGTCCTTCCCGAGTTGGCCTTTCAAGTAATCTCCCCGTTGGTCTTTCTCACCATGGTCGTCGTCGTTGTCCTCGTTGTTGGAGAAGGACGGGGATAAAAGACTATCCTCGTGAAAGACACCGCTGGTCAAAAGTGGGATCTTGAACTCTGTTCCATTTGGTTGAAAAGAGGACGATAAGGAAGCATCAAACCGGGGATGGAGACTACAGGTCGGTGTTGAACAATGGACCGAGGGAACCCAGAAATTGGATGTGCCTGTAGATATCTGAACCTCAAAGAGCTGTCCAGGCATGCCAAGACTAATTTCGGTCGTGAACTGCTCTTCCACAGAGACGTTAATTCAGGTTTGACAAGGAAACGAAAATTGAGCAAGCGAGGAAGATTATCTGTTACGTACCAAGCTCCAGTCAAAGTAGCCACTTCCTGGGGTAGTGGGTGGTTGTGGATGGTGTTCAAAGATCTTTTGATTTGATGATCCAGATGATACCAGAGATTCGGCGATCTTGTTTCGAGGACACGTCCTTTTCAAGTGGAGCCTTTTCGTCATGGGTTAGGGATAAGAGCAGAAGGAGGGGGAAAAGGCCACAGGCAGTTCCTGCAGAAGACGGCAGTCTCTTACCTAGTGAAGGCAGACTCGGTCACTGCAGAGAGAGACAGGAGTGCTGCAAAGGATGCAATGAAGCATTTCATAGCCGGAGTGGAGGGAGGGTGAAGATGGGGAGGAGCGGGGAAGGACGAAGAGAGGAGAGAAGGAAAGAAACAAAAAAAAAAGAGAGCGATGATGGCAGCTCAAGGGAAACAGCTCGTGCGGTGTGGCACAGACCTGTCGGCATCCTTGCCGGGCAGAGAGGGACGGACAGCCCAGCACCGCCGTCTGTCTGTCTGCGCATCCATCCAAACATGCTGTCGCCCATGATATGTCCTCTTTCCGGATGGAGTTGGTGGCGTTTCTCTTGTCTTTCTCCTGCCTGATCGCGATGATCTTTTGCTTCCTTTGTCTTCCTTTGTCTTTCCTCGTCTTCCTCCATTTCCCCAAAACAACAAAGGCCATGGCTACCTCTCGCGCCTTGTCTCTTCCTCCGCCGCACCCTGGTCCCAAACCAGCGCACCCTCTTCTGATTCCAGAGATCTTACTCAGAGTGGGTGATCTTTTGACCATCCGTGACCTACGTTCCTGTCTGCGTGTCTGCATTACCTTCCACAACATCCTGGTGCCACTGGTTTGGTCCTCGCCCTTGCTCAAGGATGATCTAGGTCATCTCATCCCAAAGGAAGTTGTACAAGCAAATGCTCATCTGGCTCAACAGCTCTTACTGCTTTGCGAGCCTGGCGGCAGATACCTCAAAGCCTACGCAGCCCTAAGCTTTCCCAACCTGAAAAAGCTGGCTATTATCGGCAGCACATCCGCTGGATATGCTCCCTGGAAATCTGCTATGGACGGACCCTTGCCCCTGTTCATCCAGCGACACAAAAAGACTCTTCAGACACTGGATCTCGTCAACTTTGAATCGACGGCGGATACTTTCAAGTTCTGGACCAGCCTCAGCAAGGTTCAAGGCTTGTCAGGGCTTGTAATAAATGACTCGAACATTCTTGGCAACCAAAGTCTGAAAGCGTTTTGGGACTTTATCGCACAAGACTCGCTAAAGATGCTCCATCTTCACAATGTCACGATTCGCGGAAAAGTTCCCAGCAGGATCCTTGCCAGTAAGCCCTTCAAGCTGCAGGATGCTGCCTTCACCTATCTTAATATCGGGGACGACATGTTTATCGCTCTGATGGTATACCTCTGTTTGTCGCCGGATCTTCGATCATTGGATTGGGAGACACTCTACAAATCTCGGAAATCTGTCCTGGAAAAGATCCACTTCATCCAACCTTTGACTGAGATCGTCCAAGGGGGTGGCCATCGTTTTCCTGACTTGCGTATGTGGCGTATGAACGGGCCAGGATCCGCAGACGTCATGCTTGCCAACTTTCTGAACGTGCTGTCGCATGGCCTCACAGATGTCGATCTGAAAAGGACTAGTTTCGGACCTCTGGCCTTCCAGGCGTTGATGGACCATCATGCCCTGACATTGACAACCTTGGATTTGACTCAGTGCAAGAACAGCAAGTGCTCAATAATCCAACAAATTCTATGCGTGTGCCCTGGGTTGATCTCGATCAGAGGCCGGGGACTCTTTGCCTCGGACGTGATGAGGATCAAGGAATGTCCATGGGTGTGTCATAGACTCGAGGAGTGGATGTTGTCCATCCACATGGATACCAAGGACCGTTACGACGAGGCTGCTCATCGAGAGATCTTTGGTCGGTTGTCTCGTCTGACAAGACTCACGGGACTGTATCTCATGGGTGATGTCGTGAGTCCAGACGGAAGTGCAAGTCTCGTGGAGAGCTGTCCACACCCCATGATCTCGATGCAGCTGTCTCTGGGACTCGGCAAGATACGAACATTGCGAAATTTG